>OX420938.1:4800000-6000000 GCA_949091785.1 Polymixis lichenea
CAATCAAATATTGTGACTAAAGTAATGCATTTATTAACTTAATTAATACTGAGAATTAATTAAGTTAATAGAGAATACCACAATTTTGATGAAAACCTATATTAAATGACAATTTCAAAATCATTTGTAAGTAGATATTGAACTATGAAGTTACTATGACATCTCGATAGTATTATTACTCACGTTTAGCTATCGAGCGACGGGTTGACATTCTTATGGCGTGGGCCTAGGTAGTTAACACAATACTGACAAGCACGATGTGAAAGAAAAGGTTTTATTCTACAAGAAGTAAAGTGTAGTTTTAAATGTAAATTGCTAATGGCTGACTACGGCTGACGGCAAACAGGAAGAAAAATGATGCACTTAGAAGTGTGTTAACCCAATCGCATTATTTCGGATCTATTAATTCGGAAATCTTCACACGCATGTTTGTACTGACGGTGGCGGCAAAATACGCCCTCCAAGATATTTAAATCCTATACAATCTGAGAAACAAGAACCTAACTTTTCCAATTTAAAACTGGCAATTTTCCAAGCATAAACTCGAAACTCACAACCACAGCTAAAGGCAGTATCTTAGTAGACCTCTATAAAACTATTAAACCTCCACATGGCCACAACTTTTTTAATGCTCCGAAACAGGTTTACCATTGCGCAACGATTACAAAACGGAATGGAAGTCTCCAAGAATGTAACCTTATCTTGAACCATTTTTATTAACTTAACTGTGCTAAGTTTGCCATAGATTAACTTTATACAAAAATGAGACAGCGACAGTACGACAATAAATTCAACTTCGTATGCTTATCTAATGAGTCTAATGACGTTGCCAGAATGCTTACAAAAAATCAGTCAAATATTTAGTTAAATAGCTTTTGCCCGCGGCTCCGCCACGTGGACGTAGGTGATCTCATAAAAAGTAACCTATGTCCTTCTCCATATCCCAGGCTATATCTCTGGCAAATTTCATGACGATCGGTTCAGCAGTTTAGGCGTGAAAGCGTAACAGACAGACTGAGTTACTTTCGCATTTATAATATTAGGTAGGAATTAGTTACGTCCATGTTCAGTCAAAAATTAGCAAAACCGAAAGTAGGCCCATCGCTACGAGAAAAAAAAAACACTTTTTTATTTAGATTTTAGGATAGTTTCAAAACAGTTATTGCATTAGTATTGCCAGGTCATTTTAATGTCGTATAGTCGTCTCCACAGTGTGTTGGCTCCACTTTGCAGGGCTTGTGACTAGAGTCTATCGGTCAGGTGAAGGTACGCTTGCCACGGTTAGTTCGTGAATGGGTGACCTTCAGTGGCGAAAGCACCATATAACACGATTCCTACCGGCTTCCTTTTGGGGATTCGCATCAGCAACTCTACCGCTATTAAAAAATGGCACGTCAATAGTGGGTACTATTGTCAAAAAATATAGTTACTCTACGGGTATTTAATTCACCATAACATTCAAACAACAAAAACGGTTATTTTTAGCTTTGTATTACAACAAAAACATGTTCTAAATTAACACGGCGCCAAAACGTCATAATCGGGAACTAAAAATTCATACAACAGCGATCTCGTAATAATGTCACTTTAGGTCAAGTGACACCACTTGATATGGACGAGAGCAAGCCGCGGTACAACGGGTTATGACAGAGACAGATTTAGAAAAATGCATAAGCGAGAACGAGATGGAGGAATATTGCACATTTTATGTGGTTTTCAGCAATTTTATTGTATTGAATTCTTTACACTCCTATTTTAATTTTAGAATGATAGTAAGTATTCTTTATTGATAAGTGAGTAAGTTAAAGCCGACTTTGCTTCGACTTAATTCTCTCTTAGAAAGATTGACACCTCGCCGCTGGTGAATATCTTTACATACTAAAGACCCCTCCTTGCCTCGGAAAGCACGTTAAGGCGTTGGTCCCGGCTGTCATTTGTAGGTCATTAACAATCGTTACGGGTCGTCAGAAACTCGAAAGTCACCAGAAACGGTTTTCGATGTCAGATAGGCAGTCGCGTCATTTAAAATACTGGTACTCAGCTGCATCCGGTTTAACTGGAAGCTAACCACAACATAGTTGGGAAAAAGCTAGGTAGATTGATTGTCTACACATTGTATAGTAAGGTAATCTAAAGTTTGGAGTTTGTTCTGTTTGGTCGGCCTTTGAGCCGATTATATCCTACGATCCTGGTTAATTATCTCTTTTTGTGACTGCACATAATGCATAGCAAACATACTAATATGTTTAATCTACAGGGTAATTTTTATCCAGTGCGCAAACTGTAACCATGAATTCAGCATATCATTCTAGAGCTCCCAGCGCAGAAATTTTTCGTCGGTAATACAAAAAAAACAGCTGTTCCATACATTTTAACCGCGTAGGTATTGCACTTTTCTATGAAACAGCTGATTTTTTTTTGTATTACCGACGAAATTTTTTTGTTGAATTGAGAGTTGCCCTCAGCGTATAGGTTAATAAATCATAATATAGAATCATAAAATATCAAGTTGTTCAACGTAAAGAATAATGTTATCAGTCAATTTAATAACAGGTAGGTTTTCAGTTTTGATTACTTACTTGCTGTAGATAAATCGAATAGAGATTGACTTGTACCATTCTATGCCGCTGTAAGCAGTGGCGTAACTAGAGCGGGGCATGCATGTCAAAAGCCCTGGGCTCCTATCGAGGGGGGCGCAAAATTTCGCCAATTATTAAATAAAAAAAGTAAAAACATCAATAAATAATTTCATACTCTGTTACCTTTAACTAAGAAATCTGAAGAGCTACTTGAATATATTGTGAAGTACGGACATAAAGCGTGTTTTCAAATCTGCCTATTTCTATCCAAATTCTCTTGAAATTACAGCATTGGAAACGATTTTTTAGCAAGTTGAAATTAATACCTTCGTTATTGAAGGCTTATAATTGGTCAAACAAGGGTCTCAGCTCAGTGTAGACCGAGAAGAATTTACGAAGAGGCGCAAATGTGATGCATGCCTTATGCTCCATTTTCTATTGGTACGTCCCTGGCTGTAAGCCAATTAAAACACTACAAGACTTGTCATAAGTATCTATGGTATCGTATCCATAATTTGCACTAAAACACACACATACTTACCGAAATACTATTCGTAGTATTACTATTGCTAACATTATACAACAGCTAATTTAATAGTTTTCTCGCGATATTTCCCCGATCAATATGAGATGTAACTGGAGACAAATTTCTCTGGACCGCAACTTCTCGCGTGTCGTGGAATGTAATACCACCACAGCACAGTTAGGCGGTTTTCCACAATTTACATAAACACACCACTATTGAGGTGACGGCCCTGCAACATTGTTGACTTGTGGTATCAATATGTCAGCAGGAAACAGCAGTGGGGCTTGTGACTAAGAAATAACAGCCGAACAGTTCGATCGATCAGGTTAAGCTAAACTTGCTGCGGTTGGTTCGAGGATGAGTGACCATCCTTACATACCAAGGCCCATCCGTGCCTTGGACTCGGAAAGCACGTTAAGCCGTTGGTCCCGCAGTCATTTGTGGATCTTTGACAATCGTTACGAGTCGACAGACGCCTGAAAGTCTGACAACCAGTCTTACCAAAGCGAATCGTATAACCCAGTAACTGGGTTGTGGAGATATGCAGTCGCTCCATGTAAAATACTTGTATTCAGCTGCATCCGGTTAGACTGGAAGCTGACCCTTACATAGTTGGGAAAAGGCTAGGCAGATGGCTATAAAATTTAAATTATGCAGTCTACGTCTATGTAAGGTTTGCTTGATTGATAATGGTCATAAAAACTTGTTATTTTCCGTGAAGCAATTAAATTGATTGTTGAATAAAATATTTCGTTAGAAATTATAAAATCTTCCCGTTCTATCGAATTCTTGGAAAATTGTTTTACGATAGATAGATCAATTTGTTTACATGTTCGTTATGACAAAAGAGAAAGGCTTTATCTTAATGATATTTTAATCACAACCTATCTTAATTAATGGACTTTACAGTTTTTAATATAACTTCTTATATGTACATAGCTGTATTTTTATTTTACTTAACCATATTTTTTCTCGTACAGGTTACCTAATATCGTGCGCAAGCAACAGCGTCAGCATGGCCGCGTCAGTGGGCCCGCCCATCATCATCCCATTCATGCTGTTCGGAGGATTCTTCCTCAACACTGGGTAAGTCGCTTTAACATTAAATCAAGATATCTGAGTATCGCGGATTTGTGGGCCCATCCAGAACCGCCCTAGAACCTACACGACTAAACAAATTCCTTTGTTTGTGAAGAGAAAATAAATTGTTTAAATAACTGAGCACATTCATTGTTGGAACTCGACACATTCTTCGCGAATATTCGTAGACCGTAGACCGCTACGCGTAAAGGGTCTACGGATTCTTTTCGTAACCGCTACGCGGTTGTCATACAAATTCATAGTTCCAGGGTGGGAATATGAAATCCAACCAAAATCATTTTCATGTAAAATGTTGCCAAGACGAGACCATATGACTCGCACTGTCAAAAAGTTATCAGATCTGATGTGGAGCCCAGCTTCTAAGTCTACACGCCCTAACTCTGGAAGGCCTAACTTCACAAACTCTACACCTTACTCAAAATATGTGGCTTGGCCATGCAACGTGTGAGGCAATTAACTGAATCATATTGTTGTGACTGAATTTACGATTGACTTTACCTTTAGTTTGTAGTTATTGCGAATCCTGTGTACAGCTACTTTTCACGATCACTGAATTTTTTTCTTCACTGAAAGATAGTTTTGAAAATGCATCATTTTTTATTTTCTCTATACACCCACACACCTGATCAACTTTCACAGTGAATATGATCTATTTTTCACACTATTATCAACGATTTATAAAATTGCAAACCTTTGGCTCTTTGGGATGGGTAAATCGGCAGAAATTATGAATTTCTTTAAAAACCTTAATTCCGTATTTAACCCCTTCATTATACAAGGCGTAACAAAATAAACGCAAGACTTGAAATTAGTTTCGCCCTAATAGACTCCTGAATCGATTTCTGTAACTTTTAATGATGATGTCGAGATGAATAGTGCCTCTCCGACATCATCATTAGTGATCACAGGTTTAGTGGGCGTCATTGGGGTAAATGCTAGCACAAAACAAAGTACGTATTCACTGTGCATTAAATGTAATTAAAAGTTTTACAATATTTAAAACCACTGAACTTTGCAATTAAACGTTATTCAAAACAATTATGATAAAGCAGCGGGTTCGCGACACCAATCTTACTTTGCCACATAAAATCATTACTCCTTTTTAAAATTATGGAGAAATCCAACTCGATTTTCCAAAACGTCATAAATTCCCGCTCCGCTAACGTCCACCGCGCATGCGCGCAATCTGTCAAGATGGCGCCTCGACCCCGCTCGAGGCGTACCTCTGCTACGTAAAACTTATTACAGAATATTAACTTTTAAAGAAGATAATGCAATTTTACACAATATCAAAATGTATGAAAACAAATTAAATTAAATTAGGATTTAACAAATATTTTTAGTATGCATTATTGTTGAAACCAACAATCAACTCTCCGAATACATCCTCCGACATATATATATATATATATATATGCACTCTGTCAGTGTCTCTGTCTGCAGAGAAACACGCACACGCCGCGGCCGCACGGCTTACAACAATGTAGCAAAAAGTGTCGTTACAACTTTTGGTCTTATTTTTTTTCCGTCTAGCCCCGATAAGGAACTTCGTTCCAAAACTTCGTTCCAATAAGTTTCGGTCATTTTATTATGCTTTTAACTTCATACTCTAATTGGGATGTATGAGGTCTTGCTTTAATTACGTTACACGTTGTATAAGGAATTCTTTGGCAAAATTGTAAGCTTCTAGAGTCAGCAGCGTAGGCAGTGCGTTGGCGTGTTATCTGTCAGTGAATTTCAGATATTTAGAACGTAGATTCTTTTTCAGTCTATAAAAGGACTAACTAGGTCGAAGTAGCACGTTTTGAATTTATTATCACCAATGTCAATGTCAAAGATTATTTAAAAATACCTAATATGTAAGTCAAACGTGGGTGGTTCAAAATAAACCGAAAACCAGTTTTGTTTATCATTTTAGTTACTGTAACTTTTATTCATTTTGACTCGTAACCCATTCGAACCAGTATATTAACCAGTTGTAAACTCTAAACCAGTAACTATTAACGCTAACTAGAATAGTGCAAGAAAAATATTGGTTTTTTAAGATAGGAAAATACTTGGTATGAATTTTAATATGTTCCAAAAGCGTATATAGCCTGTTAATACAAAAAATAACTCTACCTAATTGAACTACATATTTTATAAATATTTCCGATTTCACTGCGAGTAACTGAACAAATTTTGTAAAGGAAAATTCTGAACTTAACTGCTTTTTATACAATCGTTCATGTTTATAGCGCACTTGAAAGCTTTTGTAAACTAAATATGTTAAATCTTATATAAGTAACTACAATAAGTAGATACATGTTTTTTTTTGTGGCTGGGAATCATCGAATAACTTTTCCTGCTCGAGATACATGTGTTCGTTGACCCCAAAAAAGTTATCAAATCATTATTTTTTCCTTTCTTTTGATATAACGTTTGTGGAGTTTCGCTAGACAATTTATTTTGAACTTGTATATTAAACGTAGTTTTTTTTTACTGACACGTTCATACCAACTTGCTCCGTACCTAACGTTATCTTACCTTCCCCCTAACAGCTCCGTCCCCCCCTACCTGGGCTGGATATCGTACCTGTCCTGGTTCCACTACGGCAACGAGGCGCTGTTGGTCAACCAATGGGCGGGCGTGGAGACCATCGCCTGCACCCGCGAGAACTTCACCTGTCCTGCATCTGGGCAAGTCGTGCTGGATACACTTAGCTTTTCTGAGGTAAGACAACCAATGTTCAATTTGACAAGTCAATGATTTAGTCAAAATAGATACCTATAGGTGCCTATTTACGAATATTTTTAATGACGTGATAACGTCTTAGGCTGCACGCACGAAAAAGCATGCCTCATTGTCACGTTCCGCCTGAGCCGAGCGTGCAAGCGAGAGTGCAGAACAAGCGATAGAGAGGCACGATTGGCCTGTTTTTTTATGACGTTATCACGTAAAATTATCGTCCGTAAACCGACTTTACAGACAACCTTTTTTTATCAGAACTAATTCTTTGTTTACTTGAGACTTGAAAATGATCTATTATGTGTTGTTTGAAACTGTTGGTAAATACAAATTCGTTACTTGTCACTTAATGTCGTTTAGGAAACCAGCGTCAGACAGCTTTTGTCAAGTATTCATGGTAAAATGGACGTGTATGAGCGCACCCGTGAGGCACACACTAAGTTTTTAAAAAACCACTTTTTGTTTCATGAACTGTTGCAAAATATATGTTATCGTTTCTTTATATCTATTTGCTTGAAATCAGGAAAAATACATACAGGATTTCGAGTTCACCAGGGCTTGATCCCAAATTAGTTTTCAATAAGGTCCAGTTCTTTGTTCTAAAATCTATTTTAGTCAAGGACACGTTTAGATTGCCGTGGCTACGAGGTGCTAAAGTTGTCGTTAAACAGGATACTGGTAATCTTCTTGGAGAGGGCCATTGGCCAGCTCCAAGCACTCTATTAGAATGGGGATTGAAGATTCAGACGAATTTAAGACTATGTTTTAACTTTAACCTTTTATGATTTTATCATGTCTAAAACAAATTGGCACAAAGTAAATAATATGTCACCATATAATTATGAACATCGTAAAATTATCATCTATCTCGCAAGATTGTAAACTGTCGATACTTTTTGAACTGCACCATAACATAACGCCTTTTTACTCCGAAGGGTTGTGCAGAGGTGTACCTATAGGACACTTATACCATACTGTTTACAATATAGCATAGTATAAACAACGGTGTTAATTTATTTTTATAAATAATTCCGGCCTGTCCGGGCTGTGTTCGAACTTATACACCGTGAAATTTGAATGGTTGTTTTCCCGCAGCGAAATGGTTTTGTCTTGGTAATACAATCGTTTTATAAACAAATAAAATTTTAGAAACAAAAAATGGCAGATTAACCATTGTGCAAAATCACCATGTGTGAGAGTTTATTTTGCTTTAACATTTATGCATCGCTGTTCCCTTTGTCGGCGGCGCGTGCGATTCGAGTAGTCCGTACAAGTTACCTCTAGTGTTACTATTGTGTAGTGTTGTACCTATCGAGTTGATGAATATTTTTTTTAATTATTTTAAAACAAAAAAAAAACTATTTTTGTTTTACTTTTACTGTAAGCTTCGAAAGTACTCCTTATGACAAGTTATTCTGCCGCGGGAAAACAACCATTAAAATTTCTCGGTGTATATACGACTTAATAAGTAGCGGCCCCGTTCGTCTTATTTCTGTTGTCTAAATCTAATTGTGGTAATAATATTTCTTAATTTCCTAGGATCACTTCACAATGGACGTGGTCAACATGGTGCTGCTCTTCATCGGCTTCAGATTCCTGGCGTACCTCGCTCTTCTATACCGCGCGCGCAGGGGAAAGTGATCCTTATACTTATACCATAGACCTTCTGATTCCTAGGCCATATAAATACATCTGTTGGGTAAAAATATTGTAATATAGGTTTGTAAGATCAGACGGGAGTTTCTGTCAGCGTTAAGTATAAATTATTAATTATATATCCATAATTATGGTTTCCGTCCATGCCGATCTTAGCCAGTTTTTAACAATTATTGGATGTTGCATTAAAAAGTGAGTGGAAATAGCTACAAATGAAGTAATTTTTCACGAAAAACTACTGACAAATAAACATCGTGTTATCTGAACTCTTTATCAAATACTGCATGATTGGACCAGACAGAATAGGTGTACAGTATATTTTGGCCAATGGAAATATGTTTTAAAATTGGCCAATTTACTGAATAATTTTATACAAAGGTGCGTAAGAATGAATAATAAATGTCTTGTTGTTATTGTTGTAATGTCATAATTTTATACTTAAACTTAAGCATTGTAATATGTTAAATAATAATTGTTACATCTATGGGTTTTTAATACGTGTATAAGCCGTTTGTAAACGATGAATCTGACTTCCCAATATTAAACTAACGCTACCTCATTTAACACAGAGTTTTATTTTTTTGTAATGCCTGAAATACCGACTACAAATGCACATATAAATATAAAGCCTCATTTACTCGATAGTATTTCCTTCCTGTGGCCAGTGGCGAAAGTGAACAACATTTATTTATATAACATATTTACAGGGTGTAACAGAAACCCTATTGCTATCCTTAAGCAATAAAGATAACAGCTGGTATAGAATCCACATACATAGTTTCAGCTCAAAATAAAATACTCTATGAATTGATACCAAATTTTCGGTTTCATATGTTTCTTAAATACAAATCATAACAAACGTGTCACCGCACTACGTAGGTCAAAAACTTTCCACGTTACTTGCCAATATCATGATAAATCTCTTCCGAGTTCCGAGTGATGTGTTTGTTTCAATTTGTTCTGGTATCAATGTATTAAAAATTCTCATAACTTCCGAACCTGTAGAGATAGGATTTATCTTCCAATATCGTTTGATATCATCCAAAGAAGCCGTGGCCGTGGTATGTATATATACCCTTTCCGTTACACGTTGTGTATACTAATTTGAGACTGGGAATGAAAAATAAATCATGAAAACATTTCGTTTTGGTTATGCATTATTGTACGAAACAGCGCTTTGCCCATAGTAAAAGTAAAAAGTATTTGTTCAGTTACTTATTCTTCAGAAACCTTACATAATATATATGTAGGTTATTAATGAAAAATTACACTTACAATAGCGTTTTAAAAGCTTCCACAAATTAAATACTATGTAACTAACTAAAGTTAGAAAAATATTATTATTTATTTTGTTCTGATTGTAAATCAAAACAAATTATTCTTTATGAAAGTATGTTAATCAATGTATGTATATTTTATTTATTTACGAGCTACCTGACCTACCAAGTAATCTGGCTAAAGCGCCCATCTTCCACTGATGTCGCAAGCGCAGCTCTCCAAAGGAAGTAGTGAATTGTCGTCAATTCTGTTAATCTATTTGGGTGTGATTTTATTAAATCATTTGGTTCCTATGCCCTCTGATTATTGGCTGTGAATTGGTAAATGGAAAAACAAATGATAACAGCGCCATGAAGGGAGCGAGCAGGGATAACAATACACGTTTTTAAGGTTAATTCTAGGTATGTACATAGTGTAAAATAAAATATTTTGCGCCTGTCTGTGAGCCCGTGTTGTTCTTATTATAACTACGTAACGGGTTATGACGGGTTTCACCATCTAGAGCAGTGATTCCCAAAGTGGTCCAGGAGGGATCCACGGGAGACTCGATGGTGGTCTAAGCTGGTGTAAAAAACAAATGAGGGGTTTCCATCGTTAGATTCAATCTTTACATTTTTTTTGACGAATTTTGGAAGTATGATAGAAATGTAGCAGCAGCGGGTCCACCGAAAGAGGAAAAGTTTGGGAACCTCTGATCGAGAGCATTTATCCCGAAAGGTTTGAGTTTAGTACATTCACACATATTAACCGAGATTTGCAGTCCTAACGGATTTCGGATGTCGAACTGTACCTACTTTGAGCAAGCGCAGAAATATCGATGTTTTGACATGTCGCCATTGCATCCGTGTGAAGCAGAGGCGGGGGTCGCTAATGGAGTTGTGAAATAATTTTATATAAAAGGTAGGTATGTCCACAAATTTGTACCTACATTATCCGTTTCGTGTAAAGGCTCGTGCAGACTAGCGCGACGCGACGGCCGCGTCGCGAGACTCGTAGAAAAATTTCTATAACAACTTAATGGAAATTGTTCTACAAGTGTCGCGTCGCGCTGTCGCGTCGCGGCTGTTTGAGCCTTAAGGCTTCTTCAAACAGCCTTCAAACAGTCGCGTGGCGTTAGTCTGCACGAGCCTTTAAATTGTATAGCACACCATCAGTTACAATAGCTAATACCTTTAAACGAGCAATTCTTGTAATTATATAACCTGAATCTCGGAAACGGCTCCAACGATTTTCATGAAATTTATTATGCAGGGGGTTTCGGGGGCGATAAATCCATCTAGCCGGGTAAAATTTTTAGAAAACGTAAAAAAAAACCGCGCAGGGCTCGGTTATCCAGATATTGAATAATTATTAAGGAAATATCAGACTTCCTAGATCACATACTGATCCATTGCTTCAAAATTATGTTCGAAAAGTTTGTCTGCTCGACATCTATATATCTATATATCAACGACATCTATATATCAACGTAAATAACGCAAAAAACGTTGTTGAACTCTCAAATGAAAGCCATTCCTACTTTAGTGTGTTCCGCACAGTCAAAGTCAAAGCATTTATTTCAAATAGGCTCTTACGGGCACTTTTGAACGTCAACATTTACCCCGCGGTTACAAAGTTCTCGGTATTTTTCAACAGAGACCACGTTGTCTTTTCTTTTTAACCGACTTCAAAAAGAAGGAGGTTATCAATTCGACATGTTCATATATATATTTTTTTTTACGTATGTTCGGGCATAACTCCGTCATATATAAACGGATTTCAACATTTTTAGTTTTGCTGTTCCGATTGCTGCTATCGCATAAATATTCATTTTTGACCCCAAGGATGATGAAACTTCGAATTGATGTGGGGTAGGTACTATAATTAAAAAGTACTATATTGAAAAATAAAAACAAAAAACAACCGACTTCCGGAAAAGAACTACAAAGTGAAAACTAACTTTTAATTAAAATACAACATATCCAAAGTCACCGAGTTCCGAAATTAAAGTTATTTTTCACTTTGTAAGTGGTAGTGTTTTTCCGGAAGTCGGTTGTATTTTTTTATAGTCCGGTTCAATAGAGTCCATTGTTGATTTGATATTTTAGATAGGTCGGTCTGTTTATTGAAATGCAACATGCGCTTAATCATTGTAAAAAAAATCTTGTTTAAGCATCCGTATTTTGTTTAAGTTACAAAGCACGTTTACCCTTGCTCATATAACATTTTAAAGCAATAACACAAAAAATAGATTAACTTTTCTTTTTACACATGTCTGCTGGTGATTTTAACAAAAATCGTATTTAAGAGGTAGGTATTTTAATTGTTAAAATATCCCGATTAATAGTGTTTAACTCCTAATATCCTCAATCAACCCATTTTTGATAAATTCTAGGACCTTTCACATCAAAGTTGCAATAAGGTAAGTGTGGAGAAAGTGATTGAAGTAACCACAAATAACACACAAGATGGAAGCCGCAAAATCCACCCTTTCGCCACAATGCAATGTACTATTTTTTTACCATTAATGCACACACATATAAACAGACAAGAAGAAAGGTACAGAAAAATACGTACAAAGGCAATGCTTATTTCTACAGAAATCTCTTCCAGCAATAGGAGAGAAGTTAAAAAGAGAGAGAGAGACAGTAGACAACGTGTGTAATGGTAAAAGAGAAAACATAAAATCAAAAATTATACTTTAATTTAAATAAACACTTAGTGGCCTGATACATAGATACTTTCTTGAACCGACTTAAGTACTAGCTTCTACCCGCGACTTCGCCAGCGTGATTTTTTTTTGTATTTTTCAGCGATGTCGAGCACTGTGCGAGAGAAAGCGCGCGAAGTATTATAGTTCGCGCTATCGTGACTATGTCGCCGCAGCGTAATATTTAAAGGATTTTCTGAATCGAATCTACCTAGTTCCAAAGATTATCCAAACTCACAAATGAAAGAAAACTACCTGCTTAAAACTATTTTGTTCGAACATAGTACGGTAGGCTGCATGTCAGGAGTAACACCATCTTGCTGTTACTAGTGGCGACATCTACATCACGACATGCGAACTACGCATCACACTGACGTCACGCAAAATTGTAGGTACATCCGGCAAGCAGAGTTTACCGCGCAATCGCGACTAGCATAATTGTACAGGATAAGTTTTTAGCCAATGCGCAAACTGCAACCACAAATTCAGCATATCATTCTAGAAGCCCTAGCGCAGAAATTATACGTCGGTTTTACAAAAAAAAAAATCAGCTGTTTCATAGAAAACCAAGTGCAATACCTACGCGGTCTAAATGTATGGAACAGCTGATTTTTTTTTGTATTGCCGACGAACATTTTTTTGGTCTGAGGGGTCTAGAATGATATGCTGAATTAATGGTTACATTTTGCACACTGGATAAAAAGTTGTCCTGTATACAACATCCCGACCTCAATCGTCAGGCAGTGGTCCACCAGACACAACACCCCAATGGAGGATTCCCCCATTTTGGGTGAACCTTACCCCCTTACCCCTACCTTATCCCTGTTCCTCATACCTCTAAATACTGATTCTGTTTCCCGTGCATCCTACCGTACATCCGCCATCATACCAAATAGGATAGAGCTCAGCTCAGTTGTTCCACTTTCGGAAGTACTACGTGCCCCCTGTGGAATTCCACAGCCACAGCGCATATCAACGTAGCTGAACAAGTAAAATTGTATGAGTATTTATAGCAGGAGGACTGCTTCTTATACGCTGCAGAACTTTAATAGAATACGGGTAGCCTAATGAATTCACAAGATCTGTCTTCTTGTATCGGGACGCTCACTGAGACACTTATAGGGGCCGAGGACACTCTCGTTGGTCTAGTGTTCGCCAGCGCTACTGCTGAGCAGGAGGTCCTCGGTTCGATTCCCAGGCCGAAAAAAGTATTCTTGGGTTTTTCTACCTGGAAGCAGCCCGGAGTCTTGATTTGTGCCCAATTGATGGCAATAGGCTTGCCCCTATTACATGGGACTTAAACATAACTGGCGAAATGTGGATGTTCTACAGGCACACCTCTGCCAACCCCTCGGGAAAACAAGGCGTGGTATTACGTAGATAAATTGAGCCACTTATCGGGGGCATATAAGATGCACTATCAAAATACTTTTAACATTTAACCTGAAGTCAAGATACACGTGTTTCTAAACTGAATGTCCCTCATTTCCAATGCAAAGTTTGGCCATGTTAACTAATGGAATGGCGAAAGTTGTGTAGTGGCAGGGACGTTTGAAACACGTGTATACTCTTTTTAGACTGCAAAACTGCACCCTGACCCCGATTATGTGGTGGCGTAGTGGTTAGTTCATAAATAACTTCTCATTCAAATTTTAAATGTGGGGTTTAAAATGAAAATTTGCCTAATTAAAACCACAATTTGTAAATGTCAGGAACAGCCTTAATTTATTGATTGATATAATAAAAGGTAAATTGATTCATCTTAGGATAGTTTAGACCGATGGTCCATGCTTTTTTTTTGTGTAAGTAATCATCAAATAACTGCTCCCGCTCTGGGTGGAGCAGAAGGGCGTGTCACACTTTTATCGACTAAAACCCACCCGTGTTCTTTCAGTTGCCTGTGTGCCAGGGGCCACGGTATCTCTTTCGAACAACCCTCACCCCTGGCAGGCATCGGCGTTTGCGAACCCCACCAGTTGGTACTGACATCTCTTTGAGGCGCGCGTGGAACATAACGCCCCGTCGACCCGGGCTTGGTCCTTACCGGACAGCGAGCTACCCATTACTCGCCGTCCGCATGCCTGCATCTACGATGGCCGGGAATCAGCCTGGAATTCCCGATACCCAGGGCGGCTCCTGCGGCGACTAGGGTCGTGAGGGCGCATATACTGCCTCCCCTCACGTGCGCCGCCTTCCTCTTCGCGAGCATTACTACTTCGCAGAAGGTGACGGCTACCCATGCACTCTCGCTCTGTACCATGGCCTGCACCAGGGCATGGTCCATGCTTCAAGATTGTTCTAGCCTTAGAGTTGTAATAAAGAAGAAAGTTATGCCTTGTTTTCTGATTCCAAGGGCTTAAGGGGAATCTAGTCGCGGGCTCGAACTAACTGGTGGGCCTGGCTAAAAAGCACGCTGTCTCACCAGGCTTCGTGTCCGGCAGAGATAGTACCCATGATGAGCAGTTGAACGATAGTCTACACGCACAACATTATTGAGTGAGATGCAGGATCAGTTATAGTAAAAAGGGCGCGTAAAAAATTAAGAAAAGTCCTTCGGAAGATCAGGTTTTATGAAAAAACCACCACATAAATCAATGACCAATAAAGTTGATTGAACTTTTCGATATTTGAGCTTTGTCGGTACCGACTTGGTTTTGGAGATTTTCCACTTCTTTTATTACTTAAAAACACTCAAAGTTAGGTTAAATTAACAAGAAAAACTAATCTTTGTGGGCTCATACCTTTTTAATGGCTTTTTATTTTAGTATTTTCTTTCCGTACAGACAAAAATTAATAATATGCAAAATTAATAATGATAATATGAAAGACAAAACCATACCATGTTTAATTTTTGATGTACATTATCGAACAGTGGAGTAATACACTCCCGAAGTTTGCATGGAAAAAATGTCGACAAGATTATTCACCTTAATTCCCTTTCTCGGCACTCAGAGTTCTCGTGATTTAAAAACAAATCGGTTGACAAACCTCTTTCGACTCTCTAAATAAGGTTAGTTTTATGCTCGTTTGGAACATTCCTTGTCTTACGCATCTTCCACAGAGTTTGGCCAACTTGCAGAAGTTCAACGTTTCGGTCAAGGCTGAATTCGAGAACCTGACGACATCCTTTTCTTACGGGTTTCTTCTGTAAAGATCCTTAACCCGCTTGCATCCACGTGTAACAGAACAGTTGCAACAGAGTTTGGCCACCTTGTGGAAGGTCAGCATTTCGGTCAGGGCTGAATTCGAAAACCTGACGACATCCTTATCTTACGCATTTCTCCTTATATTTATTGTTTATTTACATAGTACACCACAGACTATCTGCAGTGCCTCGGCAAGCACGTTAAGCCGTTAGTCCCGACTGTCATTCGTGGATCTTTGACAGTCGTTACGGGTCGTCAGACGCCCGAAAGTCTGACGACCAGTCTTACCAAAGGGTTACCCAGTAACTGGGTCGTGGTAATCAGATAGGCAGCCGCTACATGTGAAAAACTGGTATTCAGCTGCATTCGGTTAGACTGTAAGCCGACTCCGACACAGTTGGGAAATGACTAGGCCGCTGATGACACCACACGCTACCTGCAGAATTGTCGCTTCTTTCACCCTCTAATCCATCCAAAGAAGATTGCTTTAAGAGATAAGGCCGCCTATTATGTCACCCCTAGATCCATTTCTACTTTTATATCCATATTTTTAGGTGTACATAAATATTATTTCTTCTTCTGCAAGGATCCTTAACCCGCTTGCATCCACGTGTAGCAGAACAGTTGCAACAGAGTCTGGCCACCTTGTGGAAGGTCAACGTTTCGGTCGAGGCTGAATTCGCAAACCTGACTGCATAACCTGACAACACATTTAATTTATGTGATCTACTAGACCAGATAATAGTTTGATTAGTACTTTTTAATTCAGCTATTTGGATATCTAGGTATAAAGAATTTCATCAGATCGTTTAATTTGCATATTGAAATTTGTTGTTGATAATATTGTTTGCATTTCTTGTTCTAGAACTTCGTAATCTATATCTGGGACGATTATAAAAATCACTACAGACTAGTAGGTTTTTTTCAAAAGAAGGAAACGTCTTCGGAAGCGATTTCTGAAGGGTCATTGACAAATGATTGTTATCCTAATTTATGTTGATTAACGATGATGTGACTCAGAATTATTATGATTCTCTATTAGATCAACTACCTAATCTCGGTAATCTCTTATCGATAACAAATGGTTGATTAATTCGTGCGTATACAACGTTATCCATAGTTTTGGCTTAATTTATTCCCATTCTCAAATTCTTATAATAATTTATGATGATTTACGATGACGATGACTCACAATTATTATGATTCTTTAAGTTTACAATCTCTATACTAGATCAACTAATCTCAGGAATCTCTTATCGATAACAAATGGTTGATTAATTCGTGCGTATACAACTTTATTCATAATTTTGGCTTAATTTATTCCCATTCTCAAATTATTCAAATTATTCATTTCATGTGTATTGTGGTAGCAAAAGCGTACCTATGATCATAATTTACACACGTTTTTAGTTTAATCTTAATGTTTATGATAAGATAACAAGCTCCATCTCTACGGGGCCATAATATAATTGCGCAAGTAAAGCGAGAACAAGAAAATACAAACAAGGTGTTATTTGTTTGTAGAATAGACCAAGGTTTATTCTAAATGTTATTAACGAAAGTCATTTTAAGAATCAACTCTCGTCCTATATTTTATTTAACGTTATTCATTTCTTTTACTTATCCATCTTTTTTTGTCCTATTCAGGGTTATTAGAAAAACACCAACAACCTCTTAAGAGGTCATTGTACTCATCACTATGAACAACTTTTACTATGAGACCAAATCTGAAATCGGGAAAAAAAATTTGCTGTTTCCTACATTTTGTTGAGTTACCTATACGAACATAAATGTAAGGAACAACTGACTTTTTTTCGCGATTTCAGATTGGTCCCATAGTAAAAGTTGTTCATAATGTTGAGTACAATGACCTCGTAAGAGGTTGTTGGTGTTTTTCCAATAACCCTGTATAGTGTCCCACTGCTAGGGGAAGGCCTCCGTTTTTTCCATCCCAACCTCCCCTGTCTTGTGCGAAGTCTGGCCATGTTGGCCCAGCCGACGTTATAAGATAGTCACACCTCCTTCGCCGTAGACTACCTAAACTGTGATGTTCTTCCTCCAGGTGTCCAGTGAGTGACGATCTTTACCCGGACGAGTCCAGCCCACTCCCACTACACCCTGGCGGTTTTGTTTCTAACTCGATCTGTAAGCTTGACATCTTTTATGCCACGCTCCATTAATCCACGAGCAATTCATACTTAATTACATAATACATAAATGCGAAAGTAGCTCTCGTCTGTGTCCCTCCCAATCTGTTACATTTTCACGCCTTAATGGCTGAACGGACTTCGATGAAATTGGCACAGGTAGACCATGACATGGGTTTTTTAATAATAATGTTTATTTTTATTTCGGAAAAAGAATCCATAGAGTGTTTGTAACACAATATTAAAACAACTTATTATCTAGTGTTAGTACCAATCACCCTCCACACAAGCTGCTTTACGATTGGAGAACAGAAACTCTCCGTTACAGTTCTCAGGATGAGGTTGCGACTGCCTCTCACTCGACTCAGTAGCGAAGCGGTTTTCTTTTGCACAATCGCATGTAAACCGTCGGTACGAGCTGGGGCAAACATCTCCGACGCGCTGCTATAGCGAGGAAGTTTCAACAACATCCTGAAACAATAATTATTTGACACAGGATACTTTTTATCCCGGAGTACGTCACCGCGGGATAATTTCCGCTCCGAGTAAAAAAGAAGGTATTGAAAATCGGAAAGTGGTAGCCATCGTTATTTTCGGTCATTTCGATGTTTGAGTACCTACTGATCTTTTTATCCTGTGGTCGTGCGCAGTGACCCGACCGTAGGGCGGTGTCACATGTCTCGGATACGTTACATGAAAACCGAAGCCATTCAAACTCGCCGTCACATCGTTTTCCGTCTGCGCCAATCAGCGATCGGCATGCCGTACTGTACCATACTCTATTAAGGCGAAAGCGCCAGGTAAACAGCTGGTCTTACGTTTTTCGCAATGCAGAGGTCAGTGTCAGGTTGTCCTACTAATATTATAAATGTGAAAGTTTGTGTGTTTGGATATTTAGATGTTTGGATGTTTTGTTACAACGGCTAAAGAGATTTGGATGAAATTTGGCACACAGTTACTTTTTAACCTGTATTGACACATAGGATACTTTTTATCCCAATAGTACGTTCGGTTTGGATCATTTTCGACCGCCAAGCGGGCGAAGCAGCTGGCAAAAAGCTAGTATGTTGATAAAAACATGATCAGCGACCGAAAAAAATATGTAGTTACAGAATTATTATCATAAAAATCATCAACACAACTCTCTAAATTCGAGTGACTTTTTTTTAAGGTTATTTTAAATAACATTGTAAACAAACAGTTAATAGATGCAATAATTTGAGTAAATATTTTAATGTTGCTGCAGTTGATAATAAACCTTTAAGAAATTCCCTTCTTTAACTTCATTAATTTCAAGACGAAAGAAAAGTTGCACAAGCAGGATGAACAGTGTACCCCTCCTCGTGGAGGCGATCGGCGGCGGCGATCTCACGCGTCCGGCCCTGGGGGCCTACTCCCTAAGCGAAATCCGTAGTATCGGCCGTCGTTACGAGCGCTTCGCTCTGTCTAACTTACGGTATGTCAGTAAGTGAGACGGAGAACGAAGCGCCCGTAACGATGGCCGATACTATGGATTTCGCTTAGGGAGTAGGCCCCCTGGTCCAGGCCATGGTAAGGAGCGAGAGTGCATGGCTAGCAGTCGCGTCCTTCAGCGAAGCAGTTATGCTCGCAAAGAGGGAAGCGGCGCACATGAGGGAGATGCAGTGCATGCACCCTCACAGCCGTGGCCTTCGCAGGAGACGCCCTGGGCGTCGGTAATCCCAGACTGATTCCCGGCCACCGTAGGCACGGACTTGCGGACGGCGAGTAAAGGATAGCGCGCTGTCCGGTAAGGACCGAGCCCGAGTCGACGGCGCGTTGTGTTCCACGCGCGCCTTAAAGAGATGTTAGCAGCAACTGATGGGGCCCGCTAGGGCCGATGCCTGCCAGGGGTGCGGGTTATTCGAAAGAGATACCGCGACCCCTGGCACACAGGCAACTGAGGGAACACGGGTGGGTTTTAGTCAGTAAAAGTCTGACACGCCAAAAAAATCATATAACTTCATATAACTTCATCTTCATATATCTTCTTCATCGTATAACTTCTCCCGTTCTGGGTGTAGCAGGAGCTCCACTCAGAGCGGGAGAAGTTATATGATGATTTCCCACCCAAAAAAAAAACAGTGTACCCCCCAGTTTCATCTAAAATTGCTCATGGAGGAAGATCTGTAGATTTAGCTATTTTGTTCTATTTATTTAGGTGGAATTGCTTCATTCATGAAATCAGGACATTTGGGGCACATTATACTACTCACTAGCCAATTGTACCCTGGCGTGTTCGCCTTAACAATATGTGATAGGTTAAACCTAAAGAAAGTTCAGAGACAAGGTCTATCCAATTTACGATGGATTATGTGACAGGAGTTGAATGGACTCCACATTTGTATGGATGACGTGTTGAATTAGGAAGTGGTGCGATATTTGGTAGCAATAATTAGATCGCATGAATGAACCCAAATAGATACCTAAAACAGATACATATAAGGTTCTAGTTATTTAAGTGTAAGTTATTATGTTGCACCTGCCATGTTTTGTCTCTGCATCACCCGAAAGTTGACAAGTAGTAAATGTTTTTGAAGTGAAAGCTTCTTTAGGCGCGTTGGACATTGTTTGGGATGGGAAAAAACAATTAAGCTCGCGACACCGTTACCGACATCTCTGTATATAAGTTAGTTTTAGTTGAGCTTGATCAGTATAAATTACATGTAATAAAAGATTTTACCTATTTGGTTTAATAGCTGGCAATTTTTTTTGCATGTACAATAGCGCATTTAATGAAAATTTAAATATAATTTTTGCTGTAGCAGTTTATAATAATGAATAAAAAACACTTAATTTAAAACTATTTACTGCACAATGAAATATTTCCTGACGAATTAAAAAATATTTCCTGACGATTCAAAAAATACACACGTGATTGTTCAAGTTTTCACTTCTGTCAGCTTTCAGTTTTCTTTCTTTTTTTTGTCTGTCTTTTTATTCCGGCTAATCTCCGAAACGGCTGGACAAATTTTGACGGGACTTTTGAGAAATTGTGTCTAAATAATATTAAGTAAATCCTTTGATACTCTTAAAGTGATGTTATGTATACGAGGGTGACATTTTTGTGTTAAAGGTCTAGATTTAAATAAACAAGATTTACATAAAAATATCTGTAGTATGTTCACGGCTACAATCTTAAATCTACATAACTAGATAACAACATGCAGCTTGGGAGAGGAAGGTGTGGCCCAAAATGTATTTTTTTTCTACCTGACAGACCACGCACAGCCTATACTTCTGGATCTAAAAGCATGAAATTTAGTTTATCTAAAAGTAGTAACTCTTATTTATCGAAACTGTAAGTACACTAAGGAAAGACTTCTGGAAAATTCATTCTTATAAGGATTGTAAGGGCGTTCGTCATTTTTGAAGATAGAGATATCGTTTTTGGATATTTACATATAAGAACTGTAAAGCTCCTGAGAAGTAATAGATGACCAACCCCACTCTTTCATAAAACTTCAAGATTTCGTAGAGTAGACCTAGATATTTTTAAGGGTAGGTACTCCAATGTCCAAGGATTCTTATTTGTACATGCCGCCGTGAAGAAGAAAAATCTACCATTGTGTGACTTCTTCCATTATTTTAATACACGGAGCCAAAATATTACCTTAACAAAATTTCATCTCTCAGTCATAACGAAGAGGGTTATTAGACTCAAAATAAAATAAAACTTTTTTCAAAGAAAAAACAACCGACTTCTGAAAAAACACTACAAAGTGAAAAATAGCTTTAATTTCGGAAGGCTGTGACTTTGGATATGTATTTTAATTTTTTGCCACCGCCTTCCGAAATTAAAGTTATTTTTCACTTTGTAGTGTTTTTTCGGAAAAAGTTTCTTTTTTTTTGGAAAAAGTTTTTAATTTTCACTTTATAGTACCTATCCCACTTATTCGAAATTTCATCATCCTTGGGGTCAAAACAATGCATACTTACGCGATAGCAGAGATCGCGGTTTATTTGCTGTTATTTTTTGAAGAGTTCCGTTGTCTGTCTCCGAAACGCATCATCAGATCTATATGTCTATTTGTCTGTATTTATATTCAAATGGGACTAGAAGTACCAGCTTTCAAATAAAAAAAGAATCATTAAAATCGGTTCACCCAGTCGAAAGTTATGACGTAACAATATATTTTTTTTAAATACAGTCGAATTGTACCTCCTCCTTTTTTTGAAGTCGGTTAATAACTGATGATTTGGTTAGAATTAGGTACTTCTTCCATTATTGGTTGGAATCAAAATAACCGGCCAAGTGTGTGTCGGACTACGCACAATGAAGGGTTCCGTAGTTAGGATGACTTTATCCCAAGAACAAACTTAACATTGTGATTGACGAATATGTTCTACCAAACTGCAAATTCTAATTGCAAAAGTAAGTTGGTTGACTATTACTCGTTGACTTGTAAAGCCAACTTAGCAGTGATGATAGTTTTCCTTTTAATTTCGTTACATATTATGTATACTACTACCGTAAATGTATACACATATCCAAAAACAACCTTAGATTAGCATTTTGGGGGGGGGGGGGGGGGTGAACATATCACAAACGGATCCCTTAATCAAAAAATTGTTTCCACAAACCTGCAATATTTTTGAAACACCTTTCCAACGACACTTACATCATGGGGTAGATGACAAAAAAAACATCACTAGATTACGTGTAGAAGACATACCCTAAAAAAATCCATGCCAAATCACAGCTTTCTAGTACTTACATGCCTACTAAGAGTCTGACCTAAGCTGCGGACGGACGAACGGACATGGAAAAGTTATTAGGGTTCCTGCTTGACTACGGAACCCTAAAAACTACTTACTGCGTAACCAGGCGAAGCGTAGTCTTTACCAAAATAAAATCAATCACTGTTTATCTTTTATCTAGAGTCTTTTATTATATTTTTCGTGGATCAGCTGTTGCTTCTTATTTCATAATAATATTGTTTTCTTTGGAAGGTTTAGCGTGACTTGTTCGTCTAATTGCTGACCTTACAAATTAATTCAGCCCAAAGTACCTAAATCGTTTCTATGAAGGGAATTTTAATTAAGGTTTAAAGCTAATTAAATTACCTTCCTACCTTTAATATTATAAAAGACAGATTATTTAAACTTTGACAGCTGAAACTTTTAAATAATCAAATTTTCTTAAGGATTACCAATGAGATAAATTACAATTATCTCAAAGTCAAAGTTATTTATTTGCAGTAAATGCGGTACAAAAGATGGTTGGTATATAAATTGTTAGTGCGATGACACATTTCGCCATAAATTAGCATGCAAATATTAAAGTAAGATCTGTTAAAATAATAAAATTGTATAAAAAATACAATTAATGCAATACATGCTATTATAAAGGGTTTTCATGCTATTATAAAAGATAAAAATTGATTTTCATTATTACGTCTGAATGAATGTATTAAATTTCTGGGGAAAATATAGTTTAAAATTAATTTACATTTTAAATTAAAAGTGCTTAAGTACTGAAAGTACAATTAACACATACTAATAATAAAATACGTTAAGTAGTCGTAAGTTAAGTAAAAACTGTAACATTTAAGTAACAACATCTTATTTCCATCTAAAAGTACGGTTAGCACATAAATACCCATTAATTAATCACACATCTTTTTATCAATGCATTAGAAGCCTACATAACCGGCCGGCACAATTTAGTTTTGTTTCCAATAAAATGCCCTCATCCTGCTCTAACCCATATCCGTCCCTTTCTAACGCAAGTCGTGATGTCAAACTATCAACGCCACACTGGTAGGCAGACGCGCTATGTTCCGGCGCCAAAACTTCTCAGCAATCGGTAAAATGAACGCGCTGACAATACCGCCCAGCTCGTTCCGATTCCAAATTTAAAAAAATTAGCTAATGGTTTTTATTTTTTTAATAATTAGTAACGACTTACGACATTGTGCAATAGAAAATGAGTGCCAACCCAAATAAAAATGGAGACAGATTGAGTTTCACAACAGAGCAAGCAGCTGAAGAGACCTATGTAAGAAAATGTGTTAACATTTCATAATAATATTTACTTTTTATTCAATTTAAATTTAGAAAGTGATCAAGTGTGTTTTAAGTGCAAGTTCAGGTAAAAAAATAAACGTTGCGTGAATATTTCTGAATTGGATGAGCTAATCGCGGATTCCTATCTCGGCTATTTAATTAAATATTCGTCGCTTAATGCAGCTTTTAAGTTAAATTTTCTTGTTAGAAATACTTGAATATTCGTCTACGGATCTACATTTATTTTTGTGGTGGTCCGTTTTAAGTCGGTAACTAAGCTAAAGTTCTTGCAACAAGTTCAGTGAAAAATAAAATAGGTATCTACTTGTTGAATCTTTACGTAAACTTTAACGTTATTGGTAGGTTTGCTTAAGATCAAAATCCAAACCCTTATTTACTGCATAGATGTTGTTATTGTTTTTTTATGACGTAATTTGAATGTCCAGTTTTTATCTGTGGCTATACAAGATTATTCTAAACAATATTAGCCTACGTAACCGTACGAATATTCTGAAATATTCGTAATATTTTTTTACACGCTTGTTCTTATTGTCACTCAATTAAAATGTATCCGATAGCTTCCCGGAATTAAATTCAAGAGTTCTGAGTTCAGTTTTATTACGAATTCTGTATAAATAATTAATATCAACTTAAAAACAAGTGACTGTAAAACGAGATGGAAATTAAAAAGCAATATTATTAAATAATCCTGTCTTTTCTCGATTCATTACTTAATGTGTTAACAAAAACGATGATTATCTATGTATTTGAATTTACAAATAAGTAGGTGTTTTATTTATGAAATTGGATTTTTTTTTAAATCTAATAACAATTTCATTTTAAGAATCTTTAGTGTCATGTCAATAAATTTTAAAAGTAGGTTACTTGAAAAAATAAATACAGTAATTAAATTAATTTGACACTTTTCCTGTACAATACGGCCGCTAAAAGAATACGACACAAAAAATAAACATAAAATTTCCTCTATAGGAAATGGTTCCGCACAATTCAAAGATTAAGGACAAGAGGTCAAAATACGACCTGTTGTTTCCTGAAATCGAAGAGGTGTTGGGTCCAGCACCGACCTTCAGACCCTGTACCCTGGTCTGGCGAGACGTGACAGTCCACACCAAACTCAAAGATGGAAAGCTGAAAAGACTTGTAAATAATGGTAAGTGATTTTTTCCTTTTGTTATATTTATCCCGATTTATTTGTGGTCGGCGCAACATGTATTTTTTTCATACTTCTCTTTATTATATCCGAGTAGGCAAGAGATTTGACAATGTCAAAGACTATTCTCAACCGACTTCAAAAAGGAGGAGGTTATCAATTCGATATGTTTATATTTTATTATTTTTTCATCAGCCTTAACTAAGAAACTGGGTAGGTAGTTAGGTTAGGTTAGGTTAGGGGAGTTTGTTCCGCCACTTCTTCTTCCCAGCTAAAGCACTAGGAAGTGGTGAAGGGTGGGCGTTTTGGGGGACTGTCTCATGTACTTTGACGTTCGGAAAGTGCTGATTCTCAGCCTAATTTGAATAAATGACTTTTGATTTTGATTTTTTGGTATTAATTTTAAAAAATCATTTCACACGGAAAAGTCTCATTTTGAATACTACTTTATGATACACACATTCACAATCTTTAAGTATTTAAAATGAGACATAACGCTACTTAATTCAATACTCTGTTTAACACTATTATTATACTACTAATTCAATATTCATCCTCATACGGCTTCATGGCAGTAATTTGAACTGTTGGCAGGGCCCGAATTTGTACTCGTCTCTTTCTATTGAGCGCTCTGTCAATTACTACGCTATTGCCACATTGAGTTATTTGTGTAGGTTCAAACTTGAGTTCTGGCTCTAGCACGAACGCGTAGAATAAA
Organism: Polymixis lichenea; assembly: GCA_949091785.1. Taxonomy (NCBI): domain Eukaryota; kingdom Metazoa; phylum Arthropoda; class Insecta; order Lepidoptera; family Noctuidae; genus Polymixis; species Polymixis lichenea. The sequence goes on from OX420938.1 coordinate 4,825,766, forward strand.
CGTAACGAAACTTCGAACGATTTTGAAATTTAAAAAAAAATATTTTATTATTAAAAAAGTACTAGTGTCGCCCAGTGGTCTAAATTCGACCATAATTCATTTAAAACTTAATGTATTTCTAATGCATTAATAAATAAAAATAGCTTTAACCTTTAACTTTGCCAAATTTCATACTCCTCCGTCCGCGTAATTTTCGTAAAAAGGGGTACAAAGTTTTTGCTTCACATAGGCATTAAAAATAATATTTATTCAATAAAAACTTTTACGAAATTAAATTTAAAATTTAAATTTCCCATACAATATGCAAGTAATGATGGTTCGGAATTAGAATGTTAGGAAGCGACCAGCTCGAATTAGGTTTATTTAAGGCTCAATTTCAGACTCGTTTCGCCCATGATATTTTAGTTTTAAGACGTAATTCACATCTATGCCCGATACTAACAGAATTGTTGTTGTTGCTAAACCAATTAAAATTCTATAGAATAAACGTATTTTCGTTTTAAAAATCCTTCGAGTTTACGCTGTTTTCGTCGCGTGTTCGCGCTAGGGCCTCAGAACACGATTTTGGCAAAAGAAAAACTATCGGAACCTACATAGATATTATTACCTATACATAATAAATCTAAACTAGGATCATAAGGAGGTAAAATTTATTTGTATGGGTCAACTACCAGTCGGATTTGAACAATTCTGTTTGTATTTGATAGCCCAATTCTTGCTTCTTCACGCTAAGGATCGCGCAAGCATCGCTCTAAGGAGCCAATATAAAGGAAAAAAATCAAAAAAATCTAAGGCAAAAGGAGGTTATATCCCGGGCGGGCGATGCAATGCTATGTAAAAAAGTAATGAAAATAAAAATAATTATTATTAATTAATTTAATCAAAATTTTCTTGTATTAACAAGAAATTTCACGCGGTTCATCCACGTGATAATTCGCGTTCGTAGCGGGCGGAAGCGTCTTCAAATAAAGATATTTTGCCTTGTTGGAGAGGATAGTTTTACGTGTGTTGCATAATTCGGTTTTCTAGATGCGTACTCTGCACAGAGTAGAATTAAACCAATTCTTTGTTCCAGTTTATTTTAGTCTGCAATTCCGTAATGATCTGAAAAATATTATTATAAATACCGAAGTACGAATATCCTGCACCCTAATTGCGTAACTCACGATTAATCATAATCTGTTTCGTTTTGAAACAGATGGCTAAACCATTCAAGCTTCATATGTTCAAAAAATGTGTCTGCTCGACAACGTAAATAACGCAATGAATATTGTTGAACTGCTAAAATGAAACAGATTATGATTAATCGTGTAATACGCAATTAGGGTGCTGGTCGTAATTTCTTGTATTATCACTAACTTTATGAGAATCACACACACAAATTGAGACGGTTTTGTAATATCTATAAATTCTTACTTATACAACATTATTTAATACAACAAAGCAGCTGACAAGTTTTTTAGAACGCGGTAATCTCTGAAACTACGCCTTGTATTTAAAAAAATAATTTTTGCTTTTTATCAAAAGCAAAAGTTATTTTTCACCATATTTTATTATTGTTATTTTCATTCAGTTTTGCATATAACCTGGAAGGAAGGAAGGGAAAGGGGAAGGGGGTGGAAGCTTATATGGAGCCAAGTATAAAGACCAAAAATCAGAAATAACTCTAAGAAAAAACGAAGTAATATCAGATCAAGGGCTGCCGCCCAGGGCGGGTGCCCCGGTTTGCCCAACCGGGGCACCCGCCCTGGGCGGCAGTTTCAGGGGGCGCCAAAATCATAATATAGTATGATTCAAAATAAAAAACTTGCTCCACAAAGCGCCTTACATACGGAAACCTGTTTGGCTCACCGTCGACTTGTAAGAAAAAGGCGTCACAGAGGTCTACATCTAATTAATGTATCTCAAACGCTGAAGAGAGGGGCGCCACTATCAAGTTTCTGCCCCGGTTTGAAAAAATCGTAGTTCCGAGGCTGATAGAGGGCGGGCAATGCTACGCTGTAGGAATATTTTATGTGTAAAATAAGAAATTTCACGCGATCGAAGTCGTTATAAAGTTGCAGCTGAATAAAGACCAATCTATCCATCTGATATCAAATTGCAGTTTCGAAACGTTCGTGAGAAACAAATCATAATAGAACATGATATGTGCATAAACGGATATATTTTCTGCTGTATGGGACCGAGTATTATTTTTGTAACGCATTTTCGGTGCGATATAGTCCCACGGATCAGTTACATATGATCAATAGTGCCGACGCAGGCGCAGTCACGCGTACTATGCAGGCTACTGTATTTCAATTCACTATACGGGGCGGCAAGGCTACCATGGATTCAGTAATGATTCTGAATTCTGAACCCACCCAAGCTGATATTTTACATTGGTTATCAAAAAAAAAATCAACTGTTTCATAGAAAAGTGCAATACTAACGAGGTTGAGTCAGCTAATTTTGTTTGTTAACCGAAGAAAAATTTCAACGCATTATAATGTAAATGATGATAACCCACGGAGCAAATACAAAGTGATAACCTAATGATTTTTTTTTTGGGGAATGGCATCTCGCAGTTGACCTTGAGAGGCCGTGACTGTTTAACCAGACTTTCCTGTGGATCTTCTTTTAGTTTTTAGGCTAAAAGCTTACAAAAACAACACTTAAATACTATAGTAACCGCTCGCTGAGGGCACCCCCTGCGGGGTTCGGGCCTCGGCTCAGGGCGTCACTGTCGGGAGGGCAGCAAGTGGGGACAGGCTGGATCAAAATAGTTTCTTTATTATTAATCATCGGGGATTTTAACTCTACTTGCTCAGCTTCGGCGCGGGCTGGCACTTCTACGGGCAAGGGACGGTTGGGGGGGATTTCGTAAACTCGGGGTCTTCGCGGGGCGCGAGGACTTCGGCGGCGAGGTCGGAAGGACGGTCTGTTTCTGTGTGCTGTGGCCCTACTGCTTTCTTGAAGGCGAGTAATGGGGTCGTCAGGGTCGGAAAGAACATGTCTCGGCCGGCAGATTCTACTGATACCTAATGCACAGATTATTTTGCACTATTTTATTCTTGATTTAAGTAATTAATTCTGCCTTGCACCTATTTCGATGGTAGATTATATAATTCATCGTTCTCAGTTTTTGCCGAAACTGCCGAACTTCTTAATAATCATGGTTACCCTAACATATGACTCTTGACGAAATGGATGCGTTCAGAAGCATCATCAATTTTCCTTAGCCCTTACACATAACGGCGACAGTATGCAAACAGACGATGCCCCTATATGTATACTTAATGACGGATCGTCCAATCTGCCTGCGACACCTCACAATATTAATAAAAAATGCATTAAATAAAGGTTGAATTCTATGCATGTTAATGTGAAATATGAACTAAAAGCTTTTACGTAGCTTAATGTTATATCTACCTACGTATTAGTTTTTTTGATGACATTTTATCTGAAAAAGACTAGTTGTTAGTTTGTTATCTAAATGAGATACAACCGCATTTTTTGTTTGAATAATTCAAGAATGAACTTGTAAGATGTTACGAGGGGTTATATTTTAAAGACCGCTGTCGCTTATGTAGTCTGGCTAAGGTTTCTTTTTGTATCACACCCAGAGGTTGACTGTAGAAAATGCCTGTAACAGGCATTTTCTACAGTCAACCTCTTAGAGGCGGATTTAATGCAACAGTTGCATTAAATCCGCCTCTATACAGCAGTATTCAATATAAGCGCACAATTTTATTGTAACAATAATGATTAGGTAGTCTTTTTTCAATTCCAGTGAACTGCTGGTTTAATTCTAGTCTAAAGTTGATCAAAGACCATTCAATAGATAAATAATTAGCTGGACATAAACCTCTCTATTAGCTTGCCATCTAACTCGACTCTCGGCTACTCTGATCAGCTCTCTGATCTCTCAGGCCCAGCCTGTCTATTCTGTAAAAATCTCTACGTGAAAACTCAGCTGAAGTGACCTTGAAGTGAGCTGTCATTCCGCTTGATACTAGGGTTAGGGATTGACACTTTTGTCGGCTCACTGCATCTGAGTGTTCACAGTAGGATCTAAACGACACTTATTAGCACGTACTTTGTCATAAGCATGTATCCGTCTCTATCCTACACTATAAATTTGCACAGTTGTACGACAGTGACAGAAATAACGCTTAGGTACGTGCTAAGTAATGTTTCTGGATCATGGCCTCCATGTCCAACTGCTCTGCTAGAGTTGCTGTGGCTGAGACGCTAGCAGCTGAATATTTTCACGTGATTTTATTGACATCGTTTGTTTGTTTTAGTTAGCGGGATCGCGCACCCTGGTACAATGACAGCTTTAATGGGACCTAGGTAAGTCACATTACATTTCATTTTTAATTACAACCTCCTATGACGTTGTGCTTCTTTTAATCTCACACCTGATAGAGAATGTATGAGAGAAGTTTTTTACAGTAAACTTAGGTGACGCTACACTGAAGTGAACTGTCATCACATCTGTTGCTAGGGATTGACAAATGACAACTCACTTCCAGTAAGTTTTCAAGGTGAGGTTTTTGCAAAATGGCTGATTTTCATTTACTCACTACTCAATTCTTTATTCCATTCCATATGTATTACATAGACGGTATAAACAGTGAGACCAATATGGAGTGCGAGTCTCATAAGTAGGCCTTATACCTATATCACTTTTCATTTCCTTAAAGATTTTCTGTTGATTTTGCCATTTGCTGTTTACGACAGATTCCGTTTGTACCTATATCGTGACTACTTATAGATATGCTGTCATTTCATTACTAATTCCGAAAAGTGAAGTGAAGTGATCGGGCGATAGTGGAGTACAATTTCATCTACAAGGGAAGCAATAAAACATCGCGAGAAGAATTGGTCGTATAAAAATATAGCCGACCATCTGCAACGCTCACAAACGATGGTTTCCCACGCTGTGAAGCAGTTTGCCACTTATCAAACTACTTCAAATGTTCCGCGTGTACGTAAACAGAGAAAGTCATCTCGTCGAGATGATCGACATATCGGTCGTTTGGCAAAACAAAATCCTATTGAAGGGTCTAATGAGCTGAGAAAATAATGTTTTGGTGAAAACAACCCTTCAGCAATCTCTGCACGCAATATTAGAAGGCGTTTGTTAGAAGAAAAGATGCACGGAAGGATAGCAAGGAAGGTGCCCATGTTGAAACGCTGCCATAGGCAAGCCCGGTTTGCATTTGCAAGAAGGTATGAAAACTGGAGAGTTAGACAGTGGAAAAATGTAGTTTTTTCTGACGAGACAAAAATAAACGAGGTATGTTCTGATGGAAATCGATATGTACGACGCACTCCGAATAAAGCTTTGGACCCTAAGTACACATTAAAGCGTGATGGGGAAAACGTGAAAATTTGGGGGTGCTTTTCTGGACATGATGTTGGACCTGTTAAGCTGATAAAAGGAAACATGGATCAATTCCAATACAAAAATATTCTGGAAGAAACAATGTTACCTTATTCTCAAGACGTGTTTCCGGTTATTTGGACATTCCAGCACGACAATGATCCAAAGCATTCAGCACGCACTGTTAAGGAATTTCTCACCGTGCAAACATTTTCTGTCTTAGATTGGGCAGATATTCGGTGCAAAATCAAGAGAAAGGCTTCAAATCGACAGTGTGGCAATTTTAGAGAGCTGTACGACGTTTTCTTAGAAGAATGGAAATCTATCTCTCTTGCGAAATGTCAAAAATTGATAGAATCAATGCATCGCCCGTGTAAAGTAGTAATTGGAAGCCGTGAACATGCTACTAACTATTAATTTTAGTATAAAATGTATTAAATTGCTTTTTTCTTAACGCACTTCACATTAATGTGATTTATTTAATCTAAGTTTCATATAAAACAGCTCTAGAGTAGTTCTTAATTATTTGTCCAGCTTCAATACTATTTGTATTTGTTACTTTAGATAGTAAAAAAAATGTTCGCGATTTAATTCCATATTCCTAATACCGTTTGCCCTATTCATGTGGCTATTTCATAACATAACTAGTTACTTCTAAGAAGGAACACATAACTATACATGACATGATTTAGATAAAAATTTCAAAAACTTCAAATCGTTCATAATTATATGACCGCAACTGTAGATTGATAGCTTTATTGTGCCTAGTTTAATAAATTATTTTACGATGTCTGCGTCATTTGTGGCATATTCCATTGACAAAACTTAATCTTATATTATAATATACGTCAAAGTCATCATGCAAGACGTCATCAACTCATCAATAAAAAAAATATTCAAAATATTTTAGAATATGATTGTTTTGTCCTTTCATTTTATATTAATTAGACGATTTTGGACGTCATGCATACAATTTGTGAATTACAAAAATAATTTAATTCAAAATTATTCATCACTAGCACGTGACTATTAGGTATCTACTATGACATTATTATGATATTAATATATTGAAGTAGGTTTGTACCTATCTATGGACGCCTATTGAAAGTCAATAAATAAATAAAAATATAAAAACTAGGACCTATTTCAGTAACTTCAAGATATTTGTAGAAATCACTGAAATTATACTTACTCATTTATTTATTGAACAGTAAGTGTTACAAAAATATTTTCACATTTCATGAATTACATGCTTAAGTATTCCCAATTATTTTATACATTTGATTTATTAAATCGATATAATATTATGTACACAAAACACAGATATAAGTTTAAAAATTAGCTTAAATTACTTTTTGCTAAAAGCGGCTAATTCTAATAAGAACATGAAATATTATTCTAGCATTGAAACAGAAACATATTTCCTCATTACGGACAGTTATCGGTACAAATAACTCAACTGGAAAGTTATGATCTACATTCAGTTACAAATCTCATATTACCCTGCGTATGCGCCTAGGCCTCGACTCTGAGGTATTTCTAATCTGCAGACTGTCTAAAGGTTGTTTCACACCGTCGCCGTCGAGACGAAAAGTCGATGGGATGGGCGAGAATGGAAATCTCGCTATTCCTTTGACACCAAAAGATGTATAAATTGTGATCTTGCGCTGTGGTGCAGCACGTTCAAAGTTGTAAGTTCAAAATAAATATTTGAATTTACGTCTCGCATATAATATCCGCATCCTAGAATGTTCTATTCGACTCCTCGCCTCGTCGGTGTGAAACCCCCTTAATACAGCGGTAGGTGTGATAGGTTTGTTTGTACTGTGATACGGTTCTATGGAAACGTAGGACTTTTTATTTTAGTTAGAGATTGACAAATATCAACAAAAAGCAAATGCTAGCTGTTTATTTGCTAAAATTATGAAATCAGAAAATTGGAGCATTCTTCATAGTTTTTAAAGATATTAATAAACTCAAAAACAGAACACAATGTATTTATGTAGAATGAGAAACACTGGTTTTAAACAAAAAAATATTAATTGGAAAGAGAACCGGAACGTTATGTTTGAACTTAGAAGTAGGTTTTAAATCATTAAGTATCGATTGTCTCCATTGTACAAGTTTTTAGTTCCAACCAAGGCACAGTTGCCTAACTGCTATGGGATTACGTAAGTTAATCCAACTGTAATGACATTTAATATGAAAAGATATTCTGTGAAAACAAAATACTGTAGGTAGGTACTTATCTTCACTCATAGGAAAACTTAGAAAATATATCTAGTAAATCAGCTATGAAAATTTTCAATATTAACTGTTTCTGAATTTAATTTTTTTGTTACAGTGGAGCAGGCAAAACTACGCTAATGACTGCATTGGCACATCGAAATCCGGGTGAGTTAATTTTCCTTTTTGTTTTTTGAATTTCGAAATATATTTGTTTCTCAAAAGCAGGAACCTTAATGTATTTCCATGGAATTAATATGTAGTATATTCTATAAACTAGCTTCAGCCCGCGACTTCGTTCGCGTCAAATTTCTTGCTCCCCGACCCACCCTGTCGCTCGCCTTGGTTAGCACAAAAAAGGTTATAGTGAGCCAACCTTAAAAGATAGACATATGTTGTCACGGACTTTTTTTAACTTTTAAAGGGGAACAATTCTGCTATACATGATTTTTGCGAATCTTTAACCGTTTACGCAGCGCACGCAGCGGAAGGTCTCAAAAGGAAAAAAACCCCGATTTTGAAACATTCTTCATTGGTGCTCCGCTCCTATAAATCTTAGCGTGATGATATATAGCTTATAGCCTTCCTCGATAAATGATCTATTCAACACTAAAATAATATTCTAAATCGGACCAGTAGTTCCTGAGATTAGCGCGTTCAAGCAAACAAGCAAACAAACTCTTCAGCTTTATAATACTCGTATTAAGTAAAGATAGATAGTAAAGATTAGTAAAGATTGAAAATAACAAGTATTGATACAATTTTTGGTAGCGGGATCCAATTTCCGGAATATATTTTGGATATTTAATTGAGTTTAGCAGGTTTTTGAATGTCGCATAAATATACGCTTCTGAAACTCTAGATGTGTTTTTCATAGAGATAAATAAATCTTAAACTGTTACGTCACTACGGGCCTTCAAAGATGTATATATCAAAGATATGTATTTAATTAAGTGGTGCATCAGATCTTTTGTGTATTTCTATGTAATGTTAATTACGTAGGTACATAAATAAATTAAATAAATCTACTAATAAACTGAAATCGCCTTTCGTCTTTGTCTGTGTGACCGCGTTGTTCTTCAAACCTACACAACGGACTATTATGTGGTTTTCAACATGATTTAGGGCAAATTTTTCCAAAGTCTATGTGTATAATACATTAAAATTAAACTTTCATTTAATAAAGAAATATCTATGTTTTGTAAAGTTTTAAACTCCGGCAAAGCACGGGCGGTTCGGTAGATAATATACACCGTGACATTTTAGTCGTCTTACAAAGGTGGTCCACTCAATGTATCCGTCATAAAATACGTCGAGGCGCAATTGAAACATTGTTACAATTAATTAAGGTAATAGGTACAAAGAAAAATAAATATGGCTTTAGAATTATGAAACACCCTCCCTGTTAATAATGTTGACGTATCAAACGGTAGAAGATATCTAGCTACCTACCATTACATTCCGTCATTAATTCCATCTCCATAACAGGGTGTTTGAAACTACGTCATGCGTCACAGAGTACTTTTCCTTTAGTGAATGATATTTTAATTTTTTTTATTAAGTATGCATATGTTCAAAAATATATTTTATTTTTAATAAATGGTTAGTAGTCATTGGATACATGAATTGGGCTGCCGTTGTAAGACGACTAAAATGTCACGGTGTATTTATAATAATTAAATGCACTCTATAATTACAAAAATGTATTCAGTATCTATTTATAAACAAATATATACTTTCTGAGGTCATCATAAAGTTTTACATTCGCCATTTTTTTTAACCTTTTTTAATGACGCACATTCAGTCGTGATGGTTTATTGCAGTATTCGACCTCAAAGATTTCTTCCAAGACCCAAGTAAACGCATGCAGTTAAATTATGACGCAAATAGATCAGGAAGCTGTCAAATAATGTTGAATAAATTTTGATCTTTCTTAAATAATTTTAGATCTTAATTTTTTGTTTAGATTTGGCAAGGAATTTTTTTGGCATCTCTGGACCCGCGTTGTCTTCTACGATCCACTTCCACACCCAATTTCACTCACACAGAGTAGGTGTCAATCTCAATCTGAGTCACTTTGAAGAATACTGTTAATCCATTACTTCATATGTTCGAAAGTTTGTTCAACAACACAACGTAAATAACGCAATGAATGTTGTTGAACTGTCAAAATGAAAGCCATTCATGTTTGTGTCGTGGGCTCTGAGTTCGCTAGTTGAGGGAACATTATTGGCGGATTTCGTTGTGTTACGTATTACCTGCACACATTAGATTTAGATAAAACTGAAATTATTTTTAACCGCAATTTGAAAAAATAATAGATAAAAAAAAACTAAAAAACACGCTTTAAAAAGCAAACTAAAAAAGCAGAAAATAATTTCAAAAAAGCGTGGGATGAACTTTGAGGTATTTTTATAATCAATTAATATCAAGCACCCTTCGTTTTTTTTAAATTAATTTCTGTTTTTTTTTGGTTTGGCTTTTAAAGCGTATTTTTCTGATTTTTTAATCTATTATTTATTTTTTATTTTTTAGTTCTGCTAACTACAAAAGCGTGATTTTTCAGAATTTTTTCTTTTTTTTTAACAATACGGAACAAATTTATGAAATTATTGAGTTGTCATCGGTCCGCAATAAGTCTAACAAAGTTTAAATGAAATCTGACCGTTTGAAGTGGGTCAAAATCAAGTCCAAAGGAGTCGGTTACAAACATGCTTACAAACAAACAGGTTAAGTCAATAAAAGCGTGTTAAAAAAATCAGTGTCGTGAAAAAATCACGCCATTGTCTTTATTTTCAGATTATATAGGTATATACAAAAAAAAATGCTATCTTAAAAATTTTGAGTCAATGTTGAGTTTTAAATCAGTTTTTTACCGGAATATTTTAAATCGCCATTAGCAGCGCATTTTTTAATGGTTTTTACTGATTAATATCACATTTTATCAACTTTGGCACATTAAAAAAGTTCGAGCCATTAAAAACTTGATTTCCTTAAATTAAGAAGTATTTTGCGGTCATGCAGTTTTTAGGAATGCCAATAATTAAAAGTCCTTATGATTCAAAAAATAAGTAACAAAGTTCAATAGAATTATTTTATTAATACTATGGTTCTAAGGCTCACTTGCACCACAAACCAGGAATCGCTGACTTAATCTTAATTAGCATTCGGTCTCTGTCATCTTCAAACGATCGCACAGTGGAACGAATGTATGGGAGCGGTTGGACGTAGACATGTCCGAAAAATAAGAGTAAAATTATGACAAACTAATGATGCCATCTTATTCGATTACTTAATGCCTTCATAAATTGTGGTGATGAATTTCTTCATAACTCCCATATTTCGGGAGTAATTTGAGAAAATGTGAAATTTTACTATGAAAATGAGTGTATCGAGCTCTCTCCCTCCTGATTCCGGGCTTGTTTCAAGTAGCGGTCTCTAATATCGTAATGCTATTACTAAGAGCTATATTTAATACTAAGACACATAGTGCGCCAAATGTGCACTTTCTGGGATAAAAGGAAATGAAAATTTAAAAAAAAAAACGTTTTTTCCCCATTTGTATTTACTTTAAACCGCAGACAGACTTATTAAGAGGTCTATAAATATATTATATATATATACAGAAATATATATTAACAAAAATATTCACAAGAACTGATGAGAGTATGACTTTTAAGTAAGTTGATAATAAATTACCTAGTTTCATTAAAAGTACAATAAATAATTAAGATGTAAGCTCTAATTTACTAAGTTACACATTTTAAAACAATAACATCATTTAATTATCTTCGTCATCATCATCATCATCAATTAATTCAAATTCAGAATCGATGTCCGCTAAATCATTTATGTTAACAAATTCGATATCACTTTTCTCAGAATCCGTAAGCTCATAAAATTCCTTAAAAGAAGATTTTTTTACAAACTTATTTCCTTTTGGACGGATACTTGTAACAAGTGGATCAGAAGACAGTAAAAGATTGTGCATAATATCTTCATTGCATGAGATACTGCTATGCTTTCGAGAATGCCCCTCTCTATATTTTCTAAAATCTTTATTTCTAGCCTCAGATGCCTCTTCGGATAGAAAACCAATGGGCACAATTGACATGTTCTGAACTATGTCTGGCCCATGCATTAAAATTTTATGAAGTGAAGAAGGCATATAATACCATGGGTATAACTCCACGTAAAGCTTAGCAGTATCAAAGCAGAACTCTCGGAATTTAGTTACGTTGATCTTCTCTCCTGATGAAATACACTGCAAGATCACACAGATTTTTCTTAAAAGCATAGCATCTATTCCGGTCAGTTCAGCAGATTTAGTGTAGTTTTCAAAAAATCTCCTTGCCGAGTTGCCATTGTTGGTGGATCCACTGCCTTGTTTCACAACATCGAGAAGTAAGCCCGTTTCTCTTCTTACAGCCTCTTGAACTCTTTTCTTCCTGTCATCAACTTGCCTTTTTGCTATATCACCCCTTACTTGCCATGATTTTATGTCTAATTTGTAGGAAATGTGTAATAAGCATTCCATTGAGCGAATCCAAGCGTGAAGGGTGCTTAAGCTATATTTATACATGTCCTCGTTTGCGTGTTTATCTTTGATTAACTCTAAATTATTCATTTCTTTAGGACAAGCCTTGCATATTTCACACACTGAAGCTGCTGTATTGGATATAATGGAATGAATTTTACCATCAATCATTGTCAACAGCAGTTGGTGTTTGACACTAATTCCATCAGTGATGGTGGATGGAGTTAAGGCTTCAATCTCTGCTTCGATTTCAGCCATCTCTCTCTGCACATTTTCTTTGGTTTCCTTTATAAACTTAAACAATATTGGCCGGCAAAATGAAGTGGAAGATGGTCGCTCGTTTTCCCAAATTGTTACACCTTTTGAGACGAGCCGCAGTGGTACAAGACTAATCATAAAATTACTAGCAAGATCGATTTGCTCATCTTCACTCGTCCTTTGATGATAAATGCTTTGGCTAGATGATCCGTCAAAACCCCATTTGCTGGTCAATACGAGCTGTTGATTGGGATCAACAGGGGTTTCTAACGACCTAATAAGTCTTCTTGAGGTTAAATCCATCAAGGCTTGTAATTTGATTTTTGCAGAGCTCTCTGTAACTGTGAGATCTTCTTTGGCCGGATAGCACTTAATTTTTTCTTTAACCAATATGTAGTAACTCGGGTATTGAAGAGCTCCTTCTTGAGTGTTGAAATCCCGAAGAGTGTTATAGCGCCATTTCGATAAGTTCATCGATACATAAAGAGCCAATGCCTTCAAAGGGGATATTTCCCGTACCTGAATTGATTTACCTTCAATGAAGGCTTTGATTTTTGAGGCCTCTTCTGGATTCTCCGTCAAGTATTTCATAACATAAGCTGTATCGCTTTGTCCTGCCTTTTGAAGCGCCCTTTCGGCCGAAAACATAATTTCAGCGCTGCTACTGCTGCATGAAAGACTATCTTCAGTGCGTCTTCTTTTTTGCCGGTTACTAAGGTCCTCAAAAGATTTACGAGGACTAGGATGTGTACAAGTTGAAGCATCAGATTTAGCAGGAGAAATTATGGGCTCGATGACGTCACTTATATTTTCTGTAGAAGGTTCCATATTTTCATTCTGTAATTCCGGCCATTGAATTGCAGCCTGTAGCCAAATCTCATGTTTCTTCCGAAACTTATCTGTGCTTCTTCCAGACTGTGTCCATTTTGCATAAATGCGGTAGCAAAATCGACGACACCAGTCTTTTAAACTTGTTTCAGCACTTTCACATAACTGAACACAACTGTTATCTTTTAAAACACTGAACAAATAGTTAAAGTCGCGTAAATCTTTATGTGCGCGTGCGCATAAAGCAACGTGAATATCAAGATTTGTATTAAAATTTGGAAAATACATTGCGAGATTAGCTTGGATACAACGAGGTGTAAATCAACACTGATTTTAAAGTTACTAATAGTGACCTATTTATATAAAATCCAGGTATCCCAGGTATCCTTTGTTAAATATTGCAAGGTAATTAGTTATTGTGATAATTAGTAAATGATGCATGCTAAATTAGTGTATTAAGAGCCATTTAGTAATTAAATAATAGCAATGTTCTTATCAGTAATCATTAGTGCATCAGTTTTATATGTAAACCTTAAGTCCCTAATTATATATCCTAATTAGCTTATATCTTCTCTAATTGGCTGCTCAGAAATGTTATTGTAATAAGGTAAACCTTTAGAAAAACGGTTTTAATCAACAAAATAAACAAAAAATAAAAAAATTGTGTTATAAAATAAACATCACTCTTTATCCCAGAAAGTGCACATTTGGCGCACTATGTGTCTTAGTATTAAATATAGCTCTTAGTATTAGCATTATGATATTAGAGACCGCTACTTGAAACAAGCCCGGAATCAGGAGGGAGAGAGCTCGATACACTCATTTTCATAGTAAAATTTCACATTTTCTCAAATTACTCCCGAAATATGGGAGTTATGAAGAAATTCATCACCACAAGTTATGAAGGCATTAAGTAATCGAATAAGATGGCATCATTAGTTTGGCATAATTTTACTCTTTTTTTTCGGACATGTCTACGTCCAACCGCTCCCATACATTCGTTCCACTGTGGATCGATAGAAACAGAACGATGTTTTAAATACGGTTAGCCATAAATATATTAAGTGATTTTTGGTGCAAGCGGGCCTAAAATGTCAATGTACTTATTTGAACTGGGAAACAAAAAACTTAAAACTAGATGAGTTCAGTATTTCCTACCTGACTACTCTGAGAAGAAAGACCGAATCAAACTCTGAGTTCACAGTCTCTTTTGAAGTCCAGACATATTCTTGGTTACTCCATTTACTAGGAACCATGCAGATTTATGTGTGCAATGGTATCTTGAGGAAAATGAAATATCTGTATCGATTGATGGTGTTAAATTTATATCTTTCTACAGTGGGAACTTTAGTGGATGGAGACATAGCTATGAACGGCACGCAGCTTGGCGAGTTCATGCATCAAGAGAGCGGCTACATGCACCAAGATGACCTATTTGTCGACAACCTGTCTGTTATCGAACACCTTACTATTATGGTAACTAAAAATTACTATTTTACTTACTCAAACATCTTCATTTATGAATATTTCTTCTAGAAACATTCTTAGTTCTTTTCATGTAATATAACTCGAAAATTAAGATGGAAATGTGTCTGATCATGATGTGATTATGTCGAAAAATCCAAGCTACAGTCAATCTTACAGCAATAAGTTTTTGGACATCAATCAGAGAACAAGAAAACCCACTTTTTCATATGGTATTATTTCTGGTACTTAGTTCAAATATTTCTTTGAATTTTCGAAGAATTTGCCCATTCTAAAATGTAGTTTCCATGATGTAAACTTCTCCTCCCTTAGGCCCGACTACGCATGGACGGACGCACATCCTCTCTAGCGCGCAAGAGACGAGTGAACCAACTCCTGCGCCAGTTGTCCCTGTATGGATCCAGGTTCACCCTTATAGGAGGCCTGGATGGAAGGAAGACTTTGTCAGGCGGAGAGAGGAAGAGACTGGCGTTTGCGACAGAGGTAAGAAATATTTACATCTTCTTCCACGAACGATAGCGTGTCGTTGGGTTGACTATCTAAATAGTGTCTGCCCAGAACTAAGCTGCGAATAGGTTAGGTACAGTCGCACGCTCGTAGTTTTTAAAACTTGTTACTTGGCCTTAAGCTGGCCTAGCGTAGAACGGAGTTTCAATCGATTAAGAGGTCAGCTTACATTGGTATGTTACCAGTGACGTGCGTTTTACGGCACTTATTATCTACAATAGATTATTTTCTGTACGAATATTACTCTGCACCCTAATTACGTAACACACTCTCAATCAGAATCTGAATTATTTTGAAGGAAATTGCTAATCCATTGCTTCATGTTAAAAAAAAATAGTAGCACTCCGGGAGTGCGGACAGAAGTGAAAACTTGAACAATTACGTGTGTATTTTTTGAATCATCAGGAAATATTTTTTGAATCGTCAGGTAATATTTTATAGTGCAGGAAATACTTTTTAGACGTCATAAGTTATGGTACGTACGTCACCGGTTAAATGAAGTGTTTTTTTATTCATTGTTTTAAACTACTACTACAAAAATAATTTTACAATTTTCATTTAATGCGCTATTGTACATGAAAAAAAAAACAATTGCTAGCTACTTTACCAAATAGGCAAAATCTTTTATTACACGTAATTTATACTGATCAAGCTCAACTAAAACTAACATAAACAGGGGTGTCAGTAACGGTGTGGCAAGTTCAATTGTTTTTCCCAGCTCAAAAAATGTCCAACGCCACTAAAGAAGTTTTCACTTTAAAAATTTTGCTTCACAACGTAAATATCGCAATGAATGTCTTTGAGCTGTCAAAATTATCCCTGAGGACACGGTGGAGCATACGGTGGAGGTCTGCCCGGCTTGGGCGGAGCACCGCCGTGTCCTCGTGGAGGTGATCGGCGGCGGCGATCTCTCGCGTCCGACCCTGGTCCAGGCCATGGTACGGAGCGAGAGTACATGGCTAGCAGTCGCCTCCTTCAGCGAAGCAGTTATGCTCGCAAAGACGGAGGCGGCGCACGTGAGGGAGATGCAGTACATGCGCCCTCACAGCCGTGGCCTTCGCAGGAGACGCCCTGGGCGTCGGGAATCCCAGGCTGATTCTCGGCCACCGTAGGCGCGGGCTTGCGGACGGCGAGTAATGGGTAGCTCGTTGTCCGGTAAGGACCAAGCCCGGGTCGACGGCGCGTTGTGTTCCACTCGCGCCTCAAAGAGATGTCAGCAACAACTGATGGGGCCCGCAAGGGCCGATGCCTGCCAGGGGTGCGGGTTGTTCGACAGAGATACCGCGGCCCCTGGCACACAGGCAACTGAGGGAACACGGGTGGGTTTTAGTCAGTAAGTCTGACACGCCCTCCCCCCTCCTGCTCCACCCAGAGCGGGAGAAGTCATTTCATGATTTCCGACCCAAAAAAAAAGCTGTCAAAATTAAAGCTATCCTACTGTTAGTGTGTTACCCTCTGATATGAGTAATATTCGTTGTAAGAAATACATTTGCCGTTGAGGTTTTTCGCTCTAATTTGTTCCTAATTGCACAAGCAATCGCATTAACTTTGATATTAATTAGTAGCATTATTCACCAAATTGCACCATTTGTTTAAATAATTCGTCTTTTTGATGTCTACATCAACACCGCGGTTTATATTTTGGAACAGTCAAAATATTATGCAATTAAGTTGAACGCTGCTGAGACGATAATTGTTTTAATTAAGTACTATTATACTTATGTAAAATTATTATGAGATTAATAAATTTATTGGGAATGACAATTACGTGAAGCACGAATGAAATAAAATATTTGAAATTGCTCTTTTTTATTTCGTTATCAGTATAAATACCAAAAGGTTTTAATTTGCATTTACAACATTTTGTACTAATGCATTTATTCGTTTCATATGCATTATTGTTATTTATACGTCTGTTATTATTGTTTTTTACTAAAACACGTTAGACTTCTAAGTAATCTGAATACTTTTACATTTATAAAAACTTAATATACAAATTATGTACATATATTTTATCAATGCTTTTCGTATTCCATAGGTTATTTTCTGGTTTCTTAGACAATTTCTAGATTTTTATTAAAAAAATAGTAAAAAATTGCTTTTTCAATTCGCAATGTGAATACATGTTTTAAACACGTGACTGTACTTAAATCTATAAATATGCAATTTTTTCAGTCGGACTCGCATTTGAAAACAAGAAATAAGTATAAATATCTACTTGCGTTTTTATAATTTCAATATTTACATATTTACTTTACCTTAAAACGCTTTTTATCAGACTTTAGAGGGAATTTTACATTTTATTAGTATAGATATGTATATTTTTTAATGATGGACATTTTATCAGAAAATTTCAGCAAATTCGTATAAAATAAACAAAATGACGAACATTCAAATGCAAAAATTTCTGTGACAGAATGACTATGAAACTCTAATGACTGTTGATATTTATTAATACGACAAATTCTAAACCGAGAAAATGTATAAAAATCGGCACTCAAAAGCTATTCATCATATTTTGTGGTGACTCAGGGAAAAATCTAGATGTAACTAAAGTTGCTTTTTCTTAGGAAAATTTCTCATAAAACCTTCTTTTCCAGCTCCTAACAGACCCTGGCCTCCTCTTCTGTGACGAGCCAACCACAGGACTGGACTCATCCTCAGCCCACCAGATGATGAGCCTCCTCCGCGCCAGTGCAGCCCAAGGCAAGACGGTCATATGCACCATACACCAGCCTAACACGGAACTAATGGCTCAGTTCGATAAGCTGGTACTCTTTGCTGAAGGGAGGGTGGCTTTTGCTGGTACTGGGACACAAGCTTTAAGTTTTTTTAAGAGGTTAGTTTGTTTTTTTACCATGAGCCTTGCATTTATTCTACTATCCTACTTTTCTATTCTTACTCATCATCGTCTGCCTAGCCTTTTCTCAACCATGTTGGGGTCGGCTTCCAGTCTAACCGGATGCAGCTGAATACCAGTATTTTACATGGAGCGACTGCCTATCTGATCACCACAACCCAGTTAATAGGTAACACGATACCCGTTCGTAAGACTGGTTGGCCGACTTTTGGGCTTCTACAGACCCGTAACGACTGTCAAAGATCCAAGAATGACAGCCGGGACCAACGGCTCCTATGCCTACTAATATTATTCAGGCTGTAATTTTAATTACTGTTAAGTAATCTCATAAGGGGTTATCGAACTCATCATTATGAACAACTTTTACTGTGGGCCCAAACCTGAAATCGCGAAAATAAAA
Source organism: Polymixis lichenea (assembly GCA_949091785.1). Taxonomy (NCBI): domain Eukaryota; kingdom Metazoa; phylum Arthropoda; class Insecta; order Lepidoptera; family Noctuidae; genus Polymixis; species Polymixis lichenea. Next base: position 4,844,238 of record OX420938.1, read on the forward strand.
TCAGGTGTTCCTTACATTTTGACGAGTTATGCGAACATAAATGTTATCCCGCTAGTACGTTCCCGTGGGTTAATTTTCGACCTTCACGTGAGCGAAGCCGCAGGCAAAAGCTAGTTTCGACTATAGGAAGAATTAGGTATACCTATTGTGTTAATGGAGCTAGTCTAAGCCCGCTAAATACACACGGCTACACATATAGCTATACATTTCCTTTTTACGCTGATCTCGCACTGTACGGAAATCCTTTACAATGCGAGATCAGCTTATACTGGAAAAGTATAGCATTATGTGTAGCCGTGTGTACCATAAATCACAAAGTCCACGTTCGCACGCACATACAAATATCGCGGTGAGATTTTAAGGGTCTAACTTGGTTTTCATATTTCTTCTTGTCTATTTGACTAAGGTTTGACGGTCAGAACTTCGAAATCTTCTCGGTACAACTTTTCTTTTCGATACAATATTTTTAGGGGTTGGTTGAATAAAAAAATGGTATGGTTTTGTTCAATTCCATTCACTTTTTCAAATTTTGTAGGCGACAAGCCAGTGTTTCGCATACCTATGTAGTATCTAAGTAGGTACCGAAAAATCCTTGGGCCTATAATTAGCCCCATCTACGTAATTCTCAAAATGAATGCAGATATTATAATTAACATGACGTGCAACGTAATTTAAAGGACATGCCATACGTAAATGTATCTACGTCAAAACGTGCAATTACGTATAAAACTAGATTTTAAATTATTTAACTATTTATAAATATCTTTAATTACATAAAATTATTTTACATACGCACTGGGGCTAGGTCATCTATTTTTAATGACAAATTAGCATGACATTAATAACTTGGATCATTATGCAGTTTCAATTTCAGAATTTTTCTAACTGGTAGTGAAAACCCTCTATCCGTTGAGTAGTTTAAAACAACAACGCGGTCATAGAGCGCGTTGCTGGTGACCTTAATTATTAAAATGTACAAAAAAGCGCATTTTATTGATGACTAGCTGCCTCGGCGAACTTCGTACCGCCTCAGAACCAATAAGTTGTGTTAACCTATTAGCAAAACATCTTGACTGATCAATGCATAAAATCCTACCATGTTATGACAACCTGGTACTTCGAAGGCATAAAGCGTCGTCTAACTGACTCACCTATACTAGATGTGCTCTTTCAGAGTTATTACAACCTGATACGTCGAAATTATAAAGCGTTTTCTAAGTGACACATCAATGTTAGGTCCTACCGAGTTATGGTACCCTGGTACTTTAAAGGCATAAAGCGTTTTTTTAGCTGACACACCTACGTTAGCTCTGTGCTCTTACCGAGTTATATGAGGACCTGGTACTTCGATTCTGAACGCACGCATAAAATGTTTGACAGGTAGGAACAGTTTGTATGGGAAAATAAAATTGTTGTTATTTCGATTTTCCATGCAATTTTTCCATAATTACTCACCGTTTAAACCTTCCCTGGACTACCACAAATATTTTAAAACCAAAATTAGCCAAATTGGTTCAGCCATTCTCGAGTTTTAGCGAGACTAACGAACAGCATTTAATTTTTATATAATTATATAAATATAAATATAAATATAAAATATAAATATAATATAATATAATATAATTATTATGTAGATACAATTTCAACAAAACTATTGATTATTTGGTAAAGTAAAAAAATAAGTCATTGTCGTAATCGTATAATTATTAATTAGCATCATTATTAACTTCATAATTACAAAAAATAAATAATAATAAATAAAAAAATTATAAAAATAATGTACGAAAGAAAGTAAATAATAGTATAAAATTGGTATCGATAATTTAAAATAAGTGACCGTGATTAAAAAGTCGTTACATTCCATTCACATTTAATTTAAAAAACGTACTAAATCAAATTCCTATCGCTTCATTGATGTTGCAATTTTTTATACGAACTGCTAGATTTTTTAACTAAAAATATAAGTTATTTACATTAAGTATCATTAGGTAGATTCATTCACTTTTTAAATCACCAAAAAGCGTAATAAAAAATACGTCACTCCCATTAGCAATGTTTCTTTGATATCTTTGCAAATTACCAAAATACTATAAAAATTAAATTGAAGAGGCAGTCATTAAAAAATCGTTAGATTCATTCATTTTTAATTTAAGTGCAAAAAACTGAATGCAAAGCCACATTCATTCGTGTTGCAATTTTAACCAGAACATCGATTATGACGATAAAACACTGAGTTCCACTGTCATTATGATGTCGTTAAGTTCATTCACTTTTTAATCATTAAAAAACTGATGAAACATAATTTTCTATTGATGATCTAACTTTTACTATTAACATAGGTAAATTGATGAACTTTTAAACGTTCCTAGACTTTGCCATTATTTTATTTTTATTTTATTTTATTTATTCAGGGACAATAACAGCTACAATATGTGTTGAAACAAAGAAAAAAAATATGCAAAATATGAACAATATTGCAGCCCACATTATCCGCATATTAACAAAGGAAAATTCATAGTGACAATGAGTGCCACTAGATAGGTAATAAATAATTTAAAACATCACAATAATAAAAATAATTAATTACATCATGCAAAATAGAAATTCCAATTGATCGATTGCTTGGGAAAAGAGTAATAATTAACACCTAAGACTAACAAAAAAATAAAATAAAATGTTAAAGTATAGACTAGCTTACATTGCTAATAACATTATTGGTTAAAATAAGATTCATAACATTACATTTAAATTTGGATTTTGAGCATGCAAAAATTTCAATATTAACAAAATTACAATTATAAGATTCCACCATTCGACGGATAGGGCAGCGCATACCAGAATTAGTTCGACAGGTATTCACAGCAAATAGGCTTCCTGCACGGATAATAAGTACATTAACAGTGCGTGGAACTACATAACATAGTTTGCTCGTGAGATCGATACAGTCAAAATCAACATGAACATTCAGTACAGAAGCTTCTAGATACTTACGTCTAGATACTAGTTTGACCTGCCTATATTTATCAAGTAAGTGCGAGTATGACAAATACGTTTTGTGGCATCTGTAATGCATGGCTCGCAGAAACTTACTCTGGACCTTTTCAATCTCGTCTATGTATTTCTGGTAAAACGTCTATGTGTTTCTGGTAAAATTATATTGCATTGAAGTCAAAGTCATAGCATTTATTTCAATTAAACCATTTACAGACACTTTTGAAGTGTCACAGGAGTCGGTTATTCAGACAGATGAAGCTAGTTACCCATTCAAAAGCGTAGTAAGTTCCCATGGAGAAGAACGGGCAAGATATTCCATGGACACTTTTAAATCAATCAATCATCGATTTTTCGCAAAGATGATAATTTATTATTTTATTGACATATAGGTATATATCACCATATTATTTTGATTCGAAAAACTGTCCGTGGAGTTCCTTGCCCTTTCTTCTCCGTAGGTACAAACTACGATATCGAATGGGCAACTAGTTTCATCTTTCTGACTGAGCAACGCCTAAACAAAAAAAGTAATAAAAAGTGCCTAAATAAATAAGTGCCTGTCATTGGTTTAAGGCTTCTTCAACAATTTTCAATACGTTTTCATAGAAATTGTTCTACGAGTGTCGCGACGCGACCGTCGCGTCGCGCTAGTCTGCACGAGCCTTTATAATGGCATAAACTCAAACTCAAACTCAAACTCAAAGCATTTATTTCAATTAAACCATTTACAGGCACTTTTGAATTGTCAAAAAGTCGATCAGTTGGAAAGTTGAAGCTAGTTGCTCATTCCAAAACGTAGATCTCTATGGAGAAGAACGGGCAAGAAACTCCACGGACACTCTTTTAAAATCAAGTTGAAATATTACAAAATCTTGGGAACATTATTCTTGTTGCTTCTGTATATGAGAACAATGTAAAAAAATGTAATTTTAAACAATTCTAAATACAAGATAAAAATAAGCCCTGGAAGTTAGGAGATGGCCAGTCTCTACCGACAGCGCCCGTTCACGAACTTGACGCGTGGATCAGCACCATCCAGCTCAACCATTTTGTAGGGAACCGAATGATCCAACACACGCGCCACCATCAGTGATCATAAATGGCAGAATCAGCCTATAAAATTCCCGCTACTGAGACACAGGGGTCTTCTCTATAACAGGGAATGGGCCATAATCCACCAGGCGGGCCCAGTGTGGATTGATTGATGTCACAGTCACATGTCTTAGAATCTCTGGTTCTAAGGCATGCCGGTTTCCGCACGATGAAAACATCTTCACCGTTTTGAGTTGAGTTGATTCTATTGAGATGAAAATGTTTTATTTCGCAAGTCGTCTGTAATTAGTATTGATCCAATACAATTGTGTTTCATCGTTTAAATGCGCTAGTCTAGGCAGTGACCTTAATAGGACTTCCCGACTCCTTAGCAACGTCTAACAATTGCATTCTCTTATTAGCTCAATGCATTTGATTTTTAGCATCTAGTTCATTTAGACGACATCTTTGCTTCACAGGCGTGAGCCTTTAATTCTCTATACGCGAGGCAGAGGTATTTTTCCAGATATCTTAAAAATAAAAGAAACCCATGGAATACAGGGCGAGCCTGCCATCAACGAAGCAAAAATCCAGGAATTGGGCTGCAACTGAGAAATTTCAGATGAAAAAACACAGTAACACTTTGCTCGACTTGAGAATCAAACCCAAGGCTTTATGCTGGGCAGTAGCGATCACTAGACCAATGATGATGATGAATGATGATCACTACTGCCACTGTTAGTAGGTATAGGTCCTTCAAGTGTTATATTTGTTTTTCATGGAAATAGACGACGACGTTACGTTAATTTGTCAGGTTATTCGCACCAATGAAACAGCAGACTTCAAAAATGCTTGATTAAAAAATCTGATGTAATGCAATCCAAGGACGATAAAATAGCTGTCATCGTTCCACAACTTATAGACTAATAATGGTGCAGAACCTGAATGCTTCTCAAAACTCTTCCAATATTTAGGTATATTATAAAAATAAATTGCATCATATTAACATTTCTAGCGAAAGAACTAATCTCGATGCATTTTTAGGGTTCCGTAGCCAAATGGCAAAAAAACGGAACCCTTATGGATTCGTCATGTCTGTCTGTCTGTCCGTCCGTATGTCACAGCCACTTTTTTCCAAAACTATAAGAACTATGCTGTTGAAACTTGGTAAGTAGATGTATTCTGTGAACCGCATTAAGATTTTCACACGAAAATAGAAAAAAAAAACAATAAATTTTGGGGGTTCCCCATAATTAGAACTAAAACTAATTTTTTTTTTCATCAAACCCATACGTGTCGTACGCGGTATCTATGGATAGGTCTTCAAAAAATATATTGAGGTTTTAAAAAAAAAAAATCTAAACTGAATAGTTTGCGCGAGAGACAATTCCAATGTGGTAAAATGTGTGTCCCCCTCCCTGTAACTTCTAAAATAAGAGATTGATAAAACTAAAAAAATTATATGATGTACATTACCATGTCAACTTCCACCGAAAATTGGTTCGAACGAGATCTAGTAAGTAGTTTATTTTGATACTTCATAAATCGTAAACCGCAATTTAAGGTAAATTCATTCATTCAATCAACTCAAATATAAAAAATTAAAAATCATTTAATTTCATAAACATAAACCATAAGCATAAACCGTGAACCATTATTTTCTAATAATAAATCCGTAAAAGGTGCCTAAGTAAATAATAATGATAATTCGCGCGTTATTTGCTGCTACGGAACCTGTCCGACTCGCACTTGGCCACTTTTTTTTTAATAGGGCAAACACCTATGTTTTTCCGGTTTCTCCCCGTTCTCATCGTACCTATGTATTGAAATTTATTCTGTCATAAAAGTCATGATCAAAAAAGAAGAAAAAACTGCAACAGACCTATTTTACCTACAGATAAATTGGCTGTATTAATCAATATCAAAAGGAATGCTTAAAAAAGTTGATTGATTTGGTTATTGGAACAATTTTATAATAAAATATTTTTTATTAATAATTCAAATCAATATTATAATATTGTCATATAAATTTAAAAAAGTTGTAGACCACCCATAAGACTGGACTCTGTGACACCTCAATTCAAGTCGACTTCCTTATAACTGCTTTTGGTAACTGCTGGTAAAAGCTGAAGATACAAAACAACTTGGAATAGATTACATAATAAATGTAGATTCACAACAGGGCGAAGACCGGTCTTACGTTTTCCCCCTCAACTCGATCATGAGCAAATGTAGAGCAATCGTCAAGCTCATCCCGACATCGACCGTCGCAAGCTTATTTAAGTTTAAAAGTCTATGAATGACGGTTTAGTAATAAAATCAGTCAAACCTGTCTTCTCAATCACGCAACAAAATCCGGCATTTCCTGTCAAAATCTTCCATAGTCTTATGTACCTTCGTTTGTTTCAGCCTGGGCTACCAATGCCCTCTCATGTACAACCCGACAGACTACTTCATCAAGGTGCTGTCCTTGACTCCTGGCTCGGAGTCAGCCTCACGACAAGCCATCAAGAATGTCTGCGATAGATTCGCAGTCAGCGACGCTGCCAAAGAACTTGACATGGAAATACATTTCGAATTCCACTTGATGGACAATGAAGATTCTATACGTTCCGTAAGTTTACAAGTTATTAATTAGATGTACAACAATAAGTAATTAACCTTCAGAAGATTGTGTTTTACCGGTCATCGTGAATATTATAAAAACATCTCAGGGATGTCAAATAATCGCGCTTTCAAAAAAAATATCAATGACCGCGAGTAAATTGTCGTGTCTTACACGACAATAGTCAACAACTAGATCTAAAGGATGATAAATTGTCATTTGGCCGTGCCGGTTTTGAGCCACGCATGCGTAATGCTACTATTTATTAGAACTATTTATTAGGCTAACATCTTCAGAAAGTCTAAGAATTGGGTTACCTACCACAGGGATTGATTCTAGGCCCGTTTATAATCCCAGATGTTAATTTGTTTCTTAAAGCTAACTGATGTTTTGTTAATTTCCCAGATGAATGAAACACATGATACCTTCGAACCTCCTTTCTTCTTGACGAAGCTATGGTGGTTAATATACAGATATATACTTGTAGTGGTCCGAGACCCGAGAGTGCAATTTGTTAGGATATTACAGAAATTGGTAAGTTGAAAAGTTATACATCTACTTAGTTATGATGACGTTTACGCTCATCTACATCATTAACTTGCCCTTAAGCTTCTTAGGCCTCAGCTATGGGTAAGTATTGCCTGTTTTATAATCGAAATATCTGCTTCCTAAGACAAGGAAAGTCCAGGAAAATATAATACCACCAAAATCTTTGTAACTTTTAATAATGGCATTTTCTTCTCCAGGCTATAGCATTGACAGCAGGGCTTTGCTTCTTGGGTACCGCAAGGCTGACTCAGCCAGGTATCCAGGACGTCCAGGGTGCCTTGTTCATCATCATCGCAGAGAACACCTTCAGCCCCATGTACTCTGTTCTCCACATGTTCCCCGAAGAGTTCCCGCTGCTAAATAGAGAGCTGAAAGCTGGGTTGTATACAGCTCCGATTTATTATACTGCAAGGATGGTTGCTCTGGTGAGTACTGTTTTCCTTAAAATAGCATCGTAAGCAATACATACATGACAGTTTTAACTAGTACATATATTTTTTTATTGAAATTAGGCTGAGAATCAGCACTTTTCGAATGTCAAAATTACATAAGACAGTCCCTCAAAACGCCCGCCCTTCACCACTTCCTAGTGCTTTAGCTGTGAAGAAAAAATGGCGCAACAAACTCCCCAGCAGCACAGCTGTCTGTTTAGTTAGATACACTTGATAGGTATGCAAAGGTATACATAGGTAGGCTATACATAGGTAGGCAAAGTAATCAACATTACGAGACACAGAACTTAAAAATTTGTCATATGTCAGCTAGCTATGCCAATATACCAACAAATAAAATGAAAACTTAACTCAAGCACAAAAAATAAAAAGTAAATAAAGCATACTTATACCAAAATAAAAGCCTCCGGGTATAAATGGCGTGATAGCATACATATGCAATGCTGTATTATTTTTACAAATGATATCCTAGGACCATCTGTACATAATTTGAATCTGTAAAATAGATGTGCTGGCGTCTGTACATAATTTAGTTGTCATGTCTATTCTTCCGTCGACAAATCGGTGCTCCCCTGTTGAGGGGTAATTCCGTATAACACACTCAGTAGTACGAATGGCTTTAATTTTGACAGTTCAACCACATTCATTGCGTTATATACCTTGTTGAGCAGACAAATTTTTCGAACACATGAAGCAACGGATAACACACTATCCTTCAAAAATTGTGTGGCACGCAATTAGGGAGCTGGTTTATTTTTGCATTATGAACTTAAACGAACTTCTAATTTTTATTTTATGGCCAGCTAAATGCTGTGTCGTGAATATGAATTATCCATGCCGCTTGTTATTCCTGTCCTTCGTTTCTATTATTATTTTATAGCAACAGTTTAACCAGTTTTTGTTTAATATTGTGCAATCTGATGTTGACTAGTCTTTTGGTTGGGTGAGGTTAGCAATAGTAGACCAGTCGTGAAGCAAACTCAAACTCAAACTCAAACTCAAAGCATTTATTTCAATTAAACCATTTACAGGCACTTTTGAATTGTCAAAAAGTCGATCAGTTGGAAAGTTGAAGCTAGTTGCCCATTCCAAAACGTAGATCTCTATGGAGAAGAACGGGCAAGAAACTCCACGGACACTCTTTTAAAATCAAGTTGAAATATTACAAAATCTTGGGAACATTATTCTTGTTGCTTTTGTATGTGAGAACAATGTAATAACAATAATTGCAAACAATTCTAAATACAAGATAAAAATAAGCCCTGGAAGTTAGGAGATGACCAGTCTTAACCGACAGCGCTCGTTCACGAACTTGACGCGTGGATCAGCACCAACCAGCTCAACTATTTTGTAGGGAACCGAATGATCCAAGCAGTTGTAGGATGCTCATTCAGTTTAGTTTATGAGCACATAAATATATAATGTAACACCAAAGGGTAAAAGAATACAGATTGCCTTTTAATTAACTCATAAACAATAAATTACGATCTTTAATCCGGTTTTAAAATCAATTTGAAATGACAATTCTTGAAACAAGTAACCACCAGCTAAGTTTAGATTCGATGTTGCGTGTCAAAATATATGGCTTTGACCAATATATTAAAAACTTGTTTTGTTAACTTAGAAGGCGTGTGGTTGAACCTCAAACATACGAAAAATTGAATGCAAAAGGCTAACTATGAGTGGATAACCTTACACACATAAATCCCATGTCAAAAACTTTAGTCCAGTCTTCAGGTTCAACTTCCAGTCCTATCCGTACGTAGGAGTCTTCAAGTCGAGTCTTCAAATTGCCTATCTTAAAGCTATTATTAGCTATGTTTTTTGTGGTATAAATACTGCACCTTCTGTTTTAATTTGGTGAGTAGAATACCCACGTGCTTATAAAGTTCTGCCTGTCAACTTAATACGAGTTTACGGAAATATTTCCGTGGCATAACAAGTTTTGTATTGGTATTAGATAAAAAATCACTTTATAAATACCTGAATCAATTATTTATGTTAAATACCTGAGTATGTCTAATAAGTGTCCTATTTTTGTTTCCAGTTGCCAGGCTTGCTGGTGGAGCCGACACTCTTCACCCTTGTGGTGTACTGGATCGCAGGTCTACGTGGTTCCTTGTACGCCTTCAGCTTCACTGTCTTCCTGGCTATACTGGTGCTCAACGTTGCTATTGCTTGTGGTAAGTACAACAACATTCCGTAAACCACAGAGGAAAATTTGTTCTCAAGAATGAGCAATGCCATAATATCTTGGCATACAAATTGGTGATCGCAGATGCCCCTCCATGGAAGCATGACACATTAGGGAGGAGACCAGTACTCAACATTCTGTGAAAAAGGCTGCCAATGATGAGATGGCTCTTAACAATGATACATGGTTTTATTTCTGTAACTAGTTTTGTATATAAGCTTTTATACGTGAATCATATTTTTAAACTAAACAAGATCGGCGTTTCCTATCCGACTACTCGGAGAAGAAAGGCCGAAACAAACTCAGAGGTCACAGTCTCTTTTAAAGTTCAGACATAATCTTGGTCAGAACATGTGGACTTGTGAAAACCATGTCGATTAGTGTCTGAAATGTTCGTTTTAGGAAAGAACGACATAGATTTAGTGGACTTGGCCAGTCAGTGCACGCATTTGACGTAACGTCTTATCTTATACTAACTGCCCCGTGCCCGCTTCGTTCGGTGGTAAATTTTTTATGAGTTTGATTCAGTTAGTACTATAAAAAACTACGTTTTTGTAACTTATACATAAAAGTTAGAAATATGCTGTCGCCGACTTTTTGTAGGCATTATCAAGCTCTACAACGTTTCTCTAGAACTCAATCATATATCTCTCATCGTTAAGGCAGCGTTCGTATGAAACGTTTTTGTTCGACCGTTTTTTCTCCGACTTACTTTGCAAATCCGACTACCACAAATTTTTTTTTTAATTTTTCGGGTCAATATATAGCCTATAACACTCACAAATAACGTGGCTTTCTATTGGTAAAAGAATTTTCTTAATCGGTTCAATAGATCCAGATATAACCCATAACCCCTTACAACCTCACAAACTCACAAACTTTACCTCTTTTTAATATTAGTTTAGATTAAAGTATTTGTATTGAAATATATTAAATTAAGTATAGATTTATTTCTATAACTGGCTTAGTGCAAAAATTACGCAACCTGCTTAATATTACCTTCCTATTCAAATTGATTACATCTTTCTCTTAACATGCTCTGTGTTTCATTGTATTGTGCTTATTCATCGCACTTCTTGACTTGTTCAATTGACTGCTTGGCGGTAAACATTTTCGTGTTTGTAGTACTTTTCCTATTGCAATCTTTCACAAAGAGCTTTTCTATGCTCCGTATATCGTTCGTGTCGAATGTCGATTAACTTGTTTGTTTTTGTTTTTAGGTTCGTTCTTCTCATGTGCGTTCGGATCAATGCCAGTAGCCATTGCGTACCTCGTACCCTTTGACTACGCTCTCATGATGACCTCCGGTCTCTTCATTAAGTTAAGGTAAGGAATTCACATTTGTATTTATATATATTTATTGCCACGACATGTGTTATGGTTACGATCATATTATGCTGGAAAATCTTCGGGAATAGATAAATTGTTCTCATAAATATTGTGATAATCGTTTATATCTCTATATTTATGGTTTTCCTATTAATAAGGTTGACCTTATTAATAAACAATACTATAAACATAGGTTTAAGACGGTTATGGGGTAAACTGTGATAATTTTATTCATCTATTAATTACTTCGACATACTTCAATGTAAAATACACATCGACTGGTGAAAACATTCAACAGTGAATATTTTACTTAGCTGCTTCAAATATTAATACACCGTTACATTTTAGTCGTCTTACAAAGGTGGTTCACTCAATGTATCTGTCATAAAATACCTCTTAGCGTGATTAAAACATTGTTACCATTAATTAAGATAATGGGTACAAAGAAAAATAAATAATGGTTTAGAATTATGAAACACCCTCCCTGTTAGTAATGTTTACGTATCAAACGGTAGAAGATATCTAGCTTCCACCTACCATTACATTCCATCATTAATTCCATCTCCATAACAGGGTATTTTAAACTACGTCATGCGTCTTAGTGAATGATATTTTTTTTTAAATTATGCATATATTCAAAATTATCTTTTTTTGTTAATGTTTAGTAGTCATTGGATACATGAAGTGGGCTGCCGTTGTAAAACGACTAAAATGTCATGGTGTATTATATTTAGTTTAATATACACTTAAAATCTAAGTTCTAAAGACATCAACAAGTGTGTTGACACTCGTCTCATTATTATCATTCGATTTTGTCCCATTATTATCATTTGATTCGATCGATTTGTTATTGAACAAATAGATTTTGATGAAAATAAAAGGGTTTTTGAGGTGGTTCATTGAGAAGATTACCTACCTATTAAATAGTCATTGGTAATGCATTCCGTTACTAATTGACTACCTATATATACTCTTAATTTACCTCCTACTTTTTTTTCATCTCTGATAGACGGGGCCCTAATTCACTACGGCCACTTAAGGATTCCTTAATTCAAAACCACGTCAATTCCTTGGATCACACACGACATCTGCTAATAAATATCGACAAATTGTCTTGGAATATACACAATATGACATTTCGATTCCTTACCGATATATTGGTTTCTACAAAACACGATATTGACGTAGTTTGAACGTAGTAAGTTTCCGCGGGGAATTATTACAACCATACAGAATTCGGGCCCTGTTATCACTCTCAGTAATCTCATCCATCATTTATCATTTTCGTGCTCTTATCCCAATTTTTAGGTCAGCGCCACATTTCCTTATCTTCCATGCTTCTGTACTTATTAGTCATGACCTCCGTAGTCACCCCATTTCGAGCCATATCATCTGTCACACAACCCTGAGAGTGACCATCACGTTCACAATATTCTATACTTTCCTACGAAAGTAGGAAGGAGGGGGAGGAGGGGATGCATGGAGTTTGAATACCTATAATTTCTACAAAACCCAAAGCGATTGTGTCGCAACATGGTATCGCACACACGTACCTTTAACTGGTTTTAGTAAATGTAAAAAAATAAATCATAATTTATTGACCTGTTCTAACGTTTGTTTTCAGTTCAATGCCAAAATACGTGTCCTGGATCCGTTATCTATCCTGGCTGATGTATTCGAATGAAGCTATGAGCATATTGCAATGGGATGGCGTCCAAAATATAAGTGAGTAACAGCTTTCTTACCAATTTGAAGTAGAAAACAAGGTTTAACAATTGTTGTGCAATATTATATCTTAAGGCTTGCGTTGTTCGCCGTAATAGCGACCTTGAAAACAAGTCATAATAATCTACCTACATAACGACCCATAGGTTGGTGCGTCACGTAAAAATGTGGGCGTTCCAACCACCGTGCTTTAGATTCGTATGGAATTGTCTCCGAAATATTCGGGTGTATTATAATTCCCAGAACAATTTATTGACGTATCTATTTCTTGGCAAATAATCTTTTATAAAACGTTGGGGATAGCGCAATGGTTAAGCTGTAACCTAGTCGTCTGTGAGGATGAGGACACACATAAAATACTAGTCAAGAACCTAAAAGATAGCAAACGAGATATCAAACTGAACGTCCTATAAAATCTGTCCCGGCACTGAGATTTCAAAAAACGAATTCGACTTCCGCTTCACAAGTCTTCTCAGCCACTGTAGAAAAATGGTAGATATCCTCCAGGTGGTACGAGGACTAAAACACGGTAACTTGATCGATAGTGGACTGTATTATATGAATGTATTCTAGGGATGACAAACGGTCAACTATATTTGAACCGGCGAGAAAAAGGAGTTTATATAATAACTAAGTCGTGTATGCTGTCGCTCGGACGATGATGCAGGATATCTACCATTTTTCTACATGGTCCTTCGAGCCGGATCAAATATAGTTGACCGTTTGTCATCCCTAGAATACATTCATATAATACAGTCCACTATCGATCTTCTCTTCAGCCACCTGAGGGGCTATTCTCGTAATTTTATGAACGTTCACAGTCTGATCTGTCTCAATCTGTCAAAAATAACTCGAGTTTCCATAAGTTTCTGACAGATTTTTGACATTTGATTGTCGTCGAGATGACACTGCGACTAGATTTTGAACGTTTTCTATGAGAATTGGCCTTCTGGTATTGTGACTATTTGTATGACAGGTGTCATATTGACTTATTCATGAAAAATCATTCAATGGGAATAAATGAACTGAGAGGGATTGATGGTTTTAATTATTATAATTCTGTTCATTATACAAGGTGTTTTTATATCCCATAACTTTAGGGTATGGATGAGATGAGACCATTTAGTTTTTGAAAATTGCAGGTCAATGTGAGGCTGTATGTTGAATCAAATATGATCTGCGAAATATTCGCAAACAGTCGCGATTTCTAACTTTAATTTCGCGGCCCACCCTGACTTCCAACGTATGGAACTCGCCACAAAAAAATACAGGTCCTTGGTCCAGGGTTTCGAACCTACCGAAGTAAGATTGCAAGTTGCAAAATAATTCTATCCTGTCTGACGTGTATTGTATACATGTATTAACATAACGTGACTAGATAGATACCGGCACAGTGTCGCCATCTATGACATACACCGAATACCAACACGGATTGATAGTCGATAGTCGCATGCGCTGCGATTCTTCATGCCATAAAGACTCTTCCACATAGGCGCGTTATTATCGGTCGATTTTAATACCGGATGCGTTATTGCGATATTTTTTTTAGTACATTATGTATTAGGACGGCTACGAAGTTACACACTGCTGCTATAGCAACGACGCAATAGAAGTAGGACGCTTGCGTTCCTCGGTCCTGCGATATTCCGATATGAGTTCATAGAACATTTGTATTGGGACGTATGTGATCCCACCACACACAGCTGCGAGATTGTTAGGTAGTACTATTAGTACGTCAAGGACGAAATTTTATTTTACCGACAGTTACGAGTGTTCTAAAAATCTATAATAAGGATATTGATTTATCATCAGACGAAGAATTTTTATCACTAACAGTATCTATGGAGCCTATGGAAGATAGCTTCGGTCGCTTAGTCGGAGGTGTAGTGCGGGTGCGAGGCGGGGTTCGGTAGGGGATGATGATTGTAAATGAAGCAAGGATAAGGATCATAGCAGATGGCGATTTGTAGATGCCCCAAGGGTAGAAGGCGTCAGTTTATGAATGCGATTTAAGACACCAAATAAAGGTGGCCTTCGTAGTTCAATTGTTATTATCGACATGTGGTTGATCTTCCGTCATTAGGTATAGGTAAAGGGAAGCTTATCTACTTACTGTTATATTTTTAGCACGCCCTCAAGACATTTGGCAATATATCAATAACTATTTAGATAGACGGTATTCAGACAATGCTTTGTAGATTTATATTTAGGAGACTTATAAATAGTCTTAAGGGGGACCTAGTCGCGGGCTCGAACTCACTGATAGGCCTGGCTAAAAAGCACGCTGTCTCACCAGGCTTCGTGTCCGACAGAGGTAGTATCAGCAGATAAAAGCTAATCTACACGTACAACATTATTGAGTGAGATGCAGGATCATTTATAGTACAAGAGGCGCGTAAAAAATTAAGAACAGTCCTTCGGAAGATCGGGTTTTATGCAAAAACCACTGCATAAATCAATGACCAATGAAGTTTATTGTACTTTTCGATATTTGAGCTTTGTCGGTACCTATTTGGTTTTTCAGATTTTACATTTCTTTTATTACTTAAACACGCCCAAAGTTAGGTTAAATTACAAAGAAAAACGTATCTTTGTTGGCTCCTAACTTTTTAATGGCTTTTTATTTAAGTATTCTATTTCCGTACAGACAATATTAATAATGAGACAAAACCATACCATGTTTAATTTTTGATGTACATTGTCTAATAGTGGAGTAAAATACTCCCGAAGTTTGTATGGGAAAAATTTGGACTAGATTCACCTTAAGTTGCGTATGTAGGTACTTTGTAGTGGGTAGGAATTTATGTAACTAGTGGTGAGAGGGTGTATTATGGTGAGCTTTTGTAGTAATATGATACGATGACACCAGCGTGATGGATGAAAAATGGCCCAGGTAAGTACAGATTGTTCCGGATGAAAAGACGCAATTTTTAGGTAGTTGACAATAGCGCATCACGGCAACAGAATAAATGAGGTGCAAAATAGCGATGCGTTTGATGTAACTTGAATCGAATGACCATCAAAATAAGAGCAATTTTGAAGTTTTAATTTAATAAGTAATAAAAGGAATCATTTGTAGGAATTTCTTTAGTTGTCTGAATTTTATTTATCATCACATAAAATGAGGTAGTTTCCAATGAAAATCTGATAAAAAAATTGGGAAGTAAAAAATATATATTGTGAGCTTTGTTTTACGATTGTTTTATCATGATACCTACCATTTTATGTTTAGTAAATATTTTTAATTAAGTAAGTCTATGAACATTTGACAATACACTCTTTACAACTTTTTTCTGGTTAGAACTAATACGGTTTACTTTGCGAGACAAAAAAAAAACCTTTTTTTTATATTTTTTTAACGTGCAAGAAACTTGCATGGTGCCAATGGGGCTTTAGCCGCGATACAACTAAAATAAGCTCAAACAGTAGGGCAGAGGTTTTTACTACTACAAAATAACAAATCGAATCTTATCTGTGGATCAGCAATACATACCCCATTCATATTTCACTCAAAGAGATTTACTAAATATAAACCAATAAGCCCCATTCTTTAATACTTCCTATATTGAGCCATCTGTTAGTTTTTTCAGTAGGTAAACGCAGGTAGATTATTATGGCGCCCGGGATATTCCCCACAAAAAGGGTCTACACCAGGTAAATGAGCAAAAACTATAACAATAATGTATTTGGGAACAATATGTCTTGCATTTAGAAATGTGTTAAGCTCATAGTTAAACCTGTTGTTAGACAAGGAACATGGCGCCTTTGTTATGGTATCAGCTTTTGACAAATTGAGGTCGTCGACCCGGGAGTCAATTTAACTACGAGTCTTCAATCGATAGTTAGCACAAAAGCGGCTACCTATTTTTATTAGTTTGTGAAGAATCTGAAATGTGTTTGGTAGGTAATTATGTAAACAAGTAGGTAATTAAATAGATTAACTTAAAGAAGGTACGATACCTAGACCAATTAAGAAACTAATGTTTTATCAAAACATCTTGATGGACCTTCAATTCTTCATTTTAATGTGCAATAAAGATTCGTCTCGATTCATAATAAATTGGTTAGAAATAAGGAGTTATTTACCTACAGTAGGAAGGTGGCGTTGGGAGGCCTGAACAAAGTGGACCGATGACCTTGTGGGAATCCGCTGGAAAAGGGGAAGTGCTTTGGGAAGGTCTGAAGGTCTATGTTTAACAGTAAACGACTTTTGGCTGAAATGATAAGACTTGACCAAGTCTAGCAGAAACTGTATCTCTTCTAAGATCGTGTTCGCACGGACGGACGTGAAAATATCGCATTGGCATAAAAGCAGTTTTATGGATTTTCAACTCTCGGCTCTAAGCCAGTGCGTTGAAGATCCAGTGCGCAATTACATACCGCCGCCATGTTTTTTACTTCCTTGCGACTAAATGGGTCGTTTGACACTTTATATAAGTTATGCTAACTATGCTGTCACCAATTTTTCTCCCTTTGTAAAAGAAACTATGTTTTCATACCTTGCAGGACCAATTCCATAGATATAATATTAGAAAGGAGTTGTTTATATTTTTTTTCTTTTACCAAAATTCTAATCATCACCATTATTTCTTGTTACAGCCTGCATCTCCAATGAAATAGGGATGCCGTGCCTGAGCACCGGTGCCGAAGTCCTCACCACCTATGACTTCAACACCAATAACCTATGGACGGACGTCCTAGCCCTTTTCGTTCTGTATCTAGGTTTCCACAGCCTAGCCGTTCTGGCCCTAAGGCACAGGACTAGAAGAAAATAAGTCTATGTTTATCTATGGTTTAAAATTGTTTTTGGTATGGTGTCTACTAAGATATATGTGTAATCCGCGAGATGTAAATAATTTGAATAAAGAATTTATTGTACTGATTTTGTTATGTTTTAGTTTTAAAAACAGTAGCAGTTCGTTGACCCTAAACAAAATGGAAATTAAATCAATATGATTAAAAAACATGGCCATGGTCTTGTTGATCGAGTTTGTGTACTGGGTTCTAAGTCTAGTGACCTAGTAGAGGTAGATAGAACGAGGTGACTCTGTGATTGAGTTTTTCCATTAGGAAATTTCTCACAAGCAGCTAGAAGTCAAGGGGTCTACTCTAAGCAAGCCGAAGTTACGGGCGTTTCTAACTCCGTATCACCAACAGACATAAGATTAGTTTGAAGCCCGAACTAAGAAAGAATACGACAACACGATTTGATAGCTGTCCTAACTCCCAATGTGTATTTGCCATCCGAAACACTAAATTAATCGAGAGTAGGGTAATTCCGAGATTTCGCCCCCTGGACAGTTTTCATTGTAGAACTGTGGCAATAGGCTCGCCCGCTTAACAATAGGGCCTGAAAAATTACCTACAGACGAAAAATGGGGATGTATCTACGACTCTATCTACTCCCTCGGTGAGTACAGGCGTGATAATGACATTATGATATCATCATGCCAGTATCATTCATCACTCGCTAAAAAATCTATCGCTCAGTCGAAACGCCTTTTCGCTATTTGGCACTGATTGAAAATTTATGACGAGTATCAGCAGAGCTAACCATTCAATGGTCAGTCTGATTCAGTCTGTTGAGAGTGTTTCCAAGTTTCGAGTGCTGTGTTTTTAAGTGACTTCTGGGCAACCGTTCAGCATCATCATGGATAGCCTGATCGCTTACTTAACATCAGGTAAGATCATATTCGGACAAGGACAGCCTTCCCATTAAAAAAACACAACTCTTCTTTGCAGTCGGGTAAAAACTTAGTTTTTTTTGGCACGGTATACATATTTCCTACTAAGTATTTAAAAAATATGCGTAAACCAATAACCATGCCTCTAATAAATACCAGAGAAAATCATTTCCATGAAAAAATATTCAATAAGCTCCAAATACATTTTCGTAAAAGGAATTAGAGGATTATTTAAAAAAAATATATCAGGTCCCCTTATCATAAACAGCAGAACATTTTAATCGACACCAATTTAAACAACATTTGTGTATATTTATTTTCACAATACATTTGAATTCGATCAATATTTTTGTTATGACACTTTACTGCCATCTTGCTTAAACTGAACTAACTACTTCACTCAGTATTCAGCAACTTAAGGTCTTATCATTGCAGTACAGTACAAAATTAATAGATGGCAGCACTTCCGCCCATGTTTTTGTACCTGTCCGCCCGGCGAACGACGGGCGTTCGCTCCGCGCCGCGCAAGCGTAGTTCAAATTCATCCGCCATATTCGTCGTGTCAGACGGAGTGCAGTGCACGGCTGTGACATGTTTATTCGTAAACTGCATAAAACTTATGACATCGAGTCCTCACTGGTGCTTGTTTTATTTAGATAACTCTTCAAATATGCGATTTGATGGAGTATTGAATGGATACTCGCGTCGTTTGTTGAATTATAAACGTGCATCGAACTGTGCATTCGTGTGTTTATGATAACAGCATTAACAGTAATCCTCGGTCGTGTATTGTTTTTTGTAAATCCCTTCAATTTCTGGTGTTAAGGCTTGGTGATATTATGCAATATAGCATAACCGTGACCTTCGCGTTTCGTGACTGTGCTAAAGGTGTCTTTTGAGGTTAAAATGCAGCTTGGATTATGAGCGACTGCGCCGAGCCATCAGGTTAGTAAGACGTCCAGTTATTTTATCGGTACTGATAATACAATGTTTATTTATCGTTTGTCCTAAATTCTTGTTGTGACTACTTTGATACATCTACGTTTTTGATAAGGAAATGACCATTTGTTATTGTAACTTTCCAAGAAATACTTAACTTAAAGCTAACTTGTTCCGACTTAAAATTCTAACCTAAGATAATTTCGTAAAGCTGTTTACGCGGGAAGTTTATACATGATTTGAATAAACGTATTTAAACTCGTTCATAACGAAACGTTCACTGAACCATAAAGGTCATAAACTCATAACTTAACTTGTAAGTTTAGAATACAAAGACGTAGGTCGTTCCGTTGGCGTTAAGTCATAAGTAGCGATCAACGTAGCAGCCGCGAAGCTTGCCTTGCACCTTAGCAGCGGACGAGGCAAGGCGCGCGGCACGCCACGCCACGGAGAATGCAACCTCCCCACAGGAATTACAAAGGGACTAAAGTGAAACAAGGACGAGGCATTGATTATCCCAATGTTTTTTTTTATAATGATCTGGTGTTAGACGTTTAAGATTGTCGATGGAACTGGTTGATGAAATTGAAGAGTTGAATTGATTACCAACCTTTTTGGTCGTTTTGATCTTTGTAAGATGCATCGGATAAGAGGCTTTAAATCTACACTAAAGTGTTTATGTGTAATCAGGCCACACCGGTACTAGTATCTGGTAGGTATCCATCCTGATTGGGTGGGATTAAACCCAATATGAAGATTTTAATCATATTGTTAACGCGAGTAATGTAACTAGGTACCTATGTAATTTACGCGCGTAACATTTAAAACAATACACCAGATGATCTACTTAGCTTATTTAGGTACAATACAATAGAACAGTCGATTCTATTTTTTACGTCAAACATCCTGTCGGCGGTTTCGTCTATTCTCATGTTAATATATCCCTAGCGCGTCACATGTTTGTGTTTTTTTATAAACAACAGATTGTACTCTATGATCTACCACTCTTCAGGCACCGACAAGGAAAGAGACTGCCTATTCGGTTGTAAAAAAATATTGTAAGTAATAAAACGTTTTCCAAAGTTCAATGATATGGCCTGGAAATAATGTAAGTGTACCAGGTACCTACAGTGTCATTAAAATAAATTGGCGACGTATTAAATAATCCACTTATAACCCTTACACGTACGAAACCGGTTTTACCGTTATTGATTAAACCGAAATGTTTTCTTTCCTAAGTACTTCATACTTATCGGATTTTACACAGGACTAAAACCTGTGGTGTCCACTCATGTTATCAAAATAGATAAAAACCACTCTAGATTGTCGCTGGGCGTTCGATGTCTAGCTCATGACGTCATTGTAATAAAACACCCAGTCCTAACCGCATTTAAATAAGTACTGGCTATTTATTTGCAGCGTAATTGATCTAAAAGGTAATGTAACTGTGTCACCATTTCGTTGTGCAGATGGTTTCCTATCAAGACTTCATTGCGAAAGTAGATGAGATGAAGAAAAAACCTGTTACGACGACGAACTTGGGTGTTCGTTTACTCAGAAGTTGAAGTTGATCAAACTTTGCATAATTATATTAGAAATACATACCTACACATGAAGATATCTGAATCATGTGCAGGTTGGTTAAATCAGGGTTCTAATTCTCGTTTAATTCCTACAACTCCAAAGAAGCCAATGTTGTTACACTGGCTTCTTTGGGTTGTAGAAATTCATCGTACATAGATACATTCACAAAATCACAGAAAACAAACCGTTAATTTCTCTAATCAATAATTCTTTAACATTGCAGCTCAAAACCAATAACACAGATCTAGATATTGTTGTTCGAACTAATTGCCTGAAGTCACGTCATACTTGCTAGCGAATAACCGACTTACCGACAAAGGTCGCAGCATAAAACTTCTTGATAAAGATTGCGTGCTGTATCGTCCTCGAGGTGAACTGCGTTTGCTCAACTAGCTAGAAGCGTGTGTGACTGCAACGCCAGAAGATAAACTGAATATTATAAAAAAACATGTTTGAAAAACTACAGAAATGTAATGGTTTTCTTAGAATTTCTTGATATATTTGTAGTGATCATCATTTATAACCTCCACGTGTTGTGGCACGTGGCTTCGAAATGTAAGAACGACTGGTATTGGTAACATACTCATTACATAAGCAGCCCATAATGTTTCCACAGCTGGGACAGGGGCCTCCGCTGTGTGGTAGGGAATGGGCCATAATCCACCACGCGGGCCCATTGTTGGTAGATGAACATATGCATTACTTTAATGAAATATTTTAAAAAGAGATTGAATAACTTGAACCACATAAACAAGCTTATTTTCAAGCAGATGGAGATCAAAATACCGCCTTTTATTACGGTTACTTTGAACTGATACAAATTGCCCTCTTATTGAAAAGTGATAATCGAAGATTGGCAGGAAGAGTTCCCTTTAAATCAGCCGCAGATAAACGCTCGTTGGCCTGCCAGCTATCGATTAATGAGGCTGCTTACTTAGTCCTCCTAAGAAGTTTACTTGTCTATCGCACGTTGCGACAGCCACGGATGCGATTCATTAAATCGGTGCCTAGATTTCCGTTTTAACCTGTTTTACTCGGATAACTATTTAACCTGTCTGCGTTGCAATATTCTACATCAATAATATTAAAGAGCTTAAGTGTAATGAGACGTACTTACGCGCCATTTGCCAAACTAGTAAGTACAAGTAGAAACGAGAGAGGAAAAAGCTGCTATGATTGTCTGTCGTAAATTGCATTGAGTTTCTAATCTACAAGTAGGTGGGTACTACACCACCTGTCCAAGTGTTTTGTTTCTAATTTTACTCAGGCAAGCGCGATTTAAAACGAGTCACCTGAGTTTATTTGTAATCAAATTGTGACTTTCGTTTAACTTCAAATCACACAATGCACCTGGTCCCTCATTTCACTGGGAAATCAGAAAGAACAACTTACAAGTAGAAGTACTTCATACAGCTACTATTAGTCTCATTTAACCACCAGACAGATTTGTTTATTATCATCAGGCAACTTCTGCTTGAGCGGTTACGAAACAAAAAGAGGTGAGCTGTCTTACAATATTAGTCGACGATGATAAATAGTCTAATGGTCTTCTTAAATCGGTTTCAATGTAACTTGAGACCGATGAACTTGGTAATTAGCGAGTTACGTCCCAACAACGTGAAAGGAAAGTCTCGCGTGTTACTCTTTTTTATACACCACCACCTATGGTATTATAATGAGAATAATTTCGCAGGTTCTTGTTCGGATCAGAACCAATTACTATGGCATCGGTCACATTACCAGACAAGTGAAAGTCCATAATTATACATAATAGCAATAAAAGAGATCCACGCGATTCAATGGAGAATATAAATTTTATGGCCCATTTTGTGCGTTGCATCTGGTATAACTGTCCATCAAACGACTGTTATTTTCATAGTGATGCAAAAAGCTGGTGAACAAACGGAGTGTCGAAGTATTTACTACCAGATTTGGCATGACGCGATGATATGTGGAACTGGTTTGATGCTCGTTAAGACGCGCCGTGGAGTCTCACGTATCTGAACAAAAACCGAGCCGGGAACAGGGCCGACTTGTTTTGGACAATACCCGGGCTGACACTTGAATGCCGATGCGTTTACCATGTGACATCACATAGCTACCCGAACATGGAGAAACGTTCAGAAATGTAGGCTGGGGAGAAAAGGCCTTAAAAGGTACCATAATATACGAGAGGTATTGTGTCGATTATACTCAAACAAATTGCAAAGTGCTAATTCAAGTCTCGTTTCAGATCAAAATGAAAGATTTTACCATGGATTTCTTTGCATTTGGCAAACCAGACATCATCCTCAAGACTGCTGACTGCAGACTGATCATTTAAGACTCAATTTGAATAATATACTAAAGCCGAACTCTTCTCAACCCATATGGAATGAGAACAGTCTTACAAAAATGGTACAATCTGTTAAAGAGGATTGAGAAACAAAGCATTCATTGTTCCATATTGAAGGTCGACCAGATAAAACAGACTAAAGATAAGTGAAAAACTGAACTTAACACATTGTTTGAGATGTTGCAATACCAAAATAATAAGACCCACTTGAAGATACAAGCTGAGAACGTATTAATATTGGCTATTTACATTACTATAAACCTGACTAGCAGCTATTGAATTGCACATTTCCCGGACTCGTGTTTAGTGGGTGGTTGAATTTTAGCAGCTCCCTTTGTGAGCTTTGCACCGGGTCACCGACCCTTAATTATCCTACAGTGCGCACCGCTGCAGTGCAATGCTCCAGTAAAATTCTGCATAACAAGCCTTTATTAGTCCCTGACGGCTCCGACTTCCTTGACGATATTAGTTCAACTCTTTCTTTTAATACACCAAAATTAATAGCACTTTGAAAATGGCAATTAGCGGAAACAGTAAAATGTTGAAAAGTACATCAATTTTTATTAACAAAGCCTTTTAAATACGAATAAGGGAATAACGGTCGTGTAACACACACCGGATAAGCCGCAAAAATGAAGCCGGTTGTAGCGATCCCTATCGAGTGACCGTGTTGAATCACTTTTGCATGTCCACAATTACGGGCTTACGACCCAAACCTTGTGTACACTGTTTTTATAAAACGAATACGATAACATCAATCGAATCGATTCAGTCGATGAATCATACTCGGTTCCGATGAATTGTGTTGCCTGCTTGTATGTTTTTGTTGCGAAAACTCAACTGCTTTTTTGGAACCCTTCATATTATACTTAGTCTGAAACGTATCCTGATACCACAACGATATGATTCTTCAATTTCAGTTCTGATGGAAAAACTAATTTCCTTTTCCCCTTCAGCTAGAAGTAGTACAATGTTGGCAGTTATTATTGCTGTCAATAAATAAAGCCTG
Source organism: Polymixis lichenea (assembly GCA_949091785.1). Classification (NCBI taxonomy): domain Eukaryota; kingdom Metazoa; phylum Arthropoda; class Insecta; order Lepidoptera; family Noctuidae; genus Polymixis; species Polymixis lichenea. The sequence goes on from OX420938.1 coordinate 4,868,669, forward strand.
GTCTATTATATAGGAGTAGTGGCACTATTGTCAAGATACGGGTAAATAATGAACGTCCTGCTTGTTACTTTTGTCCAAACAAGGAAGTGTAAATGTGGAGTAATTGGTTGGACCAGGAAATTACTAAAAGGTTTCTTAGGTTCATCGATCATTTGCGACTCGTGCTTGTTTTAACGGCTTCCTTTTTATCAGAAGTGAAACGTGCTGATGACAGCCTCCTATTTCCAATACCTGCGCTCTCAAATAAGCTTGTATCATCGATATTATCGTTCCGTATCCGAAGGAAGCGACCAGTTCCTATAAAAGGTTTGATAAGTAAATGTTTTCCGTTAGCTATGACACACAAGCTAATATTTGGCCTTCCACATGCACCAGCCTCTGTCAAGAACTTGTTTGACGCGAGGTAAATTACTATATTTACCTGCAATTATGGTAGACGGTTTTCGGATTTATGTAGCAATTAAGCGCATAATCCCTTATGAAGCCTGGTAGGGCAGTTACAAAATGCTTTGAAAGTTTTTGTGTAATCTGAGACTTATTCAGGACGTGTAGCCAGTTTGTGAGGTTAAATAACGGCTTTGATTACTTTTAAGTGGATATTATGAATGTTAAATTTCCATTAAGATTGACATTTTGAAAGGATTGACACAAATGCGTGGATTTAAGAACGTGAATCTTGCAAACGTATAATAAGGGCATCTTGACATCAAGAAAAATCTTGCAAGAAGGTTGTGTAGAGGAAACTAATACAGTAGCCAAGTTTGTCCATTCTGTTGTCGAGCGGCCACGTGCATGATCATGCATACTGTAAACAGATATAATTAAGGTCGTGGCGTCCATATTAATGCAGGCCCGATCAATATTCATAGCAAGCGGGCCGCGGGTCAGATGGTTAGATATCCATTGGCGCCCAGCACGCTCGGGTCAAGCAAGAATGAGTTGAGATTCGCGATAAAACTAGTTCAGAGTTTAACGCGTTAATTATTTTGTTAGCTTATTGATTTCTTAAGACTTGTAAATAATTATAGTAATGCTTGGCTTCATAAAGTCTGAGAAGGGAACGTCGATCGTGATAAATATCATGGTGATATCCAACAAACATTCCTTCGCTATTTTCGAGCTCATCTTCCTTTTCAATTGAATGTAAAGTCAAAATTCAAAACAAAAGCTTTACCTGAGTGACTCGAGCGCATCTCACTGCGTGACCTTGACGCGATAACGCTGCGTCCGCGCAGCCATTACCATGGCACAGCGGTAATACCCCTCTATTACTTAAAACGTTTACACGGTTTACACCATATGCGCCACACAGTGTTGCATCGAATTTTTATCCAATTACACATGTTTCTTTAATTTCACGGTTCGTTTGTTGGTAAGTGTAAATCACAGATGAATCTTGCGTAAAATCACATTCTTAGTTGGTAACTATCCATCAATATCATTGCGAAACTAATTTCTTATCGTGAATACAATTGTGTTCAACTGCATTGTCATTGAAATGATGATGTGAGTTACTAAGCAATTAGTATGTCGATATGCTCATAATTGTTCATACTTCAGATTCTGGCTCTTACAATGGTTGGTTCTGTAAGATTAATTGATTTGATTTATCAGTCAATGACATTGAGCTGATGCATTTGAGTAGCCACTAATGTACTGTAACTATACTGTTAGTTTTTTCACTCCCACAACGTAACTATTGAAGCCAAGTTCATTTTACATATAATTTTTTTATTTTATTATTCTTTACATCTAAAATTCCACTACAATTGTACCGATGTCATCAGTCCATCGAACCATCTGACAACCGCCGTTCCTTCGTCCGGTCCCCGGTCTAAATTCTGCTTCCTATCCCACCGGCCACCGGATCTGCGCCATATGTGGTTGAATCTCGTCGAAAACTCCAATGAAATAGAAAGCATTCTGACGTTTGGGTTTAAGAACTAGTCGTATTTGGGTATCAAGTGAAAACAAGCCATATATGGGAAGCGTTGCGTCATTGCCAAGTTATTTGGCCGATAGTTCTAGTTAAGACTTATCGGTTTGCCTGCATCGTTACCATACCATTGAAAACAGATAGCTTGAATGTCTAGATGCTTTCAACTCTTGAACTTCTTATTTCTGGTAATCTAATGAAGCTAACCTTAGCTTTTCCGAAGATTTGCCCAGATAGAGGCACTTTTTTATGTGCCATCCATCTCGTAGGTCAACCTAAGAGGTTATCGTATGATTAACTGGGCTTGCCTGTGGATGCCTCAATAAATTAATGCCTTCAGCCAGGGCTTAAAGCTGTGGGGTACGGACTTCGACTTAGGGCATTGCTGAGGAAGAGCAGCGAGGAACAGGCATAGAATCAACTAAGGGTATAGCGTACACGAATGGAAATAAGTCTGAACCCTAACCATCCATTCATTTATTCTGTGAGAAAACCAACAAGTTCCTGACTTTAATAATCCGATTTACGTCCAATAGTCCTTGCTCTGTCCTGTTATTTCTCTATGAGTTTTTTTTTTATCTTCTGGCCCGTTTTTATTTTCATGGATTTTATGTTAAAGTTTATTCGCATTTTATTGTTTCACGATAACTTAGGAATACTTCTTGCAGAATTACGATGTCTGGCTTGTTGTTACTTGGTTTTATCGCTTTATTTACTTACAGTAGATACTAAATGTGCTTAAAGTATTGTGTCCCTCTTTTTGGGGTCTGTGGCGATCGAATTCTAAGGACTAAGCAATAGAATAGCTACAGAAGTATTAATTTGCTTCTACTAACTTCATCTAGTAAGTAGGTTAGGTATTTTAAGTACCGCATGTAATCAATTTCGCGTGAACTGTGGTAATTAACATATTTCTGCGTTTTCTTCGCAGTCATTATTGCTGCTTGCACGTGGGATCAGTGGAATGTTATCACATTTGCTCATGTTACCTTTCAGAATGAGATAAGGCATGCAGTCGTGCAATATACGACACTACTGAGGTTTATTTTTTAGTCGTAGAACATAATATGTTTTGATATAATCACACCATTTTCTCAATGTAGGCAGAAACTGCAAAGCAAGTGAGCTACAATACTTGAACTGCAAAGTATATGTCACGATGCTTCGTCGCCATGACCTGCCTGCCCACTTCCATTTAAATATTTCTACGATTCGGTTTGAAAAGCTGTTGCACAATACCCAAGAACAACAGACAGTTCCACGGATTTTGGACAAGTTGGAGACAAACTGGTTGCTATGATGCCTGCAGGCAATGTAAACTGGTTTGCGAAATTTGAACCTTCCAGTCTGCCTACTGGAGTAAATGTAGCAACACCAACGCACCTTGTCTTTTACGGCTTCACGTAGGTATTCCTAATTATCACATACGAAGGGGGTGGTGGTCCGGTTTCGTGTGGTGCCGGACGTAAAAGAATAGCACCATCCCATTTCTTCCCATGGGTGTCGTAGGTGACTAAGGGACTTACTAGAGATTGGGCAGCAGCGTTCTCTTTGCATTTTACCACCATTCTGCGATCGCCAACCCGCCTGCCAAGCGTGGCGATTATGGCAAATGCCCCCTTTTAGGGGAGGCTTATGTCCAGCAGTGGACGTCTTTTAGCTGATATGATGATGATGATGATGATGATGATGAACTTCTTTCAAACTTCACTGCAACAGCAATCCTCGGCTTCTGAAATGTCGGCTTTCCATTTACACAGTTCATCTTGTAGGTCTAGTATGTTGTACTAGTGAGCATAATACCTATTTTTTGCCTACATAGGTAGTGTTATGTGAATCTACATGAAACGGGATAAATCCAACATAAACATCTCGTTATGTTTATAATAACATTATTGCGGCGGATATGATGTAAACACTATACAAATGACGTTAAATTGCAGAGATTCTGATTGTTCCCCTTGATAGAATGAGGTAATATTGAATCCTAACAAACTGTATAGTTTTTACTGGCTAGCCCTTTAGCGAATGAACAGATTTGTTTTTACTTTGTTCACAATAATGATGTCAGTTCAGATGGATTACGTGGGACTTACCTCAAACTTGCAACTGAAGGTACTAAGGTTATTAAACGACTTCAAAAAGGAGAAGGTTCTCGATTCGTTTGTATTTTTTCTTGTATGTCCTGCCTTCCTGCTACATTTCCAGCAATTGTGGATCGAAATCTCTTTTAAACTGTCAAGGGTCAAGTAATCAACACAGTTACTTTTCTATTGTGGAAAGGGTATGCCTCAGAAGTGGTCTTATTTTATTGACTTTGCTTGGGGAGTTTTGGCCGTAGCTTGGATAATACGCCCTTTCTGTATCTTGATGATTGTAATGGTAGGTATACGAATTGGTGTGCTGACTAAAAAGTGAAAAATTTTAAAAACTGGGAGTCGCTGGTTTTTTTTTTTGTTGCAAACTGTTACACTCATGTAGTTTATGGCTATATTTGTACAATAGTTTATTTAGACCGTATTGTTACCAATCTAAACAGTGAAACGTATCAATTAACAAAACATAACTTTCGACTATCAATCACATATCAGAGACATCCATTTGCTAAAGTAGGCCAACTATCTCGGGGACTCGGATTCGATACCAATCGTGTCTCATATTATTCTTTGTCAACACTAAAAGCTCAATTAAGACCTCGTCACGAGTAGTAACGGTATCTTAAGGCAACCAGCCGTTTGTTAACAACAAAGTAAAGCGCTAATAGCTTCCATAATGACTTTTTGCAAATGGTTTCAGTATAGAATTGATGAAGTATTTGGTCATAAGGAAGTGATTTTTGGGATTATTAGCCGACTCGCAGGAATTAACTCGCCCAAATCGGGTGAAACGTCTCTTTTAAATAATAATATCCGGATGACCGAGCTTTACTCAGTTTTAATTTTTTCGTTTTCTAACAATGAAACCTAGCTAGATCGGTTTATCGCCCCCGAAACCCCCTGCATACTAAATTTCATGAAAATCGTTGGAGCCGTTTCCGAAATTCATGTATTAATTTATAAATATATATACATATTATACAAGAACTGCTCGTTTATAAGTATTAGATATATTTTTTCTGAACGCGACTCTCGCGACGTTAAGATATTTGTAGGTGCATCTACAATTCCAGAAATTTGTATTAGGCAGCTGGCACGTTTTGTTTTTTTATGTAATACAATTTTATTAACTTCGTGCGAGTCACCTATAGAAAAAAATCTATTATTTAAAAGTAATTTGTAGTTCATTCGTGCGAGTCGACTAATAAGCCGTTTTTTTTTTGTTGTCAATTGAGGATCATTGGTCATTAGTTCGTCTTTATATTTAAAAACTTGGTGAAGAGGCGTCATAGAAACTGCTGTTGATTAATATCAATGAATCTAAAATATGATTTCCAATAAAATATTGAAAGCAATTACGGGCCCATTCTGCTCCATACAGTTTGTTGCCGCGCACGGCGTGAATTGGCCTTCCGTAAGAGACCAGTCAATACGATTTAGAGTTGGACCTCGATAGATCAGATAGTAGCCATTGTGAGCCCGTAACAGCTATTTATAGAGTTCGATGACTCCACGTTCTATCAAATCGTAATAATTTATCCCTAAAACCTATTCATGAATGTGTGTCAGATAGAAAATCTAAATTGATTTATTATTATCCAATTCTATTGAACGTTACAGAAATCTTAATAGGAAGAACCGGTTTCTGAATTAATCAATCTTAATGTCTTCTAGACGTTGTTCGATTGGCTATCAAAGAAAAAGAATCTATTAATATTTTTCATAGACTTTAATACTAAGCACAATAAATGTTACAACTAACAATACTTAAGTAATACGTGAATCATTGAATTATCGATGTTTCATTGTGGTGTCGAAACATGATAAACGATTGCATCTTCAAAAGATGTACCTATGTAAATCTCAAAAGTATAATTTGGTTTGTGAATACTTCAGTAATGTGTTGGTTAGTAACTTTCGCTTTTGTGTCCATTGCCGGAGCACGGCTGGTAACTCGTTGACACCATGACACCCACGCCTGTGCGTTGTCCCGTGTTGGCATCGCCTACAGAACCCAAGAGCTTTATGTTAGATGGACCATCTGACACTGACCACGGACAATTTCATGGTGATAGAATTCAAATCCAATGGCATATATTTTCTGCAACATTGCTCTTGCTGTATCATTTTGAAGAGAAAGGTCTAGTTGGATATGTGCTGACTAATAAATCCAAATTCAAATCTGATTAATACTTCAATTAAAATATCGATTTAAGGCAGTGTTGACACATGTCTAATTAACGACATGTCTGGATTTATGTCGCTTAGGTGGTCAAGTCACTCTCCATCTACAGCAGAGCATACTTTCAAAGGATTCTAAGTCTTTCATTCTTTATTATAAAGGTGATAAACGCAGATCAAGGGTATACAGGAAAATAATGTCTACTTATCCATTATAAAGTAGGTTGCCATACCTATGATGTGGTTGGATCGATTTCAAGGCTCCGCGGTTTGTACAACATTGCCTACGCTTTCGGGGCACGTAGTTAAAAGATAATTTGGATCTTAGGTTGAAGCCCTTCCGAGGTGTAAAATATCGGAATAATCTTATAAGGTATGTACTGACCGGCGTTACGGGGCGTAATGTAACATGTTACAAACCGAGCATTCGTGCAGTCAGTACGGGGAAAGAAGCGAGAGAGCAACACGGGTTTCAGCACACGCGGTAACGACATGCTCGCTGCGAATGTTACATTACGTACGCCCCGTATCGCCGGTCAGTATCCACCTACAAAGTTTATGTAAGATGCAATCTTAATTCGTGAAAACGTGCTAGTTTCTACGTAAAAATGTCTCAACCTTTAATTGTGTCAGTTAAAGTAATTTACAGTATCGCCGTCTCTGGAAAATTACTAAATTGAAATAAATTAATCGCTCAGTCAATCAGAGCAACGAGGCTAAACCTGAACTCAATAAAGAGAGACGTTGAATTGAAAGTCTTGTACAAAACTGATGGTTTTCACGATTCCTGAGCGCAGATTGCTGTAATGTTAATTAAAACAGCTATGTTAATTATAAGGTCTGACTGTACGGTAGCCGGGGAGAGCTCCGTGGAAACAACACGCCACTTTGTTCTAAGAATTAACGGAATCGATTTACTTTGAGTGTTACAATTCGCAAGGTTCTCGGAAATCGAATTACCGAAACAACTGGATCTTTACAATTTCTTGCTAAAAAGCTAAAACTGTTGAATGGATTTGAATGATACCTAGTTTAAAGTGAGCTTTAAAGCTCGGATTACCTCGTAATATCGCACTGTTCATTATTGAAAGGACTGTTAGGCTTAAAAAATCCGTTTTTAAATTCTTAGGAACTGCTTTTGTATTCGTTATAAACTTTATGTAATGTTCCAAGTGCAATATTCTTAAAATGGCTTCATCATTGATAGCGGCGACCAATTTACGAGAAATTTTGGTCGGCTCATGTTTATTGAAGGCGCACTATGAAAAAGGAGGCCGAAAAACCCAAGGGCCTTCACCTGTTTCGAGATTCGATCAGTACATTTCATGGGAACGTTCGAAGCCTATTTTTTGCTTCAATAAATACCAAAAACTCCACTCAAGGAAAGAAAATCCAGACAGCAACAATTTAGCCTTGAAATCGTGTCAAACATTGTTTGATACAAATAAAAGTGAGTTCAGAAAGTCGTTGTAAGCTGGCCTAGTCGTTTTAGAGCTTTGATGTGGACGTTTATAGGATTGTAAAATGGCGAAACGTTTTTATTCACGGGCGTACGGCGTTCTCTGTTTCTAGCCACTCGTTTCATTGTGACCAGTGTAGCCACTATTGCTTCACAAGCCTTTACTATTGCGAATGGAACGTAAATCGTTGGCCTCACCGGGAACAGTTTATTTGATCGGGCAGGTTTTAGGTTCGACGCCCGATCAGGGTGGTCTTACAAACTCACAATGTTGACAATTCAACGTTTCATCGAATATTTAATTTATTTTTTAACGTTCGTGCTGCATTGTGTCACAAGAATCATGTTACTGCATTTGTTAATGCTGCGTAATGAGACACTTGTATTGCATGGACGTATCGTTAGTCATCAGTTATGATATGAATGATCGTGTCATCGGTATTACGATTTTCGAGATGTTAAAGTGTTGTTTGAATGGTTCTCTCGACAATGTTCTCGATATACACTTGTTGCCGTCTTTCACGCCTCAAGTATGTTATTTGCGAGCGTCGAGAGAGGCCTCGACAACGGTTGATACCGTTTATTTTTGTTTGTGCTCATAACTCATAATCACACTTGTGTGAATTGGTGCTAATAGAATAACTGATGTTATTTTTACGTGACGCACAAATTTTCGTTCATGCGAGATTCCCTGTGTAAATATTTGACTATATGGTGTATTCTTTATTGAGGGGTTGTCGCTAAGTAATAACAGCCTCATCGATCGATCGATCAGGTACGCTTGCTGCTGTTATCCGTGGATGGGTGAATATCTTTACATACTAAGACCCCTCCGTACATCGGAAAGCACGTTAAGAAACCGTTTATCCCAGCTGTTATTCGTAAATCTTTGACAGTCATTACGGGGCATCAGAAGCCCGAAAGTCTGACAACCAGTCTTAGCAAAGGGTATCGTGTTACCCAGTAACTGGGTTGTGGATGGCAGATAGGCAGTCGCTCCATGTAAAATACTGGTATTCAGACTGGAAGCCGATCCCGACATAGTTGGGAAAAGGTGAGGCTTTATTCTATTTACAATGTGTTATGTTTAGTGTTCTATCTAGTTACCAACCAGCTAGTAACATTTAAAAACGGTTTAAAATAAACAGGAATGTCACTTTGCCGCATTGTACATGAAATTTACGATAACTCTGAAGAAGCAGACGGAATCTTTTTAACGATTCTGAATGCTAACTTATTTATTTAGGATTTCTGGATCGGGCATCGATTCCAACCGGAGCAGAATCATTTCAACTGATGTTAAGGACTGACTGTGTTGGCGTGCAGTTTCTTATTAACTTTTTTCGTACATGTGGTCGCCCACGTTGATTTTTTTGGAGCATAAAATAACGAGTCCAATTCAGCTTTCCAGAATTGATTAAACCCAAGAAAGAATTTACAATCATATAAATTTTACATTTCGTATTAGTCTAAGAACATTACTCACTGAGACAATAAATCCAGTTGCATTGTCTATACTTCTTCAGATATCTTTTGGCTGCAGTGAAGATAAATGGTATTTACTCTAAAGATTGAAATTGAGGTATGACTGCATGAGTAATGTTCTAATGTAAGAGCAGAATCTATTTTTCATTTATGACTACTTTACACCTAATATTTTTAGAAATAGGCGTAATTTTTTTCTAGCTAACATGCAATTTGTTAGCACATTTCGTGCCTACATGTAAAGTTATGAATTATTACATCTTTCCGTTATAATAACTGAGTGCTATCGTGCAAAATATTATGTCAGAATACGAGTTGTGGGCGTGTCAAAACATAACCGTTGTATTCTTGTTTACTCAAAATAACAGGGCTGCATTGAAAATCTTGCCCTGTAAAATATTAGCTCAGAAACCAACCAATAGACTAATCTTATATTTCGAGCGGTACCTACAATACAAAGTTCCAATTCAGAAAAGTCAATAATGTATGAAATTCCATCATGATGTTACTTGTCGAAAGCTTTAGTCGAATCTAAAAATGCCGCGTAACCCTTACGCTCGGAAAAAAGTAACTTTTTCTCAGTTTTTTTAAGTATTATCATCGAACAAAACACTTATATCTTTAAACTTAATCCTAAAGGGGAAAACACAAACAAAGTGCCGTCTTACAGACTTACGGAGGCACAATAAGGGTGTGGTCGGTGTCACCGTTGTCACCTCTCCGTATATGGAGAGAAATGGAAGTTAACACGCATTGCACACCTACTGACCGACGACTGTGACCTTTACCTTTGAACATAGAGCTGTTATTTTATTATTCTGTCTTCCTTTCCATGTGGTATTGGAATAAACGTTAGATTCGTTTCCGTTGGCGACTGGTCTTTTGATTTAGAGACAGTAGGAAGTAAGGGAATAGTCAAAATCAAGCCTAAATTAAGGAATGGCTTTGGCAGAATTTGAATCATTCATATTTGGGGATTTGATGCAGGGCCGTCTCGAGAGTCCTTGAAAACACCTAGTCAGCTGAACCCAGTCTCTAAAAGAGTGGCTATAGAAGTATTGAAAATGCTCTCTGGTTCCACGTATAAAATGTACAAATGACCATCGCTAAATTAGCAGACTGTATCAAATACTTACTTGAATATGAGACCAACCTCATTCAATTCGACTTTTTCGAAGCCCAGAGGCTTAACATTACAATATCGTCTCATCGCAACCATTTTATTGAAGCTGGATCCTTATGTCACGTCTTGTCCCCTTATACAGACGGCCAAGGTTCAGTTTTTATCATATTGTTTACAATAAACGTATGATGAGTATTAAAAACGCATAACAGTCCAGATAAAGGTATTGGCTGCCATATGCTGCGCATGTTTATATTCGATCGTTTTTATTTTGAAATTGAGACTGCAATCGGTTTTCTGGGGATCTAGATGGTCAAGCCTTTTTTTTTTTTGAGGGTGGGATATCATCAAATAAGTTCTCCCGCTCTGGGTGGAGCAAGAAAGCGTGTCAGACTTTTACTGACTCAAACCCACCCGTGTTCCCTCAGTTGCCTGTGTGCCGGGGCGACTGTATCTCTTTCGAACAACCTGCACCCCTGGCAGGCAACGGCCCTTGCGGACCCCACCAGTTGGTGCTGACATCTCTTTGAGGCGCGCGTGGAACACAACGCGCCGTCGACCCGGGTTTGGTCCTTACCGGACAGCGAGCTACCCATTACTCACCGTCTGCAAGCCCGCGCCTACGGTAACCGGGAATCAGCCTCGGATTCCCGACGCCCAGGGCGTCTCCTGCGGAGGCTAGGGCCGTGAGGGCGCATATACTGCCTCTCCCTCACGTGCGCTGCCTCCCTCTTCGCGAGCATCACTGCTTCGCAGAAGGAAGCGACAGCTACCCGTGCACTCTCGCGAGAGATCGCCGCCGCCGATCGCCTCCAATGGTCAAACCATGCTCATCATATCAACCCCAGCCAGTCTTCACCCACTTCTGGGCAAAGGCCTCTATTTTCTGCTTCTGTGTCAGTCTCATCCAGGTTCTACCTGTGATGGCAACAATGACAACAATCGTTGCTCATCTACATTATAATTTCAGCCGCAAGACTATGGCGATATTCACCCGCGCGGTATGTGCGTAACACATTATCGATATCGCAGATTGTGATTGATGATCTCAATCTGTATCATTTTGAAGGATTTTGTGTTTTCGAAAAATTTGCCTGCTACCCAACGTAAATAAAGCAATTAAAGTTGGTGAAAATGAAAGCCATTTCTGGCTGGTCTAAGAGTCCCTTGTGAAGTTCAATTTACCATTACGGGTTGTGCTGGGGCGACTGCTGCAGGTGCGGAAAACCTCAAACGGCGCAAATATTCCAATCTTATTGGAACCTATTTGTTAGAGCCGTTTGGGGTTGAAACTCTAGGACCATGGGGTCCGAGAGTCCACTTAGTTTTCCGAGACATTTCCAAGCGGTTGGTCGACTCTTCACGTGACCAAAAGGCTGGCCTATTTTTCGGCCAAAGAATCAGCATTACCATACAACGTAGCAATGCTGCCAGCCTTTTGGGCACTTTTCCCATTGACAACGATGCGGACGTATTTTTTGATGAGTTATGATTATTTTCTTTTATATACATGTATTATTTTAAGACCCGTGGTCAAATTAAGTTCATTTACTATTATATTATATTATTATTACAAATATTTCTAAAATTAATTACGACATAATTGACATTGTAAATATAACAGTGCTACCTGCTCAGGTACCAACATGTTATTAATTTAACAACACACAATTATCTTAATAGTACCCAGAAGTGATTGTAGACCATGTAAAAATAAATTTGATCCGACAACTAAACACGTTAAGATACCGCTACCGTAAGGTCGATACCACTATAGTAATCCTAACTTATTATTATGTTCAGATATGATACGTTACAAGTCTTACAAGTGTCAGACTCCGCAACCTTGTCAGGCTGTCAGAATTAGAATTATAAAACACCTTATCGGTGTTATTGACGGCTAAGTGGCAGGTACGCGAGTGTACAAATTTGGTATTGCAGTTGTTACAGGCATAGAAAAAGAAATAATACTTAATAATCAATCTACCTAGCCTTTTTCAACAAACATGTTGGCGGCGACTACCTATTTGACCTCCACAACCCAGTAACTGGATGACACGATACCTCTTGGTAAGCCTGGACGTTGTCAGAGTTCGGCTTTTTTTTTTTTTTGGGTGGGAAATCATCAAATAACTTCTCCCGCTCTGGGCGGAGCGGGAGGGCGTGTCAGACTTTTACTGACTAAAACCCACCCGTGTTCCCTCAGTTGCCTGTGTGCCAGGGGCCGCGGTATCTCTTTCGAACAACCCGCACCCCTGGCAGGCATCGGCCCTTGCGGGCCCCATCAGTTGCTGCTAACATCTCTTTGAGGCGCTCGTGGAACACAACGCGCCGTCGACCCGGGCTTGGTGAGGCAGTCAGAGTTCGGCTTCGGTTTCGATTCGGGAAATAATACTAAGTATAATGGACGCAAAATTTTCCACCCTGCACGAATTCGAAATGGCGCTATTCATCTGGTTTCGGTTTCAAGGCGTGTGATACGCACAGTTTTGGTTCTACTGGTTGTTACTTTTTCCATGTTATAGACTTGCACTGTTCCAAGAGCTTGCTTGATTTTTATTTATTTATTTAATTAATCTCCCTTACAAATTACAGGTGTATACCTAATGCGATAGCGCGGTCTTAAAGTTAACTTACTATATTAAATTATTATATTAAAAATATAAAAAATAAGAAAATAAGAAAAAACAACAACATAAAGTCTAATTCTACACTTATATCATAAAATAAACAACAGTATTTTTGCGAATTCACTCAAATGGTATGTAAATACATCGATCTTCAAGTGAAGTTCGTTAATAACCCGAATTGCGCGGGTCAGTGGTGTTTTGGCAAGAAGGTTGGTCCTGGCTAAAGGTGCGGCCAGCAGTGATGGCTTCGCCCGTGGCTTCGCCCGCTTGAAGGTAGGAAATTATCCAACGGAAACGTACTACCGAGATAAAAAGTATATACGTCCTAACACTACTAAAGGTCATGCGTGATCTATCCGTGTACCCAATTTCCTCCAAATCGGTTCAGCCCTTGAAGCGTAAAAAGAGAATAGGCACACTGGAGTTACTTTCGAATTTATGATATTATGATGAATAATGGACTATGGACATCTTGTGGATGAACAGGGAATGAAACCATACAAACTTTCATTCCCTATTTAACACAAATACGGCATGAATTAAAAAAAATCGGGCCTTAGAACCTACATAGTCTACACCAGTGATGGGCAAAGTACGGCCCGCGGGCCAACCCCGGCCCGCGAAAGCATTTAAGCCGGCCCGCCGACGGTCCTTCGACATGAATAATCTATGGCCGGCGATAATTAAATTTTGACGGTCCAGAAGTATAAAGTAGATTCTGCTTAGAAGAATAATAGACGCATACGTAAAGGAGCCAGCTAGATTAAGCCTTTTCGCGCTGCTGAAAGTTACTTCGTCATAGCTCGAACCTGCATTCGAAAATATTATGGCAAATCAAAAGCAATTTCATTTTGCAAAATGCATTTTTCCTATAATTCTAGCCGTCCTCTGAAATTTCTTGAACTTTCTGGCCCTCCATTAAGAAATTTTGCCCACCACTGGTCTACATACCTGCGTTATTAAAGGAACTAGTGTGTAAAATTTCGGACCTTTAGAACCAGCGGTGTAGGCTGTGCTTTAAGATTTTTATTCAGTCTTCCTAGGCTTTAGACGTCGTCGTGCCAAAATAACTGCGATCAATAACTCATTTACCAAACGCTGTGAGTGCAACAGCAAAAACGTTTCGGTTATTCTGAGAAGCGGTCAAGATTCCTCTACCAAACGATCGCAGGCCGATATTGTGATTATTAGATAATTCAATCCATGTAACACATCTACTTCAATAACCTCTTAAATATAAATCATCAATATCAGTAGCCATTAATTTGTAAAAACCATAAAATATACAGATTACGATCACGAATTCATTATGTTAGAAAAATTAATGGATGCCATAGAGACGGTGATGTGATCATAAGTTTTGATAAACTTTGGAAATATTTATGATCTCATATTGAGTGGTTCTATCATGCAGTTAATTAGTGGAATGGCTATTTTCTCACTTTTTAATGTAAATTATTTAGATTTAACGATAAGTAGCGTCAATATACTATCCTCGTCGAAAAGTTAAGAGTTATTTCATCAATTAATGCATACAAGTATCGTCTTTTTAATATGCAAAATGTTGAAGACTCATGGGGTGATTTATGCCTTTCGTATTCGAACGTTGATCCACGCGAGACAATGGCTTTTAATTGTTTCTTTGTAAATACGGCATTCAAACATTCAACCAAACCTCAAAATGATTTCCGTTTCGCTATTCTTAAAACATTGAGTATACCTATTGAACACTCTAATATATTGAATGTCGTTTTGTAAACTTAAATTATGTAATTCATATTTTGGGGTCCTAAAAATACTAAGATAGCCAAGTTACGTGGGCACAGTTGGCACTGTGAGAAAAGGCCAGAAAGTTAAAGAGAGGCTCATTTATTTAAAGAAGTGTGCATCATCAGTACAGAAGGTCAATATTTTTTTAGAGGATCAGTAAAATACTTCCCCATTGAAATTCAGGGCCTCTCAACCTAAACACCAGTTCGACGTATAAACCAATATCAAAAGTTTAACAGAACCGGATTCCTCTAATCAATACAACATAGATTTATAGCCATTCTTCTGTCTATAAACAGCAGTACCAGTTTGCGTGGGTTGCAAAATTTCGGCAGAATTTGATAGTTTTCATCCATTCAAGTTAGTTCGCAATTTATCTTCGGATTTCTTAATCCTTGTATTGCCCTGTAGGCATTTATATACAAAAAACCCAAGATGCACAGTCTCGAACAAAATCAAAACACTCAAAACTGTCCCCAACTATACGTTAGTGGTATATACAACGTGTAACGGAAAGGGTATATACATACCAAGAGCACGGCTTCTTTGTATGATATCAAACAATATTGGAAGGGTTTTTTAATCCTATCTTTACATGTTCGGAAGTTATAAGAATTTTTAGTACATTGATACCAGAAACCGAACTATTCAAATTGAAATAAAAACATCACTTGGAAGAGATTTATCGTGATATTGGCAAGTAACATGGAAAGTCATTAACCTATGTAGTGCCTTGACACGTTTGTTATGATTTGAATGTAAGAAACATAGGAAACCGAAAATTTGGTATCAATTCTTAGAGTATTTTATTTTGAGCTGAAACTATGTATAGTGATTCTATACCAGCTGATATCTTTAGTGCTTAAGGATAGCAATAGGGTTTGTGTTACACCCTGTATAGTTTATGATAAAACTATTTTTTTTTGCATTTTCAACCTTACACGCATGTCTTAAAGTGGCTTTTACAAAGCAATGTCGAAAAAGACTGACTGAAAGCCAAAAACCTGCGCACATTGCGCTGATTGTGTATCTTAGGCTTTTTGTATATTAATGCCTGTAGGTTAGGAACTTAGGATTAATTAGGAACCGTTAGAAAACTTCCCAATGAATGTGTTATTGTTAACTGATGAATCATTATAAGGGCTTGCGGACGGCGAGTAATGGGTAGCTCGCTGTCCGGTAAGGACCAAGCCCGGGTCGACGGCGCGTTGTGTTCCACGCGCGCCTCAAAGAGATGTCAGCACAGCTGATGGGGCCCGCAAGGGCTGATGCCTGCCAGGGGTGCGGGTTGTTCGAAAGAGATACCGCGGCCACTGGCACACAGGCAACTGAGGGAACACGGGTGGGTTTTAGTCAGAAAAAGTCTGACACGGGAGAAGTTATTTGATGATTTCCCACCCAAAAAAAAAGAAAACGATTATAAAGATGATTAACATTGTAGCTGCCTTATACCATAACATCACGTCTTTTTTTCCAAATGGTTAGACAAAAGTTTACCTATAGTACTCCCACATTATAAATTAACTTACGTCACACAGAGCAGTCGTTGCCCAGTGGTAATGTCCCCGACTTACGAGTCGTACGTCGTGAATTCGAACCCAGGCAGGCGCTATACTTTGTGTACCTTTATTTCATTGCACCTGCTCTCCAAAACGGTGAAGGAAAACCGGCAGGTTCTAGAACCAAAAGTTCCAAGACATGTGACATCTAGCAAACCGCACTGAGCCCGCGTGATGGATAACGGCTCATTTCTTCTAACAGAGAGGAAGCCTGTGCTTCAGCAGTTCCCAAATTTGTTACATCGCACAGGCGAAACTGAATGCCAAAGTATAGGCGAATTTTAATGCAAAAAAAAAAAACAAGATTAAATACATTCAGATGAACTCAAAGACAACAAACACGAACTCATGTTTCTAAACCAACAATCAGATGCGAACTAAAACCTGTATGGTAATGTTGAACAGGCGTCTGCGCAGGCGCCACTATTCGATTGTACTATCGTATCGGTGTCTAAATCAATTCACGGTTCAATCGATTCGTGCATGATCGGAGCACCGAGTCGTTGAGGGTAGGTGCTTGAGCAATCGCTTTAGAAACAATAGACACGACTACTTCGAAAAGGTTGCCTTGCTGTACTGTTAGCGACAAAATACTGGGTGGCAGGGATAGCGATATCGACGCACAATCTGTAATGGATTCAGTACATGATCCTGAACCTTCCATTTTTTCATGAAATAGTCATTCAATGGAATTAAATGAACGTTGAGGGTTGCATTGATGATTTTATTTCTGTAAATACAGACGTGTTTTTTTTTTTTGTCTTGTTTTTTGTTTCACTTTTTGGGTTTTGTTTTGTTGTAGGTTAAGTATGTTTGTGTTTTATTTTTAAACAGTGTCTGCGATTGGATACGGACACTGTCTTTTTGTTGAGGTTTTTCGCATAAAGGGGTTACCTTTCCTTGTTAGCCGCATAAGTTTTTGTACAGTTGTACAGTACGCGTGTCCGCCCCCCACGTAGCCAGGTGTTCAGCTTGGACGTAAGGTAGGATTTTAGGGGGCCAATACAGACGTGTTAAGGTCACGAATTATATTAAAATTTTAATCAACATACAACCTAATAAATTGCAACAAACGTAAGAAAATCAGGGGGCACGGGAGTGCCCCCGTCAAGTCGAGCAAAAAAAAGCGGCATGGCCGTTATCATCCTTTTCTCGAAACAGTTCAGGCCATTTTCGACCCCCTATAATTTCGTTGTGGTTTTTACTAGAAGACTGTATTTCTAGTAACCAAGCAAGCATTGTATAAACACGGTATATTTCAAATTGCATTCAATTTGAACCAGTAGTTTAAGAATTATAACTAGTCTAAGTTCTTAATCGTGTCACTCACTGACTGACCGATCATCAAAACTCTAAGGCACTTCTAGTAGACATAGAAGCTTCAAATTTAGAAAACAATTAGTGTTTGGTGTATAAATTATGGAAAAACTAAAATATTTTGCCATTTCGGTCCAGTTTTCTAGATACACCAACTGCATAAATAACTTTGTTTTCCCATATGGATTACAAAGTTACATTTGCAGTGAATGAATCAGTATACCTGTATATGTATAATCTACAAAAAGAAATGAGATGCCATCAAAAACAAAACTTGTAAAAAAAACCAAGTCTCGCAACTCAGTTCATCTACCATAAAAAGTTGTGAGATCCATGTAATACCACGTCGGTTGATTTATTCAGTCCGTACATAAGATACCTTCTGTCTTAAGTTATTACGTTTGGTTAGTATGAGACTGAAACAAAATAAATCTTTAATAATTTACCCCTCTGAGTATCAGCAAAACGCAGAAAATACTCCGTATGCATCACCACTAAAGGTCTAAGAACGAGCTTATCTCAAAGATTTTATAATTTCCTAGCGGGAACCTAACTTAATAAAATAAATCGTATTAGAAAGATCTATCATCTAACAACAAAGGTTTGTAAAAGTGCACTGGTTGACTGGCTCTACAGGATAAGTTTTTATCCAACGAAACAGCTAATTTTTCTTTGTAAAACCGACGTAAATCTGCGCTAGGCGGTATAGAATGATATGTTGAATTCATGGTTACAGTTTGCGCACTGGATAAAAACTTACCCTGTATAATCTAGATTATAATGCAACTGAGGAATTACTAACTCATCCAAAATAGTCCATCCCGCTAGTTTACCTATACATCAAATATCATCCTTACATCAAATATCATCCTTTTTACCACTTAAATCTCGTTTTGTTTTATTGTTTTAATCTGTAAGTTTATTATAAATTTTTATGATGCCCTATATAGCCCTTCACATTTACTAAATAACTAATAATGTTCACATACCGTGTGTTGGGATGCTGTTGATCTGCTATACAGGTATTCCTAGTGCAGACACCAGTCTCTCACAAACTAGTGTCACATAGTTTTTTATGCCGTTGTTTGCGAGAGAAAATAAATTATTTGTATTTATTATTTGTAAAATAAATAATGATTTTGACGCTAAATGTACCTGAGGAGTTAATATAATCCTTCTCTAAACACGAACGGTAAAGTTCATTTTGACATTTACTTTAACACAGCTACCTGTAGTGTAACGTTTTCTTCATAGGTTGCCACGGTTTAATGCCATGACAAATTAAGCTGTTCTGGAAACCTTTATAATGTTTATCAATAAATCTTACGGCAGATTTGCATTGCTTCATTTTTAGTGAAAATAAATCGGTCGTAGTTGACATTTTACTTACTGACATGCTCAAAAATTCAAATTACATAAAAGGTCCACCGTGATTAAATCACAAGGCTGTAATCCAATTATTGGCGAGGAACAAAAAGCATTTACAAGGCAGACGTGGAGTGGAAACGCCAATAGGAACACTAGGAATCTGCGTTCTTCTAACAAACTTCTTCTACTCTGTTCTTCTCATACTTCTGACTTTGTTCATTCTTCCTTTCATATTCAGTCCATTCTTCTTTGGAATGCGCTTCCTCTCGAAATCAGTACGGCCACCAGTCGGTATGCATTTAAGCGGTAATTGCACAGGTATTTTCTTAACAAATAGCGTAGAATCATCTCAACACCGCTCTCCCTTGAATTTGTATATACTTATACATAGCTATTTTTTAATCATTGTAATCCTTTAAAAGGGTCATTGTACTCATCATTATGAACAACTTTTACAATGGGATCAAACCTGAAATCGTGAAATAAAAATGAGCTGATCCATACATTGCGACGAGATATGCGAACATAAATGTAAGGATCAGCTTATGAAAAGAAGGCGTGAGTTTATGTATCTATACAATGTATTTACACCCACCCCACCTGCTACATTTCTGCACTGGTGTACAGCTTTTAGTAAACAATAAACAGCACTGTATTGCGCCGTCCCGATTAGCTAGAATGCTTAGCATAGATAATACAATTAATTCACAGTCACATGCAGAATTTGTCTTCTCAAATCAAGGGCCAATAATGGCGGCACTCGTTGCCATTATACTGCGTAGGCACATAATAATAAACACTTTTAAATGATAATGATTATAAAGCACCTTTTTGGACCAGACCATTTTTGGTCAAAACATGTATATTCACGTAGTACTTACTTACTCATTATTTTAATAAAATTCACAGATATTCGATTACGTTAACATTTATTATTATCGACTTTAAATCGCATATCGATTACTATCGAGAAGAATAGCTGATTTCTGAGTAAGTACTGAAGTTAACATCACTTTTATTTTTATTTTGTCGGCCAAGGATTTAAATAACCGATTCATATCCTTTATTATTGTATTGTTTTTTTATTTGTCAAGTGAATTAATTGCTGTCATTACGTTTATGATTGCGAGTTCTGACTTGGAAACAAACGAAGCAAGATATACTTTATTTTTATTGTTTTCGACAGAAAAACTTTCCTCTACATCCAGTTCTGGATCTATCAGCAGCACTTAATGGATTAACTGTTTGTCAA
Organism: Polymixis lichenea; assembly: GCA_949091785.1. Lineage (NCBI taxonomy): Eukaryota > Metazoa > Arthropoda > Insecta > Lepidoptera > Noctuidae > Polymixis > Polymixis lichenea. The sequence goes on from OX420938.1 coordinate 4,888,845, forward strand.
CAACAAGAAATCTACTTTTAGCATTATTTTTTAAACTCCCATTTGTTATCTGTGACCCAGTAAGATAGGGTCGTCTCGCGAACAGTTTATCTCGAATATTAGTCTACTATGTGTTCTCATTCTTACAAGTTACGTTTCAAAGAGACACGCTCTAAAGACTCAAAAGATATGTGAACAAAAAAGTAGTGATAAGATTCTTTATCGTATTTGTTTTGTAAGTACATCAATCGAATTGTAGAAAACGGAGATCGTAACGTAACGATAATCTGTTATCTCCGAAGGGTTAGGTAGACAAATTAAGCTGTTAAGTGTACCTATAGTATACCCACATTTTGTCTGTTATGTTTAAGTCGCATGTAATAGGGGACGAGCCTTTAGCCATTAACCGGGTACAGAATTACAAATCCAGACTTCGGGTTGCTACTGAGAAATTCTAGATGGAAAATCCCAATAACACTTAACCCGACCGCCAATCGAACCCAGGACCTCATGCTCAGCAATAGCTTATAGACCAACGACGCAGTTAAAACAAAGATAGTGTTCTGAAACAAACATTACTCATAAAGTCACAACTTTGGATACTACTACTCCAAAGAATCTTTCTGTGCAAGGTCTAAATAGAATTCCACAATCCTTTCTCTTTCGGTCATTCTAATGATTACTACAGCCATAAACCATTCGATAGTAGCTCTACGTCATGCATACAAAACGCTACTTGCACCTTGAATTCCTAGAACAGTATACAGGTTTCTTCCAAAAGACTTATGCCGTAATTAATAGTCTGATTGACAGATCAGATATGCGCCAAAATTAATAATTCAGTCAGTTCTCGTACTTGTTCCACGTCATTAGCTACTTTAGTTGTTATTTCGCAGGTAATGAAAGTTAACTCTCCTTCTAAGCTCTTTTCACTAGGATTAATATCTTTAATGACCTCCAGGATTCCACGAATTGTTTCTACATCAAGCAACATTCAATCTTCATCAAACAAGACAATCACAGTCTCCTTTTACAGAGACTACTTATCATACGTACCTATTCCGCGAAAGACCTCGTTTGACCTTTCCAATGAATGTAAGAACCAAAGATTAATGGGCAGGCATAGTAGACAAAAGTACCACGTGCTATAAAGTTGTAACTCGTGGACGAGATCGGTCCAGCAACGCGAGCGGGAAGCGCGTCTATTTTGAATTGTTTACTGCCGTCGCCATTCATGGCTAATAAAGACGTGCGCCGGCGCACCCATTGTAACCGCAACATGGCTGCCAGTTTGAGGGAGGAATGCCCTCTAAGCTCTCCAGGAGAGTGTGCTTGTATAAAGTAATGCTTTGCAAGTGAGAGCATTTTTGAGGTTATAAACCCACGCAAATTGCAATGCTCAACATTTTGAGGAAATTGCAGAAAACCTTGGTGTTAGGACAGCAAAATTATGAGTGAAGAGTAGAATCATTAGTGAGAACAAATTCTGAGAAATGTTTCTTCGAAGAAATGAAACAGTTTTATACTAAAGTTCGGACAGCGACACGACATAATTGACAAGTTGACAGCTGTCTTTAAGCAAAACATATTTAACCACGAGTTTTACCAGAATTCCGAGAAACCAAGGACTACGAGTAAGGACTTACCTAATAATGCATTTTATAACTCAATATTTGTTGGACTGTTACTTACATAAGATAGTAAAATATCTTATCAATAACGCTTCACAAATCTCTGCATTCGTTGAATTATTTCTTCGGATATCTCTAATCTCAATTGATTTACTTTAGAAACTTGACATTTATTTTCTCAATTCGCTCAAATATTCAAAAAAGTAAAAAGTTTTTCCGATACCGGGAATCGAACCCGAGCCTCCTGGGTGAGAGCCAGGTATCCTAGCCACTAGACCATATCGGATACTGTGAGGTAGTCTGTAAAACCGACCATGCACCTACAGATTCACAGGTTGATAATACCAGTAGCATGCCTACAGATTTAATTGGGACCACCCACAATTATACGACAGACAACATTTTTGGCCAAGAAGTTGTACCGAAATAAATTCCGGTCACTTCGATTCTAATACACATAGGATTGCCAATCATGAAGATTATTATGCTAATTTATGATTCATCGTATCAAACGAATGGTATAAATCCAAATCTCGAAATTTATGAACATGATCCGTACAATATGCAATGCACGTTCTACTTACAATGATAGCAATCAGCAAAACGCTATCGCGTTACTAGAGCCTAGTTTCAGCCATTAAAAGGGTCTCGCTTGTTCTAATCAAAAGCATCCTCATCTAAATGACACAATTGGACTGCCCCAAATATCGTACCCTAAATGGTGCGGTTTGTAGAAATGCTACAATTTTGCATGAGATCATCAAGGAAGCGGCCAGCACACGCCACTGCTCAATTGTCGCCGGTAAATGTATCCGTTGACTGGCTCACTTCAGGTTTATTTATAGGTTTGTGTTACCTACTTACAAACATGCATGTGTTTTCAATACTATCTCTAAGTATTGAGGGGCTTTATAATGCAAAAAAAGTGCACTATAAGCAGATTTTCTATTATAACAAAGGCAAGAAGCTCCTTGATAAAGCTCAAAAAATTTCAGAAGCTTCGAATTGAAGTAATGCGAGAAATCGTATGGAAGGGATAACTGTTAGGGGTGGTAGGACAGATTGATACTACTTCTTACAAGCTACTGACCAATTCAATCAATAAAAACCCGTCATCTGATGAGAATGAAAACTGGTTCGATTATACAACACATATTTATAAAAGGCAAGAATATTTAGAATATGTAATGTTGAAAGAGCAAACGTTCGCTGTAGATAGTTTACATAGGTGTTTCAGTTTAGAAAAATACAAGGGCTGATGGAAAAGAGCCCTGAATAAATACTGCGAATTTCACCGCATGATGTGGGCAGCATTTACGTGGATCGTAAGTGAGAAGGATTGATATACCATTGACGTAAAACATGTTATAGTGATAGATACAGAAAGAATGGTCGGTGGTGTTAACAACCATTTAAATAAATTGGACTCCAAGGACTCACATGAGATTACACATTCAACCATATTTAATTTCGAAGCTGCTAAAGTTTTATTTTTATAATACGTAAAGGTAAGTTTTAAACGTGTTTTATTAAATAACATTGACTCAGGTTTACCGAATAATGTTCCTACGGACATATTGTTTATATTACCTTACAAATATACTACAACATAAACATTAAACAAACTATCGTTTAGGTAACTACGTATTGTCGGAAATGTGTGCGTATGTTTATTTGTTTCTTTTTCTGGAAATATATATTTGGAATCGTTTATTTTTATATAGGTATATGAAATTCAAGATGAAGGCTACATTGTACCTAGGTGGGTATTTTTAAAGGGTATCATAATGAAGAACGCACACCTTTTGTTTATGATCGGTGTGGTGAGTTTCAATTGAAAGAAAGCGAGCACTTGACCAGATTAAAATTCCTTTACATTATAAACCTGAGATTGATATAGAAGATTTCGAAAATTCAGGAATCTTTTAGCTTTCTCTGCAATAAAAATTACTTCTAAGTAATGATAGGTAACCATACAACGTTACAATGAAATCTGAAGACGCGTAATATTGCCCTACTATCTGAAACTGTATCGTTGTGTCTCCTCTAATATATAGCAATTGAACAGCCCAAAACAAGCACGCAATACTTCACATTACCCGACGAGATGAAGAGCTTCAGTTACTTCGAAACGTAACGTTTACGTCAAAGAAACGTTGCTAACGATACTTTACGATCAATAATAAAATCCACAATGAAAACCGCGTCAGCGTCGACAGCTGTTTGAAACTGAACTAAACCCGTAAATACTGTTGTATACTGCGCAATGAATATTTTCTAGAATACAAATAGGCAGGGGCGTCATTTCTGTCTGACTTGCCGCCGTTACAGTGAAAGATGGGATGTTGGCATTCTTTGGATGCCTGTTAAGCGTATGGACGTGTCGCGGAATTTAGAGTCTAATTTGATGGGTAATTGTTGTGTATTTTTGGCATTTCCTCACTGTAGGATTTAATTCGTGAGGCACATACGAAATACCCTTTCTTGGTATTTCGTAGGTGATAATCGGCTTATCGTTGTTAATCGTTTGTGTACATCGGTAAATGTTGTAATCTAATACTTGACTCTAAAATCAGTGTTTAGTAGAACCTATTTCACTACCAAAACTAGATTTACTTGTCTCTATCAGTTTGTTCACTATCACACGTACAGACGCCAGCCAGCACATCAAGCTACCCCAAACTGTCAAATTTTCCCAATTGAACATGAACCTTATTCATTTATGATAAAGTTTGAAATCTATCAAAGAAATTTGACAGATTGGAGTAGGTTGATGTGCTGGCGTCTGTACAGGTGGTTTTGGCTTTGCTTCAGTTGTGTTTATTCAATTTGCTCATTGTTTTAATTTTAGCTGTCATTTGTCAAGAAACTTGGAATGAATTGTTAGTAGTGCCAAACGCGAAGTCTTTTGTATTCTGCTTGTTAGTGATTCACCAGTGCTCGTCACATATTTGTTCGAGAATCTTCAATCATAGCAGTAGAAACATTTAAGATGGTCAATTAATTACCAGGGTACGATAAACTAGTAAATGCAAGTCATTGGCACGTCATGTGTAAGCAATTCATAAATGTTAACGTCAAACAAGAAACCGTTCATACTGCTTAATTTAAATCTTGCTCACGTGTCTAACGCAATATCGTGGTATATGAGCCATCGCGCTGGACACCTGTCCAGGTGGGCGGCATGGCCAGGGTCGGCGGAAAATTCTTTGAGTTACAAGTATCTTGCGAAACATTTTTTTAGAATTAATTCGTGGCCTGGTGTAGGCGGGATTTTTACTTATTTGGGTTATATTTGAATTGTCATTTCTTAAACAAAGCTACATTGATTAATTGAGACCAAAAACAAAGGTGAGGGAATCCGGTATTCTAAAATAAATCGCTTTCAATTTGGACAATAGAAATAGAAACACATCATGGTCACTTTTAAGTTCGTTCGTTAACTTGAGGAAGGCACCGTGACGTTCTGTTTCCGGTCTGACCTGATGCAGTCATAAGCTTTGGCATACCACGACGACAACGTGCAAAATTCTACGACCCCCTGTCTGTATGAATTTATAAATAATCCCGGTACGCCAGTGGCGGCGGCGGTGCGGCAGACCGCGGACGGCGCGGGCGCGCGATCCACAATGAGCGCCCGCCCTAATCGACTTTTGCGATTCGACCATAGCTTGTAGCTAAGTTATAGAAACTTCGCTAGGAGTTACATCTGAATTCGCGAGTACGTGGTTTACACACGAGTGATCGCCGCGAGTGCAAATGCGGTTTCAAAAGTGACAGTGTTTTAAATATTTGCCATCAACGTCATCTATTAACAATAGATGACAGTTTGTTGTAATGCAAGTGTGAATATGTGTTCTGCTAAATAAATATTTTTTTTATCTCAAACAGGTTTCGAATTTGTCGATATGGAAAACTTTCAAGAACTTTCTTTTCTCGAAGTCTTCGTTCATCTTGTTCATTTGACCGGTCACCGAGATTTTTGCTCCGGTGCTCGCTTGATTAAGCGCAGACATGCCACTTCCAATTTACAGGAGAATAAATTGTCGTTTGTTCGGGACACTCGCAAATCTTACTTCGTATTATTTGCGGAGTAATCTCTCAAAGATGTATCTTTTATACTTCAGAAACTTGGTGGGATAATATTTTTGCTTTTTGCTGCAGAGAAGATGAATTGAATTACTGCGGGTGAATGCATTAGAAATTCTAATTTTACCCGACTATAGTTCCTAACAAAAAGACTAGACTGTGTCCACGAATAAAGCGAGACGGCTAAGTATGTCAGTAATGTTGATCCTGAACAATTGCATTAAAGTATTCATGGTGTATTTTAGATTCAATTAATTTCATTAAAGGATTCATTGCAAATAAAAACACGCAGGTAAAAAAGTTTTTTTATATTTTCAATACGCCGAGATCTTCATAAAATTTTCCAGTTTCAATAGTACCGCTTTGTTGTATGTCTGCGTTCTTCCCATTAGTTTCGCAATGTCTTTCTTGTGTGGCTAATTTTACTTTACATTCATGTGGACATGTCATTACTGTCCTCACTTACCAACACATTGTTATTTGTAGTCTATTTTTGAACGTGCACGTTTCTACGTTCACGTAAGAGTTCAGAAGTAACATCGCTGAGTTCGTTCATATTAATTACGATTCTTTGTTTTGGTCGTAAATCGGTCCGAGGTACTGTTTCACTTAAAATAACATTGCTTATTATTTTTGGACCTGTTGTTCTTGTTTTTGGTATTCGTTCAACTTTTCCGGGGCTTACTACATCGTATTCTTGTTGTTAGATCACAGCTATCTTGAATTATTTGTTAATGTTTTCCTTACTTACTTGTTTCTGAAGATTCCTTATTGGCTTTCTTAACATCAAGCATTCGGATTATCTGATTGACAATATGTGACCGTAAAAGTTTGTTTTGTCAGACATAAATAACATATTTCTATAGAACGTCTTTAGGTTGAATTATTATTATGTCTTCTACTAACTCTTCAAACCATTCTCTTACTACTTGACCAATGATAAATGATTTTAGGAAACGCTTGTTAAGTTTATTTGTTATGCTAAAACCCGTGCCAAGATGAATAAAATTGAAGTGTGTTTTTACGTTTAACCGAGGAAAACTTCCTACAAATGATCCGAATAATTTGTGTTACTTTTAGAATGCATCCCAGCAGTTAATAATGTTGTGTTGCAAAAGTATAAGAAAATATTAAGAGTAAACATAACGTAAAAGCTGTAGAATAATACTACATATGTTTCGGAATGAATTGTGATGTGCATTTTCTTTTTTGACAAAGTTGATGAAAATTTTGATGTTCTTCTTTTTTTCATCGCAATGCTACTGTTGTTACAGCATTTTGTAGACTTGTTATTACGCTAGTTACAATTTATTACACATCCGAGTTCCCGCCTACATCGAAAGTTTCGACACTATTAGGCCCATATTGTACTACATCTTGTAAAACATGGTGTTATGGACCACTCAGACTATTACTGCCGTAGGCGTGCTGCAGCTCGTTTATATCAACTTATGTGACCTTGCATAATACTTTAACTTCATCATTTTCCATGATACTTGTATGGTCATCGGGGTCTAGGTTGAATTTTGTTTCTATATTGTAATTTAATGTTGGTATTGCTTTGATATCTTTATATTCATTATTTGGGTACGCTTCGCTGGGTTCAAATAGTAGCCTTGTCTTGTGTTCTCAATATTTGTTGTAACTAGATCACATTTCTTTTGTCCTTACTACTTGTAATTGTATACGTTGACTGCATTCCACGTAACCAGTCATTTGGACCACTCAAGTGTACGAAGTAATTGCTAAAAGATAGTTACGCAAATCTGATTGATGATAAAGATCCGACGGTTGTTACCGTTACTTCAATTTGGCCACCGTGCTGTCTATTAGTTCGTTCACCTTCGAAACTTATAGTAATTTCTCGTTTGCGTCTTCATTTATTTTTTCCGATACCAATTGATCTGCTCAAGCTTTTGTTGCGATGTTCCCCTAATTAGCTGTGTGGATGACTGCTCATTTAGTTTGTAGAATTTTATTTTCAGTTATGTTAGCCATTGATCACGTCTTGTTATTTAAAAAATAATAAAGCGATAGTGTTCAGTGCTGATAATTGTGTGCCAGCTAGTCTAGACATGTTTTTGTTAAAGTGTATTGTGATATAACTAGTGCCCAAATAACACGTCAGAATGATGCAGGGTTTATTGGATTCGCTGTACAAAATTTATACAGGTAAGATGCATTGTTCCAGTACTTAATTTCCGTTTTCTATTTCTAGGTTATAAATTATGTATTATTCAACCACGGTCTATAGATGTCGGTATTGATTTATGACTAACAATACTGCCTAGCTAATAATTGACAAAGCTGGTATATTATGACTCCATTCCACTAAATTGTAGCGACTCTACAATACAAATGAGAGTATTATTGTCAGATGACCTCGTACAAATTACGAGCAATTTTCACATGAATTTACTCAACGAACCGTTGTTTGTGAGTTGCGTAATGTGACCTGAGGCTAATCTACTAGATTAATATTTAGATGCGACGCAAGCGCAACAACGGAAACTTCAATTCTGACAGTTCATTTTGACATTTCAATTTGGTGTTCGCCGATGACCGGTTCTATTTTTTGTGTTCGCGAGTTCATTCTTTATGGTTTAATTAAGCAGGCATGGGGTTCGGTCACGATGGCTTATTATTTTGTAAGTCGGAGGGCGGGGTTAACAGATAAATTATTATTAATGCTTAGGCAGTAATTTGCTATATTTTTTGCTGCATTGTTACTGAATTAATCTTCGTAATGGGTATGTTAACCCCGGAGATCAAAGAAATCTTTCATTCTTCTATACATTGCTAAGCGGATTACGGTACTTGAGATGAGACTACATTTCTCTTTGAAGTGCGGAAATTAATACAGACGCTTAGAAGTTAGTCATTGTTTGCTTTTGAAACTCTGGGTATTGTCTGAGGATTGATGGTCAAAAAGCTATCGATTTCAACACTCCAGTTAGGTAAGTAATTATTAAACGTCTGCCTACCCATACATTTTTTGACGTTCAGTAAAGTTTATATTATAAATCCGCCAGAATAGTAACCAAACCAACAGCGTATTTGGTAAAGGATTCTGTTATGCATCGTTATTTCTGCTAATGTAGGTCGTTACTTATTCCCAACTATTAAATACATAATTGCGAAGAAGTTAACTCTAAAACAAAACTTTTTTTTTATTAAGTATTTGTGAAGTATTATTTCTTAGCACAGCTTCGTCTTTATATGAATGAAATAAATTCACGCTTCGTTTCCCCGCACTAACCCTGTGGTCAAACAAAGTGTGAATTTATTTACCTATAGTACTGGTGCCTATACCTATAGCGCAGGTGTACCTATAGTACTCCCACATTTCACCAGCGGCCCAAGTCTACTATTTTTATGAATTCGTCATTCCAACACGTATCCATTGTAATTTTGCTAAAAGTTCGTAATCTGCTAAATTCATAATGGTCGATCATTGGTCGGTCAATGGTCTCGTAATAGAATTATAATATAATGGCATTGTCGTATTGCCATTATTATAAAACCCGTTAGTCGAAATAATTTTCCAAAAACTACTACTAAATTTGAACATTTATTCATGCCCGATTTCATTTATATATATTTTACATATTATTTAGTGTTAAATTTTAGCAGTTTACCACCTAAGTCAGTCATTCATTTGTCATTATGTACGAGATTACCAATAAATACCATCTCTTTCAATGGAGTGTCAGTGGCTGACCATTGGAAAGTCATAATGACGTTATTATATTAGTAGATTACCAAACTTGTCAAAATCAACAATTTTGAAGTTAATGATAGACCATTCTGACACTATTGTAATAGCAGACTTGAGGCCCAGGTATGAAGTCCCATGTAGTAGGGGGCGAGCTTATTGCCATCAAATTGATTTCTACATAAATAATTACCTCACCCATTATTCATCCTTACAATTCGAGCTACAATCGCGAGTAATCGCTACATTGTGTTTATCAATCGACACGTACTGCTGTTTGGCAATTGCCTGGCTTTCGCAATCGATAACAGACAACATGTGTAATCTCACTGTTTGACCCCCGGGCAATGTCAAGTTTAGATTCATTTTCTATAGTGAGGTTCTTTGTTTGCATACGTAAGTATAAGTATATCTATGTAGTAGTTTATACACCGTGACATTTTAGTCGTCTTACAAAGGTGGTCCACTCAATGTATCCGTCATAAAATACCTTTAGGTGCGATTAAAACATTGTTACCATTAATTAAAATAATAGGTACAAAGAAAAATAAATAATGCTTTAGAATTATGAAAACCCTCCTGTTAATAATGTTTACGTATCAAACAGTAGAAGATATCTACCTACCTGCCATAACATTCCATCCTTAATTCCATCTCCATAACAAGGTGTTTCAGACAACGTCATGCGTTTTAGTGAATGAATAAAAAAAAAAATTAAGTATGCCAATGATTTAAAAAAAAATATTTTTTAAATAAATTATTAGTAGTCATTGGATACATGAAGTGGGCTGCAGTTGTAAAACGACTAAAATGTCACGGTGTATAGTCATAAGCTGTTTAATAAGAAAGAAAAAATAAAAGAACGAAAACTGAAGCGACACCCCTTGATACGATGCCCCTTGGTCAGACGGTTTGTCATACTTTCGGGCTTCTGACGACCCGTAACGACCGTCAAAGATCCGCAAATGACAGCCGATGCTTTACAAGGCCCGGCGAAGTCTTGGTATATAAAGATGGTCACGCATTCACGGACCAAACTCTCCGACCCAGATGACCCCATTACTCTCCTTCAAGAAAGCAGTAGGGCCACCGACCTCGCCGTCGAGGTCCTCGCGCCCCGCGAAGACCAAGACGTTAACGATGAGACCCCCCACCGACCCTTGCTCGGTGAATTGCCAGCCCGCGCCGCAGCTGAACCTGTAGAGTTAAACTACCCGATTGATAATAATAATGATGAACCTGACCCAACTCGCTGTCCCCCCTATCAGTGACGCCCAGAGCCGAGGCACGTACAACACAGGGGGTGCCCTCAGCGTGCAGTCGCTTAGAAATTTAAGTAATATTACGCCCCTGGCTGGAGGCTTTATGGTTTCTTAAGGCAACCACAGGAAAGTTCGTTAAGTAGTCACGGCCTCTCAAAGTCAACTACGAGATGCCATACAAAAAAAATCACGGAGCAACCGTGGCAAGCGTAGCTTTATCTGATCAATCGACCCGTGAGTCATTACTTAGCCTCAAGCCCCTGAAATATCTATACCAAGTAGAAATAAAATGATTGATTCTTGCTAAACTTCTAGTGAATTTGAGATAACAGAGTTTTTGATAAGGTTTCAACGAAGTGACAGTTTATATAACCTTATTTACTATCGACACATCACATTACAACGTGTGCATGCACGGCCTCGACCGTGCACGAACGGAGAACAAACCAGGCCAGTAAAAGCCTCCGAATGCCATTTGAGGCCCAGATGGTGCATGGCTCAGATGGTGTTAGAAGATAATTGAGAACATGATAACCGCATAAACGTGTAATGTTAGAGATCGAATCGAAAGGCGAGGAATCTAGTTTAAAAAACTGTTACATTTCCAGAAAGTAACGGAAACATTACTTGCAAGAAACCCTTGCCTTAATTTATAAGACCACCATTTATTGCAAACTTTTAAAGTAGATAACTGTAATACTTTTACAACACAGAGATTAAAAACAATTTAATGGTTCGTTCGTAAACCTTCGCTGCAATTCCAGCGAAAGAAAAAAACGTTGTCTTTATCGTTGTTGACCTAAACAGAACTGAGGAATTCGCCTCAGATCCTTCCTTAATCGTGAATTCCTCATAACCGGGGATCAACTGGGCCATAAACGTACCTCTACTATCGTGTTTCAAGAAAATTGTCTACTTTAATTTATTTTGCTCAAGATATTGCTATACGTAGCTTGAGTTGGTAGGTAACCGGAAACTGATTTTAACCTATGTTTACACGCTTTTTAATAGCTTCACTTGTATGTTTGTATGTTTGTAACCGACTCCTTAGGGCGCGGTTTTGACCCACTTCAAACGGTCAGATTCATTTAAACTTTGTAGACTTCTCGAGGACTGATGACAATTCCAAAAAAAAATTTTTTTTAAACTTAAAAATCACGCCTTTGTAGTTAGCAGAACTAAAAAATAGCAAATAAATAATAGTTAAAAAAAACTAAAAAAACACGCTCTAAAAACCAAACTAAAAAAGTAGAAAATAATTTAATTCTATTAAAAAACGTGGGGTGCTTGATATTAATTGATTATAAAAATACCTCCAAGGCTTGTATTGCAATTTGGCAATAAGATCTTATAAGATGCTTAAAATTAAGTGGAGGCAAACTAGACACTTCATTTTAAGTCGTGTTTAAATTCCGGAAACAGCCTAATCGTGATAACCATTGAAATAACCATTTAAATTGATCAAGTTCTAATCGAGAACTATTAGTTGGCAACCTCTGTGCAGGTGTGCGGAATCGTGATCTGCTTGCAAGGTCGACTTGATGCAGTACAGTGGAAGCTTTGTGTGGACACAATTAACGGGCAAATATAACTCGTATACCGATTGTTATCGAGAGGGGCTAGTGGCTACTCGATATCGGCAACCCCGCGCCCACGGTCGCCGGGAATCAGTCTGGGATTCCCGACGCCCAGGGCGTCTCCTGCGGTGACTAGGGCCGTGATGGCGCATATACTGCCTGCGGTGAATGAGTGAATATCCATTCCATATGATGACCTCTCTGTGGCTCGATAAGCACGGTAAACCGTCGCTGTTATTGGTAGATCTTTGACAGTAGTTACGGGTAGTCAGAAGAACGAAAGCCTAACGACCAATCAATCTTCCCAAGGGCATATCCGCAACCCATGATAAATGATTTTATTTATTTTTGTTGGTTTCTACACGTCGATCATACTTACTTATTTTAAAAACTAAATGAGGTCGGCGTTTCCTATCTGACTACTCTGTGAAGAAAGGCCGAAACAAACTCAGAGCTCATAGTGTCTTTTAAAGCCACGATATAATCTTGGTCGGATCGGATGAATGTAGATAATTGCCTAGAATGGTCTTTTGACGAAAGAACCACACAGATTGAATAGACCTGTCCAGTCAGTGCACGCATTTGCTAGTAATCGTGCAACTCAACTCAAAACCATACGTTGAGGACATTACGTAGACAGTCAGTCAAGTAAAACACTGGCATGCAGTTGCATTCAACTGTTAGAAGTCGACCCCAACTGCACTGTTAGGAAAAGGCTAGGCAGATGACGATCGAGAACTAATAGTAGAGATACAAACACAATCGTTACAAGTACAGTATAGGTTACAAAAGAAGTAAATGTCAAGAGCACACGGCGGTTTGACCCGCAGATATTAATATCGCATTTTGTGGTCAGTCCTCTCGTTATTCTGCTGAAATCGAGAGGGATATTATGTTTGATGAGAATGGCATTGAGACTGATAGTCGGCCTGTTATTTAGAATTTTCAAACTGATTTTTAACAAGGTGTTAAGAATATTGTTGCTTTGTTATTGTCCCAGAAGTGAATGCCATTTCAATAATATGTCATCCAATTTAACTTTAAGCATCGAATGGATGTTGACAGAGAATTGACGTCGACATTGCTTGGTATGTAAAAGGCGATGATCATGTTTTTTGGGCACAATAAGCTCGTGAAAGCGACAGAAGAAAGTGATTATTTAAAGATTTTATTGAAGAACGTTAAACTGACACAAAGTCGCCCAATGGGTCGTTCCCATTTCTTTTAACACTCCTAAAAGTCAAACTGTAGTTTCAAGTTCTTGAGAAAAGGACGTGAAAATGAGTAAATAACCATACATATAAGCGCTCCATTGTATTGATTACCTATTGTTACTATCTTTGTAAATAAGTCTTTGGTGTGCCTTGCTTATTAAATAAATACGTGTCTGCCTAGTTGATGATAATGGCTGATATCAATCAGGATCAACAATATATTATGGATTGATAATCAAATCAGCACTAGAATTCTCGTGCGCACTTAAACACAAAAACCATTTTCTTTCAAAAAACTCTTTTCCAACTCCACAAAGATAACCTACACAAACGGAACAAAAAGTGTGAAGTATTTCTGTTACAGATCCCTTATTTAGCATGTTTTACGTAACAGCCACTGGCTTGCCAATTGACGTCACAATGGGGCAACAACACGAACTTTAGGGATTTTCGTCTTTCAGACTGTTTTGACGTTTCTGATCGCTGTTTACAGTTACCTTGGAAGACTGAGTGAAGGCAATTAGGAGATTTTAAAGTCAATATTGAAGTGTGATCCATCTGACTTCTAAACTTGTTTAATTTTGTCGTTATTCTATTTTACTGTAGGCATTGCATTGATTTATCCATCCAGATATAATAAATGTTTTTATTTTTCACTTTTTAGTTATGGTACTACCCTACACCAATTCGTATACCACTCAAACTCAAAGCATTTATTTTAATTAAACCATTTACAGGCACTTTTAAATTGTCAAAAAGTCGATCAGTTGGAAAGTTGAAGCTAGTAGTTGCCCATTCCAAAACGTAGATCTCTATGGCGAAGAACGGGCAAGAAACTCCACGGACACTCTTAAATCAAGTTGGATATATTACAAAATCTTGGGAACATTATTCTTGTTGCTTCTGTATGTGAGAACAAGGTAAAAAAGATAAACAGTTCTAAATACAAGATTAAAAATAAGCCCTGGAAGTTAGGAGATGACCAGTCTTAACCGACAGCGCCCGTTCACGAACTTGACGCGTGGATCCGCACCATCCAGCTCAACCATTTTGTAGGGAACCGAATGATCCAACACACGCGCCACCATCAGTGAGACATTTAAGTGAGCATGACATACTCTCAACTGCCATGCTTTTTCAAGTCAACGTACATCAAAACAACAAGAGAAACGGATGCATGGTACTCACATTTACAAAATTTAAACAAAATGCTTCTAAATCATACAAAACTGTTTGCAATGTATTTGAGATTAAAATTTGATTTCCTAAAAGAAAGAAAAACATTTAACATATTTTGCAGTATTCAATAACTAACACTTGGTTCAGTGAAAATAAAACATATTCGTAATGTCACTACTTGCTATGGAAACAACAGTGACATGACTAGAAGGCAGCAGAATGTCATCAAGATACTTAAAGTGGATAAAAAACGTGTTATCGAGGCTAACGTAAAAACTACAGAAGCAAAGTTAATAAAATGTTATTATGGTTGCAAATTGATACACAGGATAAGTTTTTATCCAGTGCGCAAACTGTAACCATAAATTCAGCATATCATTTTAGACCCCCCAGCGCAGAAATTTTTCGTCGGTAATACAAAACAAAAACAGCTGTTCCATACATTTTGACCGCGTAGGTATTGCACTTTTCTATGAAAAAGCTGAATTTTAAAACCTACGTAAAGTTTCTGTGCTAGGAGTCTAGAATGATATGCTGAATTCATGGTTACAGTTTGCGCACTGGATAAAAAATTATCCTATATTGATATACCCCTATCCATAAAAAAAATAGAACTCCATCCACAGTTGAGAGAGATATTGCGGAAAAAGATGAATTGAGAACCTGCTCTTTTTTGAACGGTTAAAAATGTGTAACAACTCTTGTCCGCCTATCTGTTACCATTTTCCGGCTGATCGTATTTGGAAGTTCAGTACATGTACAGACCTGGACCTGGGTTAGGATTTAGGAGATAGGATACTTTTTATCTGCAAGTACGTTTTACGTTTGCTGTGAGCAGTCGCGGCCTAGTGGCAGTGGCCGCAACTTACAAGCTTGAAGGTTGTGGGTTCAAACGCAAGTTTGTGTAAATTTTATCATTACCACTGTTATCAAATCGGTGGAGGGAAACATCGTGAGGAAACCGGCATGTCCTAGAACCGTGGTGGATTACAGTCCACTCCCTCTCACACAAAGAGGAGACCTGTTCCCTACAGTGGAAACGTTATAAGCTGATAAATGATACTTTTCTCCCCGGGTAGTACATTTTTCTGTAGGATATCTGTCTGTTACAGCAGATGGAGTTACTTTCTTTAGAATATAAGTATGAATTCTACATCTAAGAATATGTCTATGAATCTTTTCACGTTTTCCAGTATGTATTGCTGGAATTAAACTTAGTTGTGCATACTATTTGGAAGCATATTACTCATGTGATATTTCCAAAGGATTTTAGAAAGGCGGAACCACAAAGCTGCTCTTTTATTATTTTTGTTGCAATATGCTCCACAGCCGATACTTCCTTATGCCAGGCATAAAATTCTAAGTTATTGTTAATTATTATTTATATTTGGGTACAATACCTCGTGATCCGTGACATTTTGGTACTTAACAACGTTATTCGTGTTTTAATGATAATGTTTATTTTTCAATCACGAAGGTTATCGGAACGAAAGACAATAAAGTATTTATCTTAGTATCGGAATCGAAGGTCGATGTTACTTTCAAGTTTAATTTTTGTAGGCTGTAATTATTTATGGAATAACAAAATTTAAGTATGATATCAGCGCAAACTGGGTCAAATGTAGCCTTTTGTGTGACGGTTTAATCACTGTGAAACGAAGTATCCAGAATCTATACATACAAATAAACGAAAATTGAAGTATCTATTTGTAATGTTAAAATAACAGCTTTTTACTGTACATATATGATGCCTACTTGTAACAAAACACTTTTATTTTTTTTGCCTATATGTCTGTCTTTCTGTCTGTTTGTCCCGATTTGGTGGGACTTTCACTGGCACATAGCTGATGTTATAAAGAGTAGCTTAGGCTACTTATATTTTAGAAAAAGTCAGCCGTCACTCTATCGTTCGCTCCCTTTCTTTCATATCTTTCCTCATCAATATTTTTAAATCAGTCGGTAACATAATATTAATACATTTTTATCTTCGAAAAGGTAAAAGGCATAGCAATGAACAATTAACCTCATTGTGCCAATTTTGTACCGATAGTAGGATAAATAATTTATCCTATCATCGATACAAAATTGGCACAATTGAAAATACTTCTCACGTTATTTATATAATTATTACATGTATAAATAACGTGAGAAGTATTTTCAAGCTGGGAAGTTTTATCCGTACCTACACGTTCTTCAGTAAGGCTTCCCACAAACAGGCGCGATGCGACTTTACGGTGGAACCTCCAAATTGTCTCGAAAAAGTCATTCAATCGAATTAAATAAAGTGCGAGGGTTGAATTGGTGACTTAAATGATAATAATTATGTAAAGCCATATTTGTTACGGTCGCTAATCATATTTTACTCAATATACAACCGGCACTGACCTACGAATTGCAAAAAACGTATGAAAATTTGAAATCCGTGGGCTATCCTGGAGCATTCATATTAATACAATTTCTGTGAAAATTTAATGGAGATTGATCGACTAGAGTCGCGTCGCGCCGGTCTGCGGAAACCTTAATTAAGAATACCCGGTATTTTATGTATTATTAATAACTTTAAAAAAAAAAACAACCGACTTCCGGATAAACACTACAAAGTAAAAATAACTTTAATTTCGGAAGGCGGTGACAAAAAATTTAAATACATAGCCAACGTCACCGACTTTCGAAATTAAAGTTATTATTTTTACTTTTTAGTTATAGTACCTACCCCACACCAATTTTTTCTCCGAAATTTCATCATCCTTGGGGTCAAAAAATGCATATTTGTGCGATAGCAGCAATCGCGGTTGATTTGCTGTCATTTTTTGAAGAATTCCGTTGCCTGTCTCCGAAACGCATCATCAGATCTATATGAAATGTAAATGGGACCATTTCGGAATAAAGCCCTTTCGACCAAAAAAAGAATTTTGGAAATCCGCCTATATATGACGGAGTTCTGGCTCGAAAAAAAAAACCACGAATTTAACTTCCTTCTTTTTGAAGACGGTTAAAAATGCAGTTACATGAACTTTAACAAGCAACCAAGTCTCTTTTATCGCAGAAACACGATATCCTACAGCAAACACCAATTCCAAACTCAATAACACTAAACGACTATTTACTACAGATAGGTTGTTTAAACTCTATAAAATTATCGTTCACTTATCGATGTTGGGTAACAAATGCAGTTATCGATAATCGGATAAAAAGAGGGCGACGATGGTGGAGGTGCTTATCGATGTTATCGACTGGTGGGGCAATCGTGGGCTGATTACTTATTTTAAAGAACATGTCTCGTACTTGTGTCTTGCCGCTTTTTTCTTGTTTTTCAACGCAAAGTGCAGTTTCATGCTGCCAGTTATTTTTTTAAAGGCGTCAGACGATTTTGTAACTGCATATTTTGGTTGATGTTGAACTAAGAACATAAGTTTGGTATAACTATTATACATGTAAATATTTGATTTTCATTTTGGGCACCATTATTGGAATGGAAACTAGGTTCTCATAACGAAAATATTTTTAAATTAAGGTGGATGTGCTAGGGTACGTTTTTTGCAACTACTATTTTAGGGTCGGCTTCCAGTCTAACTGTCCAGTCATACATGGAGTGACAGCCTATCTGCCATCCACAACCCAGTTACTGGGTAACACGATACCCCTTGGTAAGACTGGGTGTCAGACTTTCGGGCTTCTGACGACCCGTAACGACTGTCAAAGATCTATGAATGACAGGCGGGACCAATGACTTAACGTGCTTTCCGAGGCACGGAGGGGTATTGGTATTAAAGATCGTCACCCATCCAACCGCGGCAAGCGTAGCTTAACCTGATCCATCTACTCCTGCGGTTGTTATTACTTAACCTGACTCTGACCTGTAAATTACAAAAAACATGAGAATTATTTGAATTTCGCGGGCTGTCGCTTAGACAATTTTTTTAATCATATAAAGCTGAAAACAGTACCATCAATTATTTACCTTTTTGAATTGTTCCAGAATAGGTACCGATTTAAGTGAAGTGTATCAACGGTATCATGTACAGAACTTGATCTTTAATTCAAGTAGAAAGTATTAATTACACGAGAACAAAATACTACAAATTGAATCAAGTGAAAGTATGATCTGAATTTGTCCATAAAATCTCGGGACACTTGCTAATTACCTACTACAGTTATTGAAATGTTTCATACCACTGCTGCTGACATTGAAATTCGAAACCAGACAAAAGCTCAAGTATAAGGTTTTTTTTTTAAAATCGTATGTAAAATACTTTTAATAATTTACTTTCATACAGCATGGTATGATATTTTCCTTAGTAAATATACTAATACCAATATTATAAGGAGGTAAAATTTGTAAGTTTGATGTACGTGTGAACAAAGGGAAAATCTCTGGAAAAAATCTTTTTGCATTTGATAGGGACCTTGAGGAGGGCTTTTAAGCTATTTAGCATAACGTTACGCGCTAAGAAGGTCGAGTAAAAATTAAAACAAGTCAGAAAGAGTGCCAAGAGAAAGAAAACGACTTTTTTTGTAAACGAAGTAATATTGCTGGCGAGCGATGCGATGCTATAGGATATATTTAATTTTAAATCAAGAAATTCTACGCGGACGAAATCGCGGACAGAAGCTACTTGATATTATAAGTAAATCGCCAATCCGTCCTGTATATATCATCCTATAATATTATAAATATAATTAATTTCTTTAGGAATAACAATTCTGCGCCTTATCAACAATTAGTCGGCAAACTTGTCACGAAGTCAATCTTAAACAAAATGCTTTTTCATACTATCTGACGTATGACATATTCACGACTATTAACAAGAAAAAAAGCTAAGATAAAAAATAAAAGGATAATATTATTGGCTGTGGTATGAATAACTATGACTAATGAAATGTCAGTTACCTTTGATGTTATAAAATTATGATAGTATACCTATCTAGGTAATGCTGTCTTTCTTATGGTTAAAATACAGCACATTATAGGGACCTCTGTATTAAATAGAGAGATTCCGTTTTATAAATTTTAAAGTTTCTCTCAATATTTATAATATAAGACACATTAAAAGTTTTGAGTCAGGAATTCGAAAAAGACCGTTAAACCTTCCCGCAGAAACCGCTCGAAGCCTTTACACAATTCCCGCCACTTTTTGTTCTTATTTTAAATTTCCTTCGCTCAGATGTCAGTGGCCAGTGCTCCAGTTGCAGCCACTTTCGTAACGTTTTGGCGATAGTCATCGCTGCCGATCGCCCTGGGCGATGCAGCGATGTTCGCTTTAAGCCTAAGGCTTTTAGGAATTCCCGATAAGTATTGATAACGGTAGATATCAATGCAATCGATAAACCAAAGTATTTAGATCAAGTGCGAATATTTTATGAGTACTGATAAATGTTGTTGCTTTTATTAACTCGATAACGTAGTAACTTTTTATTGTTTGTTATTTAAAAAGACTACCAAGTCAAGGCTAAAAACGAGACATTCCAACGTTTGTATTAGAACTTGCAACGAATGAAATGTATTAATTTTGTATAAAGCCATAGTTTGAATATTCAGTGATTCAATAATTAATAGCCTTTTTGCACAACCCGTTGTTGCCAATGGCGAAACGATTAAATAATAACGATGCCCTAGTTGTTTATTAATTATTAATGTTCCGCCCAATTTCTTATCGATAATTATTTGGTTCAGCTCTATTTTAGTTTACGCTTTGAAGTTTGAAGCACGCATTCAAGGTCACGAATTACCGCTATCGACTGGTAGAAGGCATGTCTGTTAATTAACTAAAACAATGCCTTAATAACTGTAGTTTGACTACCGTGCAGCTTTTGGATTAGAAACTTGAAACCGTTGGCTGCCCGTGTTTACGTGCATACAAAAAGAGTGACAACTCACGATGCTGACGTAATTTTTCCCAGCTTTGGCAGGTTTTTTGCCAGATTTTGGACACCGTGAAAAGCTATCATCGTTAACCTGGGATTTTTTCTTTCTTTTTGTGTTCTTTCTATCGATAAGTGAAGGGAATGGAAAGATGTGGCATCCCATCACTACTTTCACCAATAATCGTCTTCTACAATGTCCTTCTCACCGCTCTGGTTTCATCCAATCTTCTGTCTTTGTCCAAGGGGTGCTTCTTTATAATGCGCTCCCTCTGATTATCAGAATGGCAACCAGTCGGTTTTCGTTTAAAGTGAAGGCACATGCGCATATTCGTAAGAAGTTAGCAGAATCATCCCAGCGCTGAATTGCTGGATTCGTTTTCTCCTCTACCTATCGTTATTTCTCAAGACAAAGTTTGTTTTCGTTATATGTATAAATGTCTAAAAATCTATGTATTAGTATGTTTTAATATTTCGCGTTAAATATCCCTTATGGTTGCACCTGCCATGTTTTGTCTCTGCATCACGCTAAGGTTGACTGGTAGAAAATGCCTCAGGCATTAAGTCCACTTTTGTACAGTATTTTTTACTTGTGCATTAAGAAATAAATAAATAATGGAACCTTATCAACGCTCTTAAATGCATGGATGCATTTATAAATATTGTGTGTTATTCTCACACTTTTCAAGCAAGCTGTCACTCTTTGAATATCCTTTAATTAGCTCGGTCCCAGGAGTGAGTGACATGTATGGACAAAACTTACGCTTATGGGCATAGATATCATGTTTATTTGCCCACGAAGTTTCGAGCATTGAGGAATGAATCTTGGGTGGGGTTAATTTCTTTTGGCACCATACTTTATTATCATGTCACATTCTGGCTGAATACAAATCGGGAAAGTCAAACCAAACCGTTTCGGTCGACATGAATCGGATGATGTAATGAACTTTCAAGTTTTTTTTAAGATTTATAATTCGATGGTTACTTTCATTAATTAGAAAGATGTTACTTACACAACTTTTTAGTACCGATACCTCCTATGAGGTGCTTGACATTAATAGCCCAATAGGTATATTAATTAAGCAAATACCTGAAACATTTCGAAACTGACGAATAAACAATACTTCAATCCCACTTGAAAATTATTAAAATTACAAGATTTGTTACTGGAAAGCTCAATTTATAGGCTTAGTCGATTCGCACGAACTTACTCGCCCGAATCGGGCGAATCGACATTTTAAAATAAATTACTATTTTCTGAAGGCGAATCGTACGAAAATAATTTATTTGTGGGCGAATCGGCAACTCCAGAAATACTTAGTAGGCAATTGGCACGTTTTAATTTTTATGCAATACATTAATTTTGTATTTTTTTTCTCCAGATTATAGGAGGAGATCGAAATAATGTTATTACTTTATTTTCGACTCGCCCATAAATAAAATAACTTTGTGCGTATCGCCTACAAAAAATCTATTCTTTTATTTAAACGTGCCGATTGGTAAGTAAATTCGTACGAATCGACTAATAAGCCCATTTATTACGTCACACCGTAACAGCGCCATTAGAAGATACTTCATCATCATTGACTTTAATTGACATTGACAACTATGACGTTTCAAATTGTTGGCAAATAGCAATCAGGGGTTTTGTTTGCGTTAGCGCACATCATTAAGTCAAGTATTAACACTTAGAAACTGACTTAACCTTAAGCCTTATTATGTATTAGAAGTTAAACATTTACAAAACAAAATACGGATTTTTGTTGGTTAACACGCAGTTTTTGAATTGAGACTTTTAATTTGAGAAGTTTTCAAACTATTTAGCATAAATTAAAGCGGCTCGTGGCTTAGATATAACAGCCGCAGTGGTCGATCGATCATGTTAAGCTATGATTAAGCTACGGTTGGTCCGTGGATGGGTGCCCAGCTTGACATAACGAGACCCCTCTGTCCCGGCTGTGATTCTTGGATGTTTGACAGTCGTTAGCGGTCGGCAGAAGCCCGAAATTAGTCTTACCAAGAGGTATCTTATACCTAGAATTGGGATGAGGAGGTCAGATAGACGACTGCCTACGAGTAAGTACTCGGAAAAAGGCTTGGTAGATGATGACATTGAAGGAATCACCTATGTAGAGTTTGACAAGTCAGTTTTTAAGTCTCAATTTCAAATGTTCAATTCAGGAACCAGGTGTTAAAATTTAATAATAATGGAATTAAGTATTTTTCTCGTGGCTATCAATAAATTTTGAATCGGCTATGTAGGTACAGTTATGTAATAAATACTACTGAACGTTTGTGGTATTTCCGGACGAAATTACCTGCCCGTTAAATTTTTTATCCGCAGTAAAGTTGTATCAATAAATTGGAATGTACCGACAGTCTAGTTAGCTGATGACATTTTTATTTTATGTCTTAATGATGACGAGAAAAAATGTCGTTCTTGCTTTAAAGTCAGCGTCGTTACAGACTATAAAGTTCTTTCATCAGCAATATTTTGTCTATGGTGCGTCATAGACTGTCTAATGTCATATGTACGCGGCATTAGTTGGCGGGAAATGCCTATGTGACAGCTTCTAATGTTTATAAATGTAACAGGTGTGTGGCACATTACGAATTTATGTACATACCGACATTAAACTGTCGCTTTCATGATCCCAGTCTCAGTGATAACAATGCCAGATATAAGTAAAGTTATTTAGGGAAATACGTGATATAAATCAGTAGGTCAGTGACGTTTATGACAGATACATGTAACATTCCATGTTTGTTTTACCGACCATTGTTTTAATTACAAATAGAACGTTCACATAAAATGTGTTTTTTTTTCTATTTTCTGTTTATTGTTGGCTAGGTTTACAGGTAAAAGTAAAATTTTTATGATCACGCCGTAACTCAGTTCCGTTCTACAATAGATCTGTTCAGCCTCTAGCATTGGCCTTTAAAACCGTTTCATCTGTGATTCGTAAAGTGCACCAATTGTCAGCTATAATTTAAGGGGAAATGTTCCGAGTCAGTTTTTGTTTGCATCATTTTACTGTCAGAATGGCGGCTCGATCGCCGCGGGCTCACGTGATGGAATGCCGCAGTGGGCCAGTATCAGCCATCAACTTGTTGCCAAACAACTGATGATGAAGTACTCGCACTTTAAAGTATGCTTTTTGTTAGCTCTGATTGGTTGTATTGTGTAGGGCGCCAACGATAATGCTGTTGTTAACAATGTTAATGGCGGTTAAGGGACTACTCACACTTATTCAGCTCTGTTCAGCTTTTGTCCATAGAAAACAACGATTTTGTATAGAGTTTGTTCAGCTTTCCGCGGCTGAACGCGAAAAGCTGAACAAACCGCTAAAACTAAACTTGTAGGTCCGCAAGTTTGTAGGGCCTTTACAGCGTTTGATTGGTTTACGATGAGGGAGAGTTATTGTTTAGTTTAAGATACCGACTTACACATGTCGAATTGCCTGTCTTCTTTATTCCTAACTAGTTGTGCCCGAAGCATCGCCTGCTTATATGCCGGAAATTATCCCATGGAAACGTGCGACCGAGACAATTTTATAGTGTTAGTGAAAGTCCCGTGGAAATCGGTTCAGATGTTTCGGAGTTTAGCCGGAACATACAGACAGGCAGACAGACATGAATTCAGAAAATTGTTTGTATTTGGTTATAACTGTACCTTTATAAGTACATACTATCATATTCATGCCAATTTTATTTATTTTTATAGATTTGTGTAGAAAACTGACGCCTTGTTTATTTTTAAACGAAACTTGTATGCTTATAGTTTTTATTCCTTGTTACAGGTAATAACCAGCCTTCAATTTATCAGAAACCAATGGATTACCAAGCAGGAAATTACACCAATCCTTTGAACGAGTGCAATGCTCTAATATCGGCTCAACTCGCCTGCGCCGACGACTTGCGAATAGATGGCGGAAGCTTTTAACTCGATAATCCATGCAAATACCCCACTGATCTTTATACATTATGGAGCTTAATATCGGCCGGTAATTGCCCCACTATGTGGCAAAGACTTCACTTATATAGAGAAGGTCAGACACCAGCACTTCAAGCTACCCCAATCTGTCAAATTTTCCTAGTTAAACATGAACCTTATGCTTAAGTTATAAAGATGAAAATCTATCAAAGAAATTTGACAGATTGGGGTGGGGTAGCTTGACGTGCTGACGTCTGTACCTACGAGCATTTGAACACCATTTTTGCAGATTCTCCACCGCAGGTTTTACATAACCATGAATTATTCACTCATTCAGCCAAGAAAAACATTAAATAGGTCGCCAGTGGTCAATACTCGACCATAATTCATTAAAACTTAATGTATTTCTAATATATTATTACATAAAAATGTCAGCTTTGTGCACTCCTTCATATAAACTTTAAATATGCCAAATTTCCTACGAGGAGTACGAAATTTAGTCCGCGTAATTGTCTTAAAAAGGGCAACGAAGTTTGGCGCTTCGTGTATTAATTTATAAATTATAAAAGTCAAGTTTTCATCTCAAAAAATCACAGCAGCAGATAGCAAGGCAATTGCGAGGTTTCGAAAATGCAGCCTTCGCATGCCATCGCTTCTAAAGCATTTTTAACCGACTTCAAAAAAAGGAGGAGGTTCTCAATTCGTGTGTATGTTTTTTTTATGTTTCTTACCTCAGAACTTTCGACTGGGTGAACCGATTTTGATGATTCTTTTTTATTTGAAAGCTGGTGCTTCCCGTGTGGTCCCATTTCAATTTCATATAGATCTGATGATGCGTTTCGGAGACAGACAACGGAACTCTTCAAAAAATAACAGTAAATCAACCGCGATTGCTGTTATCGCGTAAATATGTATTGTTTTGATCCCAAGTATGAAGAAATTTCGAATTAGTGGGGTAGGTACTAAAACTAAAAAGTGAAAAATAAAAACTTTTACCAAAGAAAACAACCGACTTTAGAAAAAACACTACAAAGTGAAAAATACTTTAATTTCGGAAGGCGGTGACAAAAAATTAAAATACATAAATACAAAGTCACCGACTTCCGAAATTAAAGTTATTTTTCACTTTGTAGTGTTTTTTCGGAAGTCGGTGGTTTTTGTATTATCTTATGTCAGTCCAACATATCTTTGACCTTTCCATAGCTGTCGCTGATAGAAAGAAATAATGTCAAGACCACTATGGTCTTAAGACCATCATATTATCACTACACTGTGTTTGCACCTAAGTAGCCGATTAGAGAATACAAGTCAATAAGTAGATAAGCGAATCACACGCATTTTAACGCAACAAATTGCTCACTTGTACATTAGTTCAGAACGAGGTCATGATTTGTATTATGATGGATTAATAGCTATTAGGGCTCTTACAAACGATCGGGCCCTTTGCCGACCGAGTGTTATTTATTTGACCTTGTTTTTTTTTAATCGTTGTTAGTATAGCACATTTATAGTTTTTGTGGCGCTGATAGTCTCTTGTCTTCGTGAACGACAGTTTACTAAATAATGATGTTAGAATACGGAACGCATCCGTCAGGATGACATTGACGTTTGTGGCAGATTTATTACCACGCTCTCTCTGAAAGCGTCGCATAAAAATGTCCCCTGTGATATTTATTCATCATGCTTGCTAAGCTGAAGTTAATAAACGGTCGGTGTTTAAAATTTAATAAGTTAGCAGATAGAAATACTCTGTATATCTGCAGGGAGTTGTGTGACTTACACTACTAAGAAAGGTATTAAATATTTTTCATTTTAAACATGGGGTCACGCATGAACTGAAATCGGGCCATCTTTTAGTTGGTCAGTTTAACGTTACAAATTAACCTATCATCGCCATTGCCACAGATTAAATTGCATTCAATTAGCCTTTTCAACGAAAATCCCAGTTCTTGTAGAGTAACGTAATTCTCTAAATGGTAGATAATATTTTTTTTTTTTGAAATCGCAACAATTATCAAAACGTGTAAACTACTTAGTTGGGTCGAGCTCTGATGCAACGTTTAGGTGTTGCACTGCATTTGATGTCAACGCTTTAAATGCAACGTTTTTCTGGTAATTCTTACATCATTTGGGTTAATTTCATTCTGTTATTTTAATAACTTGTTTTAACGAGTTTTTATTCGTAAATATGTGTTTGAGCGGGTTCTAGTCTAGACTCAATTAGTCACTAAGATCTAGATTAACTACTATGAACCGAAAATATTAAACATTGCTTGTAGATGCGGGCGAATTTTTTGGCTTTTCGCTTTTTTATATACCTACCTACTAATTATACTTGTACAAAATATATAAATTGTAATGTTAACTTATTACATTGCTTTTAAGATGTTTTGTTAGCATAAAGGCTTCTTAAGACCAGTGCGACGTGACTCGAGTAGAACAATTTCCATGAAATTTTCATAGATATTGTTCTACGAGAGTCGTGCCGCTCTGTCGCGGCGCGTCTGCTTGTGGGAGCCTTAAATCCATAAACTGAGTCATTTTCAAACTTCTCTAATTCTCTTGTCTGGACAGTCCCTTAGATCTGACCTCTAAAACTCATAATTCGGGACACATCGTGCCCTAATTCGTTTTTAATTAGCCAGATTGATTGATGAGTTGCATTTGGTGTTAATACATCATTAGATATTCGACCAGACGTCAGTTAATTAGGCAAGAAATAACTTTTGTTATTATCATTTGTAGTTATTATATTCGCGTGACTATACTTCGTTCTTTGAAGGTCGTTCTTTGTTTATATTATTTAACAATTATTTACGGTCTGTTCTATTGAAATAAATTCGTTTTTATGTACTGAGATGGATGTTAATGCAACGGGCATCGTTTCTCGTCTACGTATTTTTTCTCAATCAAATCGGAATGTTAATAGTTGTGAGGTATTCAAGAACATAAAAACTGTTTTGTTAGTAGTATACAATGGAATTTCACAATAAATATCTATTTTTTACATTGTGTAGACATTCAATTTTTTTCTGTGTAGCAAATAATGTTAATTCTTTTAATTAATAGTTTAAGAGGGCTATTAAAAATTGAAGTGTTCAGTTTTAGGTAAATTTAACGGCGCGTGGTAGCTGATCGCGCGTATGGTGTCTAGTGAAGTACGCTACTCAGACCATATGATAACCATTATGATTCGGACGTCCAGGAACAAACCGGAAAGCCCGTGCGTTCCGATATTTAGTACTGATTTATAGCGTTGCATTCAACAATTGTTTTAAAATATTATTTTACTTTTAAATAGACTGTATTTTTTTTTTCAAGCAAGTTAACTTAGTAACCTTAGTTATTAAATACTTTTTGTTTGAATTTAGATTAAACATACATACTTAGATAAAAAATATAATTTCAGACGAAAAATTATCATTAATTCTCTGTTTTACGGAATTATTTTTGGTGTATGTAATGTATGAAACGTTTTTGGTAATGTATGAAACATAAAAAAAATATTTGAGCATTCCAAATAACAAGGTACAGTCCTACCACAGACATTTTTATAAATTACTAAACTATTATATGTATGTTCCATGTAACAAAGCATCAAAAGATGCCCGAAAGTAAAATTTTATGAAACATCCTTTGCCGAGACAAAGTTTTTACTGACTTGTGTAAACAAATTGAAAAAATTATTTAGAGCGCTCCCTAGACAAATAATGAAATTTTCCAGGACACATATACTTTTTTATTTTTTTGGCTATATCTAAACCATAATCATTAATCAAATCTCGAGTCAAACGCTCAAATTTGAGAGAAAATGTGAAAGCGCCCTTAAGATTCAGGCGCTCCGCGATCAGGGACCAGCGACATGACTATTTCATGAAAAAATTATAATTTACAAAATCAAAAAACCCGACAGCCTAAAAAGTGAAATTTAATGAAAAAAGGTGGAAACAAGAAACTTGTTTTAAAAGGATGACTATTAGACTGAATGTGAATACTATAAGCAATCTCATGCAATCGGTGGCATCTTTTTCATTTAACAGTAAAGACCTTTATTGCCTCCGACTGCATGAGATTGCTTATGGTATTCAGTCTAATTAGCCATCCTTAATTTTTTTGAAGACACAATATTGCGCCAAAAATCGGCAATCTTTTTTTCAGCTATGATATACCCAGTGTCACTCTTACAATGAAGTCGAATCTAACGGCACCTCTCAAGCTGAAATCTATCAAGCCGTTTAGGCTACAGAGCGTGTCAAAGAAATATACATACATACATACACTCGAAAAACATAACCCTCCTTCTTCTATTAGTCATATTATTTGATAAATAGCGGTTTTTTTTTTTCAAAATAAAGCTTGACACCGACCTGCTAGTTGCAATAAACGTAAGAGTTTAGCGGGCTGCCCTAGAGCTTTCACCTGAGTGTATGACTAAACGCCGACAGACTCTACGCCGACAGACTGAGCACCGACAAGACTTAACTTCGACGGGACTCTTCGCCGACAGGGCACTTCGCCGAACTAACTGCCACTAACATGGAAGTAGCGCTCGCTCGGCTCGCACGCGGTTCGTCGCAATTCTAATAGGTTAGCTATTACCTACTTGATGAGTCCTGTCGGCATAGAGTCCTGTCGGTGAAGTGTCCTGTCGGCGAAGAGTCCCGTCTAAGTAAAGTCTTGTCGGTGTTCAGTCTATCGGCGCGCGGCGTTTAGTCGTACACTGCTTTCACCTTAATGTCTTCATAACTACGTGCCATGTGTTGTGACAGGTCTACTCAAACTATTTGTGGTAGCTACTTTCGTGAAAAGGCCAGGTGGCTGCTATCCTGCACGATATTTTTGATATGTAACCCCCCTTTCTTTAAAAACGTTGCATAAAGTTAAGTAATGATTAGCGACTGTTTAACCATACATTTTTGACGTTCATACATATCTTAATTTTAATTAACTTTTATGAATATATCCCTTTATGTCTGGACTTGAAAATAAACTTTGACCGCTGAGCTTGTTTCGCCATTTCTTCTCTGGGGTAGCAAATCTTTCATATATATATAGGAAATCTTCAAATCATCTAGTTTTTTATTATTATTATGCTTTGGAAAAGTGTTTCAGAATCTCAAATATGTACAGAATAAACGATATCATTTCATTTTTATTTCTTTGAACAATCCAAATAAATATAATCATATATCCAACAAATTATACCAGGCTAAGTTGTTCCATAGAAATTTATTAATATTTAATCCTATTGATTGACTACAAATCAGAACAAACTATTAAGCTCTCACCATCATATTATTGTAATGACTTCTAATCGGTCATAAAATCAAACATGCATACAAATGATCACCTCCGCGACATTTGAAGTTACTCCCTATGATGTATGTCATTTTCATACAATGGCTCGTAAGTCGTAGCTTCATTAAGGCGTATCCACACATGGTTACTTTTGTAGAACAATGTTTCCAAGTTTAGGAGTTCGTGGCTAAATACCAACAGCCTCTAATAACACACAACACATCACAATCAGCTTAGAATGTTCCCACTGCTGGGCTCCTCTCTGTGAGAGAGAGTGTCATCGAATTTTTGGTTCTAGAATATGCCGCTTTCCTCACGATGTTTTCCTTCACCGTTTTGAGACCAGAGGTGATAAAATAATTTACACAAAGTAAAGTGGCTGTCTGGGTTACAACTTACGACCTACAAATCGGGGCCGATACCGTTAATAATAACACTACTAATAAAATGAATACGCGCCATTTTGTGAACATGGTGCACAATTAAAAAAAGAACACGCTTCAAAAACCAAACTAAAAAAGCAGGAAATAATTTCAAAAAAGCGTGGAGTGTCTGATATTAATCCTACTAATATTATAAGTGTGAAAGTTTGTGAGTATGGATGTATGTATGGATGTTTGTTACTCTTTCACGCAAAACGGCTGAACGGATTTGAATGAAATTTGGCACACAGGTAGCTTGTAACCTGGAATAATACATAGGATTTTTTTATTTCGGTACTACGTTCCCGTGGAATAGTTTTCGACCTGCACGCGGGCAAAGCCGATGGCAAAAGCAAGTTAATAATAAAAATACCTCAAAAAGCACCCCACGCTTTTTTGAAATTATTTTCTGCTTTTTAATTTCGTTTTTAAAGCGTGTTTTTTTTTAGTTTTTTAAATTTTCTATTTTTTAGTTCTGCTAACTACAAAACCGTGATTTTTCAGTTTCTATTTTTACATTTTTTTTACATTATAGAACAAATTTCTGAAATTATTTAATAATAAATTTTTATCGGCCCTCGATAAGTCTACAAAGTTTAAATCTGACCGTTTGAAGTGGGTCAAAATCAAGTCCAAAACAGTCGGTTACAAACATACTTACAAACAAACATACAAGCTAATAAAAGCATGTTAAAAAAATGAGCCTCCTTTTAAACTTTTACCGAAAAAGGTTTAAGAGATTCATTAATTTAAAGAAAGTGGATTAGAAACTTTTTATCTAAAACTACACGAGAAAGAATTTTCGAAATAAACATCCAAAAAAGACGTACCTACGAATTTTGAGAATATCCTCCTTTTTGAACTGCGGTGTCAAACTGTGGATGCACCTTTACCTTGATTGGAGGCGTGTTTACAAAGTACGTGATACGCGTTGCGTTTGCGACGCTTGTATCGACTTTCGTGAGAAGAGTGTTCGATAACCCATTTTGTTTGTCTAACCTTGAGGTTGATTTCATGGGAAACTATGTTAAATAGCGATGCGTTCGAGAAATTTAATTGTTTTATAGCGGTATTGTCTTACTTTTGTCGGTGTTGTCTCGTATTTGGTAGGTGTGTCCTTTGGAATCAATGGTCCTGGTCAATATGCAATGTAAGATTTCATAATTTGTCACGTGACGATATTATCATGGACGTCCACGACCAGAAAATGTATGGAAATACGTGCACTTTATAATGTACTCGTGGAGGGAAATTCAAATCCGTCTTCTATACATTTATTATATTATACTTATTTCTATACATTTTACATCCCTGTGTTATAGTGATGCTGTGAAAGTCAACGATAATATCGTCACGTTAGAAAATTATAAAAACACATTCTAATTTTCCGCCTTACATTAATAAAATAGTAAAAGCACCTACTATTTATTAATTTTATCTAAAGCAACTTTTTAAGTAATGTCTTTTTAGACATAACATGTTAAAAACTGACTTCTTCTGCGGTCCAGGATCAAAAGTAACCTATGTCGTTACCCAGGTCATGGTCTATCCGTGCGCCAAATATTATAGGTATACTTAGGTACCTAGATAATATTAGTTAAAATGTGATTCTTAATGAAAGTATTATTTATGTTTTATTTCTACGCATAAAAAATGGCCTAACTTTTTCTATGGAAATAAAGAATAACGCTAACTTAACTTAGTTACACTTAAGTCAAGTTCTGACTTCGTAGAGGCATCCTTACATTGATAGGATATTATCAGAGGTCGGAGTAGGTAGATTGATTTAAGGTCGTTGACGTGAAACGTAGAGGATAATATGGATATGCCTCCAAAATACCGGAACTTTATCACGAATTTGTGTTTAAGGTGAAAAACGTATTAATAATATCAATCTACGCTACCGGTGTTAGCTAATGGTGAAAGAAAGCAGTATTTTATTTTTTTCCATAATTCCAATTCCGGAACTTTTTCCTTCCCGCAGACTATGGATCAAATGGCATGTCCATATTATAATATCTTGACGCAAGTATATAAAATCAATCTACCTACTCCGACCTTTGGATGTTATAAATCCAATATCCACTTAATCGGTACATGAACGGTATTACCATATATCAACAATTCAAATGAATAGGATTATGATTACCATGGTACATGCCCCGCAATGATGCGCTATTTACTATTCAAGGATATAAACAACTCGTTTAGTTACAGACCTATGCATTTAATACATAGAAGAAAATAACAAAATGTATACACCGTGACATTTTAGTCGTCTTACAACGGCAGCCCACTTCATGTATCCAATGACTACTAATCATTTGTAAAAAAAGTGATATTTTTGCACAATTAAAAAAAATGAAAATATCAGTCACTAAGACGCATGACGTAGTTTGAAACACCCTGTTATGGAGATGGAATTAATGATCAATCTAATGGTAGGTAGCTAGATATCTTTTACCGTTTGATACGTAAACATTATTAACAGGGAGGGTGTTTCATAATTCTAAAGCATTATTAATTTTTCTTTGTACCTATTATCTTAATTAATGGTAACAAAGTTTTAATCGCGCCTAGAGATATTTTATGCCGGATACATTGAGTGGACCACCTTTGTAAGACGACTAAAATGTCACGGTGTATAAATAATTTATTTGGTCCATACAAAAGAAATAACGCAACACACAAAAGCACAATTAAATGATAAAAATGACAGGAAAATTAAATGAAATGTTTATGTCAGTAGATCTTTTAAGACACTTTTACACGTCAATATTTTGTTGGTCAATATTTTAAAACTAGATGGCATTTCCTAGGTGACTGAACCCTGAGAAGTATGCCGAAACAAACTCACAGCTCATGGTCTCTTTTAAAGTCCAAACATTAATTTATCAGGATTTTACGTGAGTCTAACAATGCAGGGCCAAGTTTGGAAGGGCCTTTTGAAGAGCCATGGTAGCTTCGAGCTGACCCGTCATGGCGTCATCGTGTAGCTCAACCCTATTTAGGGAGAAAATATAAAGAGAAATACATTGTGCCAATATACTAATTTAAAAAAAATATACTACAAGCTTTTGCAAAAGTCCCACGTGATATGGTGCGAGCCCATTGAAGGGCATGTATCCAGTCTTCAGAATTTCCTGATGGAAAACCCCCAATGATATTTTGCCCGATTATAGAGATCCAAAATCCATGCTCAGCAGTCACGGTTGCAGAAACGAGGCGTTCTAAGAAAATAGCCCGGCTTCATAAAGTTTATAACTCATTTGTTGGGCTTAGTATAACATTTCATAACAAGCTTCCTTCTTCTTTGCTAGATTTACATTTTAATGCGTTTAAAGCCAAAGTAAAATCAAATCTTTGTTCTAAGGCATACTATTCTATCAACGACTACTTAAACGATAAGAATTGCTGGTCGCTGTGACTTAAAACAACGTTTGTGTTCCTTCACCAAAATTAGCTTAACTTCTGGCAGGTCATATGAGTTACTTCATATCATTGTTTATTTTATTTGACTGTATAAACCATACTTTTTTATTATTTTTATTAATTAAAGTTCATTTATTGTTGAATGTTAATAACATGCTATCATTATATAGAATCAAGTTATTCCGACTTAACAGACAGCTGTGCTACTGAGGAGTTAGTTGCGCCACTTCTTCCCAGCTAAAGCACTAGGAAGTGGTGAAAGGCGGGTGTTTTGGGGGACTGTCTCATGTAATTTTGACGTTCAAAAAGTGCTGACTCTCAGCCTAGTTTGAATAAATGACTTTTGATTTGATTTTAAAAGCTAAATATTTACTAGCCTAACATGAAAAATTTGAAAATAGATGCTTTTCCTGCATAGTTATTCATATGTACCAGTTACCTATGTATGTGTAATAGGTACAAGTTTCATAAGTATGTAGACATAGCTAAGTACTTATCTTCCTCTCCATTAATTGATGTTACGGCAATGTAACAGTTGTCAATTTCCACAAGTTTGTAGCGTGAACCACTAAATATGTTCCTAGTTCGTTCGCCATAAAATTAACCGTTGAATGACGGTTATAAACAATGTTTGTTTAGTTTACAAGTGCAGTAAAGCCACGCTTTAAATATAGTAAAGGTATTTACCTTATAGTAAAGGTAACCATAAAAAATTTGAGCTTTATTCGTGTTATAAATCTTAAGCAAATGTGCATCTTTAAACAAGCACGTTGTCATAATTTGTGCCAATCTCTAAGAGGTCTTTAATCTACTCCTAAGGTGTGTAGCTGTACTGGTGGTAAAACATGCGAAAGTGACTGTCTGTCAGTAGTTTTACAAAACCGTTGATCCGATTTTAATGAAATTAAGAGACAAGTGAGCCCTGAGGAAGAATAATACATAATTATGCTCTTTTTATCGACCGCTGATGTGGAAAAATGGGGTATTGATATTTGTATGGGAAAAGCATAAAGGGTCCCGCAGACAGGTACGACGGCGACGCGACGGTGCCACGCGACTCTGGTAGAACAATTTCCCTGTAGTTTTCATAGAAATCGCGCGTGTCTGCGGGAGGCCTAAAGCTCGTTTTGAACTTATAATTGAAAATGAAAGTTACATCGCATGTTCACAAATTTCCTACAGTTTTTCTCACAATCTCGCAAGATTTATTTTAGACGGACGGTGTTTGCAATTGTTGTCCGGTGATACATAGATACCTACATCACTCGCCAAAATAGCAGTTTCTAACTCAAAACTGCTTATTCAAACAGAACAGCCGAGCTATTCCGTTCAAGTCTCACCGTGAAAACATAGGTGAAGTGAGCTTAAAGTGAGCTGACATTCCAACTGCCGGTCTATTCTGTAAAAATATCACCGTGAAAACTTAGGTGAAGTGAGCTCTAAGAGCGGTGTCATTCCACCTGATGGTACGGATTAATACTATTGACAGCTCACTTCAAGCTCACTTCAGTCAAGTTTTCACGGTGAGATATTTACAGAATACCACTGCTGATGTTAGGGAATGACACTACTGACAGCTCACGTCAAGATCACTTCACCTAAGTTTTCACGGTGATATTTGTACAGAATAGCACGACAGATAGAGATACATGTCATCACATAATCACGTTACACAGAAACACGATGTCGCGTGATGGAACAAGTTGATAATGACGTGATTCGGGAAACACGTGTAAGCTCCCGTTTCGAACAGCGAGGGAAAACATCGGGGAAACCCACATATTCATAATTTAACGTGTTTATACTTTGAGAATAGCCACTAGAGAAGAAAGTATAAAAGGTCCACTGACCTTTTATACTTGTTGCAATAAATATTATGAATGTCAAAGTTTGTATGTTCGGATGTTTGTTACTCAATCACGTAAGAACGGCTCAACGAATGGATAAAAATTGTAAACAAATAGTATGTAACCTGGATTAACACATGATACTTTTATTAATTCCGGTAGTACGTTCCAGTGGGATAATTTTCGGGCTCCACGAGGGTAGAAAGCTAGTGATTTTATAAAACCAACTTACGAAATAAATAGACTCGAATGCAATTAAATTTACAGTAGGTAACTAGCATTTTGGGATTTCGTCTGATAACCATACTTTTTTGACGTTTTAATAAAAAAATGAAGGGGTAAATGATAAAGTCACCGTTTTGTCTTATGCTGCATTAATTTCAGTTATAGCGATAGAATAGACATTAAGCTTCATGTAAAATGTGGTTTGGGAATAAAATTCGGAGTCTATTTTCATTTTAATTTTGGTATTAAACTTATCGTAATCATCGTAAAATAAGTTATTACGTTAAAAACAGCTATTAACTGTAATACAGAAGTTCAGACCATCCCAATTTTGTATGATTTGGTAACGTAGATATTTGCATTGATTCGTTCGCCTTCGTGTGCCACATAACGTGACTAACTCCGCAGAGATCGGACTGGGTCATAATCTCACAGATTATTCGGAATGCACCGTCTGTTTAATTTATATAGTGTAACGCTAGCGCCACCTATCACGCCCGACGTTAATTTATCGGCACGACTAGCAACACCAGTGCCAAGCGTTCGCAACAATCAATAATTGAATCTATATGATCTATGACTGGCATAACTACTGCGCTTGCGTGGAGCGTTCTTGGTTTTCCGGGATGATGTCATCTTAGGAATATGTGTGCTACAGATGAGATGTTGTAGATAGTGATTTGAGGAAGAAAAGTCAAAAAAAATCAAATCTTCCAACGACGTCATATAACATCATAACCGATTGGTTGGAAGATTTGCAATTTTGTACATTTACATTTTACCACTCTTGTTATGCCTTTCTATTATGCTGTTCCTATTGTTTATTGCTACCCACCCTCCAGGGTGAACGAAGGGCTATCTCGGGCCCCTACTTCTTGGATTAGAACCCCTCAAGGCGAACTCCTACCCATTACTACACGTCATTACTACCCTGAGTCAGGAGTGCAGGTTTACCAAATACCAAGAGACCACATCCAGGGTTCATTTGTTATTCTGCTGAATGTTGACTTGTCAATTTGTTCCCTCTCTGTCTTACCTGCTTCTACTATAGTAAAAGCAATACTTACAACCTTTTTTATAACCAGTCATTATTCAATAATTTGCGCGATCATTATAAAAGCGTTGAAATCAATATAATTTTTTTGAAGAAAAAAATCCTAAATTGATTTTACTGGTTAACAGGCTGTGTAAAAAATAACCGGGTTAGTTTTTTATGGGTGGCAATAAATGTTAAAAAGCGTGTATCTTCATCGTTGTTAGTGTCTGCCTATTCGCGCCTACTGTTAGCCAGGTCAGGCTAACGCAGTCTGTTGGTAGGTCATACAGATTTCTGCCGAATGGAGAATAAATGTTTATGGTTTCTAGACCGCTGGCGAAGAATGTTGATCACCGATCTTCTAATTGTTTATGGTAACGTAGAGTCACGACATCACAAATTCATTATGCAATTCGTTTTCGAAAAGATATCATAAATTAGAAATTAGGTTTTATATTCATACTAGCTGACCCAGCAAACGTTGTTTTGCCTTATAAATTATTTAGGGGTGGACTACCCCTAGCACTTAGGGGGATGAAAAATATGTGTTGGCCGATTCTCATAGATACCGGATAAGCACAAAAAATTTCATCAAAATCGGTCAAGCCGTTTCGGAGGAGTATGGCAACGAAAACTGTGACACGAGAATTTTATATATTAGATTTAGACTAGATGTACAGTAGACTGGGCCAAGGGATCAATAAGATTCAGTAATTAAGATTTATATTTTGCTATCTGGCCATCAATCAAGGCAATATTGTATATTGCTTGGATGGATGGCTTCGTAGGGAGACATAGGTATAAAATAAAATACCTCATTCTGGATGTAGATTAGCGTTGGGTGTTGGTATACGACCTACATTCGTATAAAATGTTCATAATGGAGGGTAAGTTTTTATCCAGTGCGCAAATTGTAACCATGAATTCACCATATCATTCTAGACCGCCAGCGTAGAAATTTTTCGTCGTTTACACAAAAAGAAACAGCTTTTTCATAGAAAAGTGCAATAACTACGCGGTCAAAATGTATGGAACAGCTGATTTTTTTTTGTATTACCGACGAATAATTTCTGTGCTGGGGGTCTAGATGATATGCTGAATTCATGGCTACAGTTTGCGCACTGGATAAAAACTTATCCTGTATATGTATATAATTAAAACGATGACGATATCGGATTCTCCATATTAACATTGTTATCCATATCATCTATTTACGTAATTTTCATACAAATACATACGTATAGGCGTAATTCCCTACAAAGCTCTATAATTAATATCAATGCTTTTGTGCCTAACTCCGCGCACGTACTTACGTAGTAATTGGTACCTCATTGTTTGGCTAGCAAAAAATACTTGTTTATGCTCTGTTGTATGGTTTTTGCCATGGTCACGGACCATGGTTAGCGTCAGTTTTTGACATCTACGAAATACCATTAACTTTTGTAAGTACCATGGGGTATATGAGCACAAAAGACTCGTGATGGATAATGCTATTTAAGTAACGGCTGACAGCTATGTGTGGTTAGAAGATCAAGAATATAAATATACTAGGTTTTGCCAGCCGCTTCGCTTAGGAAATGATGTCTCGGGAACGTATTACCGGGATAAAAAGTTTCTGAATCCTGGTTATAATCTCTCTATGTGCCAAATTTCATCTAAATCCGTTCAGTACTTATTGCGGGAAAGAGTAACAAACATCCATCCTCACATAATTTCACATTTATAATATTAAAATGATAGGATTAGTAGGATAAATAAATACTTTTGCTAAACGACGTTATTGCAACATCGGTGACGTACGTACAAGTACGCTCTCCCTATGGTAGTAACATAAAACTAAAGGCCGGCGCGGACTGACGTCGCGGCACGGTACGGCACGTCAAAGGATTTTATTAAATAGCGGAGTAATAGTGTTCTGTGGTTGTTGTTCGGACTCGACTCTAGTAGATTAATTTCCATAAAGTTTTCATAGACATTGCAGTTCTAATATTTTTTTCTTAGTTAAAATGCATTTAAGACACAAATCCGAGCAACCCTAAACGATCAGCAGTCATTTAAATAATGTACGCAAACAAATTTACTTTTACTTTTTTTTTTATAAATTTCTAAATCCAGCTATGAGTTCTATGACAATGACTGTTGTATAGGTATAGTATTGTATCTGTGTTTCTAGCTAGTTTTAAATACTTTAAATTGTAATCTGTGGAGAACGTAGTGGTAGCATAATTGTTAAAAATGTGATATTTAAGATAATTTATATAAATTTCTTATCTACTGTTTGTTTTTCCTTAATAAATAAATCAATAAATATAGTCGACTTGCGCTATCGCGTCGCGCCTGTTTGCGGGAGCCTTTAGTTATATTGCCTGTTTTTTTTTTGTTGTTTTTTAATAACCATTTAATCATCTTTTACATGTAATTTACTTTGACTATTTGATTTGAATACTAAAATGGTTTTTCGTCGATGACCATAAGCGTTTGTAAATCCTCATCATCTCTACAATGTCTATGCATATTTTAAAATATTCATTGTATTTAAAATCCCTATTTATCTTACAGTTACTTGGATGGTAATTTCATCTTATTCTGTCGTATATTCTAAGATTAGCAATTCTCGGATAAGAAGCCATTACAAAACAGTTATTCCAATTATTATTTTGTAGCAGGAATACCCACTTATTATGGTCATAGCTGTGTTATCTAATAGATGTTCCGAAAACCTTTAGATAGTTACACCGTTATATAAGCTTGACAATAGCCCCCATAGCCACTTAAAGAAGTGATGGGTTTCTGATGACAAAACTACTACTGCTACTAACAGCATGAGCATGACCCCATACGGCGCAAATCAAGTACAGTTATCTAAGATTTTTCTCTGAGAAAGATGAATAGATCTATACTTATAATCCTACTAATAATATAAATATTATAAATGAAAGTTTGTATGCTTGGATGTTTCTTACTCAATTACGCGAAAACTACCGAACGGATTTTAATGAAATTTGGCACATGGATAGTCTATAACCTGGATTATGTGTTGTTGTTGTTGTTGTTGTTGTGGAGAGATCGCAGAAAGCGATAAGGCCGCCCATTGTATGTTTTTATTAGTGTTAATTTTTTTTTTGTAATGTGTTTTCTGGTGTACAATAAAGCATATATAAATAAATAAATAAATATGTTCCCGTGGGATAATTTCCGACCTCCATGCGGGCGAAGCCGCTGGGAAAAGCTTGTAATACTTATTATAAATCTGAAACTAAGTGCACGTTTGTACGGACGTAAAAATATCGCATTTTATCGCTGTCATATATCGGGATTTTTTCGCCACTGTATCTTCAACGCAGTGCTTTGCGCTGAGATTTGAAAATCTAGGGGCGTGTTTTTTCCACGTGCTAGAATGGCATACACCGAAACTGAAAATCTAATGATTTTTGCCCAGTAACAAGTTCCGGTGGGATATTTTTAGATATCTACGCGGACGAAGCCGTGGTCAGAAGCTCGTGTCGATATAATTCACGAGCTATAAAGTAATGGGATGGTTACGTTTATTAGAAGTATATATGGGACATTTATTGTTACTAGGCGCGCAGATGGAGAGGCCACCAGACGACTGCTGTAGGCTGATGACTATGATATAGAGTTGTCTCTAAAACTCATGCCTACTCGTATGTACCAGAAAAGAGACTGTTACGTAGTCAGTAAATAAAATTGGAGTGTCTGTTTGTAATATTTAAATAACCGCTTTTTACTAAATGCATATGGATGCATACACGGTACATATGTACCGTGTATACACCTATATACACAAAAACGGACAAAAATTGTAAAAAAAAATATTTTGGCATAAACCAAAATATTTTGTTTTTTTCTTCAATTTTTGTCTGTCTGTTTGTTCCGGCTAATCTCTGAAACGGCTGGACCGATTTTGACGGGACTTTCACTGGCAGTTAGCTGATGTAATAAGGAGTAACTTAGGCTACTTTTATTTCAGAATATTATTTATTTTTATTATTCTATAATATAATATAAATAAATAATAAAACATATCTATGCCGCGCGGACGAAGTCGCGGGCACAGCT
Source organism: Polymixis lichenea (assembly GCA_949091785.1). Taxonomy (NCBI): domain Eukaryota; kingdom Metazoa; phylum Arthropoda; class Insecta; order Lepidoptera; family Noctuidae; genus Polymixis; species Polymixis lichenea. The sequence goes on from OX420938.1 coordinate 4,929,627, forward strand.
ACTGTGACATATTTATGCCCGTGTACCTACTTACTGTAATTCCAACTTACCGTTTAACAAAAAAAATAGTAGCCAAAGATCACAGTACGGCGATAAACGTCAATACTGATCACTAACAATATTTTTATATGCGCTATAACTATCGAATCAAAGCGTCCCACACTTAAGTGCGAGGCAAGTGATAAAATTAGCACTTTATGAGTACTTATGTTTATTTGTTCTTTACGGTCATTTACCCCTGGCTAAGTGCGTTACGTGTTACGAAAATCGGAAATGTTACCGATTTATAACACGCTCTAATTGGCACCAATCTTGCGTGCTAATTAGACCCTGTTTAAACCGGCTTTGATTAGGGACTTGGTAGGCATTAGTCATTTAGCACATGATCGGTTTTGGTCTTATGATACTTATAACAATGGTTTTGTCTGCATTCATCCTGTGCCCCTGTCCTTTAACATCTGCCTAGCATTTTCCAAACTATGTTGGGGTCGGCTTCCAGTCTAATCGGATGTTGCTGTGTACCAGTATTGACATGAAGGGACTGCCTGACCCCCACAACCCAATTACTGGGCAGTACGGTACCCCTTGGCAGTGGCGTGCAGTCCATAAAGACAGAAATACTCTGCTTACCCTACCTAAATCAGATAAATATTTAAAACTAATATTATTTAATCAATAAACAAAAAAATCTTTATTCATAAATCAGCTCCACCTGTCGAGCGTCAGTCGTATCATTAGTGTCATCGATGCAATACTTGTCCGTTCGTACAATTTGACGCAACTTCGCATTGCGATGCACTAGCTCCATTGAGTGCCTCGGGAGAGACACAAACTATTAGCGTCTTAATGTTTATATGTGTACTCTCGTGGTCATGCAGATTTATTGGGTGTGCGTTCCTATACATACGTGGCACACAATCTAACAAATAACGTACAGGGTAGTTCGGTGGCTTTTGACACGATGCATTACGAAATTTACCGAAGTTTATTCGTAAATTCAATTCAAAACAATATGATTTATTTAATTGCCTTACAGGTTACATGCTGTGTAGGTACTACAGCAATCGGTTATTCTGTTTTTTTTTTTTGCATTAAAAAGAAATTTGCCTACCCTGTCTAAAAACTCTGTGTACGTCATTGCCCCTTGGTAAGATTGGTTGTTAGACGTTCGGGCTTCTGACGACCCGTAACCACTGTCAAAGATCCACGAATGCCAGTTAAGACCAACGGCTTAACGTGCTTTCATCATTTTCATTCACAGACCAACCGCGGCAAGTGTAGCTGAACCTGATCTATCTACCCGTGCCGCTATTATTACTTGTCCACAAGCCCTGAATCCTCTGCCCCTGTCCTTATGCCAATTTATTTGGTGACATGTCTTCCATGCTTCTGATTGTTCATTGTTACCTGTCATCTCTGTGGACTCCGCCCTAGCCATATCAACTACCACATAATCCACCCATCGTTTCTTTGGTCTTACTTGTCTTAAATTGTTGTCAAAGCAAATAGAGGCTTAAGTTTTATTTGAAAAAACCAATAATTTTCGCTTTTGCTTCTATCCACGTTTCTCATTGAATATTTAAAACACAAAAAATATTTAAGTCACGTTTCAAATTGGAATTCTCAGGGACACTTTTTATTTCGAGTATTGAATGCTAAAATGTTTACGATAGCCGATGTCAATCTGATTCAGACAATGCCTTCTTCAATGGTGTTACGTGTATGGCGAATTAGCTAGATCATAATGGTGTTGAAGTTTTTTGTGGAGTGTCATGGACATTTTTCTCTTTGTAGCTTTTTTCATTTGTTTGTACTCTGACGTGCTGAGTTCATGTGTGTGAGTGCTATTTTCTACAAAGATTTTTCTATAGGATAGCAACCGGTCGTATTTTAACCGACTTCAAAAAAAGGAGGAGGTTCTCAATTTGACTGTATGTTTTTTAAATGTTTTTTACCTCATAATTTTCGACTGGGTGAACCGATTTTGATGATTCTTTTTTTTATTTGAAAGCTCGTGCTTCCCGTGTGGTCCCATTTCAATTTCATAAAAATCTGATGATTCGTTTCGGAGACAGACAACGGAACTCTTCAAAAAATAACAGTAAATAAACGATTGCTGCTATCCCATAAATATGCATTGTTTTGACCCCAAGGATGATGAAATTTCGAATTAGTGGGGTAGGTACTATAACTAAAAAGTGAAAAATAAAAACTTTTTCCAAAAAAAAAAAACAACCGACTTCCGAAAAAACACTACAAAGTGAAAAATTACTTTAATTTCGGAAGGCGGTGACAAAAAATTTAAATACAAATCCAAAGTCACCGCCTTCCGAAATTAAAGTTATTTTTCACTTTGTAGTGTTTTTTCGGAAGTCGGTTGTTTTTTTTTTTAGTAGATACACACTCACTTCTTCTTTCTATTGAAGTAGACAGAAATGAATAAACGATGCAACCTGCTATGATCCTTTTATTTGAATTCCTTTTGCTTCGTTTATGATCATACAACTGGCTACACACGAACGCCGGTTGCGAGTACTACACACCTGACCCTTCTGAAGAACATCAGAAGAGAGATTCGGTAGGTATGTCTATGAAAAGAAGTCTCCAGGGACTCCTAAATCCGGACAAGAAAATGTGTTTAACTGCCAAGTTTTCCACACAAAAATAGAAGATAAAACAAGCGAAAGAATAAGGAAAATAGATCTCAAAGTCAATAACACTCCAAAACTTACCCTACATGATGTCAGACCAAAGTCTTTAACCTAGCACCTTTCTGAAGAATATCAGAAGAGAGATTCAGTAGGTATGTCTATGAAAAGAACTCTCCAGGGACTCCTAAATCCGGAAAAGAAAATTCGATAACCTGCCAAGTTCTCCACACTAAAATAGAAAATAAGGCAAGAGAAAGAATTACACTCCATAAATTATCCTGTATGATGTCAGAACATAGCCTACAAACCACAATAAATCATCTGTTACATAAGCCACGTGTGTTAAAAACAATTTCGTATGGTTACCGAACTTTTAGCTTGTAAAGCAATTAAGCGCTGCCTCGAGCGCTTTCAGCGAACATTAATACACTATTCTCTTTTTTGTCGAATGATGTCATCCACTATATTTGGAGCTGTATTATCAAGTTAAGGAAGAAACGTGACTGCATAATGAGAGTACGTATGTAATGTATGGGAGGTGATTTGTATGGTGTTGTTACAAATATCATTATGACTTAACGAAGGGTAATTGAAGTAGCTGATGTATTTGTTGTTGGAAGCATGTTTGAGGCTCACGCTTGGAACTACAAGATGATTACTTATTCAAAGTGGTTTTGAAATGCCATTTAATAACTCACAAGATACAATAGAAGACATATATACCGTCTCTTCTCACTGATATCTTGCTTAAAGGTCAATACGGAATTTTGCGAGAAGAATAGGCAACAGTATACCTGGGTGGCAGGGACATGGATGCGTAAGCTGATTGTAGCATGATTCGTCATGAAATTTTTCGTCGGGTATTAAAAAAAAATTCTTGCTGTTTCATAGAAGAGTGCAGTTCCTATGCGGTCAAAATGCATGGAACAGCTTTTTTTTTAATAACTCGATGCTGAAATAGGACAAAAGCATCTATTATATATTACAAATCTCCACAATTTCCTATCGGGTAACCTACGAAACATCGTAGTACTACGTCTACACAATAAATACATAATGATTATGTATTTCCATGCATATGGCAGCATTTCTAGTGGGATAGAGAATACTGCAACAATGTAAGTTGTTACAAATAAATCCAAGTGGTAATATTATGCGTGGACTGACGGAAATGGGGTGGTTGGTGATGGGCACAATTACCCACTTAGTGCCACATTACAATCTTCACTTCAGCACGTAATTGTCACATTACGTTGGTTTGGCTCTGCTTGTATCTCTGCGTTTCCAAATAAATAATACTCCAGTTCAGTACCGCTCTCATTTCTGTATTTAGAAATACTTACATTTTTATATGCATGGAGCTGCTACCTCACTTTAGTAAACTGTTCGTCCGTTTCAAGTTTGTATCGTCGAAATTCACCAGCGATGAATGTATTCGCCCAATTTTTTATAAAAAATTTTTTTTTTGCTTTTGAATGGAAAGTTGTGACAACCTCTCCATCCGTGACGTATGTTTACAAATATACACCGTAAAATTGAAATGGTTGTTTTCCCGCGGCAGAACAACTTGCCATGAGGAGTACTTTCGAAGCATAGAGTAAAAGTTAAAAAATAACATTTTTTTTTGTTTTAAAATTATTAAAAAAATATTCATCAACTCGATAAAACAATACTCAGTAGTAACACTAGAGGTATCTGGTAGATACTACTCGAATCGCACGAACCGTTGACAAAGGGAACAGCGATGCATAAATGATTAAAGCAAAATAAATTCTCGCACGTGGTGATTTTTCACAATGGTTAATCTGCCATTTTTTGTTTCTAATATTTTATTTGTTTATAAAACTATTGTATGACCAAGACAAAACCATTTCGCTGCGGGAAAACAACCATTAAAATTTCACGGTGTATATAATTTCTAACATCACGGTAGGTATCCTGATTAGAAATGAAAGAAAAAGTTTGTAATTATCAACATCTGCCTAGCCATTTCCCAACTATGTTGGGGTCGGCTTCCAGTCTAACCGGATGCAGCTGAATACCTGTATTTTATATGGAGCGACTGCCTATCTGACCTCCAGAACTTAGTTACTGGGTAACACGATACCCCTTGGTTAAGACTGGTTCTGACGACCCGTAACGACTGTCAAAGATCCACGAATGGCAGCCGGGACCAACGGCTTAACGTGCTTTCTGAGGCACGGAGGGGTCTTGGTAAGTATGTAAAAATGGTCACCCATCCGCGGACAGACTGCAACAAGCGTATCGACCCGTGCGGCTGTTATTACATAGCTCTCAAAAGTATGCAAATATAATGTGACGCTTTTAAATTTTAGTCTTCGATAAAGTTACATACATACATTTAAGGACGTGGACATCCAAGTTAAACATAGTTGTAACTTAGTCATCTTACTCATTCTAGTGACTTAACATAATGTAGACGCCGCACAATCGGTCACTTAGTACCTATAACCTCGGCTCTTATCGGTCAAGCGATATAAGTAGGTAAAAGACATGTCAACAAAACAATGTAAAGAATCCCGTACTCGCTGCCGAATACTGAAACCGAAAAACGTTAAAAGTCTTATCGATTAAAAGTCATCAAGACCACGCAAGGCTTTTTGGAATGAGCCTTTAATTGACTTTGGCATATCCTTAAATGGACCTGCAAATTTTTAAGCGACGTTCCTAATTTTAGGTGGTAGGTACCTAACCAAATTTAGAAAGACATTTCATGTTTTTGATATTCAACAATCCCGAAACGGCTGAATCGATAGCTATAAAAGTTTCCATAGGTATACATCAAGTATACATATACCTTGGCTGGAGGATTCTATTTAGAATTTTACTTTTTTATATCCGGCACCCTAATGGCGTAATACATTATCAATTAGAATCTAATAATTTTCAAGGATATTGCTACTCCATTGCTTCATATGTTCGAAAAATTTGATCGCTCAACAACGCACCTACAGCAATGAATGAAAGAAAGAAAGAAAAAGTATTTATTGTGACTCGCACAGGAAGATCACAAACTAAAATAAACACACAATGGTACAAAAATGATAAAAAACAAGTTTCTTGGAATTAAAAAATAACAAAAATATAATAAAACAGAAGGTCCTGCACGAGGCCAAAAGGCCCCTACCTCAGCATGATGCTACGACATTTAAAAGAAAAATGTCGCAGCGCTGGTATTCTGATAGGGCCCGAGCGATGTGATGTCACGGGCAGTTACAGTATATATAAATAATCAGTATTAAAGATAAATAAAATGTGGTATGTTAGAAAATAAAACAAAACACCGTCAGCGCCAAACGTAACCTCATTATTTGTCAATGCCTTATGTGTCTGAGGCACTCTGTGGCACAGAGTACATTTTTTACTCTGTGGCATCCGTCGGCCCGTGACACTGACAAGCAAAGGGTCGCAGGCGCCGACATTCAGCGAACGTGAATGTGGTTGAACTGTCAAAATGAAAGCCATTACTACAGTTAGTTAACCCGCAGTTAGTCCGCTAGGAATTCAAAATTCCTTGCGGACGAAAACACTAGCAAAAGCTGGATAGTATTCCTTACCTATACCTAATATTCTAAATATTAGCGTTTTGTACCTCTAGATTATGTAGCAAATATTTTTCCTCATACAAATCTATATTTTTTATTTAATAAAGCATCAGTGCGCGTTAATAGACAGGAGTATTATTCAGTATTATTAATGTGCCATTCTCGAGTTATCTGCCAGATGTTATCAGATATACCCGAATGGCTTGTATCTTCTAGTGTTGGGCTGATGTTCGATTTGGATTTCGCTGAATATTCGGTTTCGGCTAAAAGTGGTGCGTGCTGGTTTGACGAGATAACTTTCTTTGTAATTAATCTTCTTGTGCGACTCCAAATCAATATATTTGCTTGATTTCTTTCTTTATCTTGCTGGTTTTGTTTGAATAGGACGTTGAATATTAGTGTCTGCATTCCAAGAACTTTTTTGATATCTACACTTATTTTGCTAGTATTTGTAGCATTATGAAGAACATTCCTAGAAGTTTTGCTTTCTAAAAGTCATTACTTTACTGAGCAAAAAAGTGTTAAGTACCAAACTGTTTCAAAATACAACCATTTCTGAAAGACGAAAGCTCACAATCCGTAATCCAAATTTCGCCCGAATATCCGTATGTATTCGGTAGAATATAAACTCGGTCCATCCCTAGTTTATTTTATACTATAGTTAATGGTGCGCGAGGCTACTAAATCGACCATTGATTTTTTATAATGTAATTGTGTTCGCGTAAAAATGTGTTGATGTGTTTTTTAGGTCGATATTACTATATTTACGACGCAAAGATTGCTTTGTGTCTACATTATGCGCGTGTAAATGATTTCAAACACCCGTAGCCTGTAGTTATTAAGGTTTTTTGGTATTTTTAATGTTGTTTTTGTAATTTTGCATCGTTGTCTAGTACGCTACTGCTGAGCATCGTCTTGGAATATATTCCCAGCAAGCTAAGCACGAGAACCGTAGAGAAGCGTTTTGTTGACAAAATTGACGTTTCCGTGTAGGCAATTGACAGTTTTGTACCGAGAAATGTAGACAATCGATTTCTATTTTACAGTAGAGTAGAAATAGAGAGCGTCATGCTAAGCCTGCTGGTAGGGCAAAGTGTTATTAGGTTTTTCTATCAGGAATTTCTCAGTAGTAGCCGGGAGTCTGGATTTGTGCGTTATTGCTGTCAATAGGGTCGCTCCCTATTCCATGGGACTAAAACATAACTGGCGAAATGTGGGTGCGCTTTAGGCTGCCCAGCCTTTCGGCGATGACAGGCGTGATGTAATGTAAATATATATAGATAGATAATGTATATATTAGGGATGCCTCGATACGCCTTTTTTCCGATACAATACCGGTAACGATTCTATTATTAATATATCGGCGATACCGATACCGAGACGCTTATTGATTTAAAAAATAAAGGTAAAATGAAGGTAAAAATAAAATAAGTCAGGTTTTTTTAATTAATATAAAAATAACAAATAACAGGACAAACTAAATAAAACCGTTTATAACTATAGACAGGTTGAGATTAGTTAATAGTATATTTAGCATAGTTAGTTCGTGCCTCGTTTGCACCGAAATAGACGAGACAACACTCGCGTTTACATTACATTTTTAAAACGCGAAGTTTGAAAAGTATCGTTAAATCGGCCATAAAAATATCGCCGATGCCGATATATCGGCAAACTTCGAGTTTCGCCGATATATCGGCATCGGTATCGGTATCGGATGCATCCCGAGTATATATACTCACAGGGTTTTATGGACGTCGACGCGCATCCTGTAACCTTGGATTCAGTGTATGTTTCTGAACCCCTTGCGGTGAAATTTTTCGTCGGTTAAAAAAAAAATATCTTCCATACATTTGACTTTATTCAAGTAAGCCGTCGCTCTCTAGCCGCCACTCTCTTTATAATTACAAACTTCGTGACAACGCCACTGGCAACGTTATAGTGCTGACACAGCATTTACTTCTAAAACGAAAATAGGTAATACAAAGAAGCTTCAGTAAACTTCGGTCTTTATTTCAACGTTCAATAAAAATGTAATTGGCCTAAGAAAGATAACATCATCTGAGAATTCTGAGATGCGACGTCCAGATATATCATTAGTTACGTAGGCTCACTCCGTTAATGTGAACCCTATCTGAGATAGGATATTTATTGATCGAAGCTCGCATCGGATGGCTTCAATTTCGATAGCAATCTATTAATGTCATATAATAGATTCTTGTAGGTGGCCATTGAGAACACTAAAGAAGTCTGAGAATATCACGATATTTAATTTTGTGGTCTTTTCGAAACGAGATTGATCTTTTGAAACGTGATTTTATGATGTAAAATGAAGGTTGTACACTTATGAACACCACATGAGCTGATGACGGTTTCCGGCAGATTGTGAAATGAGGAAAATTCTTGGATTAAAGGCTCCCGCAGACCGGCGCGACGCGGCTCTAATAGATAAATTTCCATGAAGTTTTCATAGTACTTGATCTACTAAAGTCGCTCCGCGCCTGCTCACAAGAGCCTTTACATGAAAATTCTACTCTAAACATTCGTTTTCAGTATCCAAAATGCAAATTACCTTGAAAAGTACCTAATTACTTAATTTTAAACACACTCCGTGACAAAGTTAACACTTTATTATAGATGCACGTGTAGCATTAAAGTTGTAAGTGAAGCATGAAGTTGTAATGGCCACAGATTATTCGGGAATCGGAATAAGTTGTGGGCGAGTAGCGAGAAACAGCAAATCAAATATGCGATATCATTGAAACCAAAATCATTATATTATAATCTATGGCAAATATTGCGAGCAGGACACCACCAGTTGGTTGACGCTGACGGAATAGGCTGTCGGATTTCAAATTTCCTTTTTTTACTATTTCGGTGCCCTAGGTAATTATATCAAGATACATATACGAATATTTGCATATCTCTCCCTCCATGGGCTTAGAAACCAGTAGGTAAATGACGCAAATCTTTACACATCATTACTTGTGCATTTTTTCCTTAAATGCGACATTCCTAATTTTGGAAGACAAAAGATTTACGACCAAAATAATATTCTAAATGCGAAAGCTCATGCCTACTTTACTTAAAATCTTACCATTTGCTACAGAACTAACATAAAAAAATGCGACGTGTATATTTATCTGAACGCGGCCAAACGACACGGAATATGGAGCGCTTAAGTTATTAGGGCTTCCTCAATTCAACGTTGCTGCAGATATTCTGCAAACCGGTCCCGCTGGTACAATTTACGAGAGAACGCAGAATGCGCACTCAGTTCAATGATTTTAAAGGCGGGGGAAATGTAGGTCAGAACTTTTTTGTTTTGGTCCATCTGGAGGGTGCGTTCGTAATAATTCAGAATGCAATGAAATACTAGAAAGAAGTAGAGCAGAGAATAATTGGAGTTATAATCACTACATAATATAAAACAAAGTACCCCGCCGCGTCTTTCTGTTTGTCTGTTCGCGATAAACTCAAAAAGTACTGTACGGATTTCCATGCGGTTTTCACCAATAGAGACAGTGATTCATGAGGAAGGGTAGGTGTTTAATTTGTTAAAGTTTTGTTTAAATTGGTTTACGCGGGCGAAACCGCTAGCAAAAGCTAGTAACAAACAAATAAATCCATATATTTTCAGGTAACACAGGATCGTAGAAAAAATACACTTATATTTTTATCGTAAACAAAATTGTGTTAATAAATAAGGCTTAGGACTATGTTAGTAGTTCACTTGGCACTTGCTTGACTTTGTGATGTCCTGAAGTACTTGTCCGCGGAAGCGACGGAATACTACGTCCTGCTGCCAAAAGTTTTCTTCCATAACGAAACGCAGATAACAATTCGGTAGTTATGTATACTTTCAATAATTGTGGTGCAAAGGTGCTATTGAGGAACACCTACATCACAGACTCCAGCTGTGCTCCAAGAATAAAATAAGCTGACGAATTTTACTTTATTTCATACTTTATTGTAACTGTTAAAAATCGTGTTTAAAATCAGTTAGCATTTAAAAGAAAGCAGGATGATGTTTATTTATTTTGAGTACAACTGCCGCTCCTTACATGGACCACACATAATTCTATATGTTAGCAGTAAATTGCTCTTACATGTCGCTCAAGTAAGCGTAAAAAGGTTTCGTGCTTTTTTGCTCGAGCACCAAGTTTGCTCACGGTTTCGGCACGGCTTTTATGACGTCACAAAGGCACTGATTAATTTTCACACTAGTTGTTGGGGCCCTTGAAAATTCCGACGCAAAATAAACAATTGGTTTGAATTGTTTACTTTTGAAATATGTTAAACAAGTGTTGAGGAAGAAAGAATATAAATATGAAATATGTAAATCAAATAATATTGTGCCGGGAAAAATAAAGTTTGCCTTGACCGTGATGATTCAGAGACGATTGTGGATGTACATAATTATATAGCTCCACGTGTGTTTATGAACGCGTAACGATATATCTTTTTCTCGGACATCTCGCGTCATAGCGGGTGTGTCACCTACTGGGGTAAGCAGGACTAGTGCTATGTTTAGCGTTTTGTCTATACATACATACTACATCAATTTTGTCCGCTAATCTCCGAAACGGGTGGACCGATTTTAACGGGACTTTCACTGGCAGATAAGGACTTCTTATCGTAGGCTACTTTTTGTCTCGCGTTCCCTTGAATAGTTTTCGGCATACACGCATTGATTTTAGAAGTTTTAACAAATCAACTTTTTATCTTCTTTATCCGTTAATCCTATTCTTATTAGAAATTATTTCGAATCAGCTTATTATCTATGTAATTTCTTCCATATTAACTCTGATTTTATTTATTTGCTTGATTTAAATCTCAGCTGCGATCGGCCTTTATTGTCAACATGACAGTTAAGGCAGACGAGGCGACCCGACTCTAGTAGAACTATTTCTATAAATATTGCATAGAAAATCTTTATAAGCGTTAACTTTATTTGGCACATAACTTTTTCAAAACCCATCCATTCTACAAAAAAGCTCTAATAAGTTCTAAAATCTCTCCAAACATGATGAATACTCTCTTACCTAAGTAAGTCCAAACCATCTTTACTAAGAACTCTACTGTAGCGTCTCTCAACGTCTTTGCCCATCGTGGCCCGTTTTCTCCAGCCTGATCCTAATTGGGCCAAATTGCCGGTGGCGTCTCGTCTTTTATCAGTTTAATTTATCTATTAGCCCCAGGAATAGCGTCTGCTTTGATTGCTAAAACTTAACCATTGAAAGCCATATTTGGAGAACGTCGGGTGAAGTGGAAATGGGGTATATTTTTAGGTGGAGGATTCAATTACTGTTTAAAATATAAGCCAGGGCTTTATTTACGGTACGGCAAACCTTACCTTATTTGGAAGAAATTGGGTTTCCATATTAAATTGAGTTATACCCGGTTTCTCAGACATTCTTTAACAAGAGTTTAGCGATATACGATCATTAATATCTACTTTATACTCTCGACTATATACTCTGAATATTAAAGAAAAAAAGAGAGAAATATTCTTTCTTTCTTTCAAATGAGAAGGTTGATTCAACATTTTTAATGGATTCAACGTATAAAAGACGGAAAATAAAATGGATTAAAAAAATGAACACTTTAAAATGAGTGGATTCAAATTTTTATATAGAGCAAGGAACAATGAAACAACAAACATTTCGTCTACGAGACTATTCCAGTTACAGTCAAGTTAAATACGTTTGTCTAAAGGACGCCGGGTACCAGGTGGTTGCATGTTTCAACCTAAAGCAACCACTGTCTTGCGTACAAATTGCAAAATGTAAATACTAAACGCATTGTGCAAGCAATTAGTTCTGCTTTATTACTAGAAGAAATATCTTAAATATCCAGTTGTTTAGCTGAATGAAATACTAATAACGCTCAATCTAAATCACAGGACATAATACGGAATTTGGAAAATATTATTTTATAGAAAGCTTCAAAGATTACAAGTCTAGAAATAACTGGAAAAGGACAGAAGAGGGTAGAAAACCATGGAGACAACTAGAGAAGGCAGACTCAGAAAGAGACCTGGCTCACAACCTATTGATCAAATCATTTATTGGTGTGCAAACATGGGTAATCTAATACATAGATGTTTTATTTTATGAGTCTTCCATGTTCTACCGTCACATGGGCATGCAAATCAAATATTAATAATTGAATTTAAAGAAATTTAAGATACAATAATTTTAAAATAGATACAAATCGTTTGAATTATTGCTCGGGTTAGCTTATAACTTTTTTATTGTAAAATTAAGTAAATAAAGGCTTATTATTATAACTTTTGATAATTCCTTAAAGCTGTAGAGGTGCAAAAAACATGATTTTTCGAAAGTCCAGGACAATCGAAAAATCTTACGGGCGTCAGCCGTCAGTGCTTGTTGTAATATTTCGATGATTGATAGATATACTTATTTCTTTATAACAAATCATAACTATCAATCCTATTTAATCAAATTACTTACTAGCTATATAAATAAATACAAAAACAAAAGTACACTTAAGAATCGAAGTATTCGTCCGCATCGTTGTCATATATGCGCATATATGCGAGAATAATTTTCGAATGATAACATATATGTCGCAGTATGATAGAAAAAGCCGTGATATGGTTATATCCCTAGGCATATAGTTATATACCGTAACATAGTTATACGAAAGCGATTCATTACTATCTTACGGTCACAATCTAGTATATTTATCTGACTAAAATAATCTGGTTAAATAGTTATAAATCAGATCGACAGGACACTTCGCCGATAGGACTCTTCGCCGGCAGGGCTCATCAGGTAGGTAATAAGGTTAGGTTAGGTTAGAATTGTGACCAGCCGCGCGCGAGCCGAGCGAGCGAAGCGACCGGTGCCGCGGCAGCAGCCGGCGAGCGCTACTTCCATATTAGTAACAGTTACTTGGCTATTTAGTAATAGCGCAAGGATGAGCCTTGTTGGCGAAGAGTCCCGTCGAAGTAAAGTCTTGTCGGTGTTGAGTCTGTCGGCGTAGTGTTACACACAAACAGAACGAACTACACTCCTACAAGTATTTTACTAAACATAATCTAGTAATATAATTATATCACTAAACTTGAACAATATTTTAATTATGAATATAATAAGATAAGAACGAAGAAAGAGATCTAGTAAGATAGTAACGAATCGCTTTCGTATAACTATGTTCCGGTATATTATTATATCCCTAGGGATATATCCATATCACGGCTTTATCTATCAGACTGCGACATATAAATTATCATTCGAAAATAATTATCTGTCCAGCTTTAATGATAACATTTTCCAACAATCCAGGCCTTGCTGAAACCAAGAACGATCATGTGGTTAATTTTACTTTCTATTACACCAAAGTACACTTTATGATTACCTATGGTGCGGGCGACCGCAAGTCGGGAGATTGACTCGGCATGTATAGTCACTATAGGTGTATGTTTGTTGGTATATACAATTTCGTTGGGCGTGCATCCTCTACCGCAAGGAAACGTGATGGAGTGAGTGACTACTGCGCACACAGCATAGGAAATTTCTCGAATTATTATTGCTGACAGGTTTATCTGATGCCATTCATGACAAACAGAAAGCTCTATTTCAGACTAGTTCAAACTGTTTTTTTTTTTTGTGTAAGTACGTTCCGCGATATCTACGGTAATTGTATAGTTCGATTACGATTTTTTTTTATTGATAGAGTATACCTCAGGGGTGATCCCGTATCTGTATATATGTAACTGCACGTGACATCACATCGCTCGGGCCCTATCAGATTATCAGCGCTGCGACACTTTTTAAATGTCGCAGCATCATGCTGAGGTAGCCTTTTGCCTTCGTGCAGGACTTTCTGTTTTTTGTTTTAATTCCAAGAAATTTGTTTTTTATATGGTTTTTTATAAATAATCTTTGTAAGATTTTGTGTTTAGTTTAGTATGTGATCTTCCTGTGCGAGTCACAATAAATACTTTTTCTTTCTTTCTTTCTATATATTGGGTAGTTTATGCGCTAGCTTCGATAATACGTATTAAATACACTTGTGTATCTTGGTGATGTTCTAATAGGTACTTCCTGCCACTTGTTGACTTATCAAGTAAAAGTACAAAAATAAAAAAAGAACAATCGACTTCTAAAAATAAAACCCCGCAAATTGAAATATAAGTTTAATTTCGGAAGTCGGTGGCAAAAATAAACAAAAACACAGATCGAAAGACACCGACTTTCGATATTTTTCACTTTCAAGTGATTTTTTATTTGCTTGTTTTTATTTTGTACATTGTATTGTACTGTATTGTGTTTTCATATTATTAAAATACAATGTACAAACGACCTTTCGCTGTCTTGCTATTTTTCAAATTCATCAAAAGCTGTCCATTAGGTTTCGTCTTGAGCTTGCCTCTTTTATACAGATGCGAATTGTAATAATTTTATGTAGTTTTATTAATTAATATAGTTTGTAATTTCTTTGATTGTGATGTTATAACCCGTACTATTATTCTCTTGGCTTAGAGCCCACAATTATATCTCTCTATCATAAAAATAATCAAAATAATTATAGTTAACACAGTTTTACTCTCCCAGGGAGATCTTTACGACAATTTAATAGTTTATTTGTCTATAAACTTTTAATACTTGTGATATCAAACAGATTTTTTTAACGCTTGACGTAACTTTATTGAAAAAAAAAAACAGAATATTGGTTAGTTCAGTCTATGCTTAAAAGCTCACGTGCTTGTCTGAGGTAATTAAAAGCTCCGTCTAATAATGGCTTTTAATAATTAACATATTTTTGTGAAGTCCCAATTAATGTCAGACCGTTGGATAATTAATTGTTATCATCCCCTTGAGTAAGTTTACTTTCATAAATAACATTTATCTTTCAAATTTAGGGGTATGTTGTCTCATAGGGCTTTTCTGAACCCCTCTTGTGAGGGTAGCTACCCCTGTTCTTGTGCCGACTTATTGAGGTCAGTCAACGGATGTTTTGGCTAGACATACTGAAATTGTTCATGAAGAAACTATAGTAATTACTGTTTATTTAAAAAAAGTTTATTGTCAAGCTCGATAGATGGCGTTCTCTCAAAATCTACATCACGCTATGGTTTCGTTACAATGATTAAGTTGGGTTCGTGCGAATTTTTTGAATATATTTCCAGCTTTAGAACAGTATACAGTTTGAGTGTTTTATTTCAACTTTCAACCTTATAAGTAGACACAAAAGGTCAAATTCACAATACTGTGTTCAGTATTAACAGGAATAGTAATCAATATCTCAGTTTAACAAATTCATATTTAGGTAACCTTCTAGTAGGTGGTCTTTCTTATCTTTATGTTCTGTAATAGTGTGCTGTGAAACTTGATATTTTATCAAATTAATGGCATTTAATTTAAGTTTCCCGACTAAGTACGAAACGGTTCTAATTATAATTAGAGTGCCGATTTCCAATGAAAAATCAATATTGTATAGGACCATAGGTACTTGTTTTAATGGGGCAAATGCCTTGGAATTTTATCATACAGAGTTATATTTCTCGAAACCTTAATTAAATTGGCCTGAGCCTACGTTTCCTGCCTTAGATTTCTTACCACGATATGAAAAGTTACCGTATATTGCCAGAATGTGGTTGCAACTTCTTTAATTTCATCAGAATACAGAGTTAAACCAAACCTTTAACTGGACCTAGTTTATTTATTTTCCAAGATTAAATGCGGTAGTACAATCGCTTCCAGAATTAATTCATTTGATTATGAATGCAATATTTCGTACAAGTGCATTTAATGTTTCGAGTTTCGGGTGAGTCACCCCCGCCTTTACATGGCGTGCCTCGTGTGGGTGCCCAAAGAAGTTGTATTGGTGATATCATTTTTAAGCAACTTATTTATGCGAATTTGTGAAAGTGATGTCATCGAGAGATCTTAGTGTTTTATATTTCACTCATTTCGAAATACAAAAGAATTTGTTTTCAGTTTCCGGGGGATTAGAGTTGGTTTTCGCTTGTGATTTAGAAGGCGTCGAGGGGCACGGGAGATATGAATCGATTTTATGCATGCACCTTATTAAGTCTAACGTTGAAGGTTTGACGTATTTACTGCAGTGTCGTGTTACGGGGGTGGTGGAGTTATGGTGGCGTGGGCCGCCCCATGTCATTGTTAGAGGATCGTTCAGACGATAACGACATTATTATGACGTCATCTTTCAATCCATGATGACATCTTGTGAATTCTCTTGCCAGGATTGATTGCGCTTTCATAGAGCTACAAATTATCAAAGTCAAAGCATTTAAACTCTTTAAGACACTTGGTTTTTCAAAGATTGCTTTGTTAGCGTAGCTTTTGATTGCATTTTAATTTTATTAGTTCAGTAACATCTGTTTGGGTCTTGGCAACAGTGGTCAATAAACTAGTTGTTAGTATGTTAAATATCTTAATTTCTAGGCTCAGATGTTGATGACAATGAAATTATATCAACATTACTGTTTTAATAGACAGTTTGAATACAAATGAAGCGTTACCAGATTCGACTAATGGACGTCTGGACGCTTGTTATTTACTTGATGTATACAAGCTTGTTCCGTGTGGTGCCGGACGTAAAAGATGGCGCTATACCATCCCATTTCTTTCCGTGGGTGACGTAGAAGGCGACTAAAGGACTTACTAGAGAATGGGCAGCAGCGTTCTCTATGCATTTTACCACCATACTGCGATCGCTAATCCGCCTGCCAAGCGTGGCGATTATGGCAAATCCCCCCTTTCGGGGGAGGCTTATGTCCAACAGTGGACGTTTTTCGGCGGATATGATGGTACAGGCTTAAATCATGAAAGTCCATATCATATAACATTACATAATGTTAAGAGTATCGTATAAATAGTGGTATGTTGCCATAAATGGAATTTATATTGACCTTCGCTACTTACTAAGAAATTATCCTATTCTTTGTTATCAACTAAGTTGTCCTAGGTACGATTTCTCAGATATAGGTAGATCTTTTAAAATATTATGTGAGGCTTTATCTACTACATCATAAAAATCACGTAAAAATCATCTTTTCAATATACTTCAGTAAATTCTACATCATTATTTTCTTGTCTCCTTACAATTTACCAAATTGAAGCCGCTCAGCACCGCTGTGCTTCAAATTCGAAAATCAAAAGTTCAAATCTAAAGCCAACGAGACACTTCACTAAAATAACGACTCAATTGACTATTTACTATTCGCTTTCTTCCCTTCCACTCAATTTCCTTCAGCTCAAAGGTTCAAAGTCATCTCAATTCGATCGCGAGCCGTGCTAATGATGAGCTCGTTAAATGGGCGGTCGCCTTACAGCTTCATTAGGCCGACCATCATTGCCATCTGATAACATTGCTTGCCCATGCTGGCTGATCGACGTCCTACAGAAACGATTGAGATTACTATCGGGACTTTAGTTACTTTTTACGACTCAATGGGGTTTTTCATCTTAAGATGCTTTGTTCTAAAGAGGCAGATGTAAACGAATAGACTGCTAGGGATATTTTAAAATTTCACTGCGCATCCCTCCACTAAAATTTCCATACAAACATTTGAAATGTGTATGCAATATGCTGTTTTTTTTTTGTGAGTGGCATCTCGCAGTTCAATCGGCCTCAATAAATTAAAGCCTCCAGCCAGGGCTAAAAACTAAGCGACTATACGTTAAGGGCATTCCTTTGGGGTACGGAGTCGGACCTCGGCTTAGGGCGTCGCTGGGGACAGCAGCAAGGGACGGGCTGGATCGGAAATTAGGGTTGAATATAAGATATAGGCAGGTTGCGGGCTGTCTCAAAAAAACACTCGCTTCGTTCTATTTGAAAACAAAAACGAGAATTTGAAGCTTCACGTTCTCAGCGGCCGAGTATTCAAATGAATCCCATTGTACTATGTCTAGCAATACGAACGAACGTGTACAGCAATTATGTATGCCAATTACACAGCGAAAAAGTTGCCATTATGTTCTGGGAGTTGCATTAGTAGGAACGGATGCTCGCAAGCGTAAAAATTACAAAACGTTATCCGTCACATTTCCATACAAACACGCCACAGTCCGCATCCCATGGTCTCTCATCTCACGCACTAGATATCCCGTTGGCGCAACATTAGCTGGATAATTGTTTCGCGAGTCAGCTGGTTATTACGATAACGGTGCGCCCGCGCCGCGTCCGACTCGCGCCGAAACTATCCGATAAGTTCCGAGCGTGAGTTCAACGTAATTACTAACGCTGGATAGTTAAGTCGAACTTAAAGCTCTGAATATCGTTTCCGAGAAAGAATTCTTTACGGAGAGAACGTCGGGTATCCTTGGAATTGTTTTATTATTAACAAACAAAGCTTACTGGCACAGATTTCAATGTTTGTGCATCACATAGCGTACTAATATTAATTATGCATGACTAACAAACAGGGTGCTTACTCTGGAATATAATTCCGATAGGTCAACATTGGTCAAACGTCAGTTGGTTGAGTTAAGCGTCAGGGATTGGCTAGACTCAGTGAGTCCAGCCAATCCCTGACGTTTGAGTAACAATTCCAATGTTGATCTATCGGAATTATATTCGAGAGTAAGCACCCAGATAACTGTCTGCATTTTAATATTACCAAAACTTTATTACATGCATCGTATTTTACATACGCTGCAATATTTTTACATACGAAGACGTCTCCATGCCTCCAAAAGAATGATAAGCCGTTGGTCGCAACTGTCATTCTTGGATCTTTGACAGTCGTTACGAGTCGTCAGAATCGGAAACCTTAAAATCTGACAACTTATCTTACCAAAGGGTATCGGGGTACTTACCCAATAACAGGGTTGTGGAGGTCAGGTAGGCTGCATCCGGTTAGAAGCTGGAAGCCGACCCCAATATAGTAGGGGAAAGCCTTAGCAGATGATGATAGGCTGCATTATATATTTTTTCTTTCAAAATCTAATTGATTAAACCTCCCCAATGTATGCAATTATCTGACCTGGACAACACTGCTCCATATAAAAATCTATACCAACCAACCATGCATATATAACTTCGCTACTCATTAGTCCACAAAGGCAAAGCCGGCTTACATTAGCATACTTAACTACATCAATATATCGTGCTTTAAATACAAACAACCCTTTTCCAGTAACATCATTACATGACGCAAAGGGTTGGGAATCCTTTGAAATGCACTAATCACGTAATGCCGTATTTGTGTAGGGATTATCTCACAAAAGAGCATTGTTACTGATGCGTAATTGAACTATGTGTCCATTTGCTATTTAAATTTATGTACGCTCGTCTAATGCAAAGGGAGAAGCGAGGACTAAGTCCGGCTTGGCTATGAATGAAATAGATAAATATGAGCTTACAAAAACATCGATCAAAATAAAATAAAAATGTACAAACAGGGGTCTCGGATTGTGCATGGTAAAGCTTCCAAAGCAAAATTTCGATCCAGGACTGTAATACTGTTGCTTATTTTATTTCTGACACCATTCAGTATTGTTGGAATATGACGGGTAGCACCAGCAGTATTTTTTTTGCTTGACGGATCCAATATTAAATACCTATAATACCTATATTCCTATACGTATATTTTTAACCAGTGCGCAAACTGTAATCATGAATTCAGCATATCATTCTAGACCCCTATCAGCTGTTCCATACGTTTTAACCTCGTAGGTATTATTACACTTTTCTATGAAACAGTTGATTCTTTTTTGTATAAATAAATAAATAAAATATTTTTAATTCAAGTAACAAGACTCATATACAGACAATAAAGGATATAGACAGGATAACAAGCACAGACAAAAACGAACACTCACAAGATAACAATATGTCTACTGCAGCACCAACGAATACTTTCTGCGCTGGGGGTTCTAGAATGATATGCTGAATTCATCGTTACAGTTTGCGCACTGGTTAAAAATGTATCCTGTATACGGGAAGTTCCTGGGTGGGTCGATCGTCAAGGTTTTATTTTTATTATAGCTATAATATTTATTAAGGATATGTATGAGAAGGTAGTAGTAAGATATCAAGGGTTATATATGCCTCTTGACGGATTTTGGGGAAATTGTATGATGAATATTCCACAGCATTCCACGCATTACACATCATAACCCTTAGAATCCTACATACACATAAGACATACAGACACAACTTCTTTGTTTCAAAATAAGTCCGTACCGGTACCGTATTTTTCTCTCAACATTAAAGGACCCGGGGTCACTCCCCTCACCTTGCAATAAACTGTTCACAATACAATAACAAAGTTTTTGCTCTGCGTGCATATTGTTAGCTGGAGGTTAGTGCAAATGCCAAAACTTGCGTATTATCTGTGTTCGTGACTGAGCTTTAGCAATCATTGGCAACATTGGCAATGCAACACTCATCAAATATCTCGGTGTCTGTGGCGTTGTTGCCTCCCAGGTCTGTAATCGTTTATTATGAGTATGATCGATGTTTGTACAGTAGTATGGCTTCATTGAGGCGAATCTAGATATGTCAAACAATGCTTCGTAAGGATTCTTCTCTATTCGCAAGAAAAACATGACTCCTAAAACGAGTTCCCCCGTGGGTTTTTTTTGGCTGGGAAATCATCAGATGGCTTCTCCCGCTCTGGGTGGAGCGGGAGGGCGTGTCAGTCTTTTACTGACTAAAACCCACCCGTGTTCCCTCAGTTGCCTGTGTGCCAGGGGCCGCGGTATCTCTTTCGAACAACCCGCACCAGTTCCCCCGTGGTTACAATAAAAATAAAAACTTTTATTTCAGACACATAACGTCGTATAATGCTGGCTAGTTTTACCTTAGATCAGCTACATTAGCAGTCTAAAGGAATTATATGTACTATACATAAACGCACATCTTCTTTCCATAGGGGTAGGCAGAACCTGCAGTTTCTGCCTACCCCTATGGACCCCTTCGTTTACATTCACACATGCACGCTGGTTGCGAGTACTAAGCGCCTGACCTATGTCAAGACCATCACCAATAAGGTCACTATATGTCGTCCTAGGAAGGAAGGGAATCATTTTGTCATTCTTACTGCGTCTATCAAACCGATTGCTGGAGTATCTGCTAGGGCTGTTAAGAAATGCTCTCAGCAAACAAAAAGAAGCATGCAAATTTTGTCCTTGTAGCCCATGGGAAAGTAAAGTATAGCCAACTAAGGATCCCACGACACCTTTAACAAGAACCAACATCATTGACAAAAGAAAGCTCGCACCAATTAATGTTTAACACGGAAGTTATGACAATTATTCAAAACACGTTAACTGGTGCTTGTATCATCACAAATCAGCGACACCTATACAGTTCGTGCCCAGACTACAAGCGACGTGCAGACGTGACCAGCATCACCGGCCATCGGATTTGAATAAATAAATCACGCTCGCATCCCGACTCATTTGTTAGCTGCAAGAGAAAGGCGTTCGATTCCACGCCTCAGCTGCAATCATAAACCTAATCTAGCTTTTACCACTTTATGTTCTCTACGTGTGCATTTCGCTGTCAGTGTTGCCAGTTGCATCACCAAGCTGTGCAATTTTAGTTCTTCTTCATCCTTTTACAGCTTTCATACAAATTTTTATCTCCAGAGAAAGTGCGTATTAAGGTCAGTCTTGTTCCGTATCTTCAGTGTCATTATTTATTACTGATATCATCAGGTGACGACAGTTTTCACATATTGTTTCGAGACTTCGACGCCCCAACATTCGTCGGTGTAAAACGTCGTATATAAAACGAGCCATCGTTAATTCAAGCCAATTAACAACGGCCCTTAACATTTAATTAAGTCGCCTAATTTATTGTATAGTTGTTATTATTTATACGACATCAACTTAAGTGAAACTGTCCTTACGTTCGCGAATGGGTTACGACAAATAGGGCTTATTAAGTAACTGAGTGACATTAATATCGGTGAAATATGGCAGATTACGTATCCACGTCGTGCAAAGTAAACTGTAATGTCAGGGTAATAAAGTTGTTAAACAAGTAGTGCACTTTGCTAAATACCACAATATTTTATGTAATGGCTAGGAAACTTTGAACTCAATTTCCAATAGTTACATCTTTGTTCTGTCTCCATAAAGTCTAATGTGATTACTTGATAGTGATAATAAAAGTCTTCCAATAAAAGCGGTAATTAAGATCTTGAACTGAGATTCCGAATGCTTCGTAAGACTGATGTTTCTCGAATGAGAACCATTTATCACTAGAAACTTATCGTTTGTTGTTTAGCAAAAGGTCCATTGTTATAAATATTAGTTTCCTTTTTCTCTAGGAATTCCACTTTTAGTAATTTCGAATGAAAGGAAAGCCTTGTACGCAGTGATACCATTCAAAAAGTTGTTAGAATCACAACTGCTTATTCCGCTTGCTACAGGCGATGCACTAGTCGCTTGTCTACTTACGCTTTGCGGTTAACTTTAATTTGTTGTTGCTTGAATTCTGTATCATTTCAAGTACTTCCACTTCAGCTTTGTTGTTTATGCATTTGCCTATTCTTCTTTGCCAAGAATACATTGCCTTATAATTAATAAATCGTGTACCTAGTTTTTCCTGACGGCATATTTTGGGCTAACTCAATTGGAGGCAGTCACCAGTTAGAAACAGGACATTTTGATTTTCCATCTTCACAAAATTTTCGGATGTCGCTCGTTTTGCGAACATTGTGTGCTTGAAATTTAAATTTGTCAAATTACGTAGTCGTAGTATATTTCTATCTAACAATACACGTGTATTTAACCCTTCGGGAATCAACGCGTGACGGTTACGTGCATTTGAATGAGTAATGAAGCGTAGTAAACACCTCACAGACACCTGGCCAACGTATTTACATGGAGTAATAGTTCTTCCTTCCAGGTGTAACATTACATATGGCCAATATGGTCATATATCATACCAATTAGCGCTACGATACACTTAATCATTGAACAGTGGTGAATAACACAGTAACCTTGTATCCAAACTATTGTTGTTTTTGCTGCATTACGTCAGTTATTTATTTTGAGCAGGAAGTTGCTAATTATTGTAATTGTTTTACAAGATACAAGTGTTGTGTTTCGTTATGATATTGATTGATATCCGTTTTTTATCATTATAGAGTAAATACTTCCGCTTTTAGCTACAGCTTATGTAAGCAGCCTAAAATGATCCCTATCCTGGGACACAGGATTCCTCCCTATGAGAGGGAGTGGGCCACCACGCGGGCCCATTGCGGGTTGGTAGATGTCACATTTCTTCGAATGTTTGGTTCTAGGACATGCTGGTTCCCTCATGATGTTTTCCTTCACCGTTTTGATGTACTTCTGCTACTGCCTGGATGATGAATATTGTTCTGTCTCTGTTTTTGTGAATGTTATAATGGTGGTCGTTAACTCTTGTAGTGCAAGAGAATAGGTTATCCAGGAGTAAGCCTATTTTAGTTCCAAGTAATATGACTTCCTTAGCGAGAAATATTCCTTTAGCACAGGTCATAGGTTTCATTCTTGCCGCATTAGACGATATTTGAAGGATTCCAGCGTTATTAAAGTATTTTTTTAAATTTTCTATAAAGAACACCCAAATATTGTCATAAGGCTCAGTTTTTACCAGCCTTTTATTTTATCATAAAGCTCAAACCTCATTCCAAGCCCATAGACCTCATAAATATGAGCATTGTCCCCCATTATCGCAGCAGCACATATTCACATGTAAAGCGGCCGCGGCAGAGGTCACCTCGTATCTAGACATCTGTCTGGCGAATGGAGCTGTTAATATTCGCCGTGTGACATCCAGCCACTTTGTCGCACCGACGACAGCCCCTATCGCACGATCAGCGTTTCACTGGGCGAAATCCATGCTTCGTGTGTACCGTGTGTGTTGAGAACAATTTGTGTAAATGCGAGTTAGGTGCTTGTTGAATTTCCTGTTAAAAACGTAACTTATGTGAACACATGCCATGTGTATATTGTTTTTTTTTTTCGTGTTTTTGACTTAGATCAGCTTAGAGCTGAAGTGGTTATTACACTATCCAATTTGTAGAAATTCTAATTAGGACATTGGAAGCTAGTGATCGCACTAGACTAAGTTGAAAACTAAATCGGACAGACGACTCAGTCATGACGTAGAATTACAGCGGGTTTTTTTTTTTTTTTTTTGGGTATGGCATCTCGCAGTTGACCTTGAGAGGCCGTGACTGCTTAACCGGGCTTTCCTGCGGTGACTTTTAGTTTTTAAGCTAAGAGCCTCCAGCCAGGGCTTACAAACTAATTACTAAACCTACAGCAACTGCGCACTGAGGGCACCCCCTGCGGGGTACGAGCCTCGGCTCAGGGAGTCACTTTTTAGGGAGGGCAGCAAGTGGGGACAGGCTGGATCAAATAATTTTTCTTATTATTAGATCATGGGGATTTTAACTCTACTTGCACAGCTTCGGCGCGGGCTGGCACTTCTGCGGGCAAGGGACGGTTGGGGGGGGTTTCATTTACTCGGGGTCTTCGCGGGACGCGAGGACCTCGGCGGCGAGGTCGGAAGGACGGTTGTTTGTGTTTGCGAGCTGTACTGGTGGCCCTACTGCTTTCTTGTAGAATAGTGATGGGGTCATCAGGGTCGGAGAGGACATGTCGCGGCCGGCGAATACGACTGATTCTGCTGGGGACATAACTGGCGGCCTTTGCAATCAGAGGATTGCGGTGTTGCGCGGCGGATTCGAAGAAACGCTTTGAATTGCGTTTAAGGAACTGAGCTATCGTGGGGACTTTGAGGTCGAGATGGAGGATCTCGTTCCTAACGTACCATGGCGAGCCCGTAGCTTGGCGAAGGAAACGGTTTTGAAGCGTCTGCATCCTATAGATGTAACGGGGCTTTGTATGTGCAAAGACTGCACTAGCATAGGTCATGATTGGCCTTATGCACGCCGTGTATATTCGCAACTTGCACCTTAGTGACAACTTGCTGCGTGCATTAAGAACAGAGTGCAACCTTCCCAGTGCGAAGGCGGCGCGCGAGCGCGCCTTCTTGATGTGCTCTGAGAAGGTGATGTGCTGATCCATAATCACTCCTAGATACTTGGCTTGCTTCTCCCAAGGGATAGGCTTGCCAAACATGGAGATGGGCCGGGGGGGGTCGGTTTTGTGTCTCGGTTTCGAGAAGAGAACCGCTTGACTTTTATCGGGATTGACTTCGATCCTCCACTTTCTAAACCACGCGCCAAGAACGTTGACTGCGGTTTGGAGCCTGGAGGCTATCGCGTCGGGATTTTTCCCAGCGTAGTAAATGGCTGTGTCGTCGGCGAAAAGCGCCAACTTTGCCAGTCTACGTTTGGGGATATCGCTAGTGAATAGCGTAAATATGAGAGGGGACAGCACGGCGCCCTGAGGGACGCCGGCGCGTATGGGGTGAGGGGATGAAATCGCTCCCTCTATTCGATACCGAAAGGTGCGGTTCGACAAAAAGTCTCGTAGGATGAGCACGAGACGGTCGGGCACACCGAGTTTGTACAGCTTATATAATAAGCCGTTGTGCCAGACTTTGTCGAAGGCTTTCGCTATGTCGAAGAATACTGCACCGGTCATCGTACCGCGCTGGAAGCCAGCGCTTATGTCTTCTACGATGCGGTGGACCTGTTGCACGCACGAGTGTTGGGTTCTAAAACCGAACTGCTCGTCGGGGATGAGGCCTTTCGTCTCGGCAAAATTTCTGAGTCGCTTATAAATAAGTCTCTCGTAGATTTTACCGAGCGAATTCAGTAAACTGATGGGGCGGTAGCTCGTGGGCTCGGTCTTGGGCTTGCCAAGTTTTGGGATGCCGATGACCGTGGCTTCCTTCCATGCTTGCGGGAAGATGTTATTGCTCAAGGCTCCATTGAAGATGGTGGCCAAGAGCATGATCAGGTGAGCGGGCAGCATCTGGAGCACCCTATTGGTGATTCCGTCAGCGCCGGGGGCCTTTCGGGGTTTCAGACCTTTGATGACCTCGTGAACTTCGTCCGGGGTGACGAGAGGTAATGGATCATCAGGGTCCTCGACGGGCGGGAGGGAGGCTCTACGTTCGACTTCGGCGTCCACCTCAGCGAGGTGTGCCTGGTCTACTGGTAGCGAACTGGGCGTGCATTGGGCTTCGAGGCTCTCGGCAAGGCACTCGGCCTTTTCGATGTCGTCGAACGCGACTGTGCCGTCGGGCCGGGTCAGGGGAGGCATGGTGGCGACTTCTCGGGATTTGAGATTCCTCTGAAGTTGCCAGAAGGCTAGATGCGTTGGCTCTAATTCGCTCAGCATCTTGTCCCAGTTAGCGTCACGCAGCTCCTGCATGCGTGTCTTTACAGATCTCTGTAAATAGCGCATGTGAGCCTTGTTCGCATCGCAGGGAAAGTTACTGTAAGCACGAACAGCTGCGTTCTTCTCATTTAGCAGTTCGCGTATATCGTCCGGCAACTTCCATCGGTGGTCTTCCACCTCAGGAATTTCCCTTGAACAGTCGTTCAGGACAGATTGTACGTGACCCGTGAATGAGTCGATCGCGGCCGTTGTGTCGGCGATAGAGTCAAAGTGATCGGGGATGGCATTCAAGTGGGGGGATGTGTTGGTTTTCAGCGAATCGCCTACTCGCCTCCAGTCCGTTACCACTTTGGTGAGGGGGGGATGGTCAGATCCTGGGAGACCCGTGCGAGGGGCCAGGTGCATGACTACCGGACGGTGATCGGAGGTGAGCTCGTTTATTGCTTCTATGGAATCCAACCTTAAGTTGATTCGCTTCAGAATGGCAATGTCGAGTACATCGGGCCTACGATTTACGTTGTGGGGAAAGTGAGTTGGAGTCATCGGGGCGACGACGTCAAAGACTAGTGAGGAACAGAGGTCGAACAATCGTCTTCCTCTAGTCGATGAAGTGTTACTATTCCATGTGGGATGTTTAGCGTTGAGATCGCCTGCTATGATAACAGAGTCACTCAATTCTAAAAGCACGGCGAGGTCATCGGCGATTGGTTGGAAATCTTCTGCTTGAGAAGTGGGCGGGATATAGGCTGAGACTATTGTGACAGGTTGGTGGCCCGTCAGGCCTAGTCGGCAGACCGAAACTTCTAATCGGGTAAGGGTGGGGGGATCCATAGGGATGCAGTGTAGTGACCTTTTATAGTAAATGAGTGTTCCACCCATGTGACAACGCGACCTGTCGTTGCGCACTACACGGTAGTTTGCAATTTTCGGGTCGCGGTTGTAGGGTTTTAAGAATGACTCTTGTACTAGGAGTACGTCTAGTTGATGGTCGCGGAGGAATTGGGCGATCTCATCACGTTGGGATTGGATACCGTTTGCGTTGAATGTTCCTAGCTTTAGGGATCGGGGTTTGATACGCGCGACTATTTTGTTAGACATAGTGGGTACCGGGTTTTGGTTGGGAATCGAACACGGACTGCGTAATGTCCGGGTACGCGTTGTAGATCGCGTAAACCTGATTAAAGTCTCCAGCCCTAGTGGCTGCATTGAGCTCCTGTGCCATACGGAGGGCACGAGGGGAGAAGAACTTTAGGAACGTGCTGTTGATTGTGTTAAACACGTCCATAGGGTTCATGGTCGCGGGACCAGGGTGCTGGTTTACTGCGACTGGTGGGCGGGCGGCTTGACGCGCTGCGGAGCGCGCTGCGGGTGGTACGGCGGCGGCGGCGGCGGGCGCGACGGCGGCGGGCGCGACGACGGCGGGTGCGACGGCGGCGGGTGCGGCGGCGGCGGGCGCGGCGACGGCGGACGCGATGGAGACGGGCGCGTGGGGGTAGGGGAACCGAGTAGTTAGCGCGGGGGCGCCGGTACGCGGGTCTACGAGCGGTGGGATTGGAGCGAGCGTGGGCCTAGCTGAAGCCAACGCAGGGAACGCCTGCTGATGGTTCAGATAGTTCCAGGGACTCGGCCTCTGGGGGCTGAGACGATCTGGTAATCTCGCGGTCGGGGCTTCCCTTTGCTGGCGGGCGTCTGCACGCTTCGCTAGCTTGGGAGATGAGGATTTGGGTGCTTTCGAGCACCCCCTATAGTTGGCCGGATGGCCTGACTCGCCGCAGAGGACGCAACTGGGTGGTTCCGTGCAGAGGGCACGGTCCTTAGGACGGGCACAGTCGGCTGTGCCGTGGTCGCCTAGGCACTTTACGCACCTAGGTTTGGCGTTGCAGTGAGACTGCGCGTGGCCATATAATTGACAGCGATGGCATTGACCGATAATGCCTGTTTTTCGCGGTTTCTCTATTTTGATGCCCGAGAGGTTGCATACCGTTTTTATTTGGAATATCGGATTATGTCCCTCTGAGGGAGGGCAGACGACTAATACCATATCGAATGGCATGCCGTGACGGGCTCGGTGCATGCGGTGCACCTCTAGAACGGGGACGCCTTGGTACTCAAGGTCGGCCTTGATGTCCGCGGTCTCTATTTCTTTAGGAAGCTTCTTTATGACAACTCTTGTTTGTCGGTCTTCCGGCAGGGCGTATGTGTGGAACGATACACCTCTGTAACGGAGAAGCTTGGTGAGGTCCCTGTAGTCGCGGGACGTCGGGACGGTCACCTTGATTCCCTGGGTCGTGGTCCTAGCGTTGGTGTAGGCTATGCGAGCCTCGGCACACCATTTGGACACGTCGGTCCATTTGCCCTTGTCCTGAATGAACACCGGGGGCGGAGGGGGCACCTTTTTCCCCGCAGCGGTGCGGGGCGCGGCGGTGGGTGCGGTCGCGATCGGAGTGGGGGCCGCGGCGGAGGTCGACGGCGGCGGGGTGGGGGGGCGCGCGAGGAGGGACGCTGAGACGTCGGTCAAAGGAATTTTCGCGGCTTGCGAGTTACCGCAAGACTTCTTCTTCCTCTTCTTCCCTTTTCCCTCGACGGTGGTAAATACCTCCTCGGTGGATGAGGGAGAAGATTCGGGAGCGGGCGGGGCGTTAGCTTCTACTACTACTAATTCGGAATCACCGGTAAGGGTGTCCGTGTCTGACGGGACGTCTTCAGCGTCCATCTCTTCCGGAGGCTCTTCGGAAAAAGCCGGGGAGGGCGGGCATGCCGGGGATTCCGGAGCATCGGTGAAAGCGATGGTCGCGGGGATGGGCTTTGAAATGTTTGCCGGGAACATAAGGTGCGCTATTGGGCGGAGGACAATTCCGAGCTCTAGCGCGAAATTGGGGTCCGTCGCTATGTAGTGACGGAGTCCAGTCAGCCAATCTAACTTGGACGGTGGGGGTGCCATGTTACTGGCCATGGTGGGGGGGCCTAATATTCACTCATAGGGAGTGGCCTAAGTCCCTATAAAAACTCCTAACAAATCCTAACGGCTACTTCCCCGGGAGGATAGCCCGGGGATGTGTGGCCCTCCCTGCCGGGTGTAGGCAGGGGGGTGTGTACCTATTGGTGAGCCCTAAGCTTGTAAACCTGTTGCCAATCTTAATGTGCAACAGGGCCCTGACGTCCAATGCGAGGGGTGTAGAGACACCCCAAAGACACTGGGTGAGTTGCTGTGGAGGCAAAACTGTCACCAGTACCGACTAGGAGATCCCCCAAGGCCGGTGGTCTGGGACCCGTCCGATTGATGCCTAGCCCTGAAGGGGTTCGGCGGGTGAGTCGGGTCAACACCCCCTCGGATTCGTTGACACCGTGAGGTTTCAACCGAGGACCACAAAAACAGTGGATTTTACCCGGAGAGGGCCAAGTGATTCTACACGAAGCTCTCTCCGACAAAGAAATAATATGTCTTGAAAAAGACAGTTTAGACTGAATTAATCAGTGAAATAAATTCACCAATTAATTAAATCGTCTGTAGCCGGGGCGGCTACAATGTTCGCAGCGGGGCGCAGCGAGTCTTGATGGCGGCGAGAGGTGAGTCACGCAGCAGGCAGGAGCACTTCACAACACGTCCGTTCGGGGCGAGCGTCGCGCGCAGAGTCGATTACAGCGGGTTGCAACAATTTGTTTAAACTTAACCTTTGCTTGGTACGTAAAGGTCACTCATCCACGCACCAACCGCGGCAAGTGAAGCTTAACCGGATCAATCGACCTGCGCGGCTGTTATCATGAATCCTACACGTAACATTGAAAATTAATTACCAGCTTTCAAGCTTTTTCATCAGTAACATAAATAAGATCTGACATTGTGTACTCAATGTACTAATTGCTGCCTATAATTTTCTTAATTTCGGCAGTTTCACCTCTCTATAAGGAGGATTGTTAATTAAATGAGGATATTTTCACTTGAACGTGCAATTATGTTATTACCCATCGTTTATTCGACACGTAAAAATGTTAAATAGTAACATTAAATAACTTTCTTAGCGATAAATTGAGTTTCGACACTTTACAATGTTGAAATTACGATACGATTTCTTTTTAAACTGTTTACAGAGTTATTTAAAGAAATATCATAATTGAGGATAAAAGCACTGGCCGTTTAAACATTAAGGAGGATGCACTAAGGTACCACGCGAACTTCTTTCTTACGTTTATAAATGAGCTTAGAGGGTTGTATTGATTGTAATTCCTTAAAACCATATTTGTTACGGCCGCGAATCATATTTAATAAACATGTAGTTACTTACAACCTGACATTGAACTTAATTGCAAAACAAATAAAAACGAAAGAAAATTTAAATTTCCCGCGGTACCTGGCCGCATCCTGTGTGTAAATGGCCTATAAACCTTAGGGCTAAAAAAGTTCAGTCATAGACAAACATTTTAATATCAAACGAATTTTTAAATTTCGAATCTAACCCTTCGACTGCCACGGTGTCATTCGCCCCACGTATTCTCTAGGGTGGTCCACCAGACCCTCATTAATGTGCACCTCTACGATACGAGCGCGCGATAATTACCTGTGACTTGCATACAAAATCATTCTCTTCAATTTATTGACACTATATTTTTCTTTGTTCTTTATCCGACTGTTGTTTGAGTTGTGATATTCATCTTTTCCCACGCGTAAATCATTTAAAATTTCTTGTCAGAAAGCCTTGAGACTATTTCTATGAAGTTATTGCTTTTAAATAGTTTTAGGCTAGAAAAAAATATGAAGAAAAGTTAAATAAACTCTAAACTACATATTATAAAGAGAAAAGATTTTAGTTTTATAATGTTTGTTTGTAATGGATAAACTCAAAAATACCTAACCGAAAAAAAAAAAAATCCTTAACCGATTTTTTTTTTAATCTTTCACCTGAATGCTACAATTATCAGTGTCACGGGTTTATTTTTTAGTATAGTGTGGTATCTTACAAGTTCCAGGCGAGTGCTGTTTTTTTTCTTTTTGTCCGGCTCCTTGAGTTGTCGAGCCTATATAACCTAAAAGTGTAAGTATAGTGTTTTTTTTTAAATCCGACTGGTAGTTCCAGAGATTAGTGCGTCCAAACAAACTCTTGTATAGAAAATTAATAATAAAATACGTAGAATTATAGATAGTTGTTAATTATGTTTTATTACAAAACAATGCACAATGCCTTGTGTAATTAGTAGTAGGTACTAGGGCATGCAAACCGGATACCCGGATAACCGTAAAAACCGGATAACCGACTGATTTGAAACCCGGGTTTTTTTGGATAACAAAACCGGATTTTTCGGTTTTATTTAAAACCGAAAAATGTGAACAGGACGGCGAGGCGGCGTTAGTTTCGTTTCTATTTCGGCTACGTTAATTTAGTTCCTTGTCGCCCTACTATGCCACGCTGCCGCCATTTTGTTTTTCGGTCAGTCTGTGTATAGTGATATGAGTGAGTGAGACGAGTGCACGTGTTGTGTTTGTCGTAGGTAAGTTTGATCACATTCTTTTATATCACTCGTATATTATGCATTGCTAATATTACATGAAGTGTATGACCAAATACTGAAATTTAATCACAGCATTATGCGTATAAGTAATAGCTGTAATTAATTAGGTTATGGCAGCCGGCACGTTCTCATTTTTGTAAATATGTAACGTACCTATAATTAATAAGAGCCTGTTTTTATTTGAAGTAGTTTGAGCTGATCACAGCACATTGTTACATTTAAACTTTAATGTTTTGATTACGTATATTAACAACGAAGTCAATTTTAATGGTTTTTGGATAATGTGAATGTTAAAAATATAAAATTAATACCTAGCTAAGTAGACTTACAAAGAGTGCGTTTTTTAGTAAGTTTTTTACAGTAGGTAATATAGCACAAATGTGGCATATTGTTTGTTTAGTTGTCTTCAATTTAGAATCTTTGAAATCGAAATCTTCTGTCGCTGAGTTTCTGCACCTAAAGTGCATTTAACTAGACTACGTGGCGTAAAACTACCTTCCAGTTGTCCGTTATTATTTTTAAGATTTATGATCATGAACTTTTGCTACAATGGCACTTAACATTTACAGAATGGGCACGCCACCATTGCGGCGGTAATCCCCTCTTTGAGGAGTGGCTTGAGAGGCGGCATGGCGTCCTCACCTTCCGCCTGACACAGGTCCTCACCGGACACGGCTGTTTCGGGAGGTTCCTTTTTCGAATAGGGCGGGAGGAAACGCCCGGGTGTTTCCATTGCGAAGATCGCCCTGAGGCGCTCAAACAACATACATCTGGTGCAAGCCCATCTACAGAACTTGATTTAGAAACTAAAATCAGGGTGGAAATGACACTTTACGACGGTGGAGGAAAAACTGGAGAATAGTATATAAAGTATATATAATGTATATCAAAAGTATATAAAGCTTTGAAATCTATACCTCCAACAAGTTTGGAATCAGAGAGCGCCTTTTCAATCTATATCTTTAAGTATGACTGATTTATTTTGTTTTGGTAAATTAGGAATAACACTTCTATTTTATGTGTTATTTAAATAATTATTTTGATCGCATTTTACGTACTGTTGATTTTGCCTATTTGTATTTTATGACAGTTAAATTGTTATTTAATATTCTGTGATTTTAGACAAATCAAATCAAATCGTTTATTGCAATCCATAATGTACACTTACAGGTGGTACAAAACATAGAAACAATTATGGACCCTGTCAGGCACAGCAAATTTTTAAATAACTAAAATAACTAGAGCGAGGAAGAGCGCTTTATTAATTTTCGTTTGATTATTTAAAATCCTATTAAATATTTTATGTACTTATATTTTTTTTTTTTGACCTTTGTGTACCTACCAAATGTTCCTAATTTTGTATGTTAGGTACCTTAAGTATTGAAGAATATGTTGTTTTCCTAAATAATAATCTTGATTCTATGTTATGTTTATAGAAAATAAACTTTTTGTATTGTTACTTATTAGTTGCAGCTTATTTCAGTGCAAACAAATGCTCATTAGTATTAAAATAAGTGAGATAAAGTAAAAAAAAACCTATTTTGATTAGACTTCAGCATTTTTATTTCTTCTTTACATACGTATTTCTCATTTCTTTAATAAAAATTGAAAAAAAAAACCGAAATAACCGATTTAACCGGTTTCAACGGTTTTGTAAACATGAAACCCGAAAAAAGCGGTTTTTTAAAGCAACCCGGTTTTTGCATGCCCTAGTAGGTACCTAGGAATGTGAGAGTGACCAACGCCTCCACATCTGGTTCCAATCTGTCTGATTATATCCAGATAATGCACATACCACAAAGACAGATGGAAAAACATAGAATCATATTCATTTAATGACATACCTGAGATAGCTATTTAAACGAGCTAGTTCAAGGGTTGTACGTACATTCACATGGGCGTAAAAAAATCGCGCACTGGATTTTCGGCTCTCGATGTTAAACCTAGCATTGAGAATACAACAGAGTGGATCTTAACGCGTCGAAAATCGAACAGATCTATTTTTTACTCTCGACACTGAGAAGTGCGTTGTTAATCCAATGCGCGACAAAATCCCCACGCGATTTTATTACGTCCGTTTGAATGTCGACTACAAGTTGGAGCTCTATGTTAATTTAAAAGATAAAATCAGTCATTAGAATAATGTCAGGGAAGGTATTAGGTTTCCGTCCCCTATCTTTTTTATCGCATTTGAATTGAAATGATAAGCTTTACTTTTTAACTGTTATCAAAAGAAGAGAGGGGTGGAAGAAAACGATATTTGTATGCAAATATTCTGAATAGATTTAAATTTAAACGAATGCATTGTTGGTTTAGTGGTCACGAGCCTACTGCTTAGCATGAGGTCCTAGGTTCGATTACCGGGTCGGTTAAATTGGGTTGTTCCATCAAGAATAGCTCAGTAGCATCTCGACGGCTGAATTTGTTCCCGTCTGATTGCAATAGGCGCGTCCCCTATTACATGGGACTTAAACATAACTGGTGAAATGTCTGTGGACTACAGGATAAGATTTTATCCAGTGCGCAAACTGTAACCATGAATTCAGCATATCATTCTAGACCCCTCGGCGCTTTTGAATTCATGGCTACTTATCCTCTATAGGAGTACCTTTGCCTATCCCTTCGAGGAATTCAGGAGTGATGTTATGTTTTGTTTAATTAAACCACGCATTTCTTTAACGTTGTGGGTGATTGCTAAGCAAAGCTAAAATAAATAGGAAGATATAATAGGGGTGGCAGGGACATCGACAATTCGACACGAAATGTAATCATGAATTCAGCACTTTATTCTAGACCCCCCCTTACCCCTACCCTAGCGTAGTTTTCATATGTTATCAAAATAAAAACCAGCCGTTTCATAGGAAAGTGCAATACGTACTGAAAATCATGGGGTAACAGGATGCGCTTTGATGTCCGTGCTAGCCTTTAAAAGGTTTTCGAGCAAAGGCATAAATAAATAAAGACACAAGAGTGACAGCCCTATAGCAATACACTTTGTACATGTACTAGTTGCAAGTTATAATGTTAAATGGACAAAGTCATCATTACGGTAGTCCACGGCGTGCTCTAAACACCGGTAGTGGAAATGATACAAGCGATCTTACGCAACTAGAAAATGAGCGATACTCCCCCGTGCAATCACCCCTACATACCCATACATATTATTAATAATAATAGGAAAATTGCTACTGCAGGCTACCATTCCAAAGGAATGAGTTTACGTGGGGCAAGACATGCGACCCCTTCCCAAACAATACTCTCCAACCTGCAACTTAATTATATCACCTTAGAGTCTAATTTCGTTAAATCGATTGCATGGACAGGTCTAAATTGCCGCGCATGCGTTCATTTTGGAGGGAAAAACGTATACAGTGTTGCCATAGCAACTGTGTTTATGCACCTATCCGTGTTCATTGCACTTGTATTACAAAAGCAGGCTACGTCACGCGTCAGACTGAATATCGGTTATCAAGAACCGTTTAGAATTGCGGGTGTGCTGTGCAAATAGTTGTGAATAAATCCTTTGTTTCTAGTGTTCTTTGTTGTGATTGAACTCCGCAAGGTATGTTTACCTACGTGTGAAGTAGGCGTTTATCTGTCTGCTTCATCACCATCGTAAAATCTTTTACAACACCGTTTTTTACAACCATTGTCTTTGTTTAAAGTTCTTTCTAAAATCTCTGTAGATTCGAGAGGGTTATTATTAGATTTAAAATAAGAATTAAAGTTAAATTACGGTTAGTGTAAAGATAATAAAGTGAGAGATACTTACTCAAGAAATAATGGCGATAAAGGTTCAATAAAAATAAATTGCTGAGCAAATCTGTCGGCGCTAAAGAACCATCTTTATCCGCTGGAGTTCCTTAGTGACATTAACCCGCACAATAAAACGTCCGTATATCTCCGAACCAACGCGTTACTATAAATTTCAATAGCCATAAACAAAGAGACAAGGGCTGCAAGACGTTAATTAGCATGTATGACGTAATTAATCGTCCATCCTCGGTGAAATCCTTGAAAGGGAGACGCCGATGGGGTAAAGTGACATGAACATTCCCGGCTTCCAATCCTACCCACCTTTTAGTATTGTGTTTGTCAATTAGACCTTTCAACTCACCGGTTCGGTTAATTGCTGGCTTTTATACCTGTTAGTCAAGTAGCCGAGCCACCCTACCATTTTGTCTTTTTGGATATAAATCTTGTGAGAACCGGATTTTTTGGGTGGAAGTCGAGTGGAGTAATATTGTTTGTGGTTTATTTTAAGCTTCGAATGGATTGGATCGGTACTTGAACTTCGATATCGGTTGTTATTTTAATATAAATCTTATGTAGGTTTTCCATGTTGAATGTTATGTATGGTTTAGTATGGAAATTGGTATTATAAGATAAATGCTAAGTGCTGGTCAGTTTGCACAAATACTTAGTTGGCAGTTCTTTTCTCTTTTGTAACAATGGACTCATTGTCTTTGCTTTTGTTGTTTTTCATATTCAAATTCTTGACTTCATTGCCATAAACCTGAACCGTCTTATTACAAAACGCGATATAACTTAAGTTGTAACCTAAAGCTCTGAGCCATTTCTTGCATTTCTAACATCATTTCGATTTGGGTAATGTTCTCAATACAAAAATGACAACCTAGTACCGGACTAAGTTGTTATTTTTCTCAATGGAACTGTTTTTCGATTTCTCTTAAGTGCAGAAACAGGCTCGATGGTTTAAACCATACCTAAAGAAAACCTTTGATTTATTAAGGGGGCATGTGTTGTTAATCAGAGATCGTCTTCTACTAATTTAACTAATTTCTGTCCTCTACATCATCTGCGAAAAATCCTGTTTTAATATGAAATACCTATATCCTATGTCACTCAGTAATATTCTAGCTTACCATTAGTGAAAAAGAAAAACTAGACTCTTCATTTCATATCAAATCGCTAGTGGTTAGGTATACCTACGTACTTACTATCTTAATTCCCACACTTCCCACGTCTAATAGATTTGTTTAGTATTCCAACGTCCGTCCGTCGCATCGATAGAAAACCAGCGATATCAAACTCTGTGGTCAAGTTTGTCAAGTCCGAGTGGTTCGGCTAGAAAGCTGAAATGTGTCAGA
Source organism: Polymixis lichenea (assembly GCA_949091785.1). Lineage (NCBI taxonomy): Eukaryota > Metazoa > Arthropoda > Insecta > Lepidoptera > Noctuidae > Polymixis > Polymixis lichenea. Next base: position 4,966,712 of record OX420938.1, read on the forward strand.
TATGCTGTGCCTACACACTTGTTTGCCAGATAATGTTCCTCGTCAAATCTAGGCTTCAACTCTCCATTTGCTGCCTAGACACACGCGTAAAATGTACGAAGAATTTAATTTGAAAGCTATCCGATATATGAAATGCGAGTGCTAATGTTTATAGCAATAAGCGCTGTGGAAGGAAACGGCATCTCAACTTTATATTCTTCATATTGTCAACTTTGAATTTTGAAGGCAATTTGGCGCGAAATCAAATTGAAAGAAGTTATTAGAGATGTAGTATTCGCATGATTTTACTCGCCTGAATCGAACGAATGTGTGCCTTATTGCATAATATTCAAAACGTGCCAGTTGCCCTACACGTATTTCGGGAGTTGTCAAATGTCGATTCGCCCACCAATAAATTAGCTTCGTGCGAATCCCCTACAGAAAATAATACATATACCTACTTATTTTCTAAGTGTCGATTCGCCGTTTAGTGAGAGAATTAACTATAAAGAATGAAATCTATCAACCCAACTAGAGAGATATTATAGAAACCTACTCAAAAAGAACCAAACATTTAGACTCAGTAAGATACTGATAAGGACATCACGAACAATAATTCCTGACGTGTTTTAACACCTGAATGAAATAACGGATCGTAAAGCCATTATTGCGCTAGTATAATTCACATCTCCAATCAGATATCCTATGCAAATGCAACAGTAATGATTTATAAAATGGCAACCCATAAACGAGAGCCCGTTATGTAACATTATCAACATTGTCATGTTTTATTCATGGCTATTAGACTGAGGATTTATCTAGATCTATTTTCACACTATTGTAATAGCCGTTTAAATTTAGACACTGCTAAATGCAGACACATTTTAAATCGAAAAAGACCTTGTCTCATGCATTTAGATCGGTAGACGATAGCTAGACAATCCTATTTCGAATTGTACATGCAACGCTCGTACAAAACGTCTACTATACGGAAAATATCCATTTAAAGCCTTAAAAATAGCTTGTAAGTGGGTATCGTTTTTTTTATTGCCCTACAAGTACAATACCATGTAGAGTTCAATGTTCAATAGTACGCAAGCGCAGACACGGCGTCGCCGATGGAAAGCGCCGCGTCCAACGTAAAAATCACTTGGTAAGTTCGTATGCTACCGGCCTACCGAGTTCCGCGGGCTACGGATAGATGGCGCGCTCTTAAATTGTGGATATAAAAGAAAAATAATACACGTTTTCATCAACATTTTCTTTTATTTACACGTGAACAAGATTGATAGAAGGGATTGCGTGACATGTTGTTATTTCATTGCCTTGGGCACACTTGTCAATTTAGTTAGGGGACCCCAATTTCACTCTATGCGTTTTCCTGTTTGTTTAGGGGAGAGACGTGTTTTTCTATTAATTTGGGCTATCACTTGTCTCCCCGTAAGATCGATTGTGTTAAGGTATTCTGAAGAAATAATTTTACTAGAATGTCTTTTTTAAATGAAATGCTAACATTATAGGGGTCGATCCCGAATGAAGCAGTCATTAAAAAAAAATACTGAGTCTGATGTGTGAAAATTCTCTTTTAGGATGGGAGCAGCTCAATTCTGCCCAGAAATTGGGAAAACGCTCGCTTCGATTACCGTATTCGGTTATGGGCGAGGTTGTGACTCTTCTCACTTTTTAATGTCTTATGGCCATTTAGCAATTTGGTGCGATTTAATGAAGAAGTCAGGTATTCATAATTTGAATTGCTTGTCAACAGATTGGCGCGCACCGATGGCCGACGAACCGGAAGCGGCGAGGGCAAGGCGCGCGCCCGCGCCCCCGCCGCGTCAAACCGTACGCCCGCCGGAACCGCGCCCGCGCATGCATTCGGACCCGCGCATACAACCGGACCCGTTGCGGCTGCCGGCCCCGCCGCGGTTGATCCGGCCGTCGGAGCACCTGGCTATCGTTGAGCGAGCCATGGAGCGCCGGCCGCCGCCGCTCGTGCCGGCTGTCACGGTGCTGCACGGCCCGCGGCCACCGGTACCGCCGCCGCAGCCTCACCCACCGGTTTATAGGCACGTTGCGCCGCCGCCAATGAGAATGCCGGCTCCTGGACCGCAGGTGATGAGGCCACCACCTAGGAGAGATGTTCAGGTAAGAATTGCATGCACATGTACTAATCGATCGCGGCACGTAAGTTATACCAAAATCAGAACAAACAACCGAAGGTAGAAGAGCGTGCAGTCGTTGCATAGTCATTGATATGACGTGTACTGAAGTTTGGAAATAAATTACAGATCGCGGCACGTAAGTTGAATCTAAATCCGCCATTTTAGTTCAACTTACGTGCCGACTATCGACTTACGATTACTATCTAACAAATTGAAGATGCGAACTCCTAAGGGTTGTTTGCACATTTTCCTACAGTCAAAAATTGCGATGAAATGATGATGTGTACTCAGTGAATCAATACTAGGTATGATAACTAGTCCGCGAACTACTAGTTAAAACGCTTATCATAATAGGCACACAACTACCGAGTAGGACGTAGAACATCTCGCATTCTCTCCCACGTTACATAACTTGTACAATGTACAATACTTTGTATACAGACTTGCTGTGAAACTGAAAAAAACAATGCGCTGTGCTCGAGTAAAACTTCTGCGCACATTGCAGACTGTTCTGCATTTTTATTAGGCAGGCACGTAACGGTTCCATGCGTAACTAATTGTAAAAACTCCTTTGCATAAACAACTTCACGTGTACGCCGCTGATTATTAAATAAATCTGCTTTATAACCGTAAAAGATATAATGATTAGCCTTATTCTTCATTCGGTTTTTGGTCAGAGAAGGCAGGCTAGTTTTATCCCAACATCGGTGATTCCGGGTAACAAACATAGTGATCGAACTAGAGTCTCTAACCAATATTATATGCTCGAAAAAAACAAAAAACAAATAATTGTCTTTACAATATTGTCAATTTTGGTTACTAGATGTGGCACATTCATTTTACCTATATTTTGGCTCGTGAGATAGTTTTGGTGTTCCTTCGATCTTACATATTTTTTCTGCCACTTACCAATACTTCTAGTTGTCAGATTCTTTGGCTTCTGAATACCCGTAACGACTGTCAAAGACCTACTGGTATTCAGCTGAATCTGGTGAGACTGGAAGCCAACCCCAACATAATTGGGAGAAGGATGACATGTCTGTACCAATATAAATATTGTAAGAACTTACAACCAAGTCATCTATGTATAAATAATCCTCCGTGTATTTACAAGATTTCAATGGTCACATGAGTAGGCGTTATATCTCTTCCTCGTTATGCTAATCATATTCTGAATACGATGACGCGCAGTATTCCGATGTTTGTATCTTACTCAATACACAACGATGCGAAAGTGATAGCCCAGTGATTCACGAACAATCACTGAAGAAAACAACAATGATGTTCCATTTATTTGTTGAAGGTTCTGTCAGTTTCGTGATTATTATAAAAGAAAATACAGGAAAAATGAAAAACAGGTAGCAATTGGTAGTACGGAACGCTGCTGAATAGGATTCTTCTAGATCTAACAGTATTTAATCAGCAGTTAATATGGATAGATCTTGGGAAACCAGGTCGTGTCTGAGTGCTATATGTTAAATAATACAGACAATTGTAATCATCTTACAGCAATGGCAAGAGTTCGTTTATCCTTTGACCCTTTACAAAAGACCAAGGACCAAGCCCGGGTCGACGGTGCGTTGTGTTCCACGCGCGCCTCATAGAGATGTCAGCACCAACTGGTGGAGTCTGCAAGGGCCGATGCCTGCCAGGGGTGCGGGTTGTTCGAAAGAGATACCGTGGTCCCTGGCACACAGGCAACTAAGGGAACACGAGTGGGTTTTAGTCAGTAAAAGTCTGACATGCCCTACTCCACCCAGAGCGGGAGAAGTTATTTGATAATTTCCCACCCAACAAAAATACCTTTACAAAAGATAATAGAACAATATACAAAACTGGCTGTTTACACCTTAGCTTAGATAGAAAGGAAGCCATGGTTTTTTAAAATCATCTACGTTTGTACAGGGTTGCAATTTAGTCACCGACGTCCGTCAAGTTTCAACTACGAAACTCTCATCCGATTTGTTAAAAAAAAACTAATTCCTATACAACAGTAGATTTACTTTTATTCTATTTCTTTGTTTGTATGTTTTTTAACGAATCGAATGAGAGTTTCATGGGGAAAGCTGTTATGAATTACGTGTAGAATCATCCCTTTGACAGAGGCACGTGATTACATAATTCTGCATTTTTAATGGAACCGTAACTTGCGAGAATTTAAAAGTTCCGATCAAATTGAACCCAAATCGTCACAGCCACCGACAATAGCACATTGTTCTTGCCCCCGGCGCCACCCGGAATGCACGTAATTTAAAACCGAGCTCGCTCTCCGAATGGCTTTCAGTTCCTTCCCGGTTTGAGTCATTGACGGCTTTCTTATTATAATGAGCCCAAGTGGGTGCTGGGCAGTTTGGCACCACAATAGCTACGGATGACGTGTTGCATGATCCAACGTATGACAGTTTCTGGGACAGGGAAAATGGATGATTAGAAATTTTATGGAGATCTCCAAGGTTCGAATAAAGTCTTCAATAAACTTGCGAAGTGTAAAGAATTCTGGTGTAATTGTGACATTAAAAATGATAAAGAGCAGTTCATAAATGCGCTCTTTCAAAATATTCATAACTTGAAAGACAAATGTTGTCCATAAAAAAGAAATACGAACAGCGATGTCTTCAACATTTGGCACAATTCGGTCATAACTAGTGACTCATTTAAAGCAACTGGAGATAATATCTCCACTTTTAAAGGGGTTATTTTTTAATAATCACACAAATCGTCTGCAATTTTTTGTAAAAAAAAATTTATGTGTCCATTTGAATTTGGCTTGACCCAGATAAGGGCCCATCCAAACGTGCCGACTAATAACCCGGCGAGACGGGGCGGAGCCAGTCCTTGGCCTAAAACCACACCAGTTTACCGGTCGTATTGTCATAAAATAAAAGCAAAAAGAATAGATTTTTAATTCGGAAACGCTTTCACAAAAATCTGGTTCAGTCTGTTTGACAATCAAATAAACCTGAAGAGAGAAATCATGAAAAGGCTGAAAATGAAACTGAAAGTAATCATAGTTTCATTAATGTTTAGTCCAACCTTCACAGGCTTATCAGTAAGTAAGCGCAACATAAATCGAATTACAATTAAGTGTAGCTATAAAACATGCCATAACAAAATCGTCAAAGTAAATATAAGTTGATAAATATACCATACATTGTGGGCTTGATTTTTGTTATCGCATTTCAGAATGTAGTAGTAATATGTTATTACAATGGTCCATAACTTCATCCCTTTGATGCCGAACTCTTAGAGGAAGCCTATGTCCCACTGTGAACGTCTTTCGTCTGAGATGACGATATGACAACTTTGGCCAACATTCGGAATTGTGCGTTGTTGTTTTTGTATTGTTATCATATCCTTATCACAACTTATTTGAGATCAGCTTCTTCTTTCATACATCTGTATTAGCTATTACATGTCGTCTTTCTGTCTATATCATGTTTCACACAATCTATGTATCGTGTCTTTGGTCTTCCCCTACCATTCATATTAAATTCCTTGCGACATGCGACATTTCCTCAGCTGATTTCTCAATTTTAATTAAAGACGAGATTGATGTTAGTAGGAGAAGGAATTTGCAGTTTATGAAAGAAGTGGGATTAAGTTTAAAGCTTCTTAGAAGCGTTTGAATGATGTGTGTAGGAGTTTAGTGCTGGCAATTGAAACTGTTTATCAATCAGGTTTGTTAGTGCTAAAGCGATCGCGCTACGCTAGTTACTTTATTGTTTTCCCTTAGAAACAAGTATGATTCCTCTGATGAGATTGGCTACCTCATCAGTTTAACCTACGTACAGTTCAAGTAAGAAAAGGATAGTTTATAAAACAAAAGTTTACATTGCTGGTGATAACTTGTTTATTTGCGGCTCTAGAAAAGGCTCGAGCGTGACATATAAAAGCAATTACAAAATTTTCTGTGGCAGAAATCAAAACAGTTAATAGGCTACCAAACGTAACATATTGGCCTGCACCAACTGACACATTTGAAACTCCAATCATATCTCAAGTTAGAGCCGCACGTTCACTTCATACAACATACCCACTTATTACTTGTCTCATTTCATCCGTAATCGCCATCATCTCGTGGTAAATTATCACAATATTCAATTCACAATGTGACCCAGTTAAGGGCCCACTAATGACTGGCCCTACTTCGATTTGATTGAGTATTGGTACTGCGTTCTGCGTTGGACAGGCAATCAACAAAGATATGAAAGAGATCGTTTGTCTTGGTTTTATTGGCTGGCGATTGTTCGGCCATGTAAACTGGTGGCATTACAAGTAACGGTAGTGTGTTGAAGCGTTTTGATTTGCATTGTCACTCTGTCGTTTGAATGTAGGGCGGATATAAATAGTGGTTATGGACTCGTGTTGTTTTCGTCATGGCTTTTTGTCCTTTGAGTTCCAGTTTTGGTTTCCCGTCTGCTCTATTCCTTTTTCGGAGCTGTTCATATGCAACCTTTAAATTATACAAGCGTTGATAAATCTTCCGTGTGGTGCCAGACGTAAAGAATAGCACCATCCCATTTCTTCCCGTGCGTGTCCTAGAAGGCAACTAAGGGACTTACTAGAGAATGGGACCATTTCGGAAAAAATAAAAATTGTTGGAGGCCTATGTCTTCTAGCAGTCTTTCGGCTGTAGTGATGATAAACGAAATTCCTTCAGTTCCTTCTACTCAAAACATTAAAAAGGTAGGCATGCAAATGACCAAGTTATTCAATTACTTACCATCGTTTGGTCTAGCCTTCTACGGAGACAATTTCTCGCTCGCTCCGTAATTACAGCGGCTTGGAGAGAATCTCGTAGTGCCAATTAACAGTACAGAGTCGCCAACAGGAGCCAATTATAAATACCACGTTTAGATGCCGATTGCGAGCTTAAATGTACGATGTATGGCTGGCGACTAATCGGGAGCTGAGGAAAAAACCGAGATTCTTAAATATAACTTGTAAGCGGAAGGAAATGGGTAGTTTTGTGCGTTTAACATTTTGGCGAAACTAGCTAAGGTTCTTAAATTGTTTGCTAATAGACCTGAGATTATTGTGCATTAAAGCATGATTTTTACAAACTTTTTCCAAGACACCGACTTCCGAAATTAAAGTTAGTTTCACTTTGTACTGTTTTTTCGGAAGTCGGTTGTTTTTTTTTCCACTTTTTAGTTACAGTACCTACCCCAAACCAATTCGACATTAAATCTCCCTGGTCATTGGGTTATTCTCAAAGTCTATCAAATCAAAACAATGCATATTTATGCTATAGCAGCAATCGCGATTGATTTGCTGTAATTTTTTGAAGAGTTCCGTTGTGTCTCCGAAACTCATCATCACATCTATGTGAAATTTAAATGGGACCATTTCGGAATAAACCCCTTTCGAACAAAAAATAATTTTGTAAATCCGTCTGTATAGTATAAAGGAGTTATGCCCAAATATACATAAAAAATATCCCATTTGAAGTCGGTTAAAAAGAGGTTTTCTTTTATCTGTTATGGGGTTCCAAACCTTGCAACTGAGTATTTGGCATTGCTCAGCGCAACTCGCAACATTACCGTGACCTTTGCAAAACATTTCGCTAAAAGTTTATAATATATGTCTGTAACATCAACAACTTCAGAGTCCTTAATTGTTACCATACCCACTGCTACAATACCTTTAGTTAATATAACTCAGTCGGCATCTATTGACATAATATCACTTAAATAGACTCGAATCGGGCATATTAATAAACACAACCCGCAGACCGCCCGTAGTCGCGTGGGTGACTTTGTATTCATCGATTTACTATTCGATAGTTTGTCATGAGTATCGATACTTATATCGATTTGTGCCATTAGCGAGTACTTTAGCCTTTTAATTGTGCATTATTGAATATGGGATACACCCACGGCAGGCTATGTAGGGTCTGGTACTAATGTGGTTTAGTAATAGTTAACTGACGTATCCATTGCAAAACGTTAACAATGTCTGTTGTGCTGATGTCTTAAGGTCGATTATAGCTTTTGATTAATAAATGACAAATATGTTATATTGGCTGTCAGACCTGTCGAAGGAGGCGTTTAAAATTCGAATCGATTGTGATAGAAGGGAGGCTCAGAAAAAGAATTTTAGCAGTTGTGCTATTCTGTAAAATTCTCACCGTGAAAACATAGGTGAAGTGAGCGTGATGTGATCTGTCATTCCATCTGATGCTAGGGATTGACACGAGTGACGGCAGACTTCAAGCCACTTCACCCAAGTTTCACGGTGACATTTTTACAGAAAACATCTCCAAGAGAATCGTTTAAAAAGTGAAGTGACGAGTTTTTTGTAACATGTACGCTTTGACTAATCTGTTGAAAGAAGGGAAAAGCCGTTTACCTTAACCCACCTAAGACATGATCTGCCCTGTAAATGATTATGGTAAGGTACCAGACCTAGTTAGCTTCGGCGTTTTCCGGACAATTTCAATCATTACCTCATAAAAAACAGCAGCGAGCAGTAGTGGCCCAGTGGTAACGGCCCCGACTTACGAGTTGTAGGTCTTACACAGGTAGGTAGGTAGGCTTTACAAAATTGATTTCATTACCACTGCTCTCTAAACGGTGAAGGAAAACATCGTGAGGAAACCGGCATGACCTAGAACCAAAAATTCGAAGACATGTGACATCTACCAACCCGCACTGGGCCCACGTGGTGGATTACAGCCCACTCTCCCTCACATAGAGGAGCCATGTGTCCCAACAGTGGGTGTTCTCACTGTTTAGCCTATAATGTTTTATAGGCTGATTATAAATCATAGAGCAGTGGGAGCCCAGTGGAATCGGCTATTAGGCCTTACAAAAAAGAAAAACGTATCAAATCTCGCAGTAGGAAGTCAGAACAATTTACAATCAACGCGAAAGTAATACGCGAAAGGAATCGAACGTGCAATTGAAAAATAGCTTATTACCTCCGCCCAATAAGAGTGGCACCCGTAGAAAGTGCATCGCAATCTTTGTTATGCCCTCCGCAATAATTCGTCCGTCGGATTCTATAGCTGACGGCTGCAAGCGCTATCGACGCAAGCGCAGCTACCATCAATTACTTGTATAGCTGGATTGTGTTACGCTATTTCAATTCGAGAAACTACGTATTAGTGCTTGTATCCAATTGAAACGGGCAGTAAAATTAAAATATTGAACTGTGGAGTTGTAGGTTTATAAGTGTTAAGGTCTGCTTTCCAAAATGAAATTGTGGTTCTAGTTATTCCATTATACCATGTGCTATAAAACAAGACAGGTCCGTTAATATACAACTTGCCTTATTTGTTTTCGTGGAAACACGATATATGGGTAAAGAGGGAAATCCGACACAAATGCTGGATGGAAGCAAATTTTTCAATGATATGAAGCTTTGGTACTTGATACCGAAGAATTGTCAAACGTAACTGGCAATGGGCACGGCATTGCTCGCAGAACAGATGGGTGATGGTGGAGAAAGGTTCTGGAGTGGCGACCGCATACTGGAAGACGTAGCGTTGGACGGCCTCTCACAAAGTGGACCGATCACCTGTTGAATGCCGCAGAAATCCGCTGGATGCGAGCTTCACAGAATTGGTCGAAGTCGCGGTGCTCGTGGGCGGCAGTGGATGATGATCATGAAAGGTATCAAAAGCTTAGATCAAAAGAGTTAAACTTATGATTCATCATCTCATCAACATTTAGCTAAAAGACGTCCACCGCTAGTGATAGGCATTCCATCAGATGCGTCACTTCGCTGGATTCTGAGCTTCACTATGAAGCCTATTCTTTTCTCCATGAAACTAAAAAATTGCTCATACTTCCAATATAATTCATGTATCCTGGTCATACTACACACATTAGTATCGCCCTTCGCAGGGTTGTCGCTTTCGCTGAAAGTGTAAGGAGGGGGCGAGGGCGTGGTTCTCTCCGGCGCCTCTGATTTACTGCGCAGTGACCAATTCATTATTATATTATCACCTGCGCGTGCGCTGCGTGGCCCTTTCTGCCCTTCATTGTTAAGGAAAATTATGGTTTCATGTTTATAATTGGATGGGCGTTTTCTCTGAAACGAATAGAAAAAATGCTCAAGGAAAATTCTTGAAATCTTTTCCGTGGCATATTCAAAGTTGGAGCAAATTTTTGTTTCGTTTTCAAGTAGCTTGAGGAAAACTGCAGCGATTACTTAATATTAATTAAAACAGCAATTTATTTACATGAGTGACAAAAAGCGTTTTCGTTTGCACAATGGAGTGGTTGATGTTTTTTGAAACTTTGTTTATTATGACGTAATTTGGGTAACGGATTCAAAGAGGCCAGTATTAAACAATTCTTAAGACAATCTTTCCAAAAGATTTTTGCTTGAAATGATCGATTTACAATTTTGTTATTATCCTACTAATGTTATAATAACAGGTAGCAAAATATTTGGATAAATATTTATTTATTTATTTATTTGGATCAGTCATAGTTTATAACCTGGGTTACCACATAGGATACTTTTTATCGCAGGAGTACGTTCCCGTGGGATGATTTCCGACCTCCGCGCTGATGAAGCTGCAGGCAAAAGCTAGTTTAGCATAAAAGAAAAGCTATCTTTGCTAATTTCACTGTTAAAACCCGCAATCTCCTTCACATAATTTCTTTATAACTCGCTAGCAACTTTCTCTACCATTTAAATTCCTTTTTCTTTTTAACTGGCATGTCAAACACTACAGGCAGACTTGAAACTCAATATTGACGAGTAACAGGATCTGGGGATTACCGGCTACTGCCCAGATAAAGTGCGCGCAGTAAAAAAAGACGAAAACTCGTAAAGAGTCAATAAACCGAATCGGTTTTCAGCTTGCATTGACTTCGTTAAATCCCTTTGTCTTTCGTAAAATTTATTTTAGCAGTTCATTTATAAATAAAAATTACATTGGTGAAAATTAGATTAGATTTAGCCATTTATGTCAAACTAGCTTTTGCTAGCGGCTTCGCCCGCGTGGAGGTCGAAATAATTTTTCCCACGGAAACGTACTACCGGAATAAAAAGTATCCTATATGTTAATCCAGGTCATAAACTATATGTGTGGCAAATTTCATCCAAATCCGTTCAGCCGTTTCTGCGTGATTGAGTAACAAACATCCTAACTGGATGCTGCTGTGGTGGATGCTGCTGCCCTTACATCACAATCTACACCTGCCGCACGAAGATTTGCTAGTGGCAGAGTTGTGCCACTTGCGCGCAGACAAAGCAATGGTGTCTCCGTCGAAGATGGCGCACTGCGTCAGATGTTGTGCCTTCAAAGTGTTCACTCCCGTGCCGTTCTTGTGGAAATAAACGACCAAAAATAAATAAACATCCTCAAAACTTTCACATTAATAGTAGTAGGATTTATTCTTCAGATAAAAGTTTAAACCTTTAAAAGGTCAGGTAAGTACCCTAAGCATTTTCAGAGTCGACTTTTGTGAAGGCACTCTAATACACCACTCTAGTTTCGTAATAATCTATCAATCAGAATCTGAATCATTTTTCGAATCTGCTCAACAACGTAAAAAAGACGATAAATGATGTTGAGCAGTCAAAATGAAAGCCTACCCTGCCCTACTTTTAGTGTATTTCGCAACGACCCCACCGGACATAATTAGATTCTTCACATTTCCACCACGACAACTCTTCTTCCACGTCCAGTCCAGCTTTGTTCAAAGCTTCATCAAATTATATCGTTCGTCTAACTGGATTACGACCCGCAACTACACTCTTCCAATCTTAAAACATGTAGAAATTACGGATAATAAAAGATCTGGCGTCTGAAGTCTTCAAGGTGAACCTGAAGATTGCAGACGAAGCGACAAATTGTCCTTGTTGCGATCATTAGTGACAACAGAGTAATACATCAGAGAATATACAGCGACGGCGCAACATTAAATCTCTGCTCTTTATATGCGCGTTTCGGAATTGACCATCATGTTTACACAAATATACTAAACCTGGTTTTATTATTGGTGCAAGAACATGCTAAAACGATACATAAATCACTTTTTAAGTGTTCAGAAATAATAAATTAAACTCAAGAAATCAACAATACCAAATTGTTGATTTCTTGGGTATGCACTTCATAATCAGCCACTTCATGGTCCCACTGTTGGGAAGAAGTAGAGTATAATCCGCCACGCGGGCCCGGGACGGGGTACGGGTTAGTAGATATCACATGTCTACAATTTTTTGGGTTCTAAGACATTTTTTCACGATGTTTTCACAGGTTTCTTCACGATGTTTTCCTTCACCGATGTTTTTCTAACACTAAAGTATGAGCAAAAATATTATTAGTAGTGTGAGTTTAAACTCATGTTTTTCCGAGGTAAATAGTACATACTTACCCGTAAATGCATGGTGTGAGACATGTGTGCGATGATAAAATAAATTGAACATAAATACACGGTTAATTTTAGGTCGTTCTGGAACCGAAAGCCATGAACTCAATCATCGAACTCGAATCGATTGGGACTATTTTTTTCAATAAATAACAATAAAAAAAATCACGAAAACTTAAATTTATTGATTTTTTTGTGAAATAATGAAAACTCGAAGTAACGCTTCCTTGCCATCAATGAATTTATGCGTGTGTAATGTGTGTAAAAATATGAAAAGCGAATTCAGACTTTATTTCATAACAGTAAAGGGTAAAAATATAAATTACACCAAACTAGGTAAGTAGGTCCGCAGTTTACTAAAATTATTCTTAGAAACCTATTGTCTCGTGTTCGACCGGCCTTTACAAGAATGCACAACCGAATTTCGCGGTTAAAATTATAACAATAAGATCTTAATTCGGTTCAATATTTTCATAGAAAAGGGCACCTCCAACTAATAATGAACTCTACGTAACAGATTTAACGATTCATTTTTCTGTTTGAATTGCCTGCCTTTGTGAAGCCGCCGCAAGCATTGTCGCATAAAAAATATTTTAGGCATATTTAGTATTTATCATATGGTTGTTTTTTTTTCGGGTTGGGAAATCATCAAATGACTTCTCCCGCTCTGGGTGGAGCGGTAGGGCTGTCATAGGTAGGTATGTCAGACTTTTACTGACTAAAACCCACCCGTGTTCCCTCAGTTGTCTGTGTGCCAGGGGCCGCGGCATCTCTTTCGAACAACCCGCACCCCTGGCAGGCATCGGCACTTGCGGGCCCCATCTGGTGCTGCTGTCATCTCTTTGAGGTGCGCGTGGAACACAACGCGCCGTCGACCCGGGCTTGGTCCTTACCGGACGGCGAGCTACCCATTACTCGCCGTCCGCAAGCCCGCGCCTACGGTGGCCGGGAATCAGCCTGGGATTCCCAACACCCAGGGCGTCTCCAGCGAAGGCTGCAGCCACGAGGGCACATGTACTGCCTCTCCCTCACGTGCGCCGCCTCCCTCTTTGCGAGCATCACTGCTTCGCTGAAGGAGGTGATGGCTAACCATGTACTCTCGCTCCGTACCATGGCCTGGACCAGGGGGCCTACTCCCTAAGCGAAATCGGTAGTATCGGCCATCGTTACGGGCGCTTCGTTCTCCGTCTCACTTACGGACATACCATAAGTTAGACAGATAGCGAAGCGCTCGTAACGACGGCCGATACTACGGATTTCGCTTAGGGAGTAGGCCCCCAGGGCCGGACGCGAGAGATCGCCGCCGCCGATCGCCTCCACGAGGACAAGGCGGTGGTCCGCCCAAGCCGGGCAGACCTCGATCGTATGCTCCACCGTGTCCTCAGGGCCATCTTCGCAATGGAAACACCCGAGCGTTTCCTCCCGCCTTATGCGAAACAGGAACCTCCCGAAACAGCCGTGTCCGGTGAGGACCTGTGTCAGGCGGAAGGTTCCCGTGTTATGATGATTTCTGATAAAATTACGATGTTAATTTGCACGATATTTTGCTCGTTTCTTGTTGAATAGACAAGTACTTACCTAATCTAACAGCAGTATTTTTTTGGGAATCCTACTGAACATTTGCATAATATTTAAACTCAAACTTCATATCGCGCGGAGGTCAAAGGCTGTTTTGTGCACTCGAACATTCAAAGATCTTTTAAAAATAGTTTTGTTGTGAAATATACCTAGAATTTTCTTTAATTATGAGTACGATTTCTGTACATACCATTAAATACACCAGGATACACTTAAATCACTGTGAAACACTCAACACAATCAAACTTCACATAACAATGACGTCACTGAGCATCGGTTTGTTTACGTAACACTTTTTATCGAAAAAACAGTTTTTATGATGCTATTTGATGCAAATATTATCTAAAACAATGTAATAACTACTTATAAATGAATATTTATCCACTTCACGTCGAATATGCACAAAAAATAAGAAAAAACACTAAATAACTAGAGAGCCTAACAAGATAACGCTCTATCGACGCGCGCGTTCGAAGCGTCACTGTCAACTATTTTTATAAATGCCACAGAACTTTTACGCGTTTGAATGATGTAGTTCACGAAAGAGTGGCTATCGGCTCATAGAGTTAAATCATCGCAGACGAGATTAAACCTTAATACGGGCTGTTGTCCGCAACTCCACGTCAAAGCGCGTATTGAGATTAAACCTTATTTAAGTGAAGTATTAAGATAAAAACCGCTTGCTTCTGGGTGGTACGATATCGTACCAGCCGGGCTTGAAGGGTGCTCGACTTACTGTTACGATATCGTAGCAGCCGGACGATAGCGGTAAAATACAACTCCCAAGCCTACTCGTCGTGTCTAGTTGAATAGGTACAAGTACCTACTAGGTGATGCGAGAGTGGTGAATTAAATGTCAATTAATTTCTCACGTTTACGAGATGTGATAGTGGTAAACACCGTGCCGTGCTTTCGATACGAGATGATGGAGGTAAATGAACTTACACCAACCTAAATCGTACCTGAAATGAAATACCTACTTGTAGGTACACATGGCTACACCTCAAGTTATAAATTTCCAGTATAAGCTGTTCTCACATTGAATAGGATTTCCGTACAGTGCAAGATCAGCATAAACTGGAACTGTATAGCTTGATGTGTAGCCGTGCGTACCTACTTACTTGCAGCCGATTATTCGTCCGACGTCCGTTGACCCACCGCGGGCGCGCTGAACTGACGCACATGCACAGCTGTGCCGCGCTACGTCATCACCGAGCAGATCGCGTACGATCTTGCGTTTATGAATGAAATAGTGGAAGCGCTACTAAAATTTAACTCGAATGACAGAAAAAAAGTGATAAATTTCTAACTTCTTTATTAAATGTCTTAAAACAAAAATAACAATGCCAATAGTGACTGTTACTCGTCTGGAGTTACTGTGTTTCGGCTCCAGAACGATGTAAAAATAAACGTGTATATGATAAAAATGGTTTATTATTTTTAACAGGTCAATTCCTTACGCGCTAAGGTAGCAAGCAAAATTTCTACGTTTTTTGCAAATCCCATTGAATGACTTCGAGGGTCGTATTGATTGATTTTAATTATTTATTTCTCTAAATACATACTTGCTATTGTCGCTAATAACATTTTGTTCAACATACAGCCTGTCTATCACTGAAATAAATAAAAAAATCACCACCACCACCACCTCACCACCACCACCTCTGTACCTATTTTTCTGTTCTAATCTTCTTGTCTGTTTATATATGTGTGTACATAAATGGTTAAATAAATAAATAAAAAAATAAATAAAAATACGTAAGAATATTTGAATTCGCGGTCCACCCAGTTGCTTCTCCATTAGAAACTTTGGGCTGTCTTTTAAGCAAATAAGCCTGTATTAGGACAGTTTGCTTTTTCTATCAAAATTATTCATTCCCAAAAAAATTGCATGTGATAAATATTACGGCCTTTGACGGTATTGTTCTACATACCTATTAAATTGTATCGTATATCAAACAGGTAGGTATATTATTTATCACTAAAATGTTAGCGTGACTACTTTCCAATGTCGCCGTACATTCGACGCCCACGCTGGCGCGCGACTGATTGACAGCTGACTGCACTCGGCTGCGCGTGCGTCCATTGTTTGCACGACACGTCAAACTGTATTGTTGTTTTCTTGGCTTAGCGTCATACAAGTTTCGCTGGTTGTCATATTAGGAGGGCCCTGTCACTTTTTGGATGTAATAGTACTATTCAGGATGGGCGGCTTAAATTGGTAAACGCCTCCCGGACAAAGCCATTGTTCAAAGTTTTTTTTACATCTTGTATGAGGAGTTAATGTAGAAAAGCTCTGTCTAAAAGTGGAGCAGTACAAAAATTACTAATTTTTACTTATAATAATTTGGGTAGGTATTACACGCTCCTTACCACTGCAATAGTTTTTTTTTAGATATGTTCCCTTAACGTCGAGCGGTGAGGGTCATCTCGCTTTTATTCCGTCTACGTCGACCACATGATTTCATCGTCGGTTTTATTCTCTTTACGTCGAGTGCCGCAAGTACAGTCAGAAGAAAAGTGCTGTTAATTGATTGGGATCAGGTGTGATGTTATGAGTAGGAACATCATAAAAACACTGTGAAATGAAATGTTTATTTATGTAAATAGATCTTCTTATAAGACACTTTTACACGTCGATAGTTTGTAGGTCAATATTTATAAAACTAGATGGCGCCGGCATTTCCTAGCTGACTGTTCCCTGAGAAGAAAAGCCGAAACAAACTCAGAGGTCATGGTCTCTTTTAAAGTCCAAACATTATATTGTTTGAATTTTGTGTGAGTCTAACAATTAAAGGCTAGGTTTGGAAGGGCATTTTGAGGAAAGAGCCATTGCAGCTTTGAGCTGACCTGTCCCAGCAGATGGCATGTATGTGTCAGTCACCGTGTAGCTCAACCTACTTTAGGGAGCTCAACGACCCGTCATAAGACGCCACCAGATCTGCAGGACATTTGCGTAGGCCATTTACAAAATACCCAAAACCACCAGAAAACCCTACTCGTGTGTGTGGCCTACCGACTTCATAATAAAGATAATAAATTAGGGATTTTATTAAGGGAATGAACTAATAAATGTAGGTAACTATATCAGCCCTCGCATTTGTTTTCATAGGTAAGTAAGACTGTTTGATGGGGATGCGCTAAGGTAAACCCCGAAATTCAATTTCAATTTTACTTACGTTTCTTGGCAGGTAATTGTTGTAACAAATATGGCTTCACAGAATTATAATCATTAGAATCAGCAATCCAATTGCTTAAGGTGAACCTAGTCCACATTTTTCCCATACAAACTTCGGGAGTGTATTACTCCACTGTTCGACAATGTACATCAAAAATAAAACATGGTATGGTTTTGTCTCATTATTAATATTGTCTGTACGGAAACAAAATACTAAAATAAAAAGCTATTAAACAGTTATGAGCCTACAAAGATTCGATTTTCTTGGTAATTTAACCTAACTTTGGGCATGTTTAAGTAATAAAAGAAGTGTAAAATCTGAAAAACCAAGTCGGTACCGACAAAGCTCAAATATCGAAAAGTACAATAAACTTTATTGGTCATTGATTTATGCAGTGGTTTTTTCATAAAACCCGATCTACCGAAGGGCTGTCTTAATTTTTTACACGCCTGTTGTACTATAAATAATCCTGCATCTCACTCAATAATGTTGTGCGTGTGGACTAGCTTCTAACTGCTCATCACTGATATTACCTCTGTCGGACACGAAGCCTGGTGAGACAGCGTGCTTTTTAGCCAGGCCCATCATTGAGTTCGAGCCCGCGACTAAGTTCCCCTTAAGTTATTATATTGGCTCCGAAGGTCATGATTTCATGAAATACTCATTCAATAGGTTAATATGATTTAAGAACGCTGTATTGATAATTTTTATGGCTATGACCTGCGAATAGAAAAAAAATGTTATTAGCCTTCCACGTTTTCTGCATTTATGTTCAGTTGGCTAGTCGTTGGCGCTCTACTACACTTGGTGACACTGATGGCACTGTTTTCTTCATCATATCAGCCGAAAGACGTCCACTGCTGGACGTAAGCCTCCCCAAAAGGGGGGGATTTGCCATAATCGCCACGCTGTATGGCGATCAAATGCATAGAGACCGCTGCTGCCCATTCTCTAGTACGTAAGTCCCTTAGTCGCCTTATACGACACCCACGGGAAGAAATGGGATGCTGCTATTCTTTTACGTCCGGCACCACACGGAACAACTTACTGTTACGTGGTGTTTTCTTATCGGGGTTAAAGTTGTTTGCATCTGAAAAAAAAAATTTACTGAAATATATGCCACAGGTTGCCTACTATTAGAAGGCTATAAGTATAAACAAAGTTGAATGGCACACTTACCCTTTAAATAAAACATAAGATAAAACTCTGCCTATTGCTGTGAACATATTTTTCCCATTGAAGTAAATCTTTAAAAAATAATGATTTAGCGTTTTTATTGATTGACATTGCCAAAAAGCTATGGATTTATGCCGAACAACAACTGTTATTTAAATAAACACTTAACAAACAAAATTCTTATTAAAAAAATCCTTTAACGTATCGTACGAAACATTGGAAACCAACCTGCGGCAATGAATCCGTTGCGCGATGATTATGCAAATATATTTTCTTTACGCGCACGTCTTGCGCCTGCGCACACAATGCCCGTACAAAGGCCCATGCGGCCATACTCGATGCGCGAGTGAAAACGCCTTTGATATGCTAATATTATAAATGTTAATGAAAGTAGTTTGTTATATGTTTAGGTACTAAAAGTACCTACATACGTTACGTGTTTGTTTTTATTGTGGATATTCAAATGAGTTAGATTTTCTTATGCAGACTTGAATGGGTAGAGAAACATGCAAACTTACCCTGTAAAAAATGTAATAAGACTGCCTCATTGGTCAGTCAAGTGGTCATCAAGTGGTCGCAAGCGCTACTGTTGAGCTAGTCATGGGTCCGATTCTCGGATCGCGCAAAGTTTTATTGTGTTTCTCCAACTGGAATTTCTCAGTAACAGCCCGGAGGCTAGTTTTGTGCCTATTTGATGGCAATAGGGTCTCCCCCTGTTACATGGGGCTAAAACATAGCTGGAGAAATGTGAGTACACCTCTGCCCTTTGGGGAAACGAGATAGGATAGGATATAGAAGAGCTTGTACGATGCGACGATATTACTTATATTTCAACACAGTTCTAACGGGTTTCGGTGTTCCTTCATGTGAGATTTTGCTCTGTTGTCATCACTTAATGATGCAACAATGCTAATAATTTAGGAGTCGCTTCCATACTATACACCTGACTAGTTATGCATTCCCGATGTCCCTGGCATCAAAATATGTTTTTAAAAGCCGCTTCCATACTTTCATAACTAAAAATTAACTTTAGGTAAATATGCATCCGAATATCCGATCTGTAGGTACTGATCATGGAATGGTATGGATTTAGAGTTTCGGCGGGGTTATTGCGTAACACATTAGCAGTAGGAATGGCTTTCATTAAGACAGATCAGCTACACTCATTGGGTTATATTACGTTCTTGAGCAGACACATTTGTACACGCTTTATATTAGCTTCACTTGTATGTTTGTAACCGACTCCTTAGGGCGCAATTTTGACCCACTTCAAACGGTCAGATTTCATTTAAACTTTGTAGACTTATCGAGGACCGATGACAATTCAAAAATTAAAAAATAATATAGAAAAAACAAAAACAAAATAAAACTTAAAAATCACGCTTTTGTAGTTAGCAGAACTAAAAAATGGTAAATAAATAATAGTTTTAAAAAAAACTTAAAAAACACGCTTTAAAAAACTTTTTGAGGTATTTTTATAATCAATTAATAACAAGCACCCCACGCTTTTTAATAGAATTACATTATTTTCTACTTTTTTAGTTTGGTTTTTAAAGCGTGTTTTTTAGTTTTTTAAACTATTATTTTTCGCCCTAAGAAGCAATAGATTGGCAATATCTTTCAAACTGATTCAGGCTGATTGACTATATCCTTTTCCCAACTATGTAAGGATCGGCTACCAGTCAAACCAAATGCAACTGGATATCAGTATTTCATATGAAGCGACTGCTTTTCTCCCCTTCACAACCCAGTTACTGGGTAATACGATACCCGTTGGTAAGCCTGGCTATCAGACTTTTGAACTTCTAACGTCCCGTAACGACTTTCAATAATCCACGAAGGAAAGCCGGTACCAACGGCTTAACGTGCTATGTAAAGCTGGTCACCCATCCACTAGCCAACCAAACGTCCTGAGTTCGTAATCTGCAAAATTCATAATGGTCGATCATTGGTCGGTCAGTGGTCTCGTAATAGAATTGTGTTATAATGGCATTGGTGCCGATTCTCTTGTCACAAAATTCTCTAAACTAAACTAAAAATCACTAAAATTTAGTTTATTCCTGTCAAACGACGATTTCCCATTCTGAAATTGACTAAAGTGACACAACTTAACTATATTTTAGTTTGACAGCACTAAGATTGTACTGAGTTTTTAATTTAGTGAAAATGGTAATTTTGCTATTCTGTTGTTGTCAAATTCATTATTCTATTCAATATAAAATTTCGATTGTCCAACTAAATTTGACTATTTTTAATCGCGATTAAAAAGGTGTGGAATAAAATTAGTTGTCAAGAACTAAAATTCACACTGACACCTCGACTTCGGGCGCAAATACAGTACTGTATCTTTTTTTTCTTTTCTTTTGCTTATATCTCGAAATTGGTGTGTCCTATCGTAAAAATAATGAAAATTTCGACCCCCTTTATAAAACCCCATACACCTCTAAAACTCAACATGTAGGTAATAATTTTTCATGTTTTCGATACAAAAAGTAAAAAAATCCATTTAAAACACGTTGAGGCTGCCCCCCCTGCGCGGTTCCGGCTCTAAAAAAGATCACGGGGTAGGGCAAACGTGGAGTCGCATTTGTCAAATTCGATTTTAGTTGTGTCAAAATTATTTTTAAATTTAGAGATCTTTTTTTGCAGAATAGCTTTAAGATTCTCATAGCCAAAAGTAAGGAATTTTAGTGATAGTTTAGTTAGTTTAGTTCGGTGTACAACAGAATCGGCACCATTGTCGTATTGCCATTATTATAAAACCCGTTAGTAGAAATTATTTTCCAAAAACGACTACTAAATTTGAACATTTATTCATGCCTGATTTCATTTACATATATTTTACACATTATTTATTAGTTTATTAGTGTTAAATTTTAGCAGATTACCGCCTAAGTCAGTCATTCTATGTACGAGATTACCAATAAATGCCATTTCTTTCAATGCAGTGTCAGTGGCTGACCATTGGAAAGTCATAATGACGCCATTATATTAGTAGATCACCAAACTTGTCAAAATCAACAATTTTGAAATCAATGATAGACCATTCTGACACTATTGTAATAGCAGACTTGAGGCCCTGATCAATCGACCCGTTTTGCTGTCATTACTTACCCACAAAACCCCTGATTCTGATTGATAGTGTGTAGGGTTCTTTTTCAGTATATGCACAGGTATGCCTACACATAATTATTTGTGTCTCGTCTGGTGCTAATTATGAGAGACAAATGAAGGAATTAGGTTAGTTACCGCCCGCCTGGCGACAGCCCAACAATTTGTCATTTTTTGTGAACCATTGCATATTTGTCTAGCATGTGGCTCAAGGGAACTACAAATAGATAATGTATACGAGTAACATAATATTCAGAAGACCTGTAACGAATATTAGTGGGTAAAGTCAAGGTACTGTTTCGTGTGGCGCCAGACGTAAGAATAGCACCATCCCATCTCTTTCCTCGAATGTCGTAGGAGGCGACTAAGGGACTTACTAGAGAATGGGCAGCAGCGTTCTCTATGCATTTTGCTGCCATGCTGCGGTCACCAACCCGCCTGCCAAGCGTGGCGATTATAGCAAAACCCCCCAAACTGGGGGAGGCCTATGTCCAGCAGTGGACGTCTTTCGGCTGGGATGATGATTATGAAAGTCAATGAAATTATAACTTAAATTGTCCGTATATTGAATTCTCTTCTGCTGTTGGAAATGGGTATGAAACGATAAATTGCCGAAGGGTGCCGATTAACTTTATAATCTTATTTATAAAAGTCAGCCTATAATGTTCCCAGTGTGGGGACACATGCCTCCTCTCGGTGACAGAGAGTGGGCCGCTCTCAACCACGCGGCCCCAATGCCTTCAAATTTTTAGTTCTAGGACATGCTGGTCTTCTACCGATATTTTCCTTCACCGTTTTAAAAGCAGTGGTGATTAAATAATTTTCTTCGGCCAACACTGCTCCTCAACTTCTCACCTAGCTACGTCCTAATTGTCCTCAAATAGGAATAGTTCATTCAAATAAAGCTTTGCATTTATGGAATCACAAAAGACAAAAGCAACAAGACTGTCGATTGCAAATATCATATTGCAATGCACCTCGATGCGACGACACGTAAGGTGGTCTGCAGGATCCCAAGATAAAATAAAATCCCTTTTTCTACACCATTTCCATTACCTTTGTAATGTAAATACAACGAAATCTAAATGACAAGCATTACAATTCATACATCAATCATTGTTATTGTCTTGCTTACTTGTCCAGTCAATCATTTAAAACGAAAGTCTCGATATTCTTGTATCTGTCATCGATATAAAATAAACACGTTTATCGATTGTCCTTGTTCGTATTATGCGATTATAATCGATCAATTTACTCGTTACCGTTGTAACAGATGTCAATCAACTCGGAATGTTACGTGAGGTGTGAGTTTGCGTCATTTTAATAGCTTGCCGTGAGTGTGAACACTTCCTTTGAGGATATGCTAGTGTGTGATAAAATTTAGCACCTAATTTAAATAAACTGTTATACATACATTCTTGTTTCTATATCCGTTTTAAACTTCAAACATAGCTGTATCGTATTAGAATTAGAAATTATTGGTGTGTGTTAGCTGACATATGGCAATTTCTTTTTTGTGTTTCCTAATGTTAATTACTTACTATTGTATAGAATCAATTTTTTATAACTCAGACAGCTGTGCTACTGGGCAGTTTGTTGCGCCACTTCTTCATCCCAGCTAAAGCACTAGGAAGTGTAGAAAGGCAGGCGTTTTGGCGGACTGTCCTATGTAATTTTGACGTACGAAAACTGCTGATTATCAGGTGTTTGAATAAATAAATAACTTTTTATTTAGGTTTGATTTGTGATTATAAGTATTCAAGCAATCATTAATCAATTTATTTATTTAAAACTTGCAAAAGGTAAACATAAGGCCAAAGATTTTAATCGTAGATTTGGTCAGCACATGCCGCGGGAAAAGATAGTCGCATTTTTAGCGAGACTTGACTTGATTATCATACAATATGTAACAAAAACCCTGTTGTTCCTTCTACCCACGTTTTCAGAATCGGTATACATACGTAATAAAGCATGTCATTTATAAAAACTGTTCAACAAAAATAATTAAAATAAATATTTAATTATGAATATTTGTAATGTTTAACTGATTTTGATTAGATCAAAGAAAGCCGCCAAGCTCGTAGTCTATTGTGGGAAATAAGGATACTTGTAAAATCAGATACTGTTAACATTTTTTTTGAATAATATGTCGATTTTAATAGTTATTTGATGTTGAACTCTCGACTAGCCAATGCTTATTTTTTAAATTATAACTTCGTAAATGTTGTGCTTGTGGGTACTTACCCACAAGCACAACATTTACGAAGTCTGACAAAAACCCTGTTGTTCCTTTTAGGGACGTATACACTTGTATACGTCCCTAAAAGGAACAACAGGGTTTTTGTTACATATTGTATAAACGCCACTATTATTGTGTTAAGGCTCCCGCAGTTAGGCGCGCTGCGACTCCAGTAGAACTGGACACTATCGCGCGATTTAGTTCAGTGATCCCAATGAGGGCAAATCGCCAGTTAATTCCGTGAAGCCAGGCAGGGCAGATTGCAATCTTTGCATAAGGCGGATTTAATACTACTGTACTACATATATGTTATTATTTTAAACCAACCAATGACATGACTTGTCTACAACAACAATAATTAATGACATTAAGATTTAATTTGTCATTTCCTATTTTCCACGCTCCGGATTGCAGCCGAATTTGACCCAAATATTTGTTCCAATTGAAGTTCAATGATATACTACATTGTGTTCCTACTGTCATTTGTTTGAAATGTCACCCTGTCATTTCGTTGACCCTGCCGTGGTCAAATAGTGCCCTTTCACGTAATAAATAAAGTAGCGTTACACTGTAATGAAACGTACCATTGTTGTTGACTGTAGAAAAATATTTACTCGCGGTAAGAATGTTTTATGTGGCAGTCATTATAATAGGTAAAGATTGATACATTGTTGGTATTGACTAGGGACTTGTTAGGTTGTGTTATGTCTTCTATGTAGGTACCTATTTAATCTTCTTACTAAGTTGCTTATTTACCAGCGAATGGTTAACAGTATCTTTTCTCTGCGACATTGTGCATGTAAAATTGGG
The DNA here is from genome assembly GCA_949091785.1 of Polymixis lichenea. Classification (NCBI taxonomy): domain Eukaryota; kingdom Metazoa; phylum Arthropoda; class Insecta; order Lepidoptera; family Noctuidae; genus Polymixis; species Polymixis lichenea. Next base: position 4,991,277 of record OX420938.1, read on the forward strand.
CTCCACGATAATTGACAAATACGTGCACTGACTGGACATGGCCCTTAAACAAACACATTTCTGTTAGCGTTCACGCCAAACACTACACCAAAATGTAAGGGAATGACATTACCTGCTGAAAGATTACGTCGTGTCCTTTCCGCAGGTAATGTCATTCCCATACATTTTGGCGTTGCGTTTGGCGTGAACGCTAACATAAATGTGTTTTGTCTAGGCCTGCAGCTCCACTAAATCAGTGTGGTTCTTTCCTCAAAAGACGTATTTCAGGCATCTACATGGTCTCCACATGATCTGACAAAGATTATGTCTGGACTTTAAAAGAGACTGTGACCTGAGACCTCTGAGTTTGTTTCGGCCTTGCTTTTGAGAGTAGTCAGATAGAAAACGCGGACGTCATCTAGTTTTCAAAATATGATTGACGAGTTACAGAAATAAAATCATTTAGCATTTATAAAGTTAGGAAAATTATTGTTAAGTGAATTAACACCCTACGCCACCTTGCCGTGTTATACCCATTTGATACTACTGTCAAAAAATTATAGTTATGATTTGGTTATACGGACAATTTAAGTTGGTAGTTCCCTTTTTTTTTATTACGGGGGGAAATCCTCATGGATGTCCTCCGCCCCGGGGAGGGCGGAGGGGTCTGTCAGACTCTTACTGACTAAAACCACCCCGGTGTTCCGTCTCTCACTTGCACCGGGAATCCCGGGAACTAGTGTGACTTCTGCGATCCCCGACTAGTGCCGGCCCGCCTCTGCGGGCCACCTCGCGATAGGGAGTGAGTTGTTAAACTCCCCCCTTACGTCATAGAGAGGCGCGCGTGGAACACTACGCGCCGCCATCTCGGGTCCTAAGAAGTAGGGGGCAACGGATTTAAGTTGGTAGTTCCCTGCCTTAACCTACGTTTTAACATGAATTTCGCTATCAATTTGTTATAAACAGACATGGCGTTGTAGTGCTACTACGAGGCAGAGGGCTGGCTGGGCAGGATGAGACGTCTATTAACTGCGTAGTCAAAGTCTTCCGTTTAGTTTGCAGCCGCCATTTAGTGATTAGTGATTACTGCAGGGATGCAGCAGGGTAAATGTCTGGATAAACGTCAGATGTTACGAAGAGTATAAGTATGTAGTGTGCCATTTATACCAGCCAGTAACTAGTTAAAACAGCCAGCTGCACCTTTAATAAAGTAATTGCAAAAATGTGTTTTTTTTTTCTATTTAAACTTTTACGAGCAAGAAGTAAACTGACGTAGTTTAATGGTTACTGAATAAACGTTACAATTTCGTATTTCGGATAACATAGTTAGTTACCTAATGAATTATACAGGCTCAATTTTTAAATTTTGTAATTTTTTATGAAAATTAAATCAGCTGTTCCATACATTTTGACCGCGTAGGTATTGCACGTTTTTTATGAAACACCTGATTTTTTTTTGTATAACCGACGAAAAACTTTTACGCTAAGGGGTCTAGAATGATATGCTGCATTCATGGTCACAGTTTGCGCACTGGTTAAAATGTTATCCTGTATCTAATAGAAACCTCGATTCTAATTAATAAGAAAGCACAATTCTAATCCAATTCTACCTGAATTTCTACCTGATTCAAATGCCGCCCAATGTTAACAAATTACTCGATATCTAATAGAAATTACCACAACGATATCGACTAGATAGTTTCCACGATAAATCTGTCGATACACCCACTAACCAATCGCGAATAGGTAAAATAATATATTACTATGAGACAAGCACATCCTCCCGTTTTCTAGGGAATAAAGACTTGATACCATAATTTATGGGAGCGACGTTAGAGGTAAATGTACATTAGGTTTTTAACAAATGACCGTGTAATGATTCTGATGAACTACAGTTGGAACGCAACCTGTGTCGATACCCTTGCGCCATCCCATGTTCCTAGCGCGGCGGGCTGTAGGTACTGGCGCCGCTGATGCGGTTGCTGAGACCCTCGAGCGGCGTAAATACTGTAACCTTATGGGTAACTACAGTTTTGAGCCGTTTGGGGTCGAAACGCTCGGGTCATGGGGCCCGAGAGCACGTCTCCTCTTTAAGGAAATTTCTCGCCGGCTGGTTGACACTTCACGTGACCGAGGGCTGGGTAGTTCTTTGGCCAAAGAATTAGCATTGCCATTCAACGTGGCAATGCTGCCAGTCTTCTGGGCACGTTTTCTGATGACCGCGATGCGGACGAATACTTCGACGCCTAATTGTCCTTTTGTTTTTTTATTTATTTTTATATTTAGTTAGTTAATTTATCTAATTTGAAGGACTTGTCACTAAGTAATTACAGCTCAACGGGTCGATCGATCAGGTTAAGCTACGCTTGCCGCGGTTAGTCCGTGAATGGGTGACCATCTTTACCTACATACCAATACCATGCCTTGGATAGCACGTTAAGCCGTTGGTCTTAACTTTTCCCCAACTATGTTTAGGTTGGCTCCCAGTACCTATAACCGCATGCAACAGAATACCAGTATTTTATATAGAGCGTCTTTCTACCAGACTTCCACAACCCAGTTATTGGGTAATACGTTACCCCTTTGGTACGATTGGCTGTCAGACTTGCGGGCTTCTGACGACCTGTAAAGACTGCCAAAGATATACGAATAACAGCCGGAACAACGGCGTAAAGTGCTTTCCGAGGCACGGAGGGGTGTTTGTATGTAAAGACAGTCACCCATCCATTTACCAACCTCGGCAAGTGTAGCTTAACCTGATTGATTGAACCGTGCGGCTGTTATTACTTAGCCACAAGCCCCTCAAGTTAGGTTATCAGAATCATTACACGATCATTTGTTAAGAACTTAATGTACCTACATTTTGCCTCTAACGTCGCTCCCAATTTGATTAAATTAAATTTCAAAGTCAAAAATATTGAAAGAGAAATTATCACATACATCACGGATCAATCAAACTCAACAATATAGCATCAAATTCAGCGCTATAATAATCCAAGTCCCGTTGCCATTGTCTCGAGCGCATATTACACTACACATTATTGAATTCGTCGCTTCATTGTATTGTGCAATAATAATGAAAGGACACGGTGTGAGCTGCGTCCGCGCCGTACGTCACGTCTGACGGGAACATGGCTCAGGGAAGGCGATCTCACGAGCTCGGTTCGGCAAAACTCGGCAGTGCTCGGGTTTGATGATAAATCTATATACATGCCTGAAACTTTCTATAATTTGACACTGAACTGTGTCGACATTTCTACTGGGAGGTTAAAATGTATGGAATAGGATTTTGTTTTTTTTTTATCATCATCATACAGTCCAAATTCACCTACTGCTGGCTATATAGGGAGGGCCCCTTTTCATGTGCCAATTTTCACGCTTCTGTGCCAGATTCAAACAGGTTTTGCACGCGATGGCAACAAAGTCGACCGCCCAACCCGCCGTCGGACAACCGACATCTCGTCTTCCAGTCTTTGGACGCCATTCTGTCATAGCCTTACGCCGAGTGTCATCACTGTGCCATGCCGGGTATCCTGCCCAACGCCATTTGAGTTCGAGAGAATTTGAGATATCGAAGACCTTCGTACGTCTTCGTATATAGACTTATGGAACTCGGTCTGAAGTTAGCCTGAATTTAGGCAGCAGATAGTTCACTGCTGTCAACATTTTCGAAAAAAACAGCCAATTTTATTTTATTCATCGCTATACGCGCTTAGCCTTAGCCTCTCCCTTTCCTTGTTCGAGTGTCCTAATATATTATGATTTATTCCAATATCGCATTATATAGTATTATATAACGAGATATGCGCTGCCTAATTATAATCTACCTACGCAATGATTTTTTACATCCTAGCAATTATAAAATATCTAGGTCACAGGCAGGTCGAGAAATTATGACTAAGAAAGACTTGTAACAACTTCAGTGCCTATTTTAATAACACGTCTAATTTTAACACTACACTCGGGGCACGACTAAATAGACTGACAATTTACGTAACAATACTTAATTATTATAGCCGCAACGGAACCAAAAACTCTATTGAACCCACCCTCCGGCCATGGCGACTAAATTACTAACGGCGCCACATTTATGAATTGTCAAATGATCAAATCCATTTCAGCCCACTATCATTACAATCGGAGCGCAATCACAATCGAATTAGAAATTGGATGTTAGATCGAATCGAATTATCGGCGATTGCGATTCGCTTGCATAATGTGATTAGACGCGTTCGGGCGGTCTGTGTGCTGTCCAGTTCAAGCGATGCGTGTGTGTGTGCTGTGGAGCGATACATCACTAGGGTATTGACCTTTACGTGAATTTGAGGATTTTGTAAACCCCAGCAGGGAATTTATTTCGCTTATTTTTTTTTTGCCTTATATTATACCAGACGAGGATCAGGGCTGGTTTCCAAGAGCTTGGTTCTTTTAGACTCATACAACTCAGCCTATAGGTTGCTGGACATCCACCTCTCCCAAATAGCACCAGAAAGAAGACCTCTCCTCCACTTTCCGCACCCAATTTATCCCAGTCACGTTTTAAAGTTTTAATTAATTACGTGTAATTTCAGAATGCTTTTCCACTATCACAATCTAATTAAACTAATCTTAATTTCATTACGTGAATATTTGTAGTAGCTTAGGAACGTGCTTGCGTCACGTCTGCCCGAATTATAACGGCTCCATTGGGTCTGAAGATTGCTCGTTTATAACCTTACAGTAAAAAATAAATAAATGGCGGCACGATCGGTTCGTTGGTCTGGCTAATTATCTGAATATGGAAGCAGCCGCCAATTGGTTTGAAGCCGTTGAAGGTGATCATTATTCGATCACCTGTCTAGAGCAAGTTACATAAAAGAGTTGTGTTAATAAAACGGAAATATCTTGTAACTTTTAGTTCTATGAAGAAGAAAGTTTTGTATGAATAGTCGTTTCTTTGTTCCGATAAAAGGAAGTACTTTTTCGGGCTCAGTATCAATTAATTCGGTTTCCTTCTTTCATACATACATACATACATACATATTACTCTATTACTCATGGCTTCTACCCATAGGGCAGGCAAAAACTAAAGAAGGCCACCTGCTACGATCCTTACATACTCCTTTGCCTCGTTTACGTCCATACATCAGAGGCCTTAGTGTGAGTTTCATTTAACCATCTCGATCAAACGCATCGAGCTCGTTTAGTGTTCCAATTGGCCCTGGATTGATGACGGACCAATCGGAGCGCCGAACGCGCGTGATGCGTTTGATGGAAATGGTTAAATTAAACTCACACTAGGGCCACTGAGGCCTTAGTGTGAGTTTCATTTAACCATCTCGATCAAACGCATCGAGCGCGTTTGGCTTTCCAATTGGCCCTGGATGGGTATTGGTGACGGACCAATCGGAGCGCCAGTACTACGCACCTGACCTTTCTGAAGAGTATCACCAATAAGGTCACTATATGTCCTCCTAGGGCCTCCCGTCTTAGCGTTTCCATTCACATCTGCCTTGTAAATACATTATTTCTTTCACTGTAGTTTTAATTTTATCAATTGGCTATGAAAATTGGACTAGGTATTTCTCACTTCCTGCCATAATTGAATTGAAAAGTGCTATAAATAGAAATCTACATAAGTCATGTATATACTTAACACAAACATGATTATTATGCAATATTTTGTGCTTATTTAGTTTTGAACGACGACCATTCTCTGTTCCATAAACGGTCGTGACGCCCACTCGGTCAGACGGACCGAATCCAATCGCAGATTGCTGTAACAACGTCATTACCTTGTGCACATCAGTTATCTGGATAACATCTGTTATGCTGGCAAAGTGATGATTTGCACTCTTATATAAGCATCTAGTAATGAATGGTTGGTGTTTCGCACATAATTGACATTTGATGCGCAGGATTTGAATGTAGGATTCTGCCTAGGTCAAGTTTTAAAAGAGCTGAGGTGGCCCAGTGGTAATGGCCCCGACTTAAGACTTGTAGCACGTGGGTTTGAACCCAGACAGACGCTATACTTTGTGTTAATAATTTTATCATCGCTGCTCTCAAAATGGTGAAGGAAAACATCGTGAGGGAGCCGGCATGTCCTGAAAAAAAAAAAATCGAATACATGTGACATCGACCAACCTGCACTTGGCCGGCGTGGTAGATTACAGCCGACTGACTCCCTCTAAAAGAGAGGAGGCCTGTGTCTCAAACAGGGGTAAAATTATAGGCTGATATGCAAGTTTTGCAGTCCTGGGTATTTCTTTTAGTTTTAATCTATCCGCAGTGATCAACGCTGCAGTCCATTAATGCACTCGTCAATTAAGTTCACTCTTTGACTCATATATCCATAGCTGGGCACTCGTAATAGTTTTCTATTACACATTTTTATCATCGTGCTAAACTTGAAGTAAGGCTGGAATCCCTTTTAACCCACATACAAGATGTGGTTCACTGAAATCAAAATCTATGCTAGAGGCATAGTACTTCTGGATAAAAACTCAGAAAAGCTCTCTAAATAAAGTCTTTAAAACAGCAATGCCTTAGGCGAGAGCCGTTTATAATAGATGCACCTATTTTGCTCAGCTGAATGCGTACCCCAGCTTCCAGTCGACTGATGCTGTAATATCTTGCGGCCTACATTTCTACTTCTAAATACATTTTAATCAATACTCGGTCGAAAGTCTCTCGGCCAGATTGTCGACGGGCACCGCATTGTTGAAGTATCCTATTGTTAAGATTTTGATTCTTTCTCTGTGTTTCTTCACGCGGTTTTTGTGATTGCAGAAAGTATTGTATAAGGTATCGTATTTTTTTTACTTCGGTAATGTCTCTCTAAGAAAATATTCTAATTTTAATATTTTAACCGAAGTGATTTCAAGCAGGTACAAGATTCTGCAAATACTAGCTTTTTGATGATGGTAAATATCCAACGAGATCGGACTACCGAGATTAAAAGTACCATGTGTTAATCCAGGTCATAAACTATACTATGTGTGCCAAATTTCAACCAACCGCGAGATTAAAGCATGATTTTTTCCCAAATTTTCCACAATCAGCGTCATATTTCAGCCAATCTACATAGTACAGTCAGCGTCAAAAATATCGGGGCGAACAGACTGTTCAAAATGATCTCAACAACGAAGAAAATTAAACTTTATCTCAATTGAATAAAGTTCTCGTCAGAATGACAGCTGTCGTTTACTGTCATCATTCTGAAACGTTCCTTGTGTCATTGAGTTAATATTTAATTTTCATAGTTGTTTAGATCATTTTGAACAGTCTGTTCGTCCCGATATTATTGACGCTGACTGGTACCTTCATGAATTATGCACCTAAACCTTCCTCATGAATCAACTCAACCATTGATATGAAAACCTTATAAAAACCCGTTGGGTAGTTTTCAATTTTCTATAAAATGTAGTGTAATGTAATTTAAGTATTTCCCACATTATGTTTTTGATTGCCTTCCAGTCTTACCCAGAATATTATCAAAAGATATTTCGATATCTAATCAAAATCCAAAGCCTCCTGGCGTTTTCTAAAATTATAGACAACGGACAGGTTTAAAGCTTTTAATTCCAAATCCTGCCATATAATTTCAACACGATCAATCTAAATTTTACTTTTATCAATTCATATCTCCGTATTTTATAAGTGGTACAAGTTCAAGATGGTACAACCCGGCTTGATGATCACGATAATGTCTTCCGGTACATGAGCCGTTATAATTAACTTCCTCAATAATACAGCACGTGTGATGTGTATTAATTATTTTTAAAACCACTACTGGATACTTGAATTACCAGATAATGTGGATATCAGATATAATTGATAAACCAATAATAATAAATTAATAAAAATAATAACATAAAAAATATTATAAATAATTAATAAAAAAAATTAATAAATAAAAAATATATAAATATAAATAATATATTAAAAATAAAAAAATAAAATAATAAAAAGAAATAATAATAAAAAAATAATAATAATAATAATATATATATTAATATATTATATTAATTATTAATTATTTTATTTATTATTAATTTGTGATCATCGTGTTTGGTTGGATCGGAGTATAAAATGAATAAGAAGAATGAGACAGAGAAAGGTAAAGACAGATAACTGGAGGAACACATAACAATATATAACAGAACAATATATAATTACATAAATGTACAAAAGAATCCCGTATACAATAGGTTTATCAGGAAAACCCATATTCAACCATGGACGTTTTCATTTTCCGGGGTTCTCGTAACAGTTTAGTGTCATCATTTGCCTAGCTTTATCACAACTATTCTGGGTTCGGCTTCCAGTCTAACCAGCCGCAGCTGAATACCAGTGTTTTACATGGAGTGACTGCCTGGTTGACCTCCACAACCCCTGTAACTGGGTAATACGATACCCCTTGGTAAGACAGTCCACGAATTACAGTCCGGCTTAGAGTGCTTTCCAAGGCACGGAGGGGTCTTGATATATAAAGATGGTCACCCATCTACGGACCAACCGCGGCAAGCCTAGCTTGACCTGATCGATTGACCTGCGGAGCTGTTATTACTTAGCCACAACCACAAGCCCCCCTACTACTTATGTGAACAACACTATACGTCAATTTGACTCCTTGCTTTAGCTTCCGATCAAATTCATCATCCATTCATAAACGACCAATTTACCCGTACATTATGCACGTATTTTCTTATCAAATTAACCATCATTATATCCGACATCAGAACAGATGGTCTGATCATCAATCTTGTGCAAGTAGCCACTGGAGGACAGTATGTCACTTTAATAATAATAATATTGAACTATTATGCCTCCGGTAATCGATCGAAACATTGATTATTGCCGTTTAAGATCTTATCTTTACATACAATGCTTATTTTTAATATAAATCGTGTTCGTGTTTCGAGATTATATATGAAATTGTAATTGATGGTTTCATTGATGTGCAAGTCGGTAGTTTTATTGCCGAATGTCATCTTGAGTTCAAAAGTTTTGTTAAAGGAACTGGTTGATTGGAATCTCTTCATAGCTATCTTTTGTCTATAAACGACTCTGTTTTTGACGAATAATTTTAATTTCAAGCTTGTCGTGAGCTTGAAATTAAAATTAATTGTCCAAAGCAGAGTCGTTTTGACACACATTGGAAATAGATCCAAAGGATTCACCATCGGATACAAGTTATCTTCAAAACTTTTAAAACGAATCTTACTAGGGCAAAAACGTTGCAAAATCATAATTATGTACTAAAGTGTAAAAACCGATGCTATCATTTACACAATAAAAACGCCAAAAGTTACTAAATTATACAAGACATCATCATTTTAACACCATTAGATAGTAATGAAAGAAGAGATCAACGGACTTCTTTATCATCCGAAACGGACATCTTTTGCTCAAGAAAAGCTTGAAATGAATCTTTTGGACACACATCAGCAATAGATCCACAGGATTCACTATCGGATACAAATTATCTTCAAAACTTTCAAAACAAATCTAACTGGGCCAAAAAGTAGCAACGTTAATCAAACACCGATGCTATCTTTACACAATAAAAGTCTCAGAAGAAAGTAAATTGTCCAAAACAGCATCCTTTTATCACACATCCTACTAATATAAATGTGAAAGCTTGTACCCTTGTTAGGATATTTAGATGTTTGTTACTAAATCACGCAAAAACGGCCGAACGGATGTGCATGAAATTTGACACACACATAGTTTATAACCTAGATAAACACAAGGGATACTTGTTATTCCGGTATTATGTTTCCGTGAGATAATTTCCGACCTCCACGCGGGCCACTGGCAAAAGCTATTTTCTTTACCATCGGAACCGGACAAGAATACATAATTTATTCCAAACACCTAAAATAGATCTGACTACAAAAAAATAGTCAAACTGCAATTGAAAATCATCTAAATAACACTGTAAATTATTTACCTGCAAACCTAGCATTAAAATTGCATGTGAAAGCTTCGCCGTCAGCTTTGCCAACTTGAATTATTGTTCCTTTAGCAATCAGGGCGCATCCGAGTTTTGATTTATGCCATTTTCACTAACCCCTCAATGCAACAAACCGATTCGCTCTCACCGGCGACCTATTACAGACCATTTATTAATGGGATCCGTGAAATATTGCCCACTTTCTAAGCTACCATATTCAGGAAATTCGAGAATTATTCTTGTATTTCATTTACAAACAAATCGATTGTGGGTCCTGTTGACGTTTGTCTTATATTGAGTAGATAGAAAAGCATCGCTCCTAGTCAGTACTAGGAGCGAAGAAGTTTATTTGTAGAATAATGTTATCTATGAAGACCAATTTCTTCGTAGATTACATTATTCTACAAATAAACTTCACAAAGAAAAAAAGATAAAAATCTGACCCCGTTAACAACATTTTCAGGACAACCCACCAGAGAATCGAAATCACAAACTGTTATCGATTCATCGATATCGATCTGGCGTCACAATTAGCCGAAGGGGACTCGGCCATAATTTACTGCGCATAATATCTGCAATGCATATCGGCGTCGGTCGTCCAATAATTAAGAAATCTATTAAGATTTGTGCCCGCGGCGTGCTGGGAGCCACAGTCACGATAAGTTTACAGAAAATGGAACGACAGGCAAATTAGAATGTTGACATGTAGAGATTAGATGATAATGGACAAGGAAGCTGTGTTTACAGTTTTTGGCATACTTTTTGTTGCGACATATTTGTGTCACTGCTGCTGGCACAAAAGTAAGATTCATTGTTGATATCAAACCAGACGCTCTTGAATTCGGCAATCAACATTTTAAAAACATACTTTCGAATGAAATTCCTATAGAAAATTGAGACTCTGACACACCGACTCTTTAAACCTGTGACCACACAAACATAAACGTCAAAACCATTTAAACCAACGCAAGCGCAACTGAACGCAATACATCAGCTCCGATGATTGACCAACGCTATAACGTACCAGATAAGGCCAATACAGACGTATAAAGTACCTTACGACACGAGGGAGAGATTCGATCAATCTCCATCGAGTCACGGAGCTGCTCTGTCTTCCTATAAAAGCTAATACGTCCTTAAATCGATACTAACGGCATCACTCAAGATGTCTGTCGTGGACAGGACTTGTTTGGACTTGATACTATTTGTTTACAAGTGTTGTTGGTATGAGAAGCAGATTTTATATGAATTCTAGGTGTCGGTTTTCTTGGAAAATTTTAAAAATCATCTGGTAGAACACAATAGCCTTATTTTATGGCTATTGTGTTCTACCAGATGATTTTTTCACCGTATTCGTTTATACGAATATGGTGAAATCTCCAAGGATTTGGATTGTTTTATTTACATTTGAAATTTTTGATTGCCTAGTTCTTAATTTGCATCACTCCAAAGGCATTTAATAATTTTCGATCTTCGTCATCATCATCATCAGCATATTATAACAGTCCACTACTGGACATGACACCGTTTCCGTTCACATTACTTTTCTCAAATTCTTTATTCTACTTTTTTATTCTATTGATATTTGTGTCAATTTCTAACTTCCAAGCCAAGTAAAGTCACTGAGAAAGTATACAGAGTCATTAGCCCATAAATTCTGAGTGGTCGTGTTTCCTCAAGACGAGTGCCGTAATTGTCGCTTTTCATTGGCTCATTAGCAACACTGTTGCTGATGATATTGCACGTCTGAATAACGTCTACTGTTGTAAAACTGTACTTCAGGATGAGCACATGTTTACTGGTTCTCGTGGTTAGATTTGAATTGTCTTCAAGCCAGTTTATAAGGAAAACTGTTCTATTAGTATTTGCTGTATTTTATATCTTCAATTCTGTTTTCATATTTGTAGATCAGTCAGTCTAAATAGTATCTACATATAAATTACCAATTTTTTTGGGCCAAATAACTCCTATTATGAAGAATCGTGACTATCGACGTCTACGTAAAAGACAGTTAGACATTTAAAATTTCGAAAGCCCAATTTATCTCCGGTAATATTGCCTAAAGAGTATATATGCGAATCATATGAGATAAACCGTTTCTGCAATCTCGGGTCAGCAAATATAAATGGCATCGGAACAATATTAATTATGTTGAAAGTTCACGTCAGTCAAGCTTACAACCGTGAAGCACCATTGATACGCCTATCAGTTCAAATCGTTGGCTCGTCACCTCAGCGATGCTCCGACGAAGCTCGAGAGTATTTATTTCTCAGTATTTTGCGTAGCCTATAATATAATTTATGCAGTTTTTTTCGCCAGTAATTAAAAGTTTGTTTCTTGAGGCGATACAATGTTTTTAACTCTACAAATGAGTTAAGCAGGAAGCCTTAACTTTTATTACGACTACCTTAGCTGCGCATTTTAATAAAAATTTACCTGATCTTGTTCTTGGGACCACCGTGGTTTCTTTATTAATATTTACAGCGAGTATTACTAATGCACCATGAAATGGTACGAGACAGCTGGTGTGCACAATGTTGTAAAACCATTTATTTATCTTTGTAAGGGTCTGAACACATTTGAGAAACCAAGTGCTACCTAGAAGCAGTTTCGTGATCATCTCCTAAGTCGAGCGAAAGAAGGCCATGCGTGCGCGCTTGCGCAGAAAATGCAAACGCAATATATAGGTCGTCCGGCGGAGTTATGCACGGGTGCTATGATTTATTCTGTCAGTGATGGGGCGTAGAAAATTCACTGTAACATGTGCCTCTTGTCACTCGTGCGTGTCCCACATGCTTTTATACATTGTGTTACTCTTGTTTTTCTAGGCTTTTATCCTTCTTACCCGTTCCATTATCTATGCTCTCCTGTGCTTATGGTAGTAGGTGTAATACCAGGATTACATAGAGAAATTCTTAATTGCGAGCACCTACGTTCCATATTGAATTGTTAATAATTTAATTAATGGATGGGTTGTTAGAATTGCTCAACATGGTGCTTTTGCAAGTTTGGCAATATCTCTTGTATCGAAGTTTTATACAATATTAAGCTGTTTCCTGTGTTTGATGGATTAGCCTGTCAATGTTGGGACATTTCCATTTGACTAACACATAAATGATGAAATATGATTTCTTATAAGTTCTTATCGTTTAACTTTAATGTCATGATCAAAGTATGCAAATGAACTTTCAAATTCGAGCAGTTTCATAAAAGTTTGAATCATGCTTAAATGAATAGAAATGTTCTTTTAAAAGTAGAACAGCAAGTTGATAGATCCTCAATTTATTTTTAAAATCACATGGAACGCGCCTTGATTGCCCGCATCATTCGATTTCATTCACGATTCCCGCTCGGCGCTTGCTCCACTTGTGTTACGCTTGCGTAATTGTTTACGCGCGTAATTGACGTTTGCCGATGATATAAACTCGTTTCATATCGACGCCGCGATCGAGGCGTCATCTTGACTGACGTTAAGTGTCGCTTGCTCCGCTTGTCTTGTTCACAGTGTCACTATTTCGCTTCATTAACCACTAGCCTCCAGTCGAAGGGTGACTTTTACCTTCGGAGATTGTAAATAGACTTTGAGATTAATGTTTCTCACTTGGGAAATGATGCCGTTACACCATCGTCGGTACTAAACCCATGAATTTTAATACTTAGGGACTTGTCTTACAAAGTGAGCGATTGGAAAAGATAATCTTTCAATCAAGATTACAATGTTGTACCTACGTTTTGCAACACGCAATGTTCATCAGCATGCAAATAACGCTTTTCCCATGATATCGATTTCACGATTCCTCTGGTCTACGGGTCAGCGCCATTCAACTCACGGAAGAAAGTAAATTGGAAACCGTGACGTACTCGGTGTTGGGGCGATTTGTACACGTCACACGCGGGTAGCAGGGTTCGCATCCGACTGGAGTGTGCGACCTCTGACGCTGTATCAGGTGCCTGCTATCAGGTATCATAGATATTGGCCGGTTAGAGTCGGTGGCATCTTTAGTGGGTTAATTTGCCACAGATAGCGGCCATGATGGATTGTCTGACGCGGCGTGTGCGCCCGCGCGGCCCACGCCCTCGGTCAGAGGTTAAACGCCCACTTTGTGCACGATCCCTTCGTTGTATTGATTTTGCAGTCGATCACGATCGTAATCTTGTGCATATCTTTATATCTTTTAATACGTCGCTCTAAACTGTACATAAATCTCAGCAAAATCAATGATCGTGTCTATAAGTACACGTAGAGCTTGTAAAGACAGTGCCCCCCGGTACAGATGCATGATTCGTGGTGAGCTGTGTCGATAAAGGAAATGTTTACCTGCACGTGGGAGTAAAAGTTGCCGTAATTTACTCTATGGCTACATTATCTAATGATGGTCGTTGCAGTGTCCGCAAAAACAGTATTTTAACATACGATAAAAAGGAAATTACTATCGAAGTATCGAACGGACCTTTAAAAGCGGTTATATAATTTTCTTGGGCGCTGAGTCGCTGACACTGACACAAAGTGGGCGTCAGCTGTAATGATCGGGAGTCATTAATGCCGCCGCTCGATTCATATTCATTACTGGTAATGATTTGACGAACATCATCGGACATCGAGTCTTTCATTAAGAATTCTGCTCACTGTAATTGTAGGAAGTATTAAATTTTTTAAGTATGCGTTGATTTACGACCAAATTTTGTTTTCTTCATCCGTCCTGGTTCCCACTTCCGAGGGGTAATAAATTGAACTTCGCGCTCGTGTTTTTAGTGGACCTTTCTCTCGGTGTTGGTTTAAAGAGGATCGTATCTTGTTGACCCATCGTATTATAATTTCGATTTCATATCGAAACTTTTGGTTGCAACGGTACCTCGGCCCGGTTGTCCAGCTCGGCTTTCGTCTATCTATTGTTCCAGCAGTATCCCTAGCCGCGTATGGCGCGCGTAATGTTCCCGAGATAAAACGAAACCATAAATAATGTTATGATGTCGACACAGTCGTTGCTACCGATTTTAATGTGTGTAGGGTTTACGAGCTCGATCGATATTGCAATACTCGAATCGGATTGTATTTAAATCAACGACTGTCTCTCGCAATTGTGTTTGTGTTCAACAAATTATTGGTGGTTTTACGTCTGCACCTTCAGATATTTTAGATTAGCTATTGAATCCATTGTTCGATTATTATCGTCATCCTTTCGATATTATATTTGGAATTTAAATTCCAGTGTCCGTTTGTGTTGGAGAAACCAATTGTGGTGTCCTTAGCTTTTGCACGACTATTAGGTACCTCCGTTGACAATCTATTAATTTTATTGGGTGTGACTGTCACCTGACCTCTGTCGCACTTAGTGTAACCAGATTTCGAAATAAGTTATTATCGATAGAAAGATGAACGCTGACCATTTTCTTGATATAATGGTTAGATGCTCCTGCAAACGGGCGCGACGCACCTCAGGTAGAACAATTTCTATGAAAATTTCATTAAAATTGTTCTACAAGTGTCGTGTCGCGCCTGTTTGAAGAAGCCTTAAATAATTAAATTGAAATAAATTCTTTTGAGTTCGAGTTTAAAAGAACGATGCTCGTGTTGACTAAATTTTCCGCTCTAATTACACATTTGTTAGTACAAATTCTCAGTATTCTTTAGGACTCGACTTTTTATTTCTTTCATAGTCTTAAAGTTTCACATATCATAACATAACATCACGCCTTGTTTCTCCGAAGTACTGGGCAGAGGTGTACCTACCTATAGTCCACCTAGATTTTGTCAGTTATGTTTGTGTCTTAATGTTTCATCACTAAGGATTTGTGCCTAGACTCAACGGCCACCCTTTTATGTTGAAACAAACTCACAGATAACTTCACTCCAATATCAGCTCAGCCTGTTCGTATTAGTTTTAAACACCCTTATCTAGAAAGTGTAATGTGGCAACACTGACAATCTTAAGGAATAGGCCACATCGAGGCCACCCTCGGTCTGGTGCGCTATCTAAGCATGCACTACACTGCATCTGGCTTCCTCATGCAAATGATTGCAAATAAGTGCTTTCGTCAGTACACTGGCGTGCTTACAGATTTAATGTACCCAGCTATTGTTTTGTATGGAATAAATTATGTAAAATATTTTGATTTCTGGACTACACAGAACAAAAAACTAAAATAAATTTCTATTGAGAATTACAGTTAGGTCAGCACCTTAATTTAAAACACTATTAATCACTTTCTGAATAATTTTGAAAGATATCGAATCTATTACTTAATATGTTCGAAAAATTCGTTTGCTCAGCAAAATGAACGCAATGAATATTGTTGAACGATCAAAATGAAAGCGGTTTGTAATTTTAGTGTGTTATTACGCAAATACGAACCCTTAAATCGTATGTCTGTCTACACAGATGCTGATACTTTATTTTTTGTTTCCAGCCGTTCTTTTTGTGCTACTTCTTATTACATTTTTCATCATTCCTTACATTTCTATTACGGAATATCTCATAAATAATACTCAAATGAATAAACATGACAAACAGATCAACAATTTGTCACGTCTAGGGGAAATGTTGTTAATCGTTTTATAGGTTGCTCGTTCCGCTTTTATTTAAATATCATTTGAATAATTAAATTGATTTACTGCAAACACAAGTGCTGAAAAACATTCAGCAAGGAAATTCTACGTAATACCACGCATTATATTCCCCGCAGGGGATCATATACTTTCATTTATATAGGTATGAAGAACGCGGTTTAATTTACTCATCCTGCATAGGTGAGGGACGATCTTATGGAGGTGTCGTGACTGGCGGGCAACTGCTCGAAGACTATTTGTTTTTTGTTGGAAATGACATATCGTAACCGGACTTGCCTTTGGCTACCTTAACAAATTAAGGCCTTCAAAACTAAGCTAAGCTAAACGGGACGCGCGGGATCGGAATGAATTCCGACGATTCGGGACGTATATATGCATATATGTATATGTATATGCTAGTTGCGCGGGAAACTCTGCTTGCGCGATGCAGGATCTTTCGTGACGTCATTGTGATGCGTAGTACGCATGTGGCGATGTAGATGCACATATACATCTTTTGCAGTATCGAATTTTGAAAATTAATTCAGCTTTCCATCTACATTCTGCCGAAATACGTCATCTGCTGAACACAGGCTTTCCCCAAGCTTCGCTTCATCTACCGGTCCTGTGCTTCTTTCATTCAGAAGATCAATAGACCACATAGTAGAAGGCAGCACTCTATCTTCCATCTTTCCATACAGAAGTGTATCAACACACAAATTCACAATTTAAACTCGGTAGTGTAAATCTGACTCATTTCACTAGTTATCATTTTCGTTCAGTTCCAAGGCTTGTGTTCCAACAATATCTTCAGTTTCAATGTAACATGCACATTTCCAAATAAGATAAACGTCTCTTTAGTGAAATGCGCGAGTACGGTTTTATCGCAGCCAGCTTTTTCTTATCTACCGTTCGCCATTCCAAGTTTTCAGGGTGCGGTTATTGTGATAATCGGAGCGTGTAACGGATTAACTTGTACAGCTATTTCCGACAGCGTTAATCTTTTTGCAGAATATTCTTATCCTCTTCCTCTCTCTCTCTTGTGATTTTTGAACCCCAATATTTAGGAATAAATTAAGGGTGCTGCGTTAGCCATCACTATTTTGACTAGATATGGACCAATGCATGCAGATTGCCTAAAATAATTTAAAACTTCAGCAAGGTAACTTTGTGATGGTGATTAATTGCAAAGCGAATTTCACTATTCTCATTTGGCGAGCGGAAAAATACGCTCTTGATAGAAAAACGAATTACATTTTTCTAAAAATGTTAAGAGTCCACGAAACAATCAATCGCAATTGTCAATGTTTACGTGATTGCGGAATTTGCTGTCATTGAACATCAATCGTGTGCGTCACCACCAAGTTACTGGGTATTACGATACTCCTTCGTAATACTGGCTATCGATATTCGGGCTTCTGACGACCCGTAAGGACTGCCAAAGATCCACGAATCCGGTTATGCAATCAAAATTGTGGTCATTTGCGGTCAGTCTCGTAGTAACATTGTCAATCGCTTCAATTGCATTTTGTAGACGATGAATGTGTATCAATAACGTAATGAACAATTGATAGTTTCGGGGCCCCTTTAAACCAGCTCGCTCCCCGCTGGCCCCGGGCGCTTCCTACTCAACATTGCACTTGAGGGAACTGACCCTATCTCATAGAGTTCCCTTTCGAATTGCCCTTGATGGTAATCTTCAACTTAGTGAATGTATTCTCAGTGAAACTTATGAAAGTCTCGTTGGGAATTCTAATAATAATGATATGCACCAAGGAGTGCCTGCTGTACTATCTATTATTTCCCGTTTTCAATTGTTTATATCTTACAAGAAACATTAAACGCATCATAAGGTAAATTGCTTATTATCAAGCAGCTGCGGTACTTGAGTTACTTGGTAACCTTAGTAGGAAATAGGAAGAGAGGTCGATACCAAAGAATCAAGTTTTTTTTTCTTTTTACTCTTTATTCACTGTTATATTTTGGGTACCGTTTTGTTCCGTTTGGTGCCGGACGTAAAAGAATAGCACCATCCCATTTCTTCCCGTGGGTGTCGTAGAAGACGACTAAGGGACTTACTAGAGAATGGGCAGCAGCGTTCTCTATGCATTTGACCACCATACTGCGATCGCCAACCCGCCTGCCAAGCGTAGCGATTATGGCAAATCCGCCGCTTTGGGGGAGGCTTATGTCCAGCAGTGGACGTCTTTCGGGTGATATGATGATGATGATATTTTGGGTATTTGTTTGTGGCTGAGCTTTTACAGACGCACGGGTTAGTCCGTGGATGGGGGACCATTTTTACATACCGAGACCCCCTCGTACCTAGGAAAACACGTTAAGCCGTTGGTCCCGGTTGTCATTCGTGGACCTTTGACAGTCATTACTTACGCGTATCTGAAGTCTGACAACCAACTTTAACAAGTGGTATCGTATCACCCAGTAACTGGGATTTAGAGTTAGGCAGTCACTTAATGCAATATACTGGTATTCAACTGCATCCGGTTACACCGGTAGCCGACCAATATAGTTGGGAAATGGCTAGGCTAATGGATGGTGATTCACGCTAATAAATTGGATGCCTTGTTTTTTATTTAATTATGTTAATAATATAATCAGAAAGAGCATTTTGCATGCGGTGTTTGCCTGTAATTGGTTGTGCAGTTAGATTTAGGACACTTATACTTTAACACTGTAACAACTGTTGGTGAACCTTAATTAAATAAATAAATATGGACCTTACGTTACGATTAGAAATGTACTCTAAAGATTTATAACAACAGTTAAGTATCTAATGATAAAGTTTTCGAAATCCTCTCCAAGTCTCCTTAAATCCACATAAAAAGAAACATACATATCTCTAAGAATAAACTGAGCCCAGCTAACAAATCATGCGGCGCGAACACTTCTTCACTGCAGCTATTAGCTTAGCCTTCCTAACATTTATCTCGGCTACCTGTCACACGTCACGATGAGATATGCTGCGTGGGCACCGCTTTTGTTACCGAATAGCTGCACAGGTCCACACGTGAAGGTACGAGTAATGTGCTGGAGTGTATGGTACTTTACATAATTCGTTGATCGAATGTGGGATTAGTTAGTTAGAGAGGTTGGGGTAAGTAGTAAATTGGTAGTATATTTGAAGGTATATAAATACGTTTAAATAAAGATAAAATGTTGCCATGTTCCTCTAATGTACTGTCATTACATTAAGTATAGGATTTTAGAGGGATTTGTCACAAAAGTTTTCAACCATGGTGCAACTGAATCCATGTAAAATTTTACTGTTTTTCTGCAACCGGAAGTTGCTTGCATTGTATTATAATGTTGTTCATCGTTGCCATCTTTTGTAAAAGGAGGTTGTAACTTAATAAACCTAATTTTTCAATATGGCTGCCACATTAGATTTCAACTGTTACATTATTCTCGACATTCCAGGTAATTGCTTTCGCTCTAAGAAAATTACATTTAGGTCTTACGTCAATGCACAGCTACGGGCAATTTATTGGCATTTGCTTCCTAGTCTTCTTTCGTGGTACACCCGTGGGTGGGCCAGGAAGTTTCATACGGACACCCACGGCCTTTCATCGCACTGTGATTCATATGCCTTAGACTCCAACTATATTAACCGAGCAACCGTCTGTCTGTGCGCATTAGCTGCTTTAACTTGGCATCGTTGGCAGATTTATGGCATGAGGAGTCCGGTCGATGGTAATTGTGGGTTTGTCAAGAGATAAGGAATGTTTTTAAGACATTTTACTGCTTGTATTTGCAATGGCTCTCATATATGACAGGCGGTCGCGTAAAGTTTGTTGAGAGTCACTATACAGCGATGTGGAACTGACTATAGTGTTGCCATATTGCCCCACATGAGAATATGGTAATCTGCTATGCTAGACAGCTAATGCAAGTTACGAAATGGTTCCACTTAGCAAAAGCGTACATTAATTTCTGTTAGATTTAGAAATCAAGTTGACAGTACTGAACTCAATTGCTTTGATTTTAATTGAAGTTAGATCGTTTCTGTGATGTTGTGTGTCATGTCACGCAGTCAGTCTGTCTGTCTGTGTGTTATATTTTTGAGTCTGTTCTTGGTATGGTATGCGTAGGTAGATATCTTCAGTCTAAGTTGTTATGTGTGGGAGCAGAGTATTCAAGACCGATTTCCCCAACTCGCCCAAGAGAAACCCTGGGAAATATCTCGTTACCATAAATGTTTATGTACTCCGAACTGCTAAACAGCATAATAACCAATTATTAAGTTCATTGATTAAAGTCGTCCATAACCTCGTCACTTTCAACACTTAAGTGTCATTTGACGTAATTGGCCGAAACAAATTATCGATATCGAGCACTTTATCGATGTCCAATTTCGCGATAATCTGATCGATACGTTATGTCTGCGGGTGCGTGCAGCCCTAAGGATATTTTTCACCGTTGGACGATGGAGAGGCTAAATTATAGGCTTTTTACAAGTTAATGCGGCAATAAATAGGCGATAAACATCGCTGGTAGTAGCGTAGCACGCGCTTGTCAGACATAGGTGTAAGATGTAAGCTCCAGCCGCTGTTACGTCGCTAATACGTAACTCTGAGATTATCTGGTAGTAGATGTCGGTAATAGAGACAGATTCTATGGTAATGGCCCGATAAAGACATTTTAACATAAGTTCCGCGTGTATATTTAACGTTGATATTGTTTTATATGTGGTTTATATATTCAATCATGAGTTTCTCAATGTGTATTGAGAAACTTACTCGTTTGTAGTTGAATTTACTCCTAAGTTTGCGGGCTGTGGTAGTCGAGAAAAGCTTGGTTTTTGTTTCTCAGATCGTTAAGATCTATTGTAGGTATTTATGTGTATTGTTTGTTGCTGTTGATCTATCGAACATGTTTCTCCTAAAATTTGTATAAATAACATACTGCAGGTTTGCGGGATGTGACATTTGGGAAAAGTTTGGTTTTTTTTCCGATCGTGTTGGTAGGAAGAAACTTGTAAGTTTCTGTGTATTGCTACTGTTATTACTCTATTGTTGGTATTTGACCAAATACTGAAACGCAAGGAGTTTTCTACTGTCACTATCGGATATCTACTTACTTACGAAAATTAACGTCGTTATATCGAATTACATAAAAAATCACAGTTTATTCATTCTCTTCCGTCACACGGTATAAGTTCTTCGTGGGATCTACATCATTGAAAAGACGTTATTTATCTACGAATTAATGAATTTATTACCTATATCTATTCCACGCTTATCGCTTGTCACACAGACCACGCCTAGGGCACAGCAAAGCCCAGTAGCGGACTACTTTCACTGTGCGCCCTGGGAACACGAAATTCGACTAATAGTTTGAATTATTACTGCATCTGTGGTTATGGCTGCGTTCACTGCACGCCTGGGATTGCAGTGAAAGGCTCTCATTTCGATTATTGTTGATTTCTATTGTATTTCAATTTATTGCGAATGCGTTTGTCGAAACGAGTGAGTTGTTAGGTTGTGTCTATTTGTGTTTAGGCTTTGAGTTCTTTGCCTTTTATCATAAAATTCGTAATTTCTTTTGCACAAAAGTAAGCTGATCTAAATGCAGGCATTTCTTTACCTCTTGTAAAGATTGTACCTTTACATTCTTTTAGGATTGTACAACAACTTCGACATTTCCGGGGCACTTTTTTTTATTAATATTTTCCGGACAATGGCTGTGCTGCCTTAAAATGCGTATGGTGCTTACCCTTTACGGTGCATTCAATTGAACACGGTGCGTCTTTTTTATGCATCTCTTAAAAAAATAAAATGCAGCACGCGGTCACAATTTGCATCGTCCATTGTTCCATGCAATCCATAATTTCGTCTGAATGTATTGCCAAATTGTTTTTTTTTACGGATTCCAAGCTCGTTTTTATTTCATGCTGTTTTTGTGGCTTAAACGGTTTGGTAATTTGAAAATCAAGATATTATCTGTCAGTTTTATAATGAGTTTCGATGTGTTATTCTATTAGTGTGTATTTATTTGAATGTCAAGGTGTCTATATGGGATGAAAAAGAAGTTATATTTACTAATGATGGTCTTTGATAATGTCATGATCCATCAAACATTAATATCAGTTAAGGTCATCTTATTGCATTGTGTTTTTGCAAATATTATTATGGATTTTGTTACACACAGAAAAATAAAAACAAATTACACGGTCTGTTACAGCTAGAGCTGTAAATCTTAAATACTAATTAAAGTGATTCATCTTAATAATTCATTCGTTTTAAAATATTTCAAGTACGCTTCAGCTATTTATTGGTCATCACAAACATTCGCACTTAAAATGGCATCAGAAAGAATATTTACACCACAAGTAGCAATACTGTTGCAATCTGAGAGATGCGTAAAGACTGCGGTCAACTATGGTGTAACACAGTCATGATTCTGTTTCTGGATATGGTGACCTTATTTGCCCTAATTTAATAATGTTAAGAACCGTATTTAATCATGTTGAGAACCTAGGCGTTGTGAGAGCATGATTGATCATTTAGAAACTTTTTAGTCTTCTGTCTCTCATTGTCTTGTATTTTAGCATTCGCTTTCCATCTTGTAAAACTATAGTCATTAGTCAATCCTAGCTACAGGACACTGGTTTTGGATAACGATAATTGTAAATTGAGTACTTTACACAAACATAACATCAAACCTGTATTCCCGAATGGTTGGGCAGAGGCGTATCTACCTTAGTACTACCGCATTTAGCCGGTTATGTTAACTTAACTTCCACATAATAGGCCATGTAACAATTCCAGAGTCCGGGCTGTTCCAATTCTAGACAGAAAAATAATAACAATTTGCCCTACCTGAGAATCGAAACCGAATCAAACCTAAGTATTAACAAGATCAAGGCTATGGCCACAATACAATCGCGTGCAAAACGCAACTAAAAATCACCAACCGAGCATTCATACAACTACATCAATGTGCGAGCAACCTAAAGAAATATTTATTCAAGAACAATTAATGTTTACAAAATACCAATTGATTCCTGACGGAAGGTTGGGCTTTTACACACAAAAACATATTACAATTTAAATCGATATATTGATATATGGCCGAGGTTTTTCTTGAACGCCGGAATATAAATGAACCACCGTGTTGGGGTCAGGGTGGCCGTAACTACTCCGTATTCATGAGACCAGTTTTTATCCTTACTCAATTCGCCTTGTTCGTCGATTCGCACGAATTTACTCGCACGTAACGGGCGAATCGATGCTTTAGAATAATGTATTGATTTCTATAGGCTACTCGCATGACGTTAATTTATTTGTGGACGAATCGACAATTCCAGAAATACGTAGTAGGGCAATTGGCAAGTTTTGAATAAAATGTTAAGGAAACAACGAAAAGTTAAGAAAAATTCCACTAACTTTATTACATAAAATACAAAACGTGGCAATTGCTTATACCTACGTATTTCTGGAATTGTCGATCGGCGCACAAATAAATTAAGTTACAGAACCATATCTATATTATTTGTAGTGGGCATTGTATGAAAACAAGACTGTAACCCTTTTATTCCACGTTTATGGCAAATAAAGAATTATCTTATCAGTGTCAATTCGCCCGTTCCGGCCGAATAAACTCGTGCGAATCGACTAATAACCCACAATTCTTGGAATTCATACGTTGATTTTTTTGCGACAGTTGCAGATAATTTTGAATTGTTTTAAGTTTTAAATGTATTGTAATTGAACTGCTTTATGTAGGTCTGTGTTTAAAGTTCAGCCTATGTTAATTTTAATCTGTTTATATTTGATTATTCATGCCCGGTTTTTTTTTTGGGTGGGAAATCATCAAATAACTTCTCTCGCTCTGGATGGAGCAGGAGGGCGTGTCAGACTTTTACTGACTAAAACCCACCCGGGTTCCCTCAGTTGCCTGTGTGCCAGGGCCCGCGGTATCTCTTTCGAACAACCCGCACCCCTGGCAGGCATCGGCCCTTGCGAGCCCCATCATTTGGTGCTGACATCTCTTTGAGGCGCGCGTGGAACACAACGCACCGTCGACCCGGGCTTGGCCCTTACCGGACAGCGAGCTACCCATTACTCGCCGTCCGCATGCTCGCGCCTACGGTGGCCGGGAATCAGCCTGGGATTCCCGACGCCCAGGGCGTCTCCTGCAAAGGCTGCGGCCGTGAGGGCGCATGTACTGCCTTTCCCTCACGTGTGCCGCCTTCCTCTTTGCGAGCATCACTGCTTCGCTGAAGGAGGTGACAGCTAACCATGCACTCTCGCTCCGTACCATGGCCTGGACCAGGGCCGGACGCGAGAGATCGCCGCCGCCGATCGCCTCCACGAGGACACGGCGGTGCTCCGCCCAAGCCAGGCAGACCTCCACCGTGTCCTCGGGCGATCGTCGCAATGGAAACACCCGGGCGTTTCCTCCCGCCTTATTCGAAACAAGAACGTCCCGAAACAACCGTGTCCGGTGACGACCTGTGTCAGGCGGAAGGTGAGGACGCCATGCCGCCTCTCAAGCCACTCCTCAAAGAGGGGACTTACCGCCGCAATCGTGGCGTGCCCAGCACGACACACAACGTTGCGACAACCGTACTCTCCACGTCGCCATGAGATCCCGCCGGAGCACTGTCCGCTGTGCCGCGATTTCCCGCGGCAGCGGAGTTACGCCCCGGCGTTTGGCCTCCTCGCGCCACTCCCAAGTGTGCGAGAAGACCTTTGCCTCCAGATCCCATGGCGGCAATCCGGCAAGGAAGCCCGCCGCCTCACCGGAGATCGTGCGGTATCCCCGTACCATCCAGATGGCCATGACCCTATGGGCCGCCTTCAACCGGCGTGCTGGTTGGCGCCTCAATGTAGGCGCCCACACCATGGCCCGCACGACCCCCCGTAAAGCCTCCAGCAGGAAGCGTTTCGCCCCCTAGATTGGGCAGGAGCCGCTTCAAGGCAGCCCCGGCCCGCTCCAGTCTGGGAGCCAAACGTCGGAAATGCTCCGCGAAGTTCCACCGGCTGTCGAGGACGAGTCCTAGGTCACATTACTAGGACACATCGTCGACTCGACGCCGATGTGAACCCCTCCCACCGTTATCTGGGAACCCGTCGGTGGCGCATTCCGAGGACCATGAAACATGCCGGTTGAAATGGTTATATAGCAAAGCTTACAAAATCCTCCTCACCACTTTGAAATGATAATAATTTTGCTTTAATTGCTCGCATGTGGCAGAAGATAACCCTTCAAACCTAAACCAAATTACCCATTCACCCTTAACTTTCAAGACCAATGGGATAATTGCGTAAATTACCTTCATTTTGATAGTTCAACAAAATTCATTGCGTTATAATTACGTTGTTGACAATTTTTTCCAAATTTTGAAGCAATGGATTATCAATCGATCCATCAATCAAAATGATTCAGATTATGATTGACAGTATTCTACGCAATTAGGATGCAGCTACATTAGAATTTCTAATTTGAACCTCATATCAAGCATTAATTCCAACTCATAAATTCCGTGGCGACCTATTTGCCGCGACCCATTTTGCCCGGCCCATCCTTGCGCCGGATCCTGGGCGACTTTGACCCGGGATCAACATCCTGTCCTTGACACAGGACTACCTACCTTACGATGTAAAGCTTTTCATTAAATAAACATTCTAGAACACTCTCGTAACTCGCTGTATTGCGTAGGCAATAAGAAAGTAATCTTGTGGGAAGGACGACGCTGGAGGATTGTGTTCGGACGTTAAGTATCGTGTTTTGAAAAAGATATATTGACTTGAGGGAACCCGCACTTCTAGCGACTTTAAAAATGACGGCGCGGTCAATAAAATAAGTCACTCAGATGTGTACTGGGACGACTGTGACTTCGATGGTTTCACTACTCGTCCAGTCTACATGTAGGTGTATATGTAGGCTGCATATCTGATCAATACTGAAAAAAAAAGAAGACATACGTAACTAAAAACATTATTTCAGCACACGATTCTAGGCCCTCTAGTGTAGTTTAGTTTAAGTTAAACAAAAGCTTGTATAAATCTGCTGTTTCATCATCAAAAGTGCGATACCTACGCGGTCAAAATGTATGGAACAGCTTATTTTTATTATTATAGCCGACGAAAAATTTCGTTTCAGGGGGGATAAGCACGTCAGTACATGTTTTTGCATTCAAGGTTACAGGTTGCGCGTTGATCTCCCGGGATGCTACCCTGGAGTTTGTTTGTTTGTTTTTAACGCGCTTATCTTGGGAACTACCAGTACCAGAAAACATATTTTCTCATTTGATAGCCTAATTCTTGAAAAAAGTCCCCTTAAGAGCCGTAACCCTTAAACCCCCCTTAAACCCTTAGGAGCCGCGGAAAAACAAAAACAAGTCGGAAAGAACGCTTTCTTCTATGCCAATCCGTTTCCAAAGCTTAAAAGTAGGTAAACAATCGCTATGACCATGGAACCTTCAAATACAGAAACAGTAACATTTTCATGAAAGCTACATTCATTTCCGTAGCACACGCTAATGTCAAGTAAAATCAATACACGAGCGGTGACCTCAGCAGTAAACCCTGACCCTGACCTTGGGGGCTTCGATACTCGTCCTTCACGCGACCTTTGCCTGTGTAAACGTTATCCGACCATTTTTATTTTTACTGTATTTTTCATGGTCGGGTCAAAGCTTATGTATCTAGAACTTGACGAAATTAATTGTTTTAGTTGAAGTAAATATTTAAAAAATGATTTCTTTTTGTTACAGGTATGTACTTCAGTTATGAGTTTTAATGAAAAATCTGCATACCAGACATGCCAGAGAGAAACTATGTCGAATGTGAGTAAAAAATTCATAGTAAATTTAGAATTTTAGTTGTGTAGCTTCTAAAGGGGCTTTTAGTTAAGTATAGCCACACGGTTCGATCGATCAGGATAAACCACGCTTGCTGCGGTTTGTCCGAAGATGGGTGATCTTTACACACCAAGTGCCATGTGCGGAAAGCAAGTTTAGTCCGGTCCCGGCTGTCTTTCGTGAATCTTTGACAGCCGTTACGGGTCGTCAGAAGCTCAAAAGTCTGACAACCGATTGCGGTGCACTATTACCGAGTTAGTAAGGGTATGTTTTATTAAACTTGACTACCACGTGGGTGAAGGCGCAGGCAGAAGCTAGCCAACTCATAAGCTGCCTAGCAGTTTCCCAACTATGTTGGGTTCGGCTTCCAGACTAAGCGGAGGCAGCTGAATAATAGTATTTTACATAGAGCGACTGCCTATCAGCTACACAACTTGGTTATTGAGTAATAACCAGGGATCGGATAATCGATCGATATGATGATATGGTTAGAAAGGGTGTGACTACGGAGATGACGACTAATAGAGAAGGGTGGAAGAAAAAGACATGTTGCGCCGACCACAAATACCTAAATCGGGATAGAGAATGATGATGACCTCCTACATCCAAACTTTTCTTGTTTGATTATAGTGTACATTATAAGCCCATAAGAATATTTGTTTCATCCTATTCAAGTATGTAAATATTATTTAACACCTACACGTTTAGGGAGTGTTTGGAGTTTCCCTGCATGATCGAATCCGGAATGAAGAGATCCGCAGGAGAAACAAGGTAACCGACATGCCCGAAGAATTGCCAAACTTCAGTGGCAGTGGACATTGCTCGCAGAACAGATGGCCGATGGGGCCGAAAGGTTCTGGAGTGGCGGTCGCGTACCGGAAGACGTAAAGTAGGAACGCGTCCCACAACGTGGACCGATGAACTTGTGAGAGCCACAGGAGTCCGCTGGATACGGGAAGCACAGAACCGGTCGAAGTGGCGGAGCTTAGGGAGGCCTATGTCCAGCAGTGGACGTATTTCGGCTGAAATGATGATGATGGCACGTCTAGGGAATGAAAAGCAGTTTTAAGGCTAAATAAATAAAGCCAAAGTAAAAAGTCTGCGTGGCAAGTTAGACCTTACCTTACCCGTGGGAGAGCCGGGGAGTGCTTCATAAGATTTACCTTATAAGTAAGACATAAAACGTTTTCTCAACTATGTTAGGGTCGGCTTCGAGTCTAACCGGATCCAGCTGAATACCAGTATGACAGACTACCTATCTGACCTTCACAACCCAGTTACTGGGTAACACGAAACCCCTTGATAATACTGGTTGTCAGAAATTCGGGCTTTAGACGACTGTCAGCCAGTCGTAAGGAGTCCCTTACGACTGGCAAAGATCCACAAATGACAGCCAATGGCTTAACGTGCTTTCCGAGGCACGGAGGAGATATGGTATGTAAAGATGGTCACCCATCTACCGACCAACCGCGGCAAGTGTAGCTTAACTTGATCGATCGACCCGTGCGGCTGTTATTACTTAGCCACACGCCTTATTAATTAGTGACAGGAAATATCTATGTAGTGTAGTGTAGTGCGAATGACTCACAGCTCGCTAATGTTATGAAATTAATAAAATGACAGTCTTTCGAAACTTCCGCCGGTGTCTGCTAGGCCACGTAGTTATTAATTCTCAGTTCCGTCCACAAGAACCGACTATCAATTATGCTGACGCGTAACATCTGAGTAAAAAAAGTAAATAATTATTTATTTATGTTTGTTAATTATTCGTTTTCTTAAACTGGTTGCGTTGACGTTTACGTCTCGAGACAAGAAGTCGAGACGTCGAGACGAACGACGTAGGTACGTATTGGTACGAGATCTTGCCCGCGGCTTCGCACGCGTGGAGGTCGGAAATTATTCTACGGAAACGTACTACCGCGATTAAAAGTATCCTATGTTCTAACCCTTATCATGGTCTATCCACGTCAGTTGTCAAGGCTTGTAAAGGTTCCAGACATACAGTTACTTTCGGTATTTATAATATTAGTAGGTATGGATTTCATCATATTCAAGAATAGAAACAGCCGCCAAATGGACCACCTCCAATTCCCACATCCCGGCAATTATCCAATAACAAATCTTTCATCTCTCACCTGACAACGACAGGTAAAGTGCGCACTTCATTTGCTTCCTACTCCGTGTTTGCGCCCGCGCCGCCCACGACACGCGTCTGCTTCCATATCGATCGTATCTCGATATCGCTCGATTATACAACGAGTCTCGATTATCTGCGAGTCGAGTATCGATATCGTAATAGTTTGCGTCACTGTTTCATTGTGCTAGACGATGAGTCAATGAACTTCAATCGTAGCACATTTTGTAGGTGTGTTTTCGCATTCGATCGCGACAGGCCCGTTTTGGTGTTTTATGTCTTTGTGGACAACAGAGGTCTATTACCTCGGTACTGTATTGTTGCGCGCCACAATTAATGTCTGGTAAAATTAGTTACCACTAGCGCCATCTAGTATCGAGTAGCAGATTTAATAGAGTCCAGATCTTTCTAGAAATTTCGATGCTAGAACTTTCTAGAACTTTCGACATCTGTTCATACGGGGCCGGTATGTACTCGAACATTCTAGATGCTTCTACAGTAGAAGGTTCGCGAACTTTCAGAGGGCCCTATAAAAGGCCGCACGGATCGCGACCCGGGGAGTATTGGACAAGCGCGCTCTTCAAGTGCGACTTAGAGTGACCAGTAGTACAATTGTGTTTTGTAATTAGTGTGTTTGAGTTGTTATTACGCTGTTCAATTAAAGTGACATTTTTGGTAATTTATATTGGCAATTTTTAATTGTCACGAATCTCAAGCTCGTAACAGTATTATCTATTTCCATCCCCTAGTAATTGTAACTTTTAATTATTAAAACAAATGTTTGTATAAACAGCCTATAATGTTCCCACCGGTGGGATACGGGTGTCCTCTCGGTTAGAGAAAGTGGCCCTAATCCACCACGCGGGCCCAATGTGGGTTGTTAGATGTCACATATCTTCGATTTTTTTATTATTTTGTGGTGATGAAATAATTTTACACAAAGTAAAGGCTCCCGAAAATAGGGGCGCCGCGACTTTAATAGAACAATTTCTATGAAAACTTCATGGAAATTGTCTTACAAGAGTCGCGTCGCGCCTGTCTGCGAGGGGCCTTAAAGCGACTGTCTGGGTTCGAACCTACGAACTAAAACTCGGTAAGTCGTGGCCCTTACCGCTGGGTCACCACTGCTTTCTCAATTAAAGTTTACAGAAATTTAACCCGATTCAGATAAGCTTTTGAAAAAAAGAAACAATTGCTGAGCTTTGTAGAAAACTCTCTAAATCAATCAATTCACTTAGAGGAAAACTTTGTTGTTCCTCAAACATTAGTATTCATTATTCACACGTGTCCATTAATGACCATTAATGATGTTTAGAACTGTTTTATTACGATCGTAAACAAGCCGAATCTGTTGCGAAATTAACTACAGAATCAAGTTTCATGTCTCTTTAGATCCGATAGATATAATGTTTATTTAAAGTGTCATAAAATTTATAAAAATTGAGGTTATAATTATGTAATAGTTTTCTAATCGTCTAACTTATTTAGGGTTTATCGGTGGAATAGTTCTAGTATTATATAGAAAAACTCAAAAATTCAAAATTTGTTCTCGGGTAACACTTATTCTAGGTATAAAATTTTGGTGAAAGTCGCCCTTAATCTTATGCTGTTAACAATAATAACTGTACCTATATTATTTCGCGATCAGAAAGAGCAAATAAATGACTTACCTACAGTAAAAAAAAGTGCCCAATTTTGGCGAAGCCCAAAAGGTGTGTAATAGAGATGGGCTGACTATGACTTTGGCCTACTAGCCGACTAGTCGGCCATTTTGCAGCCGACTAGTCGGCCAACACGATCATGGCTTTCGGTTGAGTTCGGGTGCCATCGGTAATGTTCGTAACTACGCTAAAAACGCTGAAAATTGGAGGAGCAACCTCTTTCTCAATCACTTTCACACGCGGTGCGAAGCAATGAATAACATAATTATTTCACTGTCACCACTGGTTACAATTAATTATCGACTTATATGCACGATTGGCAATTTGTTTCCATAACTTCAGCACATCAAGTATGGCAAATTGCGCGTGCACAACAAAACCGTTTGTCTTGCACCTTCACTGATTGTACACAGTGCTCGGGTGTTCGGCTAGCTTAATTAATTATACAGATATTTTTGTTGGTAACAATATCCATTTGATTTGTTTGACGGGGCTTGTGACTAAGTAACGTTTAGCGATAAATAAAAAGTTTTATTATTTAGCCCATACTGAAGGATTTCGGGGAGGTCTTTGCCCCCACAGTGGTTTCCCAAGCGGCCTCCCCCAGGTCCTTCCAGGTACTCTTTTTCTGCGTCACCCGCTCCAAACAGCCCTAAAAAAATATGTTATAATATTTAAACGGATCTCTGCGCACCTATAACAGACGCTAAAAGGGCCAAGAAGAAATAAATTAAATTAAATCAAAATGTTTTATTTCACATATACAATATGTAACAAAAACCCTGTTGTTCCTTTTAGGGACGTATACACTTACCCACAAGCACAACATTTACGAAGTTATAATTTAAAAAATAAGCATTGGCTGGTCGAGAGTTCAACATCAAATAACTATTAAAATCGACATATTCAAAAAAAATGTTAACAATATCTGATTTTACAAGTATCCTTATTTCGCATAATAGACTACGAGCTTGGCGGCTTTCTTTGATCTAATCAAAATCAGTTAAACATTACAAATATTCATAATTAAATATTTATTTTAATTATTTTTGTTAAACAGTTTTTATAAATGACATGCTTTATTACGTATGTATACCGATTCTGAAAACGTGGGTAGAAGGAACAACAGGGTTTTTGTTACATATTGTATGTGGACTTGAAGCTGGGTGCATAGAAAGAAACGCCACGGTTACTCTGTTCAACAAAAATAGGCTTTTACAGTGTTTTCATATTACGATGTTTTCATTAACGACCTATTGGAAGCGTGCACCTAACTAACTTCTGATTGTTTACAAGTGCCCAGGACGGTTTAAAAAAAATTGATTGCAATTTGTTTGGCGTTCTCCTTGCCAGTGACATACAAGCAAACTAGAATGCGTCTTTGCTAATAGCGATCTCCAAGCGAAACGCGCATGGCTTTAGTGTCAGTAAATAACTTGGTTATCGCCTCCCCTATATCTATGGGACGGTAACTCTTCGCTAAATTATTTCCTTATTAATGCCATAGTATTTTACGTATTTTACCATTGACTACAGACTTTAATGGGTAAATGGTATGGGATAAGGCACCGCCTTGTTAGGTTCTGTGATTTAACGGTTTTTATGATTGTTTACGTCATTTAGAATACGAATTGTTATATTCAAAGGATCTATTAAATTAAATAGCAATTATGCTTCGTAATAAGTTAATTTTTTCGAGAAGTAGTCATAATTTGCTTCTGGTATGTTAACGTAGTTTTATAATAACCGACCTCTAACGCCGAGAAAAAAATCTTTTTATTGTTTTTCTTTCTTTTGTTAGGGCAAAACGTTCTAGTCGTTCGTTGTCTTTGACTATTGTCATGTGTAAATAGAAAATTACTCAAGTTAATTTTAATTCTAAAGTAAATTTTTTCATTCGAAGTGCAATCAAACTTAATAGTGTCATTATTCAATCCCAAACCCAAAATCGATTCCACTAACTTTTGAAAACATTTCATCGATTAAACAAAAGACTAATCGATTTCATGGACAAGGCAATTTTGATCCCGGACAAATTAACGGTCTTTGTTCCTTTACCACCTCCGACCATCATACGAAGAACTCTAACTTCCGGTACAATTTCCCCTTTGCTGGGGAGATTAGTAAAGGTAAGACAGGTAAGGAAGCCCAGGGTATATCGGTGTTGGTAATTATGCACTGCCCACGCCACCCACTGACTTCCCACAGTATTACCTATCCTAAAGTCGAGCCAAAGACAATGCTTTCACCACCGCTGTTAAACATTTCTGCTAATTAATGACCGTGCGAACCTAGGAGCTTTGTTATGTAACACATAGCCGACATGGCCATCGTTCCTACTTATGTAACAGTACAATATGTGGGTTATTCTGTCAAGATGTCAATAACAGAGCAGACACTAGTTAATTGTGACGTTTGAGTACTTGCTCTTTCTGAGTTTGACATTTGTAAGTGTCTACTGTGTCATAGATAAAGGTGTTTTTTTTTGTTTGGCTGTGTTGTCGACTGACCTTTTGACTTTAATTCCGTAAAGCATAAGTCAAATTATTTAAGATTTTAATTGGACACTTGCATGACGCTTCAGTAGAAATCAGTAAGCTTTGTTGTTGTAAATATATAATAATTATTGTCATACAGGACCTCAACATGGAGCTCAATCACGATGGTTTTTTGATGTTAAGCCGTTAGTAAATTGTTGCAAGACAACTCTTTATGTTATTGTAATGAAGTATCAAGAAGAATGATTGCCAAAAGTTGTATAAACCTCACGGCATCATTACTATTTAAACTTTTTTCACAACAAGATAAAAGAAGAGATATCATTTTTTTTATTGTGATTGTGCTCCTTTAAAAAGATTCTATATTTGGTAATAGGTAATATTGGTTGGTGTCCGCAACTCGACGCTAGAGCGAGTTATTTTGCGTACGATTTTATGCTTGTTAATATGAAATGAATGAAATGAAATGCACCGATCCCAACGTGGCTTGACCAGACTCGATTAATCGAATGAACCCCAAGATTTGCACTAGCCACTGGAGCCTCACGCTTCATGGTGTTACAGAGGCCATTGCATATCAAGAAGTAGACCGGGGGGCGCTGTAATGGTCAAGTAGACGTGCCCTTAGGATAGGAAAGGATTGCGAGCCTACCGGATATGCATCCTTGAGTAAGCATTGGACTAGTGGAGAGACGGGTGGTATTTATTTATAGGAGGGGCAACTTTAGGAAGAATTCTTTGTTAGTTAATAAACTATTTGGCAACTCTTTAGTTAACAAGTTTTAATGGAAGCTAAACGCTTAAATTTCGATAAATTCTATAGCTGCAAAAGATTCTGAAGAGAAATCCAAAGGGGTGAAAAGAAAGAAATAGAAACCGTTCAATTTATATAATATGACATTAACCATAAATGGTGTGGTGAAAGCAGAACTGCAAAAGTCATTATTATTTTATTAGCTATCAGTTTAAAGGTAAATGAAGCTGCTTTGGAGTGAAGTCGTAAACTACGATAATATTTAAACTGAGAATATCGGTTTTGTTGAAAATATCCGATATTAAAGGAAGTAAGATTCTATGAGTTTTCTAAGTTCCAATCAGTATAAATATTGATGTTTCTGTGGAACTTCCTCGATGTGAAAGAGTTTATTATAAAACTTTTTGTGAATGAAATCCTTTCACGTTCTTACAAATAAAATGTCAGTGTTGAGTGGATTCTTTTAAGACGGTTATAACTTAGTTCTTTTATAGGAAAATCAATTAAAAGAACTTAGGTACACATTGTTAATGTATTACATGGAGCGACTGCCATCTGACCTCCATTACCTAACTGCTGAGTGCGATACTACGTAGTATGACTGGCTATCTGAATTTTTAGGTCCAACTCTCCGTTATAACTGTCAAAATTTGCGAATGACAGCCAGGACCAGCGGCTTAACAAGTTTTCCGGAATAATGGAAGTTCCGTGTGGTGCCGGACGTAAAAGAATAGCACCATCCCATTTCTTCCCATGGGTGTCGTAGAAAGCGACTAAGGGACTTGCTAAAGAATTGGCAGCAGCGTTCTCTATGCATTTTACCACCATACTGCGATCGCCAACCCGCCTGCTAAGCGTGGCGATTATGGCAAATCCCCCTTTTGGTGGTGGCTTATGTCCAGCAGTGGACGTCTTTCGGCTGATATGATGATGATGGTGATGACCCATCCACGATCCGAAGTTGCTGTTATTATTTAACTTCTTCAACACATCTTTTACAATTTTGAGCCGCTTTCGCAGGGTAGCTGCCACCACCACCGTCTGTTTGTCTACCCTCGTACAAACAGAACACGGAAACCGAACTTCATAAATAGAAACCCATTCATCTATGGCATGACGTCACACCCGAGGCGTGTTAACTGATTCCATTGAGTCAGGAGCAACAAAACATGCTTAACGAGACGGTACCTAGAGGCGATGGGCGCACGCGCAGTGCTAAATCATATCAGCGCGAAAAGGTTGGACCTACTGGGATTTGTGCTGGTGGTTGGTGAAAAGAAGTCTATAAATTCTCTATGTAAACGAAATACCTATGTTGTTAACGAGATGTCTGCAGGCGCACTGCTAAATCAAATCATTGCGACAGAGTGGGGCTTGGGGTGATTTTTTTGTTGAGGATAGTTTTTTTTTTTTGCCTTATTTGTTGTTTCGCTTTTTGGGTTTTGTTTGTTTTAGATTAAGTACATGTTTGTGTTTTATTTTTAAACAGTGTCTGCGATTGGATACGGACACTGTCTTTTTGTTGAGGTTTTTCGCAAAACTCCATAAAGGGATTACCTTTCCTTGTTAGCCGCATAAGTTTTTGTACAGTTGTACAGTACGCGTGTCCGCCCCCCACGTAGCCAGGTGTTCAGCTTGGACGTAAGGTAGGATTTTAGGGGGCTGTTGAGGATAGTAATAGGGTTAGGTAGAGCACCAATTTCAGCAATGTGGCTGCTGGTAGCTGGAAGAGAGTGGCCGAGGATCTTGATAAATGGCGTGCGATTGGAACTGTTTATGTAGGCAATAGCTGGGTTGTGAGGCTAAGGGGTTATTAGTCGATTCGCACGAATTTACTCGCCCGAATCTTTAATTTATTTGTATCCAAATCAACAACTCAGAATTACATATTGGGCAATTGAAACGTTTTTAATAAAACTTTGAGAAGAACCTGTCGATTACCCCACAAATAAATTAACTTAATATTTCAAAGTGACGATTCGCCCGATTCGTGCTAGTAAATTCGTGCGAATCGCCTATTAGCGAACCTTCTAAGATTGTATGATAAGATAATATGAAAACGGTATCTATAGCTAAGGGTGCTCAGCATAATTATGTATATCACCGCAAAAGTGTTGGACCTCCTGTGAATGATTATATAGTTAACTAGCTGACCCAGCAAACGTTGTTTTGCCTTATAAATTATTTAGGGGTGGACTACCCCTAACATTTAGGGGGATGAAAAATAGATGTTGGCCGATTCTCATAGATACCGGATAAGCACAAAAAAATTCATCAAAATCGGTCAAGCCGTTTCGGAGGAGTATGGCAACGAAAACTGTGACACGAGAATTTTATATATTAGAATATAAAGGCTGGTGATAATATGGCAATGTAAACAAACCATTGCCGTATATCACTTTCGCTGCTGCAATCAAATAAGCTTCTAAATAAAGTCTAGACTCGTAGTAGCAGAGTTAATTAAAGGTAATTAAGTAATTAGTCAACTAGTATGTTAATGTTCTAATTGGGATGCTGACCCGCATGTTGTGATGATGTCAAATGTCTTTACTTAGAATATTTTTTCCTCTTAATTATAAATGGCGCCACGCGGGCAAGGATTCGTGCAAGTATAATTGATTACTCGCGTTAGTCAGTAACTTCTTACTCACCAAGTAACTTTAAATAGGTTTCGGTTTAGAAATCCCCGTCCCATTGTTCCTCTTTGCTCTTGATCCAACTTGCAACAAACCCAAAGTTCTGCGGTCTTAGTTTGAAAGGTGCATAAGATTGTGTGATTGTTATGGCTAAGAAGGAAGTTCTAACTTCTAAGTTTATAAGAAAATCATACAGACGAAATGAGAACCTGCCCCTTTTTGAAGTCGGTTAAAAAAAGCAACTGGCTTCCAAAACAACACTACAAAGTGTAAAATAAGTCGTGTGGTCTAGATTAGATCTGTTACGAAATTAAAGTTATTTTTCAGTTTTTAGTACGTACGGTACTCAAACGTGATGGCAATAAAGCGTGTTTAACGCGCCATATTACTCCCTTATTCATAAAGTTGCATAAAGGCTCGTGCAGACTAGCGCGACGCCACGGTCGCGTCGCTACACTCTTAGAACAATTTCTATGAAAACTGAATGGAAATTGTTCTACAAGTGTCGCGTCGCGGCTGTTTGAAGAAGCCTTAAAGTTAAGAGATGTTTAAACGTCAAAAATGTATGATTAAATAGTCGCTAATCATTACCTACTTAACCTTAAGCAACGTTTATAAATAAGGGGAATTATGTCCCGATGAGTGTTAATATATTCACAATATTATTTAATTTGTCTACCATCGTAACTAGCCACGCTACCTCACAGGTGACGTGTCATTATAAACTTTAATGTAGACGCAATAAACTTTCAAACGCATAGTCATCCCAGTTGCGTACAGACAGGTGAGTCAGTGCTTTCTCACGGCTTTTAATATTTATTTGTATCACTTGTAAGATTCTGTATTGTCAATACACAGATGAGATAACAGAAGGTATAACAAACAGTGACAAGGAATAGAACGCTTACTAAAAATGTTTGCGATCTGCGATTCCAGGGTTCGAATTTCGAAACAATACCATTTTTGAAGCATTGTAAAGAGACTAAAGCCGTGTTTGTGGTTTTGCTTTCTTTGTCAGCAGTGGGTATTCTGTAGCTTCTCATTGGTTGGTCTAGTTTCACCCGATTCGCGTCTGTGTGCAGTTGCATTAATTAATGTTCAGCGGTTGTTGCGCCCACGCATGCGTAGAAAGTACTCGACCCGTTTATCAGTGTATGTGTCGCTGTTACATGGTATGATCGATATATTGGTGAAACTACTATACGGACGGGTACAAAGTTGTGCACAGTCGGTTAAGTTTGACAGGCTGTTGGGGAATGGGGTTCTTCTTTGAGGAGTTTATGAGGCTACTTGAGAAATGTGTGGTACGGTTTAATTTATGTACTTAAGTCGGGACAAATTGTTTGAAGATGGATCCTTAGAATTACGTAACTCCTTTTTTATTCCGTTTTTTTTTTTCTTTTTTAAGAGTGTAATGTCAAAATAACAGACTTTTAAGGTCGCTGCAAATAGCGAGCGCGGCGCGTCGCGTCGAGCGGGACGGCTCTGTGTGGCGTCGTCCGTAATATCTAGTACATTACAACTGCTCAGCATCGCGTCGCCGTCCCGTCCCACCGCGCCGCGCCCGCTGTGTGCAGTGACCTTTATACGGTACTTCAACA
Organism: Polymixis lichenea; assembly: GCA_949091785.1. Taxonomy (NCBI): domain Eukaryota; kingdom Metazoa; phylum Arthropoda; class Insecta; order Lepidoptera; family Noctuidae; genus Polymixis; species Polymixis lichenea. The sequence goes on from OX420938.1 coordinate 5,029,855, forward strand.
CTAAAACAATTTTTAAAATGTTTGTCTGTCTGTCTGTTGCGGCTGATCTCCAAAACGACTAGACCTAATGTCACTGGCAAATAGCTAATGCTATGAGGAGTAACATAGGCAGCTTTTCGTCTTGGTAGCTCGTTTCCTTGGGATAATTTCAGACATTCACGCGGTCGAAACCGCGGGCGCAATCAATTCTAATTATTCAGCGCTAAACGTCCCGATACTTCCGATTAACGTAACAACATGTTTACACGATCCAATTGCGATTAAAACTAGCTCCCTATACGGAAAAATACAGGTTTCGGAACTGGTAGCATCAGGAAATGACCCATAACATTCTCTCACCGCCACATTTGTACGGGGAAGTTGCAAATTGGTTTCGAATTAACGGAGCAACAGATAAGTGATGGGCAAAGGAAATCTAATCGTTATATATACAGTAGCTGTAGCTCCAGACTCCGGTTATCTTGGTAACATCCCTCGTAACGTAACTGGTTGATAATCTGCGGATACTGAGACAAGTCTAATAAGCTGGTGTTCGCAAATAGACGTTGTTGATGTACGGAAGTTGCGAGTTGTTTTAAATAGTTGTGTGTTTGAGTTGCCTTATTTACTCACTAGCTTCTGTTCCCGTGAAATTTCTTGTACCCGGTCGCATTACATCGTTTTCACTTAGCATTTTTTCTGTTTTGCTCGTCTCCTAAGGGTCCTAGCGAGATGTTAAATAGCCTAAAATCTTCTTCGAGAATTCGAGTATCAAATTCAAAAGGATTCCAGTGATTAGCCCGTTTAAACAAACGAAGAAACTCTTCAGCTTTAATATTAGCACAGATTAATATGCTCGGTATGCAAAATATATTAAGATAAAAAATTATGTATTTTCGCTGAACTGTAATGAATGAATTCCTTTAATTATCATTACATAACAGTTGATAGTTGATGGTTAACATTTTGAGAATTATGCCAAAAATATTTTTTTGAGCTTTGTTTTATTGATTTGATTTTTTTGATTTGATTTTTTTGAGCTTTGTTTTATTGATTGTTTTATCATGATAGGTAGATATTTTGTTTTATTAAATACTTTTGAATTTGAAGTCTTTTCTTTGAAATTTGACAATAGTACATTTTATCTGGCTTGTAATATGAACCAATACGCCTAAATGTGCAAAAAAACTGCGTTTTCGCTGTCGTATGTTTGGGCAGCGCCTTAGGTCTTGTCGCAGAATTTAATGACTCAAAAAGTTATAAGTAAATATAATGTATTCTTACTCAGTTCAGACTTGAGACTACTTTACGACATGCTGTTAGAGAATAACAATAAATCATTTCACAAATAAAGTGCATCTATCTCAATAAACAAAAAGGTCATAACTTTTAAATTACACAATATAATAGTACTAGATCTACCAGACGGATTTAGAGTTAGAACACTTTCTACCACAAACTCATTAAACCATTAAGTGTCTTATAAAATGACGCATTGTAGTCACCACAGATAACTCTTGTCCGTATCTAGTGATTCACCTGCATCGGCAAAACATCGATGTATTTTATCGATAAAAGTGAAAACTATATGGATGTTGCAAGCCGTTATACACCCATAACGTCCCATATTACGAGTTTGTTTTCTACTATCGGCCTGTTATTGCCCTATAAATATACACTTTATGGGAATTCAAATTATATGTAATGTGTGTTTTTAAAACGAATAAAAGTTCTTCAGTGATATATCGATGTTTTTGTTCGTAATCGGTCGTAAAAATATTGTTTTATGCTGATCTAGTCAGAGTTAACTACATAACGTTAAAATATTTTTGGATGATAAACTAAGCGATGATAATTACTGTCATTGAGCTTTGGTCTAAGCCTATTATTTGAATATCCTAGTAATATTATAAATGTGAAAGTTTGTATGTTTAGATGTTTGGATATTTAAATGTTTTGATGTTTCTTATTCAATCACGCAACAACGGCTGAACGTATTTGGCTGGATTAACATATAGGATACTTTTATCTCAGTAGTACGTTCCCGTAGAATAATTTCCTATTTTCGCGCGAGCGAAGCCGCTGGCGAAAGCTAGTATCTTATAAGTTTAAATCCTCATAGAAGACTGCTCATAAACATCGCCAATATCAATCTGCCACGCCTTTTTCCAACTATATTGGGGTTGGTTTCCAGTCTACCTGGAAGCAGCTGAATACTAGTATTTTGCATGGAGCGATTGCCTATCTGACCTCCACAACCCAGTTATTGGGTAACACACGCCTTGTCAAAGATCCACGAACGACAGCCGAGACCAACGGCTTAACGTGCTTTGCGAGGCACGCGAGGGGTCTTTGTATGTGAAGATGGTGACCCATCCGGGAATCAACCGCGGCAAGCGTAACCGGATCGATCGACCCGTCCGGATGTTATTACTTAGCCACAAGCCGTCGCTCATAAACATAGCCATAAAGATAATATACTTGCAGATGCAAAATGGCAGCCTATCACTGTAAACATGTATATAAAATGTAAAGAATGCATAACAAGGCACACGCTTTGTCTAATCTGAATCAAGTTTCCTCTTACAAGCTGTTATTGTCCTGCAAGCCTTTGTAGTTCATCAGCGATGAATGTTCTCAGAAATGTAAGTGAAATTATTTATCGCAGTATGTCAACTGTTGTGGTTATCTGACTTCCAGCTTTCTGTGGGTCAGTGTGGTCAATTAGGAGTCCTTTTATCTTTGAGACTGGGACAGCAACATTGTAGTGGATTTATTTGTGTTTTGTAACTTCAATAAGCTTTGTAATTTTAGATAGTATTTGACATAAATTGTGTAGCGTTAATAGCATTATTTTAATACGGACGAATTACTTCAAGAATTCAGTAAAAATTGACGAGGTATTCAAAATGCATTTTGGCGCGAACGCAATTACTGTAACAGTTGTTATTAAACTAAATTTAGGAGGACAGACGATCTTCAATGAGTTTATCGTCCGCCATCAGTGTAAACTAACGTTATAAATGTGTCAAAAGTGAATCGAAAACAGTGTAAGTAAACCAAGAGTTGTAAGTGAACTGGATGCAAGATCGTGACTTGATGTCTGTATTAACATATTAACGCGATACAAACGAGGGCAGTCGCCTTCGGTCGCCTCCAAATAGCCACTATTATCGACAAGATCTTGTTGAGTCTTGCCCCTCCCTACGCAACAACCAACCGTTTAACATCTTATTTTGTCATTGTTTTGGTTTAACGACTTTATAACCAGAGAAATTGCGGTAATTAATTCCTATAAATTTATTAGAATTTCTCTGTAATTTATTGTTGTCTGCACTTGGCTAATAGAAACGGCATAAATAAGATACAATAATAGAAATTAACTTTTTCGGTCCCATTAAGGCCAGGTGATCTTACATTACACAATTCATTTAATATTAATTTAACGAGATACACTTTTTTGGGCTTAAAAATATGTCTGAAATGTATCCTGCTTTTATTTCACTGTAGCTTTGATAGCAAAGGTGTGTATGCACGCACTATCCATTGATGATACTTGATTTACAAATGTAGCTATTGAATAACATAACCAGTTTCCTACAGTATTAATTGTGTGTTCCCTGGAGCTAAACTGGCATGCAATACACACGCAAACCACGCAACTATACCACCACTAACAAATCACGACCAGCGTAACGTACCCACTGCTGGGACAGAGGCCTCCTCTTTGTGAGAAGAAGTAAGGTTGGCAGATGTCACATGTATTCGAATTTTTGGTTCTAAGACATACCGGTTTCCTCACGATGTTTTCCTTTACCGTTTTGAGAGCTAAATGATACAAAGTTTTCACAAAGTAAAGCGCCTAACAACGCAACTCGTAAGTCGCGCCCGTTATCACTGGACCACCACTGCTCCCTACTAACAACAAGCTCTAAGAAATTTACATTCGATTCACTTCGCCGTAATCACGGACTTGTATGGCCAATATTTTTACATTTATATCGTTTATTATGCAAAACGCAACGCACTGCACCCTTTGTTGTGCTAATTTTTCTGAATATTGTTGCTGTTTACTGCTGATTGTGTGTAACCAAAGTTTAAGTTACTGTTAAACGCGGTTTGACAATCAAATATCGCTTTTTGATCGGGGTAAAACGAATATTGTGTATATTAGGTTGGGGAAAAAGTCTTTTCGCATTATAGTATGTATGAACTTGTAATAAAATCTCTTTGGCTATACTATTTGTATCTGGCTGGTTTTGGTATCATTGAAAGTTTAAATTTTAAAGAACATAATTCCAAATTCAAATTAGGAAAATGTGTGATTTTCATTTGTTTTTCGTACCGTCAAGATGAGTGAATCTAATGAAGAAATTCGATACATTTTAAAATTTTACTACAAAAAAGGTAAAAATGCAACGCAAGCCGCGAAAAAAATTGGCGATGTTTATGGACCTAGTGTAGTGTCTGTGAGAGTAGCACAAATTTGGTTTAAGCGTTTTCAATCCGGAAATTTTGATGTCAAAGATGCACGTCGCTCTGGTCGCCCTATTACGGATAAAATGGATGCCATTTTTGAAAAAGTGGAGCAAGATCGGCATACCAGTAGTTACGACGTAGCTGATGAACTGGAAATTGACCACAAAACAGTTTTGGCGCATTTGAAAAAAACTGGGTACACAAAAAAGCTCGACATTTGGGTACCTCACGAGCTCACTGAAAGAAATCTAATGAACCGTGTACTCATTTGTGATTCTTTATTACGACGTAGTGAAACCGAACCATTTTTGAAGAAGCTGATAACTGGTGATGTGGATCACGTATGACAAGAACGTGCGAAAAAGGTCGTGGTCAAAGGCCGGTCAGGCTTCACAGACTGTGGCGAAACCCGGGTTAACTCGCAACAAGGTGATGCTGTGTGTGTGGTGGGATTGGAAGGGCATTATTCATTATGAGCTGTTACCACCAGGCAGGACCATCGATTCTGAACTCTACTGCGAACAACTGATGAGATTAAAGCAAGAAGTTGAGAGAAAGCGGCCGGAATTAATCAACAGAAGGGGTGTGGTTTTTCATCATGATAACGCTAGACCTCACACATCTTTAGCCACCCAACAAAAATGAAGAGAGTTTGGCTGGGAGGTGTTAATGCATCCGCCGTATAGTCCTGACCTTGCACCTTCAGATTTCCACCTGTTTCGGTCTCTTCAGAATTCTTTAGGCAGTGTCAGGTTAACATCACGAGAGGACTGCCAAAACCACTTGTCGCGGTATTTTGACCAGAAGTCCCAAAATTTCTATAGCAATGGGATCATGTCCCTACCTACAAGATGGCAAAAAGTTATCGAACAAAATGGTACCTACATACTTTAGTTAAATGTAAATAAACTTTATTAAAAAATGTTTAGAATTTTCTTAAAAAATGCGAAGAAACTTTTTCCCCAACCTATTATTTAAATTGAAGTGATTTTGAACTTTGCCCTCCGCTATTTTCGGAGCGGTTTCTTTGTCGCGTGTCGCGATCAATCTGTTCAGTTCGTAATGCGCGTGCGACTCAAATATGGCGGGTCTGTTAGCCGTCAATTTATAGGCTTTTGGCGGGCGCGCCCACGCCACGCCTCGCCTTGATATCCGTGTAATGTGTGCCCGATTGGATAGCTACAGTGGGGTTATTATACACACCAATCCCTTCCGCGATCCAGCATATCGAATGTCCCGCACTCTAGGGATGTACGGTCATTGTGTTTTTATTGATACCTTGGATCGATCTGGAACGCGATGATGCAAAACGATACTAGGATCGTATAGAAAAGAGCTTTGCTCGGATCTTTCAAATATCGCATCGCATTTTAAATCCTTTTGTGTTCTATTTTGCATTTTTGACCAATGAAATATAGTATTCAAATTCAAATACTCACCTAGGTAATCATGTTGCAAGCATGTATCATATTCGTTGATATCGATTCAAAATATCGGAGTATCGTTTTATCGATACAGTAAACTATCAGATCGAATCGTGCCATCCCTACCGCGCGCTAACTGACATTCTCTATCAGAAATATGGTATGTATTATTTTCCTATTTATTATTATCGCCATTTAACTGTGTGTTCTTACTCATTTTCGTACGATAGGATAGGATAAGCCAGCTGGAGATTTTGAGTTTATCGCTTTCAGTGTTCTTTACTGTGTTTAGGATTACTGATTATATCCTGTAGTGTTCAGTTACCATAGACAAGATACGAGATAGTTGGTATCGATAGGATTTTTGTTTACAGTCTGGAGGTAGATAAAGGGGAAATGTGCATTTACGGAATAATTGCGTATAATATCTGTTACTTTCGCCAGCGCTCTTAGTTAATGGGAAATCACCTTTAGATTACCGTATATTAACAAGACCTTTTGCTCTGACAGATTAGCTAACGCAATTCGGAAGTGTATAACTCCGTTGTTCGACAATGCACATCAAAAATTGACCATGGTATGATTTCATCTTTTTATTAATATTGTTTGTACGGACACAGAATTCTAAAATAAAAAGCCATTAAAAAGTTAGGAACCAACAAATATTCGTTTTTCCTGCTAATTTAACCTAACTTTGGGCGTGTTTAAGTAATAAAAGAAGTGTAAAATCTCCAAAACCAAGTCGGTACCAACAAAGCGCAAATATCAAAAAGTTCAATAAACTTTATTGGTCATTGATTAATCCAGTGGTTTTTTCATAAAACTCGGTCTTCCGAAGGACTTTTCTTCATCTTTTACGCGCCTGTTTTACTATAACTGATCCTGCATCTCACTCAATAACGTTGTGCGTGTAGACTAGCGTTTAAATTCTCATCACGGGTACTACCTCTGTCGGACATGATGCCTGGTGAGACAGCGTGCATTTTAGCCAGGCCCACCAGTGGGTTCGAGCCCGCGACTAGATTCCCCTTAAGGAACAAAGTTGCACATAAACTTCTCTTTGTACATGGTGGCAGGGACATCGATACGCAATCTGTAACCATAGATTTTGTTACCTACATGGTTCTAAATTTGGATTAAAATTTTTCGTCAGTTATTTTTAAAAAAAGGCTGTTCCATACATCTTGACCGCGTAGGTGTTGCAGTTTTCTATAAAGCAGAAGGGTTTTTTTTATAACCGACGAAAAATTTCTGCCCTAGGTAGTCCGTAGTAATTGATCCTAGGTAGGTCTAAAATAATGAGGTGAATTCATGGATAGGAAAGCGTTTCACGATGTCACATTCGCTAGCGCATTCGAACTTATAGTTAAAGTAAATGAGGGGCTCGTGGCTACATAATAACAGCCACACGGGAAAATGGAAGGTTAAGCTACGCATGATGAGGTCGGTTTGTGGATGGGTGCCCTACCAACACATGTCGAGAACCCGTGCCTCGAAAGCACGCAGTAAATCTTTGAGAGCCGTAACGAACAGTTAGAAACCAAAAACTGACAAACCGTCTTACTAAGAGGTATAGTGTCACCCAGTAACTGTGTTTTGGAGGTCAGATAGGCTTCGCTACATGTAAAATACTGGTATTCAGCTGCATCCGGTTAGACTGGAAACCGACCCCAATAAAGTTGGGAAAAGGTTAGGGAGATTGGATTTAAAATAAATGAGCGTGAATATTGTTGTTAATTTCATAACGTTTGTACATGAAAAGAAAGGTCAGGCTGCTGATATGATCCCACAATTATTAGCTATAAACTATAAAACTAGTTTCGAAATAAGACGTGACTTACACAAGTCATGGGATCACTACTTTTCCTTAAAGGGGGGTTTACATTACGACACTAGCCGCTGGTAGTAACTTGAAACTTAACTTAAACACCACGCTTGTATTTCCAGTAAGGATAGGCAGAGCTATACCTATTAATAGTACAGTACACCCACATTTCGCCAGGGCCCCAATTCTGTATCGTTATAATAATTCCCCGCGGAATCTTACTACGTTCAAACTACGTCAATTTCGTTTTTTTAGAAACCAATGTAATGGTAACGAATCGAAATGTTATATTCTGTATTTTCCGAGACAATTTGTCGATATTATTACTACGATATTAGCAGAATTCGTGTGTGATTGACGTGGTTACGAGTAAGGAATCGTTAAGTGGTCATAGTGAATTCAGGCCCAGTTATGTTTTAAGGTCCTTGTAAAAGGTTCTCCGACTCCAGGCTACTAATGTAAGTAATGTATGTACTTCTGGCTAAGTAATAACAGCCACATGGGTGGATCGATCAGGTTAAGCTACCCTTGCCGCGGTTGGTCCGTGGATGGGTGATCATCTTGACATACCAAGCCCCTCCGTGCTTCGAAAAGCACGGTAAGCCGTTGGTCCCGGCTGTCATTCTTGGATCTTTGTCAGTCGTTACAACCAGTCTTACCAAGGGGTACTAATCGTATTACCCAGTAACGGTGTTGTGGAGGTCAGACAGGCAGTCGCTCCATGTATAATACTGGTATTCTGCTGCGTCCGGTTAGACTGGAAGCCGAACCCAAGATAGTAGGGAAAAGGCACATGATGATGATTCCAGACTTTTAATGGGAAATTCCAGATGCAAAAATCTCAATAACAGTTTGCTCGACCCTGGAAACCGCTTGCGAAGTTGCGACTACTAGACCAACGAAGAAGAACTACGTTAGTGTCAAGTCTATACCATGAAACTTGTTTAAGACACAGGAGCAAATTGTTGTTTATAAGTCTACCTCGTTGATCTAATGGTGTCAAGCGCTACTGCTGAGCATCAGGTCCTGCGTCCGATTCCCGGGTCGGGTAAAGTATTATTAAGATTTACCATCTAGAATTTTCCAGAAGCAGCCCGGAAGATTTTTGTATGCTCGCCCCCTAGTACTTGGGAACTAAACGGTACGTCTTTGCGTTACCTTCCGGTGAGTACAGGCGTAATGTTTTGTCTAGCCTCACGTATTAAGTTTTATGCACAGTTCCAAAAGCACCGTGATGTAAACCCAGCTTTACGTCCGCTACTTAAATAAATACAAGTACATAGAGATATCGACGTTTTAACCTCTGTACGGAGTAAAATTTATAACAGTCTCGTCCGCGAAATGTTAAACAGTTCGTTAGTAAGATCGCGACATGTGGGTCACAGTTGTCAGGCAGGCAACTAATAAATATTCCCTTATAAAGTATTCGAGTTTATTCATTGGCGAACGGTTTATGTGTCTCGGTAAAATTAGCGATTTTCCACCGACGATTACAACTTACAACTAGAAAACGTTCGATATTCAAATCGAAAATTGAAATATGAAGGACTTGTTCTGAATTCAAAATAAGTAAATGACAGCCTTATTTATTGTCTGTGGCATTAGACGGACCGAAGTGTAGTGTTGTACACCCACAGTTTTCTGGTATCGATTTAAAGTTACATGTTATAAGGAGTGAGCCTATTGCCATTTCCCTAAATCAGTCGGCTACTGAGATCGTCTTAACATCCATTAAAACCCACGCCTGACCTGGAACTCACGCCACAACCAACCCTAAGCTATTAGATAGAATATTTCTAAGCCCATTATGATACCTTCACGTAATAATGATCGTAAAGGTTTATAATAACCAATCAAAACACGTCACGCGTCATTAGAAGGCACAGGTACGTATAATACGTACGGTACAGTCAATAAGCCAACGCTAAAGCTGTTTGTCATAAAACATTTACCATTAAATGAGCCGTGAATGCCGGGTGAGGTACCGCGCACGCGTCTCGCATGCTAATTTATTATGATGCCTGCGCTCGCAGTGGGATCGAATCGTAAACTGTCACTTTAAAGAAGAAAGAAGAAAGAAAGCCTAATTCAATCAACGTGGCAAAAAAGTAAATTCAAGTTTGCCAAAGGGCCATGAGACGCAGTGGCCTAAACATCAGAGTTAGAGACAAAGAACCAAACCCAGCAATCAGAAAGAAAACACAAGTCATAGATGAGCCTTTCAACACACTCAATCATTGATGTGGGTGGATAGGGGTGGGCCACCTGGCGTGTTCTGAACACGACAGGTGGACCCTTAGCCGCTTGGAAAAGGCCACTCGGAAAGCGAAGAAGAGGTAAATCAGCAGAACGTTGGGACAACGCGCAAATCTTGGCCTGTGGCAAAAAAACACAAAACTGGAAATTACTGGAGGAGGCTTATGCCCGTCAAGGGGTCCTTAATTAATTTAATTTCCTACTGAATTTATTAAGAACTTTTTTTTTCTTATTAAGGCGAGAAACCGGGCATAAACACCCCGGGCTGCTGAGAATTCCTTATGGATTGGCCCAAGACAGCAGTCGCGCTTGCGACCGTCCCACCAACGAGGCGACTATAGTCGATTTTAATACGTATGATTACAGTAACGGCGAAAATATCGGTTAATTATTAGTTCATGAGAGAGTAACTGTTGTTTACGACAGATCGTGTTAAGAAGGATGTTACTATTGGCAGATCGGTTCACACGCTCGTCTATAATGTTTATGCCCACATATTTTTGATTAAAGAGCGAATTAGTCTTCATAAATCGCAATCAATATTTTTGGCCAATAAATATTGCTCCGTTAACATTTTTATAACGTACAACCATAATCTGTAGTCGAGCAAATTGTTATTTCAACCTGTTATTTTCTCTCGAACTAAAATAAATTACTCGTAAACTTGTGATTTCTATGACATTTACACACGTGCACGTCACTTTTCCCGCGCTTTTTGCCCTCGCTCTCCATCTTGACATTGACAACTGTCGATTTTCCCGCGCGTTTTTTCGCTGAACCCGTAATAAAACGTTCGGGCGTACGCGTACGCATAATCACTTCGGTGTTCAACCAATGTCATAAGATCTAGCCCCCAGCGTCTGTTAATACACTTTCACTCCTTTGTTCGGGCTTAATGTCACTTTTTGCTGCTGAAATATCATGTCAGACAATCGCAGCTATCTGTCAAGCGATAAAGTCGCTTTTCTATCTTGTATCGGCGTTGTTTTGCTGCTATCTCGGGTCACTGAGTCCCGCGGAGTGCTTAACATTGTTCAAAGAATTGCAGTGTTGTGGTGCTGCAGTTTCTTTTCTGTGTAATTGTATAATATAGGAGCAAGAAATTGATATTGAAACAGGTATACTGTGTTTTACAAGAATATTACAGCGCTCGGAATAGTGTAGATTTTCCTTGAAAATAATCTTTGATCTCTACTGAACATGGATTTACGTAATGTTCTCCATTTAAATAAACAATATAATTTACACATACCTAGGTATTATTATTTATGTAAAAAAAAAACAAAAGTATCGTAAAAGTGAATGTTTTAACAAATGATTCATATACGCAGCGAAGGAAATATCGTGAATGAACGTCGAACGAGCTACGAACCGACCGCTTCAAGTACGACCGGCCCTTAATTCGCGCTTATCTCTCGATCTAAATCTCGTATATATTAATTGCGTATTCAAACGAAATGAAATTCGATTAATTATTTTAATTATGGCAATGAATAAACAAGTACGGCAAACCTTCATTGGTTACGCAGAGGACTTTATTTTATTTATGACTAAAATAATAAAAGCTGATGGTTAGTTTCTAGGCAGATCTGGGACTAGACGGTAGATTAGATAGATTCTATACCGTTTATAGTTATAACATCACGCCTTGCTTCCTCGACCCTTGGCAGAGGTGAATATAGTACACCCACATTTCGCCAGTCTTATGTTTAAGTCCCTTGTAATAAGGGACGAGTCTATTGCCATCACCCGAGAAAAGCACCTGCCATCTAATCTCTTAACCACCCTTGGTTGACTGGTGAGAATTCCTAACCGCCTTAGGTTACAAAGGCGGACTTAATGCCTTCATTAAGTCCGCCTTTGTACCTTTTTTGTGTGCGAAAAGTTTAAATAGAAAAATAAAATAAATCCAGACCTCGGGCTGCTACTGAGAAATTCAAGATGGAAAAACCCAGTATCACTTTGCCCGACCCAGGAATTGAACCCAGGACCTCATGCTCATCAGTACCGTTTATATACTCTTATTTGCTGCTGCACTCGTGGGTGTCGGAAATTAGCGTACGGAAAACATGCTACCGGTACAGAAATATCCGTCTATCTGCCAGTGAAAGTCTCGTCGAAATCGGTCCAGCCGATTGACAGATTAGCCGGAACAAACAGACGACAAAAAATGATTTTTGGTATGTAAGCTACCCCAATCTATCAAATTTCTATGATAGATTTTCAACTTTATGACATAAGTATAAGGTTCATGTTCAATGTGGAAAATTTAACAGTTTGGGTACCTTGATGTGCTGGCGTCTGTACCGTGAAAAGTGCAATACCTACGAGGTCAGAATGTATTGACCAGCTGATTTTTTTTTTTGTAAAACCGACGAAAAATTTCTGCTAGAATGATATGCTGAATTCATGGTTATCTACAGTTTGCGTACTACTTAAAAACTTATCCTGTATGTACCGTACCTATATATTTTCATAACAATGCATTTTGGGGAAGCTGTTATTTTGACATTACAAAAAGACACTTCAATTTTATTTATATGTGTATGTCTACAGATAGGAATTAGAATTACCGGCAAGCTATATAGGAAACAAATGTCTGCCCATGCCGCCTCCGCCAGAAGGGGAAGACCCAAAAAGCGCTGGCTTGACGTCGTAGCGGATGACATGCGTGCCAATGAACTCACCATCAGGGATGCAAAAGACCGTCCAAAGTGGAAGCTTAAAGGTAGGAAAGTGGACCCCGGGCTCCGAAAGGATGCAACCGGGGAAACGCGAAGATGGCGATGATGATGACAGATAGGAATTAGGTGTAAGGTTTAAAGCTCACAATAAAACGGTGAATGTAAACACCTGTTTGACTTCCCGTTTTTTATCAGATCACATAAGTACCAGTATCAGTTCCGACAGGATGGGTGCTGCCTAATAGCCGTCAATAACTTCCATACTTTTATGGTGCACCATAAAACTACGCCTTTGAATAACACTCCTAATCTTAATAAAAACAGACCTCGGATTAGTGAGAGAGAGATATTAATTAAATTATATAATTAAGCCCGTTAAAAAAACTAGTTATTAACACGTCGATCGTAACAGGTAGAAGATGACTCTGGTATTATTTATACTAGAAAGCTAATCGGAAATAAATTCGTTCACCAATTAATTTTATCAACACAAGAATCTCTTGCTTCGCTTCTGCGGATATAACATTACAAGTTTGTCATTTGAATTTCTAAACACATAAATTTATTAGATTTTTATAACGCCTCGCTGTACCCAGTTCCTAATCCTTTCTCTTTTATATATTAATATTAAATTGATTTATTTCTGACGAATGTTATTCTATTAATTCGGCTACTATTATACGAAAGCGTTATTATGTATCAATAAAATTGTTTAATTTGACAAGATCCAATTTATGTTTGGCAATTCTGGCTCTTCAATTATTAAAACGTTCTGTTTATAACGGTCTAAACGGTACGAACTCCTTTAATAATCGCTCAGTGATATTAAATACAGATCTATCTGCAGAGAGAATTAAATATGATTGAAATCTCTGCAATTTAAGACTTGAAAGTATTGGGAGCCGTGAAAACATAATTGGAATCAAATGGAAAACGAAAGTTGAAACTTTACTTTAAATGAAAAAAGATGGCCTAGAACTGAAGATGAATGTCCAAGAACGTTTCTAAGCCATAACGATGTAATAAACATAAAATATCAAATCAAAAACCAACTTGGAGATCCACTTTTCAATGCCATGACACTCTTAAGATAAATCTTGATTTATTTCCTTTGCCTTAACCACCAGTCCACCACTAGAGTAAACAAATCGGATGATAAACTACCAGTATGCTAATTTTCGCTTCCTTATCTTTCCCGTCTACATACGCATCGATTAATACAATGTTGCTGTTTCGCATGTGGCAGAATTTATGTTAATATCGGTTCCGCTCAGTACATAACTCATACTAGGAAGGGATCGCACGTGCTTTTGTCGATAACTTTTATTTATTATTGACAGCATGTGTCGTGGTTTATGGCTTGTTAAACGTCACCCACGTATTCTCGAGACGAAAGAAGTCACTTCGTATGGTCTGTCTCAAAAGTATCTCAAGAAAATGTAAACACACGGATCAGACGTTCAGGGCACAGGTTCTGAACGTTGTCTGATCCATGTGTTTACATTTTAGATGCCAGTGCCACTTACAAATTGAGTGCTTAGATTCGGTAATTTAAAGAGTTAAACCTTAAGATACGGGATAATCTTTTGGGGACACTGTACTCTACGAGAACATTGTTTTCAAAGCCTAAAAACGCAATACTTCATATGAAGGTGACGGATACTTGCGTTCCTGCGTTTAAGTCCCTAAAACTATTAACTTTCCCGGCTATGTACATTTTAGAAGTCATAATTTTCGTTAAATGTAACATAAACCTTTTCAATGCAATTTTAAAAGATAGAAAGAGACCTATATGAAGTAAATATAAATCTTTACTCCATGCTGAGAGTTGTAATACTGGTTTAAAAAAAGCGTTATTAGTATGGGGCCAATAATATACAATAAAATACCTAATATAATTAAAAATGACACAATCCAAAACTTTAAAAAGAATCTGATAGAAGTATTAATTATGAAATGTTATTATTCTGTGAATGACTTCCTTAATGATAGTGACTTATATACTGAATAATTTATTGTATTTATTTTTTTGACATACCGTAATAATTGTGACACTGTTTTGATTTATTAATTTTATTCCTATCGTATTGCAGATATTTAAATTAATGTTTTATTAGATATCTGAATGTACATACCATGCCGATTATTGTTAAACTGTAATACCTATCTTAAAAATAATTTATCTGTGTCATCAGTGCTGTTCATTTTTTAATGATAATCTCTCATGTTATAATTATGTTGCATACCTAATATAAGGTAGATTGTACAAGGATCACCCATATTTTAACTGTCATCTTTTTTACTGTATCTGCAATTTATGCAAATATTTTTTTACTTTACTTTACTTTACCTGAAATTCTAAATTAAATCATCTTAAGATGTTTTACATTTGACAATTAAGAATAATTTTATGGAACCTCAATTTTCGGCGAAGATTTTTCAATTACAATTTAAAGTTAGTTTAGTTCAAACCGTAATTGTTGAAAAAAGTGGTGAGCTTTATTATTTAAATCTTCATACAGAAGTTTTATCAATGCCCCTTAGTAAGTGATTTCGTAAGAATTTAGCCGGAACAGGGTTTGTTTACACTTTTCTCAGTTATTTTTGGAACCGACTATATTATAATGTGGCATCCTTGTACATCGATGTTCGATTGTTCCTGTTCTTTTTGACAGGAGATAAGTTTACAATGTGATTTGTGTGTTCGGTTTCTCGTTTGAAGTGGTAAAAAGCACAAAAATAACTATGAAAAATCTTGTTCAAGAGTTTTAAAGGCAACTTTAACTATGTTAAGTTGTATGTCTTGAAAAACTATATAAAGTAGGTATGGGAAAACCAAAATACCTATGTATCGTACAATGGTATTTCTACAAAGTCTGAATAATGCGTCCTTCTAACAACAATATTACAAAACCGAACCATTATAATATCACACAGTAGCCGTAGGGCCTCCACATTCGTGAGATATTGATATCTTAGTTAAATTACATTAATTATAAGCGTAGTTTTCCTAACATAAATACCATGTTAGGAAAACTACGCTTATAAATCACCGCTGGATCGATAATATTGAATCAAATACATCGTCCTATCGGAATCTAGAGGCGTCGCTACACAGCAACCCACAGCTAAGCTAAGCATGTTAGCTTAAGCTGGCTTCACGTTACGTAATATTGCGGTCGGACGCGGACCAGCCCACATCGACGCACCATGAGAAGAGTATGGTCCGTGGTAGCGCAGACACGTCGTACCAATGTTCTTATAGATATATTGAGCGCCTGTTGTTCTGACCAGCTCCAGAATCCGAAAGGTAAAACCCCGCTGTTGTCATTTTCATGACAGCCATCACTTACCATTATGCGGCGGCCGCCATCTTTCCTAGACCCTTCGATCAATATTAGTACTATTATTACTAGTACTATTATTACTAGTACTATTATTACTAGTACTATTATTACTAGTACTATTATTACTAGTACTATTATTACTATATTGTACTATTATTACTATTATTGACTATACTTTAAGTACTAGTACTATTATTGGTCGAAACCTAGACCGTAGCTTTAGTAGCAGTGGCAGTGGACCGTCGACTTTACTAAGAAAACCGAAAGTGAACAGAAGTTACTATTTTATCGCAACACATCGCTTATATGGTATTAGTTGCACATAATTCACGAGAAAGGAAAGTAGCAAGTGATATTTAAGACTTACGGGTACACCGTACAACAATGGCATGTAAGCCGCTGTCCAGTAGGTACGCCCCCTGTCTATACGAATCAGTTCTATGTAGGGTTGGCAGAAATGACAATCTTTGTATTCGATAATCTTTTGCCTTGATGCTGATGTCCTAACGCACGGAAAATAACAATTGATAGCATTTTCTTTCATTATGACAGTTCAGCCACGCTCATTGCGTTATTTGAATTGTTGAGCAAACTATTTTATTCAACCTATGAAGCATTGGATAGCAAATATCCTTGACGTAATTAGGGTGCTGGTCTGTGAAGTTTAGCTGCCACAAAACAAACGTAGATGCTTAGTGTATTTGAAAATGGTTAGAGCGTCCCTTTTTACTAGAGGCTAAAGCCAAAAGATACAAAACTGATACTGTGATAATAAGAAAGAAATATGTTAAACAGACGCACCCATATCTGTTTAAGATATCCTCAAGTTGACTGAAGAAGATATCCTTTAGGAATACCACTATAATTTGAAGAGAAGATACTCTTTTCACCATTTTACTGTCTTATTTCACGATTTAAGGCTCAAACAAAACAACACACAAACTATTTCTATAAAATGTTAATGGAAATTATTCCACCCGTCTCGATGTCCTATATCGAATAATTCGACTTCCTTCAAATAGCATTGCACCTCAAAGATTACTTGCAATGATGATTATTACGATTTACGATTACATTGCCAACAAATCAGTATCAGATATAACTTTTTAATCTGATACAAAAACTTATTTGGGTATCCCGCTGATCTTGTGCAGCCTGCCAACCATACTCGGAAACAATCGATTGTAATCGTGTGTTCGATATCTATCGAGATATATCGATAAACATCGTTATATAATACGTAACAGGTGCCGAGACCGCACTGGTTTAAATCGTTACTATCGACCCATATGGCAACACTATTGTCAGTATTGCCAATTATATCTTATTATTCCCACCATGTGGTCTCCGCTTTGAATAGGAAGCTGCATTTCTTCCAGGGGGTTTTGTAAGAGTAAACTGAGGAAATCTGTATCAGTAGAATAGACAGCACCATCCTTTGAACTATATAATCATACTGGCGTTATAGTCAAGCAACAGCTCTGCAAATTTATCCTAAATGTTTCTTAGCAATTTAAGGACTATCAATGAAACTGACAAGGTGTTTTCACCGAAATTATATCGAGCTTATACAAAATTCCTTGACTCTAGACTTATACTGAAACAAATAAAAGGCGCGGACATCAAATCAAATCAAATCAAAATATTTTATTTCACATAAACCTGCAAGGGCACCTATGAAACGTCAGAAGCTAGGTGCACGGTTCCAATTTGTCGCTTCCTATGGAGAAGAGCCGGCAAGAAACTCCACGGTTACTCTTTTAAAAATTATTGGATTTTATAATGTTTTCAAATTACAGTGATATTAGGTATGGAAGGACAGTGCAGGCCTGTCAATAAGTACCAGGTACTTAGAGGAATGAAAATAAAGAATAGAAACTGTAGGCCTACAACGTTCTCTCATTCACAATATGTAAAAGAATCTACATAAGTAAAATCAACCTATTTAAACCAAGTGATATGATTTCCATGAGAATCACTAATAAATACTCGATATTACAAGTGTTGTATAATGTCAAATAATGACGAGAATATGTCAGAAAGTGTAAAAAATAAAATTAATAAAATTAACATTGTAATTTGGAAGCAGTTAATAGACGCTCACATAGTTATGGTGCTAATGAGTTAACAGGGAAGCCACATGTGCAGAAGGAATTAATGCCAAACTTCCTTGTCTTCAACGTAGTCTTTTATCTTATAACATGCTTTTTTGATAAGGACACGTTTGATGTGAGTTTTAAACTTTCCATCGCTAAGTTCTGTAACCGATTTTGGCAACTTGTTATAGAAGCGGATACTGTTTATTAGAAATGACTTACTAGTTTTAGTTAATCTAAATTTTGGAATCACAATTTCATCTTTACTACGTGTATTTAGATTATGGAAGTCGCATCTTTTTTTGAAATCATGTATTTAAGTAGTACATGATTTTGTGAGTATTTTTTTTTGCGGTTATATAATTTGCTGTGCCATACATATCACCGCGTAGGCATTGCACTGAACCGAAACTAACGTGGCCAGTTGGACCCAAACAGTGTTTATTTGTACACAGAAAAATATAAATAAGTACACAAGGATTAAGGAAACATTGTACAATAGAGTCACATTAAAGGGCGAACTAACTAGGCCAGAAGCCTGTGTTTTAGGAGTCAGTGTTCCTCCAGGTATAATGACTTACAACTAGTAGTAATTGTTATGCAAGTACTTATAGATACAACAAAATAAATTAAACAACAATGCCTTAATTTAAATACAGTTTTTATTTATGTTAAGAGATAATTGCAATAAGATTCTCGGTTTCATCATGTTAACTTCTGCACCCAATTTGTAAGTTTGGATTTAACTTCATGTTTAGTCAGGGGGTAAATAGCCGGGTTTATGTATTCTATTATAGAGTCTAGAGCTAGTTGCCGCATATTGTCGGCTGGCAAACTTGGAACGGCATTGGACTAAATCGCACATGGGAGTGAGTGCCTTTGCGTATTTTCAGTTTAGCAAAATCTAGATGAAGCGTAGAGTGTTCCGCGCGTTATTGAGATACCGTACCGATACGAAACGAAGAACTTCGATTGATTGTTTCATTCCGATCAACTTTTTCTCCAAGCGTGAAACTTTTCACAACACCGAAGAAAACCTTTGACAAACATTATAAATAGTCCCGAAGTTATCTTGGAGTGTTTACGTAATCTTCGGAGTGCGTCATCGTTCGCGAGCCACCCGGAAAAGGGGCGATCTGCGACATGCCAATAAATCAGGGCTTATTATCTCTGAGCCGGTAACGATTCCATAACGATCGGATGGAGTACGAGGAGCTATAATTAATATCCGCGCTTGTACCTTTTTCAATTTATCAACGTATATTGGTAACGTTCGAGATTCACGGTCGGGAAGTTTGACGAACTCTGAATCTGCAGCATTCGGAGTTGCTCCTTCAGGGCCCCAATTCTGTGTGGTTATAATGATTCCCCGCGGAATCTTACTACGTTCAAACTAGGTCAATATCGTGTTTTTTTAGAAACCAATGTAACGGTAAGAAATCAAAATGTCATATTCTGTATGTTCCAAGACAATTTGTCGATATTATTAATACGATATTAGTAGATGTCATGTGCGACTGACGTGGTTTCGAGTAAGGAATCGTTGAGCGGTCATAGTGAATTCAGGCCCTGATGTTGTATCGATATATCTTGAAGAGGTATGTATCTGTCAAACAAAATTTTGTTAAAATACTGGTCAATTTAATATTACTATTATAAGAATGTGGAGAACAATTTATTATCTGCCAATCCCTTTGGATTGCTGTTTATTTTTTGGGCTATAATTTCAAATTAGTACACAATTGGAACATTTGAAATCTTTCGCGTCAAAGTCTTTCCATCTGTGATTATTAATTTACATTAAAATGTGTTATTATGTTACATGGGACTTAAACATAACTGACGTAAAGTGGGTGTTCTATAGGTACATCTTTACCTAATCGTTTCGGGGAATACAGGCGTGATGCCATGTCGTTTATTTAAAAAAAAATCCCACGTAGAGCAATGTTTCATATAAAATAATATAAGAACCTAATCTCGATGAAATCTGCTGTATTGCGGGCTCACTCCACATTTTTACATCATTAAACCAGCAAAAACCAATTTAACCACCTTATTCCGAGATCCGTTATTATTATTACAAGATATCTATCCTGTACCATCAGCTTTTAAGGCTTCACCAATTCGTTGCTTATCAGCTGTCCCGTCCGTGTGTCCACTCCGTTAATTAAATGTGCCGATAGTATCAGTTTTAAGGCGTATTGTCTTCTGTACTTTCGAATTTCGTCCTCGGCACGAGGTCACGCCATCGGATCGGAAGTCTGAGAAAAGTTTAGGGACGCTGTTCATTGTTCAAACCTTCTTAATTAAAATTACTATCTATGGTGTTATGTAGGTAAGTAATTAAAACAGTACTGTTGCTGGTCTCTGTGATATAATGAACACTTTCATTGACTGTGTTTTGTTTTTCATCATCTAAAATGTTGCCTCTATCTTCTATTGTTCGCCTATATTTATTATTGTTCCGTGTGTATGTGTGTTATGTACTTATGTCGTACCTATAGTGTTATAAAATTACTGTACCTTATCTCCCCGACCCTTCTTTTTTCACCGACTTCATAAAGGAGGAGGAGGTTATTTGTTCGTCTGTATGTATTTTTTTATTATTTTTCATCGATATTGTCGTAATTGTTAACGATTTTGAAAATTCATTTTCAATTGGTAGAGGAAGCTTGCGTGGTGGTACCATGTAATTTTTTAACTTTTCTTTGTTTTTTGGTTAGCTTCGATAATAAGTAATTGTAATCGATAATCCATTTTGTGTATCTTGACTTCCTGTCGTTGTTTTTATAACAAGTAGTGATAAATGATTTGGTGTCGGTTGATGTCACTAGGTTTGCCCCCTTTTATAAGAGATTTAAACATAATTAGCGAAAAGTGAGTGTACCTACTATATATAGGTGTACCTCTACCAGTGGCGAGGGGTGTAATTATGGCCAGGGTAAGCCGTTCCAAAAAAAAAAAACACTCACTGCGTGATGCAAATTAAGGTTGCTCAGAGGATCAGCCGCTCTTTCACTCATACTGAGTTGGAATCAGAGAATTTTGTAAGATGGTTTGGTTTTTTTATGCGCGCATGCGTTTTTTCAGTAAAACTTAGAAACACATAAAAATTAGGTAATTGTACTTTGAAATAATCGGTGGGAGGTGGGATTTCTTAAAGGTAAGCCGATGGGAATCGGTTTGTATTGACCCTTCGCCACTGATCTCTACGTAACCATCGGGGAATACGGGTGTGATAAAATGTTGTGTTACCGACTTTCATAAATTGTCGTAAAAACAAGAATCAATTTGTCGCCTCGATCTCAAAAGAGCGTCTTGCCAAGATACTCATTGGCAGTAAATCCTGGACAGATGCCAAGATGAGCCTCGGATTTTATTATCCAGCGGAAGGTTATTTTGTTGGTTTTATAGGGCACTTTTGGGAGAGTATGCACTTGGATTGGTCGTAAAAAATTTGCAGCTTCCCTATTTTACTGCGGGAAAGGTCAGGCTCGGCTGCTGCGTTTTTAATAATTATGTTCAACTAGCTTTCGCCAGCGGCTTCGCCCTCATGGAGCTCGGAAATCGTCCTACAGGAACGTACTACCGGGATAAAAAGTACTACAGTACTAGTACTATATGTTTTTTTTTTTTTTGTTAAGCCTTTCCTGTCCCACTGCTAGGCAAAGGCCTCCCCCAAGTCCTCCCAGGATTTATTTTCCCGTGCCACCTTGAACCAGCCCTCGCAGTACGCATCCAGGTCGTCTCGCCACCGCTCTCTGGGCCGACCGCAGTGGCGTAGTCCATCTTCAGGCACCCATTGTGTGGTGAACTTAGCCCAGCGGTCATCCTGCATGCGGCTGATGTGACTCGCCCAGTCCCATTTGAGCCTGGCAGCCTTCTTCTTTACGTCTTTTATACCCGTTCTGGAACGCAGCGGGGGATTATAATCTATTCAAACATCTATATATCCAATCATGTAAACTTCCACATTTATAATATAATATTAGTAGGATTTTATGGTACAAAGTAGCTGGTCTAGTGGTCGTAAGCGTTAGTGCTGAGCATGAGGTCCTGGGTTCGATTCCCAGGTCGAGCAAGTATTCTTGGATTTTTCTATCTGGACAGCTCAGTAGCAGTTCGGAGTCCAGTTTTGTGCCCGGATGATGGCAATAGGCTCGCCCCCTATTACCAAACATAACTGGCGAATTGTGGGTGAGTACTCTAGGTACACCTCTGCACAAACCCTCGGGGAAACAAGGCGTGATGTTATATTAAAGTAGCTTGCGTCCACAGCTTGAAAAGTTTCTCGTTCTGTAAAGAAACCATATAATGTTCTCCGGTCTGTTTATGTCCTCATAACACTGTAAACTTGACGGCGCGTTGTGTTCCACGCGCGCCTCTATGAGATGTCAGCATCAAGTGGTGGGGTCCGGAAGGGCCGATGCCTGCCAGGGCAGCGGGTTGTTCGAAAGAGATACCGTGGCCCCGGGCACTCAGGCAACTGAAGGAACACGGGTGGGTTTTAGTCAGTAAGAGTCTGACACGCCCTCCTGCTCCACCCAGAGCAGGAGAAGTTATTTGATGAGTTCCCACCCTCAAAATTTGGGGACTGTCTTATGTAATTTTGACATTCGAAAAGTGCTGATTCTCAGCCTAATTTGAATAAATGACTTTTGATTTTGAAAAAAAAAACACTAAACTTAACGTCGTAGGCCGTCTTTCAGGTAATCGAAAACTTACTTACACTCTATCTTGAACAAACAAAAGCTATAAACAAAACCAAACTAAAACTTAAGACTCTTGAATTAGGCAAATGTTAAGATTTACGGCCTTACCTATTACATAACGAGGTTTTTCTTTTGACTTGGATTTAAACCACCGATCTAGTTTTTTAAATTTGAACGTAACTATGATTAAAATACAGTTCTTTATACAAACTTGACAACTTAGTACAGGTCTGCGACAAGTTGTCAGTTCTGTATTAATAACTTTAACTTTTTCGGAATAATGTTCAAAATGTCTCTATGGTTTAAACCTGGTTCTGACAATAAACCGTTTTTTTGTAATAAGACGGTTAATGTTTTCTTAGTCCTAGAAAACTCATTAGGCCTAACAAATATGGCAATAACAAACTACTATAACACGCATTGTGCACATTAGTTTCTAAAAGAAGTCGTTTCTGCGTGAAATATTTCTCCTTGAACACTTACATAAACAATTAGAGATACAAAAAACTCCATTATAAGTCGGCCGATGTTTTTGTTCCGACTTGTTGGCCGTAATGTATTACGTGAGTTTATTTTCCAATTGTTATCTAAACCACGACTTAACGTAGTTTAGTTCTAACTGTTGCGTCTAGCTCCGTCACGATAGTCGTTAGTTAGTGTCAAATGTTTACGGAAAAAAGAGGATCAATCAATCTATTTAGCCTTTTCCCGACTATGTTGGGGTCAACTTCCAGGCTTACCGTCATCATTTTATTATAATGTTCCCACTGCTGGGACACAGGCCTCCTATCGGTGAGAGGGAGTGGGCCGTAATCCACCACGCGGGCTTAATGCAGGTTCGTAGGTAGATGACACATGTTTGAATAAAGATCACTGTGAAATTGACAGAACTGTAAGTGGCAGCAGCCCAACCTTATTTGTAACTACAACAAAGATCACTTTGATTTTTACAGTGATGCAAAATAAGAGGTAAAATTAGTAAAGAAAGACATAAGTAGGTACCAACTCAGATGCTAATTAGAAAAGAGCCTCGTATTCAAACATTAAAATAAAGTTTGTCACTTTGTCCATTGCTTGGTGTCAGGGCCAGAGACCAAAGACAATAAACATTGTGTAAATGTTATGACACTGGCTAGTGACAACAAACAAACAATCAAAACAAAAACAAGTTGCCAATTGCAGAGCGAATAATAACAATTCTTGTAACAATAACACGATCAAACTGTAATAGGCTACTGTAATTCGGCGAGAAATGACGTTGACATTATCTGCCAAGGCATAAATGAAGCCACTTTTGTTTTTTTTAAATAGAGTCTCTCTATCTGTATAAAACTTAAAAAAAAAAACAACCGACTTCCGAAAAAACACTACAAAGTGAAAAATTACTTTAATTTCGGAAGTCAGTGACTTTGGATATGTATTTTAATTTTTGGTCTGTGTTTTTTCGGAAGTCAGTTGTTTTTTTTGGAAAGTTTGTTATTTTTAACTTTTTAGTTGTACCTACCCTACTAATTCAAAATGTCATCATCCTTGGGGTCAAAACAATGCATATTTATACGATAGCAGCAATCGCGGTTTATTTACTGTTATTTTTTGAAGAGTTCCGTTGTCTGTCTCCGAAACGCATCATCAGATCTATATGAAATGAATTAGGACCACACGGGAAGCACCAGCTTTCAAATAAAAAAAGAATCATCAAAATCGATTCACCCAGTCGAAAGTTATGAGGTAACAAACATAAAAAAAAGAAACACACAGTCGAATTGAGAACCTCCTCCTTTTTTTGAAGTCGTTTAAAAAAACAAAAAGGTTGGAAAAATGTAAGTCATATCCGCGAAAATCGACCATCGCGGGCTTTAAACCGTAATTGCTTTTCATTTTCTGTTAGCAACATGATTTTCTCTTGGGTGGTAGTTGTCAAGAGAAAATTAAAAAATATGCGGCCGTATTTGACGGCTGTTCCTGAAATTTAATAAGTAGGCGTCTCTACAATACACAAAGCAAAGTAGTAACACACAGTTGGTACGCCGAAATTATCCTTAAGAAATTAAATGAGTAAAATTCCTCCACGTATATTGTACCTACTCAGACGTACGTAATAGAAGAAATTAGTCTTTTGCCTGCTCGGTCATTTTTAAGATCGTTCCGTACTAGTTCATTCTACTAGTTCTATTAGCTCTATTCGGTCTTCGTTCTCAGTCAGTACTTCCATAGATCACAGAGCAAAAAAGTCTCATTGAAATCCTATCAGTCAAATCAGTCGCTGTCATTCTCGTTCTCGTTCGGACATACGTTAGTGCTTTTTGTAAATATACGAGGAGCTATTAGAACTAATAAACCGATTGCAAGTCAGCATTCGGAAACGTTTCTATTATCACAGTGCTAAGAAACTGTTCCTATTCGTTCATCGTTCACGAACTACACAAGACTATAAGAAATTACAGACTATTAAACACTGGAGGCGAGGTTTAGAAAAAAAAACGTAATAAATGTATGAAGCTTTTCTGTCTGTCTGGCTATCCCAGACGTCGTACTTGACGACTGTCTCGTCTTACTTTTTACAAAAGAATTCCTTTCCTCCATACTCCATTTATTACTAAGGGCGTTTAACATTCTGGCGTGCTAGGTAAGAAAGGTGCCACCGACATAAACTTGGAACTGTGCACCGGAAAAATAAATAATAACTGGAAAAAAATTAAAATTTCTGGAAGAATTTTAAAGATTTTATTAGTTTTACCCCAAAATAGCTACGGTCACCAAAAGTGATAAGTAACCAGGGTCGTCGGATATAGTTACATAGTTGAAGTTTAGTAAGAAACTGATTATATTTTTTGAATAAAATTTAACTTTATTAATAGAAAAAAAAACTTCCACATTCAAGTCTCGCACATTTCAACTTCAACTACCAGCATTGGACGTCTTTCGGCTGATATGATGATGATGATAATGATGAATTCCTTGAATCATTTGGAATAAATACGAAAAAATAAACTGCTGTTGTGATGACATTTTTCTTCAAATGCCAGTTAGGCCCTTTCCACCTCAACATAACTACAGTGTAGCCTTGAAAAAGGCAATATTAATAACTGTCGCATCGACAGCCGCGCGAGCGCTGCTTCGGGGGCGAAAGACAATAGGCGATTGTAAGCCTTCATTGGTTTGGACGTACTATGAAAGGTGGACGTGATAGTTTTTATTTACCCTTTAGGGGTAAAGATGGTCTTAGGTTAACATTTGTGGCCTCGAGTTGTAACTCGGGTCGTAATAGCTATGTGAACATAATCCAGCATTGCATATGTAAGCGATCACGCCCTTTTTACCAGGAGGCTTTTATTTTGGTATTATGCTTTATGTACATTAAAAAAAAAAAATATTTGGGCTTGAGTTAAGTTTTCATTTTATTTGTTGGTATATTGGCATGGATGGCTGGCTGACATATGACAAATTATTTAATTAATGTTCGGTGTCTCGTAATGTTTATTAACTTTGCCTATGTATGTATAGAATCAAGTCTATCCGACTAAACAGACAGCTGTGCTGCTGGGGTGTTTGTTGCGTCACTTCTTCTTCCCAGCTAAAGAACTAGGAAGTGGTGAAGGGTGGGCGTTTTGGGGGACTGTCTTATGTATTTAGACGTTCGAAAAGTGCTGATTCTTAGCTTACTTTGAATAAACGACTTTTGATTTTGGTTTTAAAAGAGAGCTAGAAAATGGATCTTCATCATCTTGCCCTTGTCCTATTTTACTTGGGGTTGGCGCAAGACGTTTACTGCTGCCACTCCCTTATCTTTCAGAGCTAGAAAATGAAGTAAAACATAAGTTACGTCACGATAAGGGGGATGGGGATCAACGAAATGTGACATTGTGTGACAAGGGACAGGGGGCGTCAGAAGCTTTGTGACGTCACAATGTTAAAATCTAAAATACTAAAACTCGAAATTTATATGAAAACCAA
Source organism: Polymixis lichenea (assembly GCA_949091785.1). Lineage (NCBI taxonomy): Eukaryota > Metazoa > Arthropoda > Insecta > Lepidoptera > Noctuidae > Polymixis > Polymixis lichenea. Next base: position 5,056,611 of record OX420938.1, read on the forward strand.
AAACTTAAAAACATTACTTACTCGATCTATATTTATAAGGCTTATGGAAATTTAAGTCGTCGGCGAGTGCTGTTTTAATTTAAATGAAAAAAAAATGGGAAAGCTATTGTTTTAATTTAATTGTTTCTAAATATAAAATTGAAAAATATGTGACGTCACACAAGGGGCAGGGGGTTTCACAGGTGTGACCACCAATGAAAAGGACGGGGGGGGGGGTCAAAAAGCCACAAAATTTGCGTGTGTTGTAATTTATGGATATCCCCTTATGTTAAATCTACTGATAACAGTCGTATGTAATCTTAATCATTTGATTATACTTTTTATTCCATGAATAAACCGATACAATAGAAGCACGTTAAAAAAAATGCATGTTTTCGTATGTAATGAAACTGAAACATATGTTTTCGATAATTTACGCTTATAAATTTTCAATACTAAATACCATCATTCTTAACGAAAAGATCTTAATCAGTAAGTAAAACAAAATATTCGGATCTGCCGCGTCGCCCATTATTCACAATGTGGACCCTAAATCTCTCTTTTTATTTCCCCCAGACAGATAAGTTTTCATCTACATATTGCCAGTACACGCTTGTGAATTGTGTGGAAAACAAAAACGAGGAGAATATTTATTCAGATTTTTAAGGAAGCATGCAGTCCCTTCTTTATTACCGTAAGCTACCTATAACTTAGCTGTTCTGCAAGAGGGCACAAGTTGTAACACGAATGCTCGGCTTGTGACAGGCAGATTTCGATTATCAGAAATCATATTCATTTCATGTCTGTTAGGGATTTATTTATAGGATGGTATTTCACAGCTTTTCTACGTTATTATACTCAGGTATCCCAAACATATCGCATTTCACAACTTGTGATACAAGTGCCTAGTGTGGTTGTAGCCTAAAATCGATTGTCAATGAGAGGTTATTGGCTGGTATAATGTAAGAACAGTAGAAATATAAAAATTATTTAACGTGACAGAAACACGTGCACTCGTGCGGATATCTCAATAACTACTACTCAATACTACTAAGTATCAAAGCTCATTAGAGCTTTGATACTTAGTTTAAAAGGTCTTGCCACCTCCAAAAAGCAGAGTCCAATTTTTGACTCCAAAAGAACTAAGTGTCTTCCGCCGTTTGTCACGACTCCGGGCGATATCTCGTGATTTATCCCGTACTTGCGAATCACCCGAGAATTTGTCGAGCCCGCGGCGAGACGAATAGCGCCCCTGTACGAATGTCGAACGATTTATTGGTCTCTCATGGTGCTTGTATGATTTGTCGACTGCCCGACGCTTGATAACGAAGAAGCACGGAATAGTAGACCGAGGGGAGTAAGTTATTTATGATTTTTGGTTTTCTACTCACTGGGCAACTGAGATAAAGAGATAAAAATGAATTCAAGAATTCGGATATTTCATTCAAATCGTAATAAAAATATGACTAATTCTCTAAAGGAAACATACACAAGGTATGAAGCAATTGTAGGAGTTCTTTATACTACCATGTCCATTTAACAAGTATAGATAGTTTACAATGAAGGGTTTCAGGTGTGAATAAAAGAACGACTATCGATCTACGTTCAGCAAAAACAACAACTACTTTCTACAATCCCTTATTCGACCAAAAGTACCTAAACCTTCACCATTTTGTGTGCCTTCACATGTCCATTTAACAACTATAGATAGTTTACAATGATTTAATCGGAAGGGTTTCAGGTGTAAATAAAAGAACAACTATCGATCTACGTTCAGCAAAAACAACAACTACTTTCTACAATCCGTTATTCGACCAAAAGTACCTAAACCTTCGCCATTTTGTGTGCCTTCACAAAACAAATAAAATGGCGTCGAAAGTACCTCGAACATTGAATGAGGCGAAAATAGAACTAGTGAGACAGCTCATTGTGTTCTGTTGTTGTAGATAAGTCACTCAGCAGGGCCCAGATCGTAATCCCGCAAAAATTAACACTTCTCTGATATTCAGAGAGATGCCTTATTTATACGAATTGTTTGTAGGATCGCTTTTTTGAGAAGCAGGGAAAATGTTTTCGTTTGCTTATGAAATGCTCAAAAACATTTTTTGTAACGAAGTTCTTTGACGCAGCTTGTGGTAGGAGTAAAATTGTAGAAATCGTCACGTAACGAAAAATTATATAAGAGAAAGAGAGATGAGAAAGAGTGACATGACAATGAAAATCCAAGATGGCGTCTGCTAAAATGTTCAATTTAAAGTAAGTAATGGGAAGATTTGTGTACAGCGGGCGCAAATGGGTTACAACGCACATAAAATATTAGGTGCTTATGTTGGTCAATTCGCACTTCTAGCATAAAATAGTTTGCAGTGTAAAGTGTATCCCAAGTGTGAGCGTTTGTTACTAGCTATAAAAACCCGACAGAATTACTTTACCAAGTCCTAAAGTCTACATAAAGCGTTATAGAACAGTACTAAAAATAAAATTCTCGCTAAAATCACGAGATTATAGGGCAGTAACAATATAAAGCGAGGTTCGCGTTCTGCGCACCGCTGACTATTTACCGCGGCCATTGTTGGTCCGTAATGAGCAAAAAAAAGTTTATTATCGCTGTTAGCAGTGCAATGGACAATGGCCATACACAAACTAGTTTTTGATATTTTTTCCACGTCCTTATAAAGGAGGTCGCGTAAGACCCTTAATTTTATGTCCTCGTGTGTACATTTTGCTTGATATGACGAAGTATATAACGTGTTGCTCTATTTATTACTTTGGGTACCTACTCAACGGCGTTAATTAGACCCTGGCAGTTAAATTTTATTAGGATGGATGATGATATTAGTTTTATCAGTTACTAACCGTCTTCACAAACGACTCGGGGAAAATTTGTGGTTTCAGCCATTGTCTGGAAAGTATGAAGGGGCAATTTTGCAATATTGAGTGAAACCTATAAGGCTTTTGTTATTGGAAAATAAGAAAAATAAAAAATTAAAAAAAACAACACGATATTTGCGATACCTGCCAACTACAAACTGTTTTTGTTCAATATTGCGAAATCCAATGTTTTCGCCCAAACTAGAACTGAACATTTTGATTGCGTTTCTACTGCACTTTACAGTATTCATGGCAACCATTCCCCATTGTTGGATTTGGGTTAGATTTCACTGTCCTGACCTTTGTGTCTGTTACCAAATGTTTCGTAAAACCTTACTTCGACTCTATTCTAAGGTTCGTTCAAATGGAATCAATCGAGACTCTCATTGGGAAATAATATTGCCAAATGTTGAAGTTTATTGTTATCGTAAAGGCGTATGAATCAAGAGCAGGTTTTGGTGTTCAAAGCAGTGTTCTAAATATGCAGGTGTCAAGTATTACCGTGCATGGGAGTGCATACATTACGAACAAGTTTTATAAAAAGAACAATTACCTATATAAAGATGCTAGAGAAAAATGGGGTCTTCTCCTTTAGAAAGTTAAAAGGCCACAGTGGGGCAAGCAAAAACGTGAACAAACAAAAATCAACTATGGTAAGATATCAGCAAAAAAAAATGCGTAGAATCTGAGCGAGTCAGTATATAGAGTGGCAGGAGAATATCGACGAACCAACTGTAACCACGAATTGTAGAAAAAAAAACAACTGGTTTAGAAAAATCATAGACCTATGCAGTCAAAACGTACGGAACAGCATTTTTTTTAACTGCGAAACTTTCAACGCACGGCGTTTCAGAACCATATGTACATACTGAATCCATGGTATGACTCTGTACGTCGAAGTCTTCTCCACCCTGTATTATCACAGATTTAGTCAAGTGACTTAAGAGGACATGCAAGACGGATTAAAAAAACTTAACTCTATTAGACTGGTAACATTTGTCCCCTAAACATATGCTATGGGAAACACAACATATCTACGTCTAGGAAGGTGACAGGCGGCAAATCGTCAGCCCTTAATAGGAGCGACATCACGCGATGGACCACATAAGGGCAGGGAAAGCGCTCGCAATTAAACTTTATGATTGACTAGCGTTTACTGCGTTTGCGCATGGCCTCGTTACAGAAAATGGTTGAATACCTAGCTTAGAGTTTTAAAGGTTGCTGCTATCTTAATTCGTTTGTGGCAGTTCTGTTTGCGTCCATCAATTTGATTTCGTTGTGATAGGTATGCCCTAAATTGAAATCAGATTAAGTTTCTCTAAAGACCCAAGAAATCTGAAAACAACTCGAAGGCTCCTACTCAAAAGACATCTAAGGAATGATTCGACAAGATAGCAAATATGGAAAACAAAAGGAAAGGTGCATTAATCTTTTGTTCCCCTGGTAAAGTTTCAATCTCTGCCCGTTTATTTACAGCATAAACCCTAGACGTTGGTGTTAATTGATAACCATCAAGCCATTTTGACCTTTTGCGTAATCTGAACGAGGATGAAAATAGCATGTGGTGCGTCATCGGGAGTTTCATGTTAAGTGTCTATTCATTCCGTAATGGGAAACCATGATCTTCCATAACGACTTTCAGGGTGGCGAAAGTGCGTATGTTGCGCAAATGTTTACTCACTAATTTACTTAAATACTTCCTTTGAACGCTTCATTTATAAGGTAAACTTACAAATTAGCATATCTAGTACCATCGGCGACTCTGCATGCCTATTTAGAGGAAACAATAACGATGTTAAGAAATTACCTTCGCTTTCATCACTTGGGACCCTTTCGTTAAGTGCTTTTATTGCGTCAGTCGAAAATTGAGGAGAATTTTATGGAGATCCATTGTTGTTTTTGACATCTGGTAGTAAGCTGTTGGAACCGAAAGGTTAAGAGCTGCTCATAAAGTTCCGACGGTATACATTTCTTGGTACTTCAAGACGCGATAAAGGTAAGTGTATGCTTTAACCACTATAAGAGTATGTGCTATCTTTAGGCATGTTGTTATGTGAGTTCCGACATTCTTGTCATCTTGGCCCTTCCTGGCTTTGAAAGTGCGAAGACCTTTTTATATTTAAACAAGATGACTGCTAACCGTTGTACAGTCGACCGCACAATGGTGGTAACACTTTAACCTTGAGTGAGTCTGGAGCAACTGTGCTCCAGACCCAATGCTGTACTGACATGTGCTGTCAGTCACACACAACAATCAGAATCTGAATAATTTTGAAGGATATTTGATGATCCATTGCTTCATGTGGTCGAAAAATTTGTTTGCTCAATAACGTAAAAACGCAATGAATCTTGTTGAACTGTCGAAATGAAACCCTAGCTAATGTTTTCTGCAATTACCACGCTGTTTATACTAGTTTTGTTACCACGGACATGCCGCCTATTGACGACGCATGAAAATACGAGCAAAAACCCTGACGGAAGACCCCTTTTCCATTTCTGCTCAAACTGCCTTTGTTTGCTACATAATTAAGATCTTCCTCGTCCTTCAACTGACGAGGATTAAAATCAACAACCAGTGTTTATTCTCAACTATAATACAGGCAGTCGGAACACAGGCTCATGTTGATATGTCGTTCTCTCTCATTTCCGACCTGCCGACCACCCAACCGAAATTGAGCGCGCATAAAATTACCATCTGTTATTAAAACACGCATGTACAAGCAAATTAAATGATATATATTTAACGCTACCTCCTTTATTTATACTTACACTTACTTCCCACTGACAAGTGATGAGATTATGGACCTACATGTAGTTGGGGTTCCTTAAGACAAAATATAGATTTCAATAACAAAATGGAAATACATCTTCCGATCTCGGATCTATACTGTCAAGTTCTGGCGCTTCCATACCAACTTATTTGTTATTTATTACGAAAACTTCAATGATGTTATTAATGAAGGCGTTAACATATTCCAACAACCAATTAAACCTTATGTTTTCATTGAATTTGTCAATTACTTTTAATTTTTGACGTCAAAAGGTCTAACCGCAGTCCGTATATCATTAATGTTCACTGTGCTCTAATCCGACAGGCTGTCAGTTCCGAATCACGGAAGTAGTACATACATGTGAACATGGATATATATTATATACATTCATATGTACAGAAGTAATGATAAATGATCGGTCGTATTGCGCCCAAAACGGTATGCGCTCGGACGTCGTACGTTTTTGGCAAAATGTTTTATTCATTAATACGAAAGAATATAGCGGAATGTTTTTGTGGTTCTTGGATCTTCAAAGTGCTTTCCGTTTTTGGTAGTTTTGGAGAAAAGTTTATTTCGGAATAGATGCAGTTTGTTTCTTTCTCTTTAAAGACAATTTTCTTGTTTGGGTTTAAGTAGAATTTTCGACGAGCCTTTTTATGCAAGACTTTTATCTTCGTTGTCATGATAAGGTCATCAAATCAGCATAACTATGTAACCAGTCTATGGTAATGTATCGTTCATTATCTCTTTTCCTGGTTTTGACTATTTCTGGGTTTTGTATGCAGCGATTTATTACTTTCTGCTCGGCTGGGTCCGCAAAGCCGGCCATTTTTTCTCCGAGGACTTTATGCAGTCCAAGTCGACAAACTTCAAAAGAATGCTCGCATTTTTGTTCGAGCATACATCCATACTAATCTATTAAAAAAAATGTGAAAGTACTTTTCTCTGTCTGTTTGTCTGTCTGTCTGTTTGTTAACTTTTCAGGCCTTAAGGGCTCTACGGATTACGGCTATGGGATAGACCACGACCTGGGAGAGGACATACGTAGGATACTTTTTATCTTGGCGGTACGATCCCGTGGGATAGTTTCCGACCACCACGTGGGCGAAGCCGCGGGCTAAAGCTAGTCAGTTACAAAAGGAACTACGGAGCTTGGTAAAAAGTGAAATAAAAATGGGTTTTGTTTTTTAATAATACGTGGCGGGTGTCCGGTGGGAGGTGGGCAGCGGTACAGCATGCCGATCGCGACAGATAACCGCGGCGCAATTTGTTATGTCGACAGGTTTAGTAGCACACTTTTTGGCTCACCATTATTGTTATTAATAATTAAATTACTGTTGCTGTAAATGTTTCGATGCAAAAAATGTGTTGCGTCTACGCTCGAAGTTTTGAAAGGCGTTTCTCCTTTAGATAAGTAATTTGTTTTAATATGTCAGGGCAGAAGAGAAGAATAAAAAACAAATGACTGTCGAAAATAATCCCTTAAACCGTCTCTCTGGTTGCGTAGCATGAATATCTTCCTTACGAAGAATATTTAAGTGATAGATGACATCGTGCTGTGGAAATTCCACAATCTGCCTTTTCATCTTTCGGTTCTTCCATTCCTATGGTGGTCACGCTACATGTGCTGACCCAAAATCATATAAGATTCATGGCGATTGTTTAACAATTGTGTCTACTTCTCGGACACTGAACCTGTTAAACTACCAGTCACTCTTCAGCGATCACCGTACTATGAAACAATGGCTTCCGTGATGTTTATCATATTAAGCTCTGAAAGTCGAGGCAGTAACATCTAGTCTACATACAAATTATGCAATAAATATCTTAGAAGTGGCTCCCCGAAGTGAAAGCGAGATTGTGCTAGGAATGCGATTAATGCTAGCTATGCACATCCTTTCGGTCCGTCCGTCACGATCACTGGCTACCGGAGCACCGACCACCACTAGACACTTTCTTCGAATTAATTCATGTGGACTGTTAAGTTCTATTAGCTGGCCTCTGATCAGGAGCATGGAAATTGCACTAAATGAGGCCTGTGTTATGTCGTTGTTACAGTTTTATGCCATTTAAACTGATCGTCTGTGAGAGTGCTAAGCCCCTCATAACCAGCCTATAATGGTCGCACTGCTGCATCACAGGCCTTCGTAATCCACCACACGGCTCTAGTTCGGGTTGGTAGATGTCGTCTTCGAAATTTTTGGTTCTATGACATGTTGATTTTCAGACAAGTCATGACCGTTATTACTAGACCACCACTGCTCTAGCACCTGCTATCATTTAATTTGAAAAGGCGTGATTATGTGTGGCGTTATGATTATTTTCGAAACTCTGCCTATATTAAAGATCACCTTCTACTTTATCTTCGGGGATAATACATGCAATTAAAAGTAAAGAAATAAGACTTATGCTGCATAAAGTCGGCAAGAAAATTAAAAAATGTGCACACATTGAGTCACAACAGCCATAAAAAATCATAAATGCTGTATAATTGAAAAATAAATCTCAATACTGGCAATAAATAAAATCGTTGCGTGTGTTTCGACGCTGATGTTCGGCGATTATTCGCGCGTCGGGCCACACGGGGGGAAAATACACTGTTTATTTAAATGATACAGTAGTTTGCATACAATCACAGTGAAAGCCTACTATTGATATTTTAATCGTGGCAACAATTTATTCGGCCGTGAAATCGATACCCCCATCGGGTTTAGTGTTACCAGTGTGAAATATTTCCCGGTATAGATTTTTGATTGCTGAATGCTGGACTGGCAACAAAAGCTGTCTACTTCCTCTCTGCTAAGTTATGCGTTGCGTACAAGAGTTTCTAATCATGACTCAGCTTCGGCTCAGTATTAAATGGAATAAGTACAAGCTTTTTCTGTTATTGTGTGTTGATACTTGGTAATGCGAAATATACTAGTAGGTGCTTGCACTAGTATGTTTCCGAACACACATAAAAACACTATAAAGTGAAAAATAACTTTAATTTCTTAAGTCGGTCGCTCTAGATCGATACTATAGTTTTTTGCCACTTATTTTTGACTTTGTAGTGTCTTAATTGGAAGTCAGTTGTTTTTTTTATGTAGAAGAGTTTTTATATTTAGGTACTAAAAAAATAATGCCCATAACATATGACGTAATTTATGGATGGGCCCCTTACTGATAAGACCACTACTGATGTATACTTCCGCGAGGTGCCCACAATTTATCTAATAAATACAACAGCTCTTAATTAGTGGAAAATTACCCGTTGATACAATGAAAAACTCCGCAATAATGAGCCCGTTATCAGAACGAGATAAGAGTATAATATGAAGTAGTAAACAGGAAGTGCGCCCGCGCTGATCCGTCCGGATATTGCCGCGATATTGTGCTCAGTGGTAGTTCATTTGCAAGATTATTAATAAATGCAGATCAATTTAAATATTAAATCGATTTAGCAGCAACGCTCGTAATTATCTTCTCATTAGACCCCAACCGAAAATGGATTTAATTTTAGGCTGTAAACTAAATTCGACCTAATTTATCGCCGAATACTGAAAACGAAAAAGCATTTTTTTAAATGTCGATAAGTTTTTGTTTGATTAAAGGAAAAAGGAAAAAAAATACAGTGTTTTTTGTCACTATGTTCATACGTTTCAAACTACTAAACAAATTAACGAAATTACACCCAGGTACCCAAATATAATTAAAACTAATCAAATCCACCATTAAAGTCATCAAGAGAAAGTCCAAAGAACAAAAAGATCAGATAATATTAATTAACGTAAATTATAAGAACTGTCTCCATTATCATTTTCTATCACAGCGGTCGGCCATTAAAGTGTTGCCAGACTTGCCAGTACAATATCTACCCCATCTCACGACAGAGACAGGCGATCCATCATAGGAAACAAGTAATACATATAGCGATTATTTACCGGTAGCAAATAGATACGAAGTAATAGTGCACCACTGTGTTCTATTTATTAGAGAATATTATCTGTTACTCGAGAGTCGAGAGATATCGGAATGAGACGGTTATTAAATGAAGTGACCTGGTGCAGTCAGATGTTGATTTAGTAGTATGGTAATATTGGGGATGTGTGTGTGTGTTGTGTGTGTGATACAGATTTTTTCTTTAACAAAGCCGAAAGTCACGTGGAATGTCCACAATCATATTTTTTTGCACTGGACTGGAACGGTCCAGTGTACATGAAATATCACAATGGGATTTACATTACTACTGTAGTCTTTGGTCGCAGGTATGAACCTGGGAACCTTCTTGTTACGACGATATTGAAGGTCAAAAATTTAACTTTTTTTTTTACGAAAACAAGTTTTAAATTTTATAAGCTTAGGTATAACTTATCTTTCAATACCCCTTACTCTAAGTACAGCTGCATGCAACCAAAAGCACAATGTTTTACGTCCAGCTATTTTTTTTTATGTTCACACTAAAAATTAAATTCGATTCCCAGCATAATTTTTGCTCAATTCGCGAATTGAATCCGAAATTAGTGTGCATATACTTAAATTAACCTACTTTAAAGTACGAGTGCACTTAACCTAAATGTAACTAACTGCTAAATGATTTATAAGCTAGTAACTAGTTAAACGTATGTCTTGCGTTTGTAAAGGGGCTTTTCTACGTCGCTGAATTCAGTCTTCTAAATTTAGATAGTCATCTTTAGAGAAGCTATTAATAAAGCTTCCGTCCACATTACACACTGAATTTGGAGGATTAAACGCGATCAGCACATCTAAACTGCGTTCAAAAGAGAGCAAATTAAAGTGCGATAGAGGCGGTAGTTCCGCGGGCTTTCTTTATAATGATATAATGACTATTTAGGAGGCTCACTTGCTGAATGCCATAAAACTAGTCTCAATTCAATAACTGACCTATTTAGACGATTAAGCATAAATTTCACAAATGAAACCGCACGCTTAGTACATCATAACGTCGTTCAATAGCTGTCAGTGTTTGTACCACAACAGTGATGAAATGACAGCTCTTGAACGCCGTTTAGTTGTGTTGATCATGTTCAGTTTCATTCGTGAAATTGGCCATAAACGCCAAGTGAAATAAGCCTTTTAGTAGGTACTGTCCAAACTATAGATACAATCGTACATGTTGCTGCAATCTGCCGCGAGTCGCGTCGAAGTCTCTGTTACCGGTGCGTGCACGCGCGCAACGTTCAGCTTTGATTTACGATCAATAGCCGCACTGCCTTTTAACTACTGAAACTACGGAACTTCGGTGCTTTTCAGATGATTTAAATACATATATTGTGAATAATAAATAATTAAACTTACTCGCTTAGGACCAATTCCCGTTTTTAGAAAAAGAAAGAACGTCTGCATTGTAATCTATCTAAAAATCTCTAATATGAATTACCTACAGGTTTTTTTTATCGTAGTAGCTGAGATGTGAATGTGGCTTGAATTTGGGGGTTTTTAAGTGACTTCTGGGCTTATTGGTCCAGATTTAAACTTGGTGCCTTAAACCCAACTTTTACGAAGCTTTCAAATCGGAGCTTCTCAACGTTGGTATAATGTGCTGGTCCATATGATGAAAGGATAGAGAGATAATGCCCGACTCGTCACTGGCCAATTGTTCACCCTAATTTTACCCCATACAGGAATCCTGATTTGTCATGATTAATAGGACCATTTACTTAATCTTCATGACATCTTCGAAGTCGAGGGGCTTGTGGCTAAGTAACAAATGCTGCACGGGTCGATTGATCAGGTTAAGCTACGCTTGCCGCGGTTGGTACGTGGATGGGTGACCATCTTTACATACCAAGACCCCTCCGTGCCTCGGAAAGCACGTTAAGCCGTTGGTCCCGTCTGTCATTTGTGGATCTTTGGCAGTCGTTACGGGTCGTCAGAAGCCCGAAAGTCTGACAACCAGTCTTACCAAGGGTATCGTGTTACCCAGTTACTGGGTTGTGGAGGTCAGATAGGCAGTCGCTCCATGTAAAATACTGGTATTCAGCTGCATCCGGTTAGACTGGAAGCCGACCCCATAATGGTTGGGAAAAGGCTAGGCAGATGATGACATCTTCGAAGTCTATTATTTAACGTTTTGCATTCTAACGAAGAAATTAACACCCGTAAGGTGCGTTGTTGTGTAAATTGATTTCCTTTCCATTTCGCCTGCACAATCAAGTTACGCAGCCATTATACATTTACACGCGTAACCACCGATTACGGCCAAGTCTAGATATTATGAGGCGCCTTCAAATACTAAAGGTTACTGTTTGGCTGTACCTGTGCTTGCGCCGGTCAAACTATAAATAACTCTTACGTTTCCGGGTAGGTACCTAAAGTACCTATTACCTGCTGATGTTTACAATTTTTGTTGCGTAAGTCCAATAACTCTGCCCGCGAATTATGTATGTAATAGGTAATTTGTAAAACATATTACATTAGGTTTCCAGTAGGAAACGATCGTTTGAATAATTGTATGTCTACTTTTTACGCACTCACTTAACTTTGTTAAGCATATGATGAGTTATGCTTATCCCTGTTTTCACTAACACAAAGCTACACCTATTCTATACAGGGTAAAATTTATTCAGTGCGCAAACTGTAACCATGAATTCAGCATATCATTCTAGACCCCCTAGCACAGAAATTTTACGTCGGTTTTATAAAAAAAACAGCTGTTTCATAGATAAGTGCAATAGCTGCGCGGTCAAAATGTATGGAACAGCTGATTTTTTTTTTGTATTTTTAGAATGAAATGCTGAATTCATGGTTACAGTTTGCGCACTGGATAAAAACTTACCCTGTATGTCTAAACAAAAGCATTTAGGCAGGGTTGTAGGTGACTTTTTCAATTCATATGTAGTTTCAAAGTTTGTTTTGAGCAAGCGTGGTGAGCAGTAGTGAACCAGTAGTAACGGCTTCTATTTACAAGTAGGTCTATGGTTCGAACCCAGGCAGGCGCTTTATTTTTAACCGACTTCAAAAAAAGGAGAAGGTTTTCAATTCGTCTGTATGGTTTTTTATGTTTATTACCTCAGAACTTTCGACTGGGTGAACCGATTGTGATTATTCTTTTTTTGTTTGAAAGCTGGTGCTTCCCGTGTGGTTATTAGTTTCATTTAAATATGCTTATGCGTTTCGGAGACAGACAACGGAACTCTTCAAAAAATAACAGTAAATCAACCGCGATTGCTGCTATCGCGTAAATATGCATTGTTTTGACCCCAAGGATGAAGAAATTTCGAACGAGTGGGGTAGGAACTATAGCTAAAAAGTGAAAAATAAAAAGTCGGTGACTGGATATGTATTAAAATTTTTTGTCACCGCCTTCAGAAATTACAGTTATTTTTCACTTTGTAGTGTTTTTTCGGAAGTCGGTTGTTTTTTTTTTATCACCACTGCCCTCAAAATGGTAAAGAAAAACATCGTGAGGAAACCCTACAACCAAAAATTCGAAGGCATGTGACATTTACCAACCCGCACTGAGCCCGCGTGGTAGATTAAAGATCCTACACACTATGCCGGCAGCCCGACCGACAGGCATGCCGCCAACAAGCTCGGCGGCATACTCGGTTTCTGCGGCAAGTGCCGGCGGCCATATAACGCCTGCAGCACCCCGCAAGGCAAAAACCCGCCGGCTGTGCCGCCGGCATGTCGCAAAAAGAGACCTATTTTGTTTGCGGCTAATTTCGAATTTGGTCTCTATAGTACTGAATTATACAGACTTATTTTGCTTGTGGCTAATTTCGCATTAGGTCTCTTTAATTCTAAATTTGCGATGTGTGTAGGATCCTTTACAGTCCACTCTATTTCGGAGAGATGGAGACCTATGTCCCAGCTGTGGGGAAATTTTATGCTGATAATGTATGTTATGCAGTGGACCAATAAAAGGCTGATATTAAAACAATTAGTGGCATCTAGTGTTAGTGAAAACGAGCATTACCTTGTTATGTTTTATTAACTTTTTAGCTGAAGTTTCTCCGTGTGATACGCCATCAGTAAAGAGAAAACTTTTCGTTCTATCAATTCGCAGATCTTCAACACGTACACAAAAGTCCCTTGAGTTATTGTACGATACAGTCTTGAATTGTTGAGATAGAAATCTTTGCAATTTAATAAGTTTTTCGCAAGAGATTTTGTATTTATTTTCTTCAAATATTTATGGGGGTTTTTAACAGTTATTTTTGTTTGTCCGCAGGTATGTGCACAATCCAAAGTTCCAAACATTACTGCCTGCAGAGCTAAAGGTAATTTTTTGAATGATGCATGTTTCTGCAAGCAGTTTTACACAAACACTTATACGTCAATAATATTTAAAAAAAAAACTATATTAGGTCAGTGTTTCGTATCCGGCTACTCTGAGATGAAACAACAAAACAAACTCAGAGGTCACAATCTCTTTAAAGTTCAGACATTATCTTGGTCAGCACCCTAATTGAGTAAGACTCTATTGAAGTATAGTGAAGGGCGGGCGTTTTGGAGGACTGTCTTATGTAATTTTGACATTCAAAAAGTGCTGATTCTCAGCCTAATTTGAATAAATGACTTTTGATTTTGAGTAATCAGAATCTGAATCATAGAGAACGTAGTTTGCTCAACAACATAAATAAGAAGAACCGCACCTGAGCACTTCCACTAACGGCACTGAAACAAAATTTTGCAACGTGCCGTACAGTGGAACAGTTTATTCTTATTGATTACTGTGTCCGAACGGCACCCGTATACAGCATGTAGTGATGGGACATATGTATTCTATGTTCAGGACATTACTAAAATAATGAATGTTATCTTACTCTGTCAAAATGAAAGGCCATTCCTACTGTTAGTGGCTTCCGTAATTAACCCGCTGATCATATTTATAAATTCCCATATGATCTGACCAAGATTGTGTCTGGACTCCGAGATTATGTCTGGTCCTTTCCGACACTAATCTACATGGGATCATGTAGATAAGTGTTCTCTTCTGAGGAAAGAACCAAACAGATTTGAATGGACTTGTCCAATCAGTACACGCATTTGTCAGTAATCGTGTGACTCAACTTAGAACTTATTAAGGCGGATCACACACTGCTACGCACCACGCTCCGCTGCGCGAAACGAGCCAAATTCTCAGTGCTTTTCCAGCGTTTTTATTAAATTTGTATGAAAATAATCACGCGCGGGAGCGCGTCATCTGCGCCCCGTTGCGTGGTCCGTCTTAGTGTGTGAATCGCCTTAGTTTCCTTTTTTCAAAACATCCAAAAGAGTGATCTTGTTTGTCATCCAGAACTGACTAAGGAATCTTTATATTGTTGATAACTGCTGTTCTCCAATTTAATTGACTTTCATAATTTCAATGGTTATTTTTTCAAACTACCGAATGGGCTGGTTTTGACTTCCATCACGCCGGATGGTAAGCGATGTATGAGGTCTATGATGGAACGAGCGTGCCCATAAAATACCTGTTAATTTTTGCTTTAAAGGCAGACAGGTTAAATGTGGAAAGGAACACAGGCACTGGCGGAGAGGATTATAAGCTACTCAGAAATATATTGCCATCTTAGCTCGCACTTTTAAGTAAAGTATATCGTCGCTACCGATTGATATCGATGATTAAGTTTCTTGAAATCGATGTATACCTCGAATGGAATCGATATCCGGACAGCGGCAATTTAAGCGCATCGATAATGATCAACCAACCAATCCTGAACTCTAGCAGTTGTATTTTACTGAATATTTTAAATGAAAAATTCATTTCATACGGGTCTTGGTTGAGTGGTCATAATAAAAGTGTATTTCTTAGTTTCCGTTGATACAGTTTTCCAATGTATTGCGGCGACCAGTTTTTATGATTCAATCGCCCGTTCCAACTTGATGGCGGCTGTAATTTGTTCGAACTGGAAATGTATCCGACTCAATAGCTTTATTAATTTTATATTTGTTTTGTTAAGAATTGAAAAGGGAAAGGTTAAAGTTAGATAGTCATTGTTTTAACAAAGCAGTTGGTTTTGAATTAGTTGGAGGCCTTTGAAATTAATGTCTGCGTGATCAAGTATTGTGACCTTGAGAGACTGCCAGGATAATAGGGCATTACACTCATTTTTGAAAAGTGTCTTAATTAAATTCTAGAGTGCTAATAAACCACTACAAAAACAACACTTTTATTTAATCGTACTTTTACATATTCAAATTTCGCGCGTAATTTGGCGAAAACGCTGGACGCAATGGACGCCATATTGCTCTGTGGGTATGACGTCAGTTTGCTATATAAACAAATGCGCTGATATTTTATAAGACAATTGTTTAAAATTTAAAAAAATAGTTGTTTTTCTACATATCGTTGGTTTGCTATTCCTGAATGCAAAATATAAAAATTACTTTGATTACGAAAATAATAAAAGTACAAAGTTGGCGGCTACTATTTCATGGTGTTCAAAAACAGAATTGAAAAACTGAAATCTTTAAATTGTATTTTAAAATTTATTTTGTTGTTTCATAAACTAAAACTAACATTTTCCGACTGCATTTTACCTAAGCTATCGCAATCATATATTTTTAGATATTTTCTCATATAGAGTAAAATATCCTAATAATTAATCTATGCGCCAATAATAGACTGGACTGATTGAAGTAACACCATGAAGATCATCATAAACCGCCTAGCTTTTCCCAACTATGTTGTGGTCGGCTTGCAGTGAAACCAGATGCTGCTGAATGCCAGGATTTAGAGGACATAGAGGGACTGTCTCTGTGACCTCCACAACCCAGTTACTGGGTAAGACGATACGCAACTGCCAGGCTGGTTGTCAGACAACATGAGCCTGGTTGTCAGACTTTCGGCCTTCTGACGACCCGTAGCGACCATCAAAGATCCCCGAATGATAGCCGGGACCAACGCGAGGCACAGAGGTGTCTTGGTATGTAAAGATGGTCACCCATCCACGGACTAACCGCGGCAAGCGTAGCTTAACCTGATCGATCGAACCGTGCGGCTGTTACCCACAAGCTCCTGCCCCTGCAGATATACCTAAACAAATCATTTAGATCAACTTAATTTGCAGTACAAACACTAGGTAAGTTCCCGATACACCCACATCCACCTCTGGTCGTAGAAAAACCAAGTCAACCGGCATCGTGAACGGGGAAACAGTAACACAAATCGAAAGCGCCCTGAACTCGTTAAACCCACTCAAAACCACATTAATTCAATCCAAGGATGACTTTCTAAATGATGAACAAAACTCATTTGCGATATGACAAGTGAAATTACCATCACCATTTTGCGTTGCTTTCACGGGGCGCGCAGTCACATTCAGGTTGTATCTAGATGAACCCAGATAATCGTGTTCTGCCATCAGAACACTACTGGACCAGCTTTTATCTGTTTATTGAATGTCCTACAGTCCATTCTTAATGGTGTTGTATAAGTAGACATGATCGTTAGGCGTTTTAGCGGTAATGGCATGAAAGCTTAAAGACTTCTCGAATAATAAGGAAACCTAGTTAATGGATTTTCAAATGCTACGAAATAGGATAGGTTATTCATATTTTATGAAAGCCTTTAGCTAAGAACCTTCCTAATTTTACGAACCTCAAAACCGTAAGATTTTATCAAACGTTGTAGTAAGATTGCCAAAGATATAATATAATTTATGTACATGTGATAGGGTATTATATCCTTCGAGATTTTAGCTTCATCCTCCTAAACCAACATTTTTCTTGCTATGTATTGTCTACTACACTCCATAACATAGGTTTTAGGTGGAAAAGAGATGTGTACAGTACACCCCACTTAAATAAAAACGTTATCACAACAAAAAACAACCGCCGACTTCCAAAAAAAACACTACAAAATAAAAAAACACATACTTCAGTAATTCCGAAATTAAAGTAATTTTTCATTACTTATGTAGTAGGTAGTTTTTCTGGAAATCGGTTGTTTTTTTTTTTTTGTAAGAATTTTTTACTTCTACATCTCTTTCCATATTAGTCGTTTCAGCCTAGATAGAAATTCACACGCCATAGAATGAACTCACTTGATGTGTCAGTATTCTGTGGTAATGTGGTTTCCATCTGTTCTTAGCACACCTTTACCATCATTGCACTTTCAAAATAGTGTTCAAGAGTTTCAAAATCTCGATTGTGTTCAACAAAGATGTATTGTTGCACTGTTTAATTAATGTTGCAATTAAAGATTACTATCAATCAATCAGTTTGATATGAATAGTGTTAATATTGAGTGACGGCGGGGGGCTATAACTATGCTATGCGTCTTATTAGTTGCAATATGTGTCAGAGACAGGTCGTTTCATTTCTACCTGAATTTGATTATTTAAGGCGCTTTATGTCACCAGCGTTCATCGTTCTCCTGTGCTTATCCCAATTTATGTGTTATCGGCAGGGCCAACGTGATTTTTTCTTCCATACTGTTCTATTTGTTGTCATCTCAGTGATCACTCCCTTTCTAGCCATATTATCATCTGTCACACAGTTAATCCATCCTTTAGTTTGGTCTTCCCTTGTATACGTTTCCATCATTATCGTTATTAAAAGTCATTACTGCAAAATTTCGTGTAAACAATCCTCCATTTAATGTCTTCGTTTGTTTGTCTTGTTTCGGTGATCTTTTGGAGATTATCAATTCAGTTTGGCTAGTCAGTCTACCTACTGTGCTTTATTTACCGCCTTTTGACAATTATTCCATAAGTAAATATTTTGACTTCACTTGCAATCTCCAAACAGCACCTAGGTATCTACGTTTAATGACGTCTATATCTATTTGTGTATCATTTATTTTCGTTATTAGATTACCCTAAGCCTAATGGCTTTTATTTATCACAGTTGTTTGTCTACAAACGACAAAAACAACAGATTTCGGACATCGAATGAGTCATTCTAGTTTCAGCGTTGTAATCCAATACCATTTCCTGTAATTGACGTCACATTTAGGGTATTTATTTGATTGCTGTATTATGTGCGTGTTGTCCTATTTCTAATGGCGGGGACGTAATAAAATCGCGGCGGGATGTTTTCGCGCACTGGATTTTCAACTCTCGGTGTTGTACCGAGCATTGAGTTTCCAACAGAGTACAGCGCGAGTATATCTTAGCCCGTCGAAAAAACAGTGTTCGATTTTCAATTCTTGACGCTAAGCATTGCGTTGAAGATCAAGTGCACGAATAAATCACACCGCGATTTTATTACGTCCGTGGGCTTATTAAGATATTTTATATGCAATAATGAACGTTTGTTTACAAACAAACGCGGCCACTTCACAACTTACGTCAGCTGACGTAACGCGAGTGTTGTCAGCGGTTCCGCGGTTCGGCGCACACGCATGGCTTTGATGTCGCCCGATTTACGATAAAAACTTGTCGAGCTACGTTTTGACGGACTGCCCACTTCCTCGTCTGGGACTGGGTTAAAAATAAAGGTTAGATTATTTATCTAATGGAGTATTGTGATAAGGACTTTGGAGAGTTATTTTAACGTAAAGTTCATCGGACGTATATTAATTAGATATTGTAAGAAAACCGTCGAGTTGTCCAAACCCACTAAAACTGTTCAATAACTTGTCTATTTGGTTCATACTCGCCCGAACTCCAGAAATACGTATAAGGCAATTCGCACGTTTAAATTTTATGCACTTTATTGCATGTACTGCAGATGTATCTTCATAACTTTATTACATAAAATTCAAAACGTGCCAATTGCCTACTACGTAAGTATTTCTGGAGTTGTCGGTTCGCCCGATTCGGGCTAGTAAATTCGTGCGAATCGACTAATAAGCCGTGATATGTTTGTTTTTCGGATCTATATTTTACGTTGTTGTCAACTTTGAATAGCATCTTTTTAACATACTTTTTATTACAACTGTGACATGTGCTCAGAAAATATTTTTATAAGGGCCAATTTACACGTCTCGCGTCTTCAGAGCAAGAATAACTTACTACTAATTGGTTGTTTACACTATTCAAGTAGCAAAACAGTAGACAAGTCCTCTACTAAAGATATCTATATATAATGCGTAGACTTCACTTTTCAAATAAGGCATAGATTACACAGATGCTCGAACACGAAACTAGGCTAAGCCTGCAATTTGCTACCAGTACCTACTTCCATACAACTGCTATTTGTAAAGGTAACTAGTTGCTTTGCATATGCATATCTTAAAAAGATAGATATATGCTGAATAACATCATGTTTGTCGCACTTATCTTGATATATTTTAAATGATCTAACATGTAAAATATAACAAGATATATGCTTGTGGCTAAGTAACAATAGCTGCACGGGTCGATCGATCAGGTTAAGCTACGCTTGCCGCGGTTGGTCCGTAGATGGGTGACCATCTTTACATACCAAGACCCCTCCGTGCCTCGGAAAGCACGTTAAGCCGTTGGTCCTGGCTGTCATTTGTGGATCTTTGACAGTCGTTACGGGTCGTCAGAAGCCCGAAAGTCTGACAACCAGTCTTACCAAGGGGTATCGTATTACCCAGTTACTGGGTTGTGGAGGTCAGATAGGCAGTCGCTCCATGTAAAATACTGGTATTCAGCTGCATCCGGTTAGACTGGAAGCCGACCCCAACATAGTTGGGAAAAGGCTAGGCAGATGATGATGCGATTTCGACAAGATATAATAAGTTTGTTTGTGATTCCATCACTCGTAAAAGGCTGAACGGATTTGTTTGTAATTTGACAAACAGGTAGACTATGACCTACATTAACATATTTGATACTTTTATCCAGTTGCAAGTAGGAGTTTCCATAGAAATCGAGTGAAACCGCGGGCTCGAGTTAGTTATTTGTTAAGCATTCTTTAGAGTAAACAAAAACTACTTTCCAAAATAATCGGAAGTACATTTCAACCTCGTTTATAACTTGAAACACAATAAGAAAACCAATTTACCTCTTTACTAGTCGAAATAAAATATCTCCTTTTATGTTTCAACAAAATTGTAGTCAATAAAACCGACGGGCCCATGAGAAATCGATGTTTTAACACCATAACGGTGTTCCGAGTGCCTTAACAATAATGCCCTTGTGATAAGGAGATCAATGGCTCTTTTATAGTCTATTGTGCTGGAGTGCTAGTTCAAGTTTACACACTGTTTCCTTATGACTTCATTTTATATGTTGAATGTTTTGTGTTTTACGTTACGGAACTTTTGCGTTTTCTCTTTAGGCGCTGCCTAAATGTAGAACACCGCAGAACACTCAGTTTTCTGTCGCACAATTAGGTGTTTTGGTACATATTACTGGCTAGACAAAAATTAAGTGGAATGTCAAATGTTCAAAGAAAATACTTATGCAAAAATATTAATTTAAAAAAAATTGTCGCATAGCACTTAAAATTTTGAACGTAAACTATCAAATGTTATTTAATGAAAAATATATAAAGGGTCATACAATCAATTAAAGAAATAGGTATCTTAAAATTATTGCACTGAAACGTGCATTTATTTTTTAATTTAATTAAAACTGCAAAATTTATTTCATTTTAGTGGTTATCGATTCACTTAACATCAAACGCATCGCTAATTTGAACCAATTTGATGTTGAATTTGCCGTGAATTTATATTTTCAAATAAGTAGGTACTTACACATTCGCTTCTACCGCGCCTTAAGTTTAGTTTTAGTGTCTTTCGTAGGTGACAGAATGTTCGAATTTAGATATTATACCTGTCTTCTTTCAATCCATGGTTATGGTCTTTATAATAAACTAACTCCACTACTAACAAACTAACGCTAGACCCTACTAAATCCAATACACTGCCCATAATTACACCAGAGACCCTTATATACGGTAGTAAATAACTACATAGAGTATTATATAACATTACAACTACCTTGCCTTTTGAGTTACGCAGCCATTACTAAACAATTGGTAACAAAAATGGATAAGGCTATGTTTCTAGAGAAATAATAATAAATACTGCATTAGCCAATCAATTAAGCTATCGCTAATAATTAAAATGATACAGCTCTTGCACTGAAAGTGGAAATCTATAATGATTGTAATAGTTGCCTATTACATGGGTGTAAGCGGCGTGTCCAATTGGTAATCGACATAGATTGGACAAAGCCTTTAAATATTTATAAAAGTAGTAATTTATATTAGATGGGCTGAACGATTGTATGGAACGATGCAATTGGTTATTTTTGATAGATTTTTCTTAAGACATGACGTAACAAAGATTATGCAATTTTTAAATAAAAAAAATAACAAAAACGTTATATTTTAACAAATAAGTTATAAACGGGCTCATCCGGAGTTAATCAAAGAGGCCATCAATGTTGTATGATACTAGATAAGACTGTCCACAGTACCTACCTTATAGAAAAACAAAAGGCTCCCACAGACAGGCGCGACGCGATCTTATAGAACTCCTTCCATACATTTTCATAGAAATTGTTGAGTCGCGCCACGCCAGTTTGCCCGAGCTTGAACTCACTTTTTTAGCTTTTACACTTGAATGGGTATTAAGTTACGTAGTGGGTAAACGTACCTACACTCTTGATATCTTACCAGTTAAACCATACCGGTTCATGTACGAAGCACACAGAAATAACCTACATCATAACATTCATAACGCTATAACAGTTCCTTGTAGCGCTTCCTTCCTTATCTATGCCATTAGCACTATACACTAAATTAATGAAGTAGGAGCGTGCGTCATTAATTCCATAAGTACACGTGAAAGTACTTAGGAAATCATCAATGAGATTTATTGTTAATGTGAGTATTGACGAAGTTTTCATTTTTTCGTAAATAAATCTCTACGACATCTAAGGGGTCGACTCTTAACTAACATTTTATTTGCACGTCTCAATCGATGCAATGCGCTCATCATCATCTGCCTAGCCTCTTCCCAACTAAGGTGGGGTCGATTTCCAGTCTGACCAGATGCAGCTAAATACGAGTATTTTACATAGAGCGGCTGGTCCCCACAACCTAGTTACTGGGTAATACGATACCCCTTGGTCAGACTGGTTGTCAGACTTTCTGGTTTCGGACGACCCGTAACGACTGTAAAATATCCAGGAATGACAGCCGGGACCGACAACTTATCGTGCTTTCCGAGGCATAGAGGAGTCCTGATATGTAAAGATGGTCACCCATTCTAATGTATGTGTGTACGACAGGGCTATGTAGGCGAGTGGGCTGCGCCCCGCCCCTCCCCGCGCCGGGGAGTACCTTCGTACGTTAAACCAGTGTGCAAATGACTAGCGAATTTGATTGACAACTGTCACCGTCCTTCCGCATAATAACCTCCATACTTAACACCCATCCATGGACCAACCGCGCAATTAATTTGAACATAACATTCGTTTATCCCATTCCAATTCATAATATACGAAAATTAAAATTTAGATCCTTGACACACATCTCTTAACAGTCTTTTTAGAAAATGGAGATAAACTTTATACTTATTTTGAGAACTCGAAATGCATCACCTTGAATAAGATCGTAATAGAAACAGGACGTGCTCAATTCCCCACACCTATGTATGTAAAATGTAGGTACATTATGTACATAATTTACTTTAAAATGCAGTTTCATTGAAGCTGTGATCATTTCTAAGCTGGGAAAGTGAGCTTTGGCCATGAATGAATATTTTTAACCGACTTCCAAAAGGAGGAGGTTCTCAATTCGTCGGAACCTTTTTTTTTTTAATTTTTTTTTTTTTTTATGTATGTTCCCCGATTACTCGAAGATGGCTGGACCGATTTGGATAATTTTTTTTTGTTCGAAAGGGTATACTTCCCAGGTGGTCCCATGATCATCAAGTCAGGATCTGATGATGGGATCCTGGAGAAATAGAGAGAACTCTTCAAATTTTATAGGCACACTTGAAGCAATTTGTGTAGTTTTTGGAAGAGTACTTTCTCGGAGTGGTTCCATTTCAATTTGGTGAAGATCTGATGAAGAACTTCGGAGATAGGCAACGGAACTCCTCAATAAATGATAGCAAATGGACAGGGATTGCTGAAATCTCATGTCTGTCAATTGTTTACACCAGTTAATAACATAACATCACGCCGGTACGCTGTGAAGGGGTAAGCACATGTGAACCACTAAAAAGTGAAAAATAAAAAACTTTTTTCAAAAAAATAAACAACCGGCTTCCAAAAAAACACTAAAAAGTGAAAAATAACTTTAATTTCGGAAGGCGGTGACAAAAAATTAAAATACATATCCAAAGTCACCGACTTCCGAAATTAAAGTTATTTTTCACTTTTTAGTGTTTTTTTGGAAGTCGGTTGTTTATTTTTTTGAAAAAAGTTTTTTATTGCATCCTTTTACCTCAAGTTTTCTCTTTATTGATGCAATATAAGAAATATTTAACTTTCCTCGAAAGCTTTTATAGATATTAATGAATGAATGATAAGTGATTTCATTTCTGTAAGTAGGTTTTATACAAACTTTTTCACGTCAATGTTATTTTTAAAACTAGCTGAGGTCGGCGTTTCCTATCTGCCTGCTCTGAGAAGAAAGGCCAAAACAAACTCAGAGTTTACAGTCTCTTTTAAAGTCCAGACATAATCTTGGTCAGATCATGTGAAGACCATGTGGATTGGTGTCTGAAATGGTATTTTGAGGCAAGCACCATGCAGATTGAGTGTACCCGTCCAGTAACAAATACGTGAAGTGAGCACGCATTTGTTAGTAATCGTGCAGTTTAACTGAAATCTGAAATCTTAATATGAAATCTTTATTTCCACAATGATGCAAATTATGTCAAAAGGTTCTCGGAAGATGTGTGGTCAGCAGAATTGGTATCCATAATAAATAAATAACTGATTGAGCTCACAGAATTAGCAAGCTGAAGTGGCAATGGGCCGGCCATAGCAGTAGAACTAGTGACCGTTGCGCTAGACGTGTGTTTGAGTGGAGACCGCAAATCGGCAAACTTAAGGTAGTACGCCCTGAGGCTAGGTGAAGCGAGGATCTTCGCAGGGTGGCTGGTAGCAGCTGGATTGCCTAGCGTAGTACGTATCTTCAATGGAATAAGAGCCAGTTTTCAACTTTTCACTGGTTTTTAATTAACACGGACGTGCGCCCTACTGTCAGTATCATCAGGTGCCTAGCTTTTTCCCAACTATGCTGGGGTCGACTTCCTTCGAACCGGGTACAGCTGAATACCAGCATTTTACATGGTGCGACTGCCTATCTGACCTCCACAACCCAGTTATTGGGTGACACGATACCCTTTGGTAAGGACTAGTTGTCGGACTATCGGAACGACCCGTAACGACTGTCAAAGATCCAAATTACAGACAGCCAGGACCAATGGCTTAACGTACTTTCCGAGGCACGGAGGGGTTTCTGATTGATCGATGCTGCTGCTATGATTTAGCCACAAGCCCCTCTAATTATCATATCATTATTATCGTAATCAAATGAAAACCCCATCTATAAAGCAAAGGGTCATCATTAACACAGACAGTCGTACCTTCAATAACACATCCCATATCTCAAGATTTTCTTCGTAAAACATTTAAAACATTAAGGATAGAAACTCATTAACAGACGTCGTTCTTAATGACCGCAGTCGATATTAATGAACGGAATTAGCATCCGTAATTGCGTGTATCGGTCAAACTGTGCGGAAAATAAGATAGTGTGTAAAGATCCCTGGTAGGATTTATGTGTTTTATATTTATACGACTTTTATTCTTTTATTATTTTTATAATAAATAGTAGTAATAGAGTTACGTAACTAAATAAAATAGCGCATAGTTTATGCGGATTCAGGAAATCGGATTTCTATGTAATGTGGACTAGATTAGATTTCTACTGAGTGTGATTTGCTTTCGTACTGGGTAGCAGGGCCATAAACGCACAATTTGTGAACCCCTGCTTTAAAAATATGCGTCGGTACTTAATTAAAAAAAAGATTAAAAAAAAAACAATTTTCAAAACGTTTGTGCCTATCTCTGTTTGTTCCACCTAATCTCATAAACTCACGTCTTCTTCCAACTTCAGCTGCCTACCCCCACAGGGGCAGGCACGGGAGGTAGAAACTACCGCAAGCTAACGGCTACGAAACTTGAAAAAATGCCTACTATGTGCAAAATATCATTCACACATCATTACTATCACGAGCCAATTGCAAAATGTATAAATCTCCTCTCTGGTAATCTGGTGAAAGAGAAATGACATCGTTGTTGACCAAACCGCAGCGTAATCATGCGAAAGCCACCGTAATTTGAGTTCATTTCATGTCTGACATCGAGAAAAATGATACTGATTTTGATCAACAAAATGATTTAGTAAAACAATTGATACAAAATCAGCCTTAGACCCGTTCGCACAGACGTTAAAATATCGTGGCAGGATTTTATTGCGACTTTTTCGACTCTCGGTGTAGAACCGAGCATTGAGAATCCAACAGAGTGCATCCCAGCGCGTCGAAAAAACCCACCGTTCGATTTTCAATGTGCATCCCAGCGCGTCAAAAAACACACCGTTCGATTTTTATGTGCATCCCAGCGCGTCAAAAAACACACCGTTCGATTTTTAATGTGCATCCCAGTGCGTCAAAAAACACACCGTTCGATTTTTATGTGCATCCCAGCGCGTCAAAAAACACACCGTTCGATTTTCAATGTGCATCCCAGCGCGTCAAAAAACACACCGTTCGATTTTCAATGTGCATCCCAGCGCGTCAAAAAACACACCGTTCGATTTTATGTGCATCCCAGCGCGCGTCAAAAAACACACCGTTCGATTTTCAATGTGCATTCGAACAAAAACATATAGTTCGATTTTTAACTCTCAGCACTAAGCAGTGCGTTCAAGATTCAGTGCGTGGAAAAATGGCGCCGCGATATTTTTAGGTCCATTACGAACTGGATTTACTTTGCTTTTATTCTACCATTGTTTACGTGCGAGCCGGCGTTTCTTCCTATCCTTTTCTAGATTATACTGAAAGTAAACTGTAAAACTGATTCTATAATTAACATAACAACAGTTAAGATTTCAATTTCATTTCAATCACCGTCTTTTAATTTTTTAAGCATATTAATACGAATACAAAACGGGCGGACTAGCCGGCGTTTTTAGGCGGCTAGTCGCCGACTAATCGCTGACTACAAATATGGCCGACTAGTCTGTACATCACTAGTATCTATTATGTAATTAATTGGTCACTTAATAAAGACTGTTGTGACAACAATGTTCTCTCTAAAAATGGATCTATTAAACTGTTCCCAAAACAAATAGAAAATGCAAATGAATGTAGTTTGTAAAGCAAATTGACCATGTAATGTTATTTATTGTGTAAATCAACAAGAAATTGGGAAATGTTTCTTTTTGAGCTTTATATATAGTTAAGATGGCGCCTACGACTTTTGCTAGTTGTATTGTGATGGGATTCACTTTAGTATGACATGGAATAATAAGATTGGGTAGATGAATGGGTTGGTGGTTGTATTTTTTGCCAAAATGCATGGCATACGAGATACTTATTTAAAAACAGAAATTTAACTGTAACTGCGCACTGTGTATTATGCGCTATATTTAAGGCCGAGTACTGACTCGGCCCTAAATATAGCACATAATCGAGGTATAGAAAAAATCGGATTTGTAAACTTTCGGTCGCGTCTGCTATAATTTAGTCTTAAAGTTGGATGCGTCGTATTAAAGAAGCGAATCTACTAGAAGAATTTCTATGAAAACTTAACGGAAAATGATGTCGCAGACTCGCGTCGTGTCTGTCTGGAGCCTAAGAGGTACGGTATAATGTAACCTCATCACAAAAAACAAAACACAGAAAACCACTTCAAAATACGTTAGCATCTTAAAAGTAAAAGAAAACAAATCGACAATTCGCCAACTTTATAGAAAGTGTAAGTGCCAATTTAATTTATTGATCGATAAGGAACACCATATTTGCATCAGAACCACAGATAACGAAACAGGACAACAAATAACCGAACAAAATGGGTTTCATCGACGGTAACGTTTTCATTGCTAATCGTTTCGTGAAAGTCGATTCATGTTTTAATATCGAGTAAAAAGGCCAGTGGATTAGAGTGCTGAGCCTGACCACATTTGCCCTGTTTGCATTTAACAGCCGAACGGGTCGATCGATCAGGTTTAGGTGGATGATCTTTACATACCGAGCCCTCTCCGTAGGAAAACACGTTAAGCTGTCGGTCCCGGCTGTCATTCGTGGAAAGACTGGAAGCCGATCCCAGTAATAGTTGGGAAAAGGCTAGGCAGATTATGATTATGATGAGTTAGTACAAATAAATAGGACTGGTGTAAACCTACATCATATAGGTACACAAATGTCGGGCCATTAATTTCTCATATCTTGATTTGTTTTGCACATATAAATCTTGCGGATGCTGTGTTCAATTATGTTATTTCTGTAAGGAGTAAGTTTGATCACATCAGTAAGGTCAGCCACCCAAATTGAGAGATCCCAAAATCCAACAAGGGATAAAGTGAAACCCCCATTTATTCTGCCGTGTTCAGAACAATAATTTTCTCATAACACATCGAATAAATCACATGCAGACGTTCACTTAGCAACATCGGTATCGAGTGGATCCATCGCCAATACATCTCTTTCTGTGCAAACAATAGGCCGCCTGTACACTACCAATTTTTCTGTCAGCGCCCGCCGCTTGCGCACCTTTTAAGGTTTTTGACGTACGTCATTTTTACAGCCATGAATATAGAGATATTGGGATGACGGATCGTCTGATGCAAAGGTCAATTCGATTATTTTAATCGAGACATTTATCTCGATTCTTATTGTTTTCGAGTTCCGCGATACGAGACATCTTAATCGGTCTGCCATTTCGGGTGCGTCATATTTTATCTGTGATCTACGGGTGGACGCGAGTGAAGGATATCAGTGATTTGGTATGTAGATGTCACTCGTAATTATACAGTCGCACTGGGTGGTTGTCCCGGCATTGTGCCATTGTAAATATCAGTTGACAAAAGAATTATAACATTTCTTTACTTCATTCCGACTGCGATATTAAATTTACAATAAACTTTTTACTGATAGAAATCTGGAGAAAGTAGGATATCATTTTTATTTAACGCATCCGCGATTTAAGGTAGTCCATTATGAATATTAATATTTCAATAATTAAAGTCAGACAAATAAAATAAAAGTCTAGACGTATAATTGCTACGGACGTTCTACAATAATATATCTGCATAAATTATATGCATATATGTTTGTATCTAATTTTGAATGGCTACTAAACTTTTAGACGGAGGTGTCTAGTTATGCGGCTTCCTTTAACTACGCGTTCAAGATCTAAATGAGTCGCTAAGGTGCCTACGGACAGTTGTTTCTTTTGCAATCTCATTAGCATAGTCCGCTTTATAAGTAGTAGGTTTTTGTTCTTAAAAGAAGGTTTCATCAGGATCAAGCAAAAGTACCTTTTATCAGAGTATTAGACGTTAATCTTCATCATTAGTTATGTCATCCACATCTTACAATAGATTTTCTCGTTTTGATTCGCATTCACCTCATCCCATATTTGATATTCCTTATATTTCCACATATTTAAATTCACACTACTTCTTGTCTGTTTCGAACTTATTTTATCCACTCCTGCTCGTCTGCTATCTAACTACATATCTCAACATTGATCAGCATAGCCTTTGACACCCATACTGCAGTTCGTTGAATCGAAAATGGCGCTTTTTCAATTACTAATTTGCTTTGCCCCCGACAGCAAACAGCTGTCGGTAGAATGGAGGTCCTCTAATTAATTTGAACTGACAAATTTTTGGATTTTTTGGGAACAGCCACTAGAGGACTCTTGATAACATCGATCGATGTTCGATTCGGCACGGAAGCGTATCGAACGGTTGGAAATAGCCATGCTGATCTGATCACAGAACCGTTCAAGATTGATGTCCGAGCGAGAATGTTTATTCTGTAACCACGGGTCCTACGATATTAAGTTCACTCACAGGCCGTAATGGTCATCAATACGTCTAGCCCATTATTCACAAGAACTCGCACTTTCGATACTCAAGAGCACTAAACATAATATTATGCAGATGTGGTAACAAATTCGGTACTAACTAGTATGCGCAGGCGCGTATGCTTTCACTCTCACGCCTTCGACCGGTCTGCGATGCGTTTCCGCCGGAAGGGCGCTCGATATAGTGGTCAATGTTATTGTACATTTTATCGATAGTATTGGATTTTTATTAAAATGTCGGTTTTACATACAAATTGGGTCTTAAGGTAGCTTTTGAAACGCTTTTATTTTTCTGTAAGTGACCAAAAACAGGCATAGATAAGCGTTTTTGAGCGGAAATTAAAGCTTTAGATAGACATCTGTGGACGGATGTAATCGTTACAATTTTTTATTATTTCCTCCACTTAACTAATTCAAATTTACTAATAAGGAACCAGGATGCTGTTTGGATCGAGGTGGGTCTAAAAAGGATGCCTAGAAGGATTTGAAGGCTTTGCGTATCAGAGGGACGGTGCGGTCAGGCTATTTGTTTTTTATTGCGATTAAGGAGTACGAAACTCGAGCTATGGAGGTTTTATTATGTTCTGATTAAAAATCAAAGTTTCTTTTGTAATGTTTCTTTTTAAGTACTTACAGTAAAAAATATTGCATCCAAATAAATAACAATTCTACAAAAATATAATTGACAATAACCAGAAATTATTACCCAATTGTTTGCCAAACAATACAAGTTGGCAAGTGAACGGCATCGATTTCCCAACCATTGATGATATTATCGATATAGACACCTACAGCACTGGGCTCGTTTCGCCGACCTGTGTTAATGTGAGCAACTCGATCCAGCTCGATTCGAGAATCGAGTTTGATGTGTGACAGACCGCGTGGGAGGTCGATAATCGATATTAGATAATCGCATTAGGTTTACAAATGTTATATTAATACCATTTAGTTGAGTCATTTTGGACAGTTACATCACAGAACTATTGTAGTGTTATTATTTGTAAATAGTGTATGAGTGAGCGAATTTAAATCTTTTGAACTTGTTATGATAAATAGGAAAGTAGGAAATGTGTAAACGATTGGTTGCATTTCAAAGTTTAGCTTTGAACTGGATGTGGTAATCTGCAGGCTTAGCACAAGAACCGTAGAGAAGCGTTTTGTCGTCGGGACAATTGACAGTTTTGTACCGAGAAATGTAGACAACCGATTTCTATTCTACGGTAGAGTAGAAATAGAAAGCGTCATGCTAAGCCTGCTGGTAATAGATGAATAGGTCGTTGTAATTTCCTTCCTTCTTTCCTTCCTTTCCTTCTTTCCTTCCTTTCCTTCTTTCCTTCCTTACTTCCTTTCTTTCCTCACTCACTATGTTGGGAACGGCTTCAAGTCTAACCGGAAGCTGCTACATACCAGTATTTTACATGGAGTCACTGCCTATCTGAACTCCACAACCCAGTGATTGGGTAATACGGTATCTCTCGGTAAGACTGATTATCAGATTTTTGGGCTTTTTACAAACGAATGAGAGCCGGGACCAACATTTAACGTGGTTTCCGAGGCACGGAAGAGTCTCGGAATATAAAGATGGCCACCCATCCACGGACCAACCGCGGCAAGTATAGCTTAACCTGATAGATCTATACCACTGAAACTGAGCGCCAGCAGAGCCAAACATGCTGATGTCCAGTTTGAAACGAGGAAGTAGATATTTCTAAAATCAATTTAGTTGTTTATTTTGTAATTATAATTGATTGATTGACTATCCCATCTAGTCTAAAATTGGGATAAGCAAACCAAGTAGTCTTCCTTAACTCCTTCGCAATCGGAACTTTCCCTCCTTTTTACAAAACAAATAACAACCGCCGTTATCAGTATATCACAGTAATTGGCCAACCAGCGAATGGACGGAAGATGTCAAGCAATGCAGAACAATTAAAAGGAACAATGACAAACTGAAGGCTTTGTCTAAGCACGGAACCCGGTAGCGCAGGCTGGGCCACGAATTGTGGCGCAAGCGCAGCCGGGGTGTGTGGGCCGTGTCATGCTTAATTTCAATACAAATTGCTAAAGCTTGAACACGGCGAAAAGTTTCAGTAATTTAATCGTCAGTAAATTGTGCCGGTTGTAATACTTGTGCCACTGACAATTGGGTTGCGTTTCCGGTAGTGAAAGACACACCCTCTGTTGAAGTGGGTGTCATTATCTACGAGTGTGGTTCGTGCATACTCTCCCGAATCTAATTTTGTGCAATAAAGTTATGAAATAAGGTCACAGCAAGTACCACCATGGACACTGGCGGTCGAGCACTTTTGAATTATTATTGTTATTTATTGCTTAAAACCGGATTTACCGATGTAGCTTGCAGAGTAAGCAAGCTGAAGTGGCTGTGGGCTGGCCGTGTCTGTCGAAGAACCGATGGTCGGTGGAGCAGACGAGTAATGGAGCGGAGACCGCGAATCCTAAATAAAGAGGCTGGATACGGAAGTCGGAGGACAAGGTGTTGTGGCGCAGCCTGGGAGAGGCCTATGTCCAACAGTGGATTGCAATAGGCAGAATTGATTGATTGATTGTTCAAAATTGTCGAATTTCCGGATTCGATCGAAATTCGTGCCAATCGACTAATAAATCCTCTTGCAGTGGCGAAGTACTAGTTTCTCAAGAACACAAATAGTGCATCAGACGTAGGTGGATAGTTCTAAAAGAGAATATTAAGTAGTATATCAAATGATTGCTCAAAACGCTACTGTAAACCTTTATTAATGGTGATATTCCTTTGAGAAAATCGTACAAAAACTTTCTGAAATTCTGTACCCATAGACTGTCACTTATTAATAGAGGTGGACTTCCTTATTTCTTTAGTTACGACTAACTCTCTAATCGTTCCTTAATTACACTGTACCAGAAATTAAAACGAAACTGTATAGTTGTTGCACAATGTTGTGTACCACCCTTATTGCGAATCTTGTACCTAAAGGTATGTCTTTGAAACACCATTAGAACAAGGCAGCTAATTAAATTTTAATTAAATTCTACAAAGGAAACAATAAAACCAACAAAAACTGGATCGAGCGCAATCACCTTTCAAATCTTATGATTTACTGCGAAATTCCTGCTTGTGTAGCAGGAATTTCACATTTCACACAATGAACACGCAGTCACAAAGTGTCGAACTGTGTCGAATTTTGTAACAGAGAAAATAAGGCTTTAATTCCTGTGTGCGGCTGTTGGAAAACGTTCAACGAAAGTCAACATTAATTTTGTTTGCACTTCAAAGATTTTAATTGCCATTATTGTGATAACATTAATAACAAATGATGCAACCACGATTTATAGTAACTGACGTGTAGAAAGTTTTGTTTTTAGCTCGCAGTTTGATTCGTTTGCGGTTGAAAATGATATGTGGATTATTGAGACTGACAGCGTTAATTGAGATTTTTTTGTCACCAGGCAATTTTAAAGTAATGCAATATCATTGACTTGATTAATTATAATGATGTATGACGTCAAACGGTAACAAATCTAGACTAATATTATAAAGCTGAAGAGTTTGTTTGGTTGACCGCGCTAATCTCAGGAATTGAATTGAAATATTCTTTTAGAGTTGTATAGCCCATTTATCGAGGAAGGCTATAGGCTATAAAACATCACGCTAAGACCCTTAGGCGCCGAGCAAAGAGAAAAAAGTCACGAATACGAAGTACTCGCACGGGCAGGCGATTCGAAGCCACGAGCCAGCGGTGGGTCGGGGTAGCAAGAAATTTGACGCGAACAAAGTCGCGAGCAGAACTAGTCCTAAATAATATTTCTAGTGGCGGGAACACAATCTCAGATTTAAGCTTCTTCTAACAGGCCCGACCCGACACTTGTAGAACAATTTCCATGAAGTTTTCATAGAAATTGTTCTACGAGTGCCGCAACGCGAACGTCGCGTCTCGTCGCGCTAGTCTGCACGAGCTTTTAAACAAATGAATACTTACTAATGCAATAGCATTCGTTCGCTTTGTAGAATCTTATAATGTTTGCTAAGACCTAATCTAGATTTTGATGACTTTACGGAACCGCTATGTTCAAGAATGAATATCAATTCAATATTAACAGATTTACTATTAATCGCTATTCAAATCCAGTTTTAAATCGGGATTCATATTCGAGCATCGGTCTAGAATACGGACTATAAACTATATTTACACTTTTAATTTCCTTTCAATCATGATGCCTGCAAAATCATTTTCTAGTCTATCTCCATCATCGTCTCTCAAACTCTTGACAACTTCAGATGGTCGCTTGTCGCAACACATTAAATTTGTCTGAGCTCGACATTATCACAGTCATTACAATCTCGAAAACAACAATACAGAACATAGCGAAGCAACGACATAGAAAAGAGCTAAGAAAACAGTTGAACCTACCCAAGAAGGTCGACCTGAATCAACATGCTGGCGACGTCGCGAAAAGATAAATCCTCCTTTGAATAAATACCACCCGTCTCTCCACTAGTCCAATGCTTACTCAAGGATGCATATCCGGTAGGCTCGCAATCTTTTCCTATCCTAAGGGCACGTCTACCTGACCATTACCGCGCCCCCCGGTCTACTTCATGATATGCAATGGCCACTGTAACACCATGAAGCATGAAGCTCCAGGGGCTAGAGAAAATCTTGGGGTTCATTCGATTAATCGAGTCTGGTCAAGCCAGACTGGGATCGGTGCATTTCATTTCATTTCATTCCAATTATGATGGCTGCAAAATCATTTTCTAGTCTATCTCCATCATCGTCTCTCAAACTTTTGACAACCTCAGATGGTCGCTTGTCGCATTAAATTTATCTCAGCTCGACATGATCACAGTCATTACCATCACCAAAACTTTCATTGCATCTACTTTAAACTTGTTATTCCTCTAACTACTAATTAACACGTTTATTATCGAGGCCAGTCTACGAAATGTTATAATAATACTCTATAATCTTTCTCGTTTGACATGGACTCTTTAAAAACCCATAGTTACTATTGATAACCAATTTAGAAAGACCTCTAGTTATGTTGATAATGTTAGGGTATGAAGCTCAATAATCGCTGGATGTTTTCGCAAATTCGCCCTTTAGTCATGCAACAGCCATTATTGCAATTAAATTATTAGAATCATTTCGAAATGTAGGCAGTCAGTAATTATCGTATTGGAAAGAAACCCTTCTAATGGTTTACAAAAATAAATTGCCTTTCGTGGAAATTAAACTGCTTAATTATGTGAATTAACTTTTGAAATTGCATTTATTATTGTTTCTCTGTGTTGCACGATGTCTTAATTTTAAGATAAATACACAGTAGTCATTGTTATGCAATCTCTGAGATGTGATCTTTGAAGCTGAATGTAGAATCAAGTGCTGTTTTGACTTGCAACACAATATGACATCTGAAAAACGAGTTCGCGTAGTTTAAAATTTAAATGCATTCGCTGTTTTATTCAGTGTACCTACTTTGTAGTCACCTCATTTATAAGCAGGCTTAGGGATGGTAGGTTCTTTGTTGAGCTTTCTAGTACTTACGTTCTGCATTTGTTAAAGCGAAACGGAAACTACGAACTTTTTCTTCTGTGTGCCAGGAAAAAACACAGACAAACTTCATTTTTCAGCACCACATTATGTATTATGTGTATGTAGGTTCTAAGAAGAAAATGTCCTTTAATTTTCAAGTTCCACTTCGCAATCATTTAATCATCATTATTTAAATGTATTAATTGTATACGCAGTCACACAAAAAAACAATAGACAATTATGATCCAAGAAATAACATCAACAGCGTAGTCCAATTTTGAAATCATTGTAGTTTTCAGTTATTTCTTAAGTGCCAGTGTTAACATTATAACAACGTGGTAATATAACCTCTCTAGAAATGTTTTCAAATATGAATATCTGAAGGCGAATTTCCGTAATTAAAAACATTCAAAATCTCATCGCTATTTCAAATTCACCGGCAGTCAATGGCAAAAACTTGTCAAAAAAAATGTAGGGATATTAGAAGTATTTTTGACAGATTGAGATTAGAATGCGAACATTCTTTAAAATACGGGAGGTGCTACACTCTTGACTATCTTTGATACTGCTCTCATTGAATTTTAGTTACCGTAAACCGGGGTTACTTTGATTCGCGGGATGGCTTTGATCAAAACTTCCATTTCATATAAAATCGCTAATTGCTTAAAACGAAACGCAACATGGTAGTTTTTTTTTTTCTAGGTTAGCAACACTGAAGAACTGTCAAATCCTTTCCTGGGCACAGCCTGAGAATTCACTAATAATTAAAATAAAATAAAATAAATCTTGTCCTGTTGATAAATTTCGATTTTTTTGTATTATAATTGGGGTTACTTTGTAATTTCGCAATAAAATAGGAGGGTATCAAAGTAACCTTATATCCAACGTATAACTTTGATCAGTCAGTTTTTTTATTATCTCAAAATAAAGCCATATTTTTTCACGTATTATTACAGGAACCGAGAGTTATTAAAAAACCGATTATTAGACATTTTTTGTATTTTTTTATAACCTCAAATTCAAGAGATATGAACCTTCAAAATTCAATTTTGATTAAAGTAACCCCGGTTTACCGGTACTTATAACCATTCCGAAAGTAAATCTTAATTAGTATTCTAATATACTTTTGATTTCTAACGAACAGACCACCAGACACCGTGAACAAAACAAAAACTAATTTGAAATAACATAATGCTCACAATAGACGGAGGACATTTAAAAGTCGTCAAATCGAGCGTGCGGCGGCCATTGTAAATCACTCAACGCAACCAACAATAGATTCGGATGATCATAAATAATAAATAATCGCTGAGCTTTCTACGTTGCGCTGCCATCTATCATTAAGCCGTGCATTAGCATTCGTGAGACGATTCTTCACTTTCACTGATGATTCGGTGCCAATTATGCAATTTGGGATTCATGCCCAATGTCGTTCAACCCGCATTATCAGCCTATAATTTTCCCAATACTGGGACCCAGGCCTCCTCTCTGTGAGAGGAGTGGAACGTAATCCACCACGCGGGTCGACTGGGGGTTGGTAGATGTCACGTGTCTCCCAATGTTGGTTCTAAGACATGCTTGTTTACTTACGATGTTTTCCTCACAAAGTAAAGCACCTGTCTTGGGTTCGAACCCATTAGGCCACCACTGCTCTCCATAGACGATACATAGACGTAGGTAAACGCACTCAAGGCAGAGAACCGGCATGATGGTCAGACGCGGTCAAAAAGGCTGTTGGAGGCGGCATTTACCGAGTGGTGGACAGAGCAAGAGACAGCAGGAGACGCGTCGTATGTGATCACGATCCTCAGCATTGAGGGAACAACGAAGAAGATGAAGAAGACTTACGTACTGCCTCATTGGTCTAGATGTGTGTTTAGGGTTTTCCATCTGGAATTTCTTAGTATTTACGCAATACTTTTTCATGGGACTTAAATATAGCTGACGAAATGTGCGTGTACTGCAGGTAAACCTCTGCCTCTTCAGAGATTACAGGCTGTTGACGTAAAAACTGAGTTATAACAGGATCGTTTATGATGATTGATCAATCGGCTGTCAGTGCTTTGTAGAACACTTCGCGCTCAAAATTGTTCCTCTTTTTGTCACAAGTCACAACACATATTTATGGTCATGGTTATGCAAGTTTATTTTTAGACCAGTTTTTAGTGGGCAGGCTTTGTTGTATTAAATTCTTCCTTTAAAGCCGCGTACATGTTTGCGATTTTCCGAACGATCAGTGAATGTTTAATTTTTTGCAAGAGTTATAGGCGTGTTCTGTTTTGCATTATTATTTGAATGTCAATCATATTTTTTGTTCGCTTTGTCATATTCAGTGTTGCTTGCAATTTCTTTGACGTAAGTAATTTATGTTTTCACCTTTAGTGTTCGGAAACATTGTATTGTTTGCACCAATTTCGACGTTAATAATTCACACTCCTTATTTTACTTTGCCCTTATAAGCGTAGGCTTAAATTATTCGTACATAGCCGATTTGATATTATTTATTATATTGATAACAGCCCCCACAGTTGGCGGCACTACATGCAATGTAACGGAGTAAAATTCCTTCGCAGCACTGTTCCTGTCATGTTCTCGTCTTAGTTACCATTTGAACAGCTATTTTATAACGATGTCAACTTCAATCGTGGTTTATGAAGGGTTTATGCGAAACTTACCTGAGCTGACTGTCTATCTGAAATGGTCTGTCGCATCACTTAAAAGTAACATGTAATGTGCATGTTCCTGAAAAATATTCCGCCAGTTTTTTTTTGTGCGTATTTAAATCAGTTTAGTAATTTAACACGTGTATCTGACACGTACTAGACCATGTTGATTTGCATCGTCCACGCACACGACATCGCGTGTCAATATTTTTTCTTCGGAAAAAACCGTGTTTACCAGCGCATGTAAATACATCTTAACGTGGAACGCACATTATATCGCTAAATCTCGGTATCGATCCAGTCGCGGCGTGTGAACAAGACAGAATCGGTCGCAAATTCGTGATTCATACGACCCAGACTTCGATACGAAGATGAAAGTTGAACAGGCGCCTCAGAATGGCTTTTCGGCTTAATGGCTGTCGGTCGCTGTGTGGTCTTATTCGTGCTAATTACTTCTCATGTCGTGGTCAGTGTCACTGCGATCACCCCGTTGATTCGCTGAGGGCTGGCCACACATCGCGAGATCACAATCGAGTGTCGACCGATTGGGAAACGAGACCAATTAAGGGAAATTGTCGAAAACTCGCTTAATGATTTATATTGCGCGACGATACATGCTACATTGTTGTGGCAATTAGCGAGGTGGCGCGGTGTGGCGGTTCTCGCACGTTGGGCTGTTTTGTTTTTCTCTTTTAAGTAGCTTTTGCGTGACTATAATTGATTGAGCGTTTTTAGCAGCTGTTTACAGCGCGGTGTGATCGTTATCGTAACTAATTTTGTTTCTAAAAAATATTGACTTCTAACTTTGGAATACCTATTGAAGTAGTGGTGGCCCAGTGGTATGCGACTTACGAATTGCAGGTCGTGAGTTCGGACCCAGACAGGTGCTCGAAAACAAAAACATCGTGCGGAAAACGTCACGTCCTAGAGCCAAAAATTCAAAGACATGTGACATCCACCAACTCACACGGGCCCACGTAGTGTATTCTGGCCCATTCCCTCCTTCTCACAGAGAGGAGCCCTGTCTGTGTCCCAGCAGTGAGAACAATATAAACAATAATAGGTTAAGATTATTTTGTATATTTTATCCACGGGCGTTAGTTTAGTTTGATGGCACGGTTGGCGCAGCGGGTAAGCGATTGACTGCTGCGCTGCGTGTCGCTGGTTCGATACCCGTACGGAACAAATATTGGTATGACCTACAAATAGTTGTTCCGGGTCTGGCTGTTTGTGTATGTGAGTTTAAATGTTTGTAAACGCACCCACAATACAGGAGTAATTCCTAGTGTGGAGCAACTTTAAAAAAAACAAATTTGCCTGACAATAAAATGATTATTATTATTAATAAATATAGTCTGATGATAAATACCTGTTAATCTTCATGTACTAGACCCTGCCTTCATATAATAATCAAGGTACAGTCAACCAGAGGACACCATCAGCCCAATTACAGTCCCTTTCATACTGTTTGAACGTTGACAAGAAATCTGGAACGCATAGTTTACTTCCCACACAATTTATCAATACCATCCCACATAGAATAGGTCACTTGGTAATCCAATAAAATAGGTTTAACCTGTGCGGACGGCGAGTAATGGGTAGCTCGCTGTCCGGTAAGGACCAAGCCCGGGTCGACGGGTTGTGTTCCACGCGCGCCTCAAAGAGATGTCAGCACCAACTGATGGGGCCCGCAAGAGCCGATGCCTGCCAGGGGTTCGAAAGAGATACCGTCGCCCCTGGCACAAGAGCAACTGAGGGAACACGGGTGGGTTTTAGTCAGTACAAGTCTGACACGCCCCCTCCTGCTTCACCCATAGCGGGAGAAGTTATTTGATGATTTCCCACCCTCAAAAAAAAAACCTGTCGTTCAAGGCTTCACGGCCGTACCTTATTATTATACAAAGAATATCTTAAGAGTTTAAGAGCTCTAGAGATGCTATCTTTATTTTAGAAGTCTGGGAATCTGCGTTCGTTCGTGAGTAGTTTATATGTAGGTGCGACATGATTTAACCAAGTGACCTTTCTGTACCATAATTAATTAAAAACAATAAGAAACGTTTCGAGATCGCGCTACCGATAGTAGTGCACGGCTGGCATATCACGCGAGACCGCGTGCGCGCGCGCACTTCGCGAGATCTACGAGGTTAAGCTGCACTGACGCGGATTTGTTATGGATGGGTGATGGTTCTTTATATAGGTATCGAGATAACTCGTACCTAGGGTTGATACCCTAGCTAGATTAATTTTGCATCTGTTCTAGCTCCTTTCCTCTAAGATATTCCGTTCAGCTGTCTTTTTGACTTAAGGGGAATCCAGTCGCGGGCTCGAACTCACTGGTGAGCCTGGCTTAAAAATCACGCTGTCTCACCAGGCTTCGTATCCGGCAGAGGTGGTATCAGTGATGAGCAGTTAGACACTAGTCTACGCGCACAATATTATTGAGTGAGACGCA
Organism: Polymixis lichenea; assembly: GCA_949091785.1. Taxonomy (NCBI): domain Eukaryota; kingdom Metazoa; phylum Arthropoda; class Insecta; order Lepidoptera; family Noctuidae; genus Polymixis; species Polymixis lichenea. The sequence goes on from OX420938.1 coordinate 5,096,808, forward strand.
GGATCATTTATAGTAAAACAAGCGCGTAAAATATTAAGAAAAGTCCTTCGGAAGATCGGGTTTCAATGACCAATAAAGTTTATTGAAATTTTCGATAATTGATCTTTGTCGGTACCGACTTGGTTTTGGAGATTTTACACTTCTTTTATTATTTAAACACGCTCAAAGTTAGGTTAAATTAGCAAGAAAAACGAATCTTCGTTGGCTCATAACTTTTTAATGGCTTTTCATTTTAGTATTCTGTTTCCACACAGACAATATTAATAATGAGCCAAAACCATACCATGTTAAATTTTTGATGTACATTGTCAAACAGTGGAGTAATACACTCCCGTTGTATGGAAGAAATGTCGACAAGATTCACCTTAAGCCCGAAAACTTTAAAAATAGATTTTATGCTTAATTATCCACTGGTACTTATTTAGAATAATAGTATTTAGTTGAATCCGGTGAGACTGGAAGCCGATCCTAATATAATTGAGAAAAGTATAGGCAGATGGTGATGGTACCTATTTGGTATAGGAGACCAGATTAAATAGAAGCGACCTTGGATAAATTACTGTTGACCTCATCTGACTGAACTAAAATCTAGCACATTTGGTAAAAGGCTAGTCTGATGAATAAGAATCAGTGTGAGATCTTACCACCGATACAACCATACCACGGCTGGCATATCACGCGACCGTGCGCACGCGCTGATCCGATCGCGCAACTAAATATAAAAGCCAATTGTCCCGATCCGCCAATTAAACGATTTGCGTGCAAATCTGTGTGTGTATTAGTCATTGTTTACTTACGTGAATTTAAGCATTGTGTAGTAGATTTTTTTGTAGAAGTTGGTATTTAAAAGGAGGGTTTTTGATGACAGTTTCAAATGCAGAACCGTATGGTTTACAGCATTAAGAAAAGTTCGGATTAGACTTTTTCTTTCTTTGCTTACCTAAAACCATTCTCCATCACCATCATCATCTTCATTTCAACCGAAAGACGTCTACTGCTGGACATAGGTCTCCCCTAAGCACCGCCACTTCGACCGGTTCTGTGCTTCTCGCATCCTCCAGATTCCTGTGTCCTTCGCCAGGGTATCAGGCCACCTTGTAGGGAGGACCTGCCAACGCTACGTCTTTCATTACGCGGCTGTCACTCTAGAACCTTTCGGCCCCATCGGCCATCTGTGTTCTAACATTTCCATGTTCAACCATACTGCTTCTTAAAATTAAACAAAATAATAGAACTGTAGGTACAGTAATAGGGTCGACTGCACGTTTATCTTGAACTAGCTTTTGCCCGCGGCTCCGCCCGCGTTCTTGTCGGTTATTAAAAAAGTAGCCTTTGTCCGTTTCCATATCCCAGGCTATATCTTTGCCAAATTTCATGACGATTGGTTCACGGGTTTAGGCGTGAAAGCGTAACCACTGTTTGTTTCTGTATCACCCAAAGGTTGACTTCAATGCCATAGGCATTTTCTACCGAAAATGTCTATGGCATTGAAGTCCGCCTCTGTACATTTTTGTGGTTAAAGTGTTAAATCAACTTAAATCAATAAATAACAGACAGACAGAGTGAGTTACTTTCGCATTTAAAATATAAGTAGGGATGAAAGCTTTTTAATTTATATTTCTTTCATGATGATAAAAGTAATTGCCAGCAGAATCTTCTGAATGATCACCTTCCAGTTGACTTTTAATTAAAGAACGTGCTTTCAATTATGAGTTCCTGGTGCTTACTCTCATGCATTTAAATATTTACAGACATTAATCGTAATAAAACATGGCGGACGTGTCGGCTCCTCTATGTAGACATGGTCTTAAACAAATTTCCGACAAATGGCCGCTGTTGGCCAATAAAAAACAGTGCCAATCGTAAGTCCTTATTAATTGTCGTTTAAACCGTCATACATTTCTCAGAACTCGCCAATAATTGTGTATAAATTCTTTGCCCATTAACGAAATACAAAATGAGCTGAGTAGTTAAGTTATTATATTGTTATTGTTTAAGGTCTGATCACTTAAAATGGTATGTTTCAATAAAAAATATACTTAATTCAATTTAACGGCGACATAGTATCGTTGCTTACAATTTGTTGTTTCAGGGCCTCCCGATTTGGTAGCGTTGCGAAAATTTAATTCCACTGTTATTCCAGGTATTCACGTTGTTTTTGCTCGTATAAGGGCCCGATCACACTTACCTCAACACACCACTACGAAGACACGAGGACGGGCGCTAATTTATACGAACATCAATAGTTTATTCACACGGGCCACATTTTGCTGTCAAAATCAATCGTGTGGACAATACCAACCACATCGAGGCCACGTTGCAGCCACACGGCAACCACGGGGCGAGACCGGCCACATTGCAAACACAACGTGGCGTCGGCGTCGTCTATTTGATTTGAATCTGTAGTAACCGCAACGAGTTGCGTTGTGGTAACTACAAAAATCAATGGTCAAGAAGCTGCAGCGACACTATTCTCACGTCTTGCCACATTCCACTACTTGCCCACATTTTGTCGCTGCAATGTGGTGTGATTGTAGTAAGTGTGATCAGGCCCTAAAATAACGTAAGCCTTTATTATTAAATCTTTTATTAAAAAAACAACTCTGAACAAGCTCGATAAAGTTTATTTTCACTTGGTGCTGTTTTGGCTCTAGGATTCCGATCGCATTCTTTTGCGCGTGACATTTAGATGCACGCGCAGACTGAAATAATTTCTCAGAAGCTAATGCGAAAGCTGGCCTCGAAATTCTGTCAACAGGGATTATGCATCAGTATGGTATTCATATTAATTAGTTGAGACATTCTCTTGAAAGGACCATGGTATGGTAATTTGTGTAAATGTGTACCATACCATGGTACACATTGGGTGGCAATAGCAAAAAAACCTCAAAAGAAAATTGCTACAGCTCTTGTAAATTTTCTTACATTTTATAGCATTTTCTCAAAAGCGACGTCCTATCGTCCTCGATTCATTCTTTAGAATTTCTTTCGAAACTCATTCTCAAATGTCGTGAAAAATCAGCTCTCGTTGAAAAATAAAATGTTTTCATGATTTTCACAAGTTTTCTTCATAAGTGAGTTTTATCATAAAATATTTTTTACTTTTTTCCATAAAAAACTTCATTTAATAGCAGATCTTTTGAAACACGTTGTCCCTCGTAAAAATACAATCACAACACTCGCGGGTGTTCTCCACATTTTCCTTAAAACCGATTTACATTTTGTACAAACGCATGTTCGGAACGATTCGTTTTCTACAAAAAGCTGGAACAATGGAATCGATGTCCCGGTCAGTTGTCCGCCTTCCATACTTGTGAGCTAACAACTGTCTACATCGTAGGCGTGACATGCGCATTTGGCTGAAACAATAGTCTATTTACCTAACTAAACCTTAGACACACCTCTATTACACTAAAAATAGAGTTCAAAATTCCCTGGCTTCGCACTTTTTGCGAAATCTCCACAGGTGGTCTTTAAAGTCACAGTTTTAAGGCTTGTTTTTCTTTGATGTGACGGTAAAAGTAAGTTGGTAGTAAAAATTTATCGTCAATTGCGTGTCGTCTCCGTTTTCTACTTGAAGATACATAATTAAATTTAACTTATTTTTTTTTTTTTTATTTAATTTAACTTATTTTCTTTACTGTAATTTTTTGTATATGGGTACATTGCCTGCAATAAAACAACATTTATTATTTTATTTTATTATTATAATGATCCAGATTAGTTTTTGTTGCTAAAGCGATATCAAGAGCATAGGTAAGAGTAGATACTTATGTGTAAACATAAATGTGTATGTAAAATTCTGGCTCTTGTGATACAGGTACTCCTAGTACAAGAGTCAGGGCTACACCGATGTATGTGACTAGAAGTGAAAATATCTTTTTTATTGTTATTGTAATTTAGACAACTTTTTGTTTAGTTTCCAATGGAAAAACAACAAACAATAATAGGATTTTTTTTACGGAGGGAATCATCAAATAAATTCTCCCGCTCTGGGTGGAGGACAGCGTATCACACTTTTACTGACTAAAACCCACCCGTGTTCCCTCAGTTGCCTGTGTGCCAGAGGCGGCGGTATCTCTTTCGAACAACCCGCACCCCTGGCAGAACAATAATAGGACTTAGAACACGTTTTAATTCCCACACTGGATTTTCAACTCTCGGTGTTGAATCGAGGATTGTGAGACAAAGAAAGTGCAGCCCAGGGCGTCGAAAAAACACTATTCGAAAAACTCTCGGCACTAAGCGTAGTGCTTTGAAGATCCAGTTGCCAAAAAAAATCCGCCGCGATATTTTTACGTCCAAATGAACGTTCAGCCACAATGAGCCAACCCAAGCCAATCCACAATCTCTCATTAATTCAGTCGATCACGTCAATTTATCCTGTATTGTCAGTTACCTTGGTTTTCCAGCGGATCTCTTCATTCCTGATTCGATCACGCAGGGAAACTACAAGCATAGCCCTCTCCATTGCCCTTTGGGTGACTTTAAGCCTTCTTATGAGGCCCATTGACCGACATAGCCCAAAGAATTGGCAAAATTAAGTGGCAGTGGGCAGGGCACATAGCTCGTAGAACAGATGGCCGATGGGGCCGAAAAGTTCTGGAGTGCGGACCGCGCACCGGAAGACGTAAAGTTGGAAGGCCACCCACAAGGTGGACCGATGACCTTGTGAGGGCCGCAGGAGTCCGCTGAACGCTGGAATCACAGAACCGGCCGAAGTGGCGGAGCTTAGGAGAGGACTATGTCCAGCAGTGTACGTCTGTCGGCTGAAATGATGATGATGAAGATGAATCCTGTATTTTAAATGTACTACCTGTATTACGTTTCAGCAAGAACTGTCTAATAAAATGTATTTCATATAATAAATACATAACATTGGTCAGTGTTCCCAAAATCTACGATTAGGTACTAAGTATTTCAAAAAACGGGAAATGATGTTATTAATCCAAGAAAAGACATCTCTAAAAAATGTCATTTTAATTATTAACCTGAATGAACACTTATTCTTCTGCTTCTTTACAAATGAAATTAAAACCAATCAGCATAGCATTAAATTAGAAATCACGTATTTGCGTAATTGGTGATGTAACAGAATTGATCACCATTGGGGAAATATTAATCACCAGATTGACATGATAAAGTAATTAATTACAAAAGTCAGCGAACAAACTTATAATTACATAGTAACGATTGACAAAATGTCGGTTTGAATTTAGTTGTCTGTAGTTATACAATAATTATTGAGTCACAGATATGATCCGTTTTTTTTTTTTAATATTTATACTTAGAATTTATTTTTAAGCACTGGCACACTCATTATAGGGAATTGCATTATGTATGCTAATCACTATTACTGGAAGTGTCACTCTTATTAAAGGGAATTGCATTATTCCTAAAAATAAATTTTAAACAAAAACACAATAAATTAAAATATGATTTGCGACTGTAACAAAAATTTTGCTTTACAGAATCATTAAAATCATCAAGATAATTTAATTATTATTTATTTATTTATTAACACCAATACGTACAACATCTTACCGTTTCCCAAGACGATGTTATACACACATATTCAACTATTTATATCTATAAAATACACTATAACATTAAATTAAATAATAAACATAAAACACACACACCCGCACACACATCCCATTGACTGAATTTTCATGGATGGTCATTAGATAGGATTTAATGAACTTAGAGGGGTTGTATTAATGATTATAATTCTGTAAAAAGTACATACGTGTTGCAGTCGCCAGTCATATTTTTTTCAACCTACGCCTGACACTGATCGCCAAATTGCAAAATAACTTTGAATTTTGCGGGTTACCTTAATATCAATAATTTGACATGGTGATCTTAATCCATAGAGGTTAATATACCAGTATTCACCTATGGATTACGATCACCGTGACTGTTATTGATTTCACTATTTTCACGTTAAATCAATACAAAACATCTGATTGACATCAGTCAATATCGTAACCATCGAAGCGATAATCAAGACATTGCTGCTAAGACAATGTCGCTTCAATGATGATAATGATGTTGAAACGAAGAGTGAGCAGTGATGACTGAAATGTTCCGGTGATTGTACACTAAATATAATCTAGGTTCAGAAGGACCACTGGATACAATCAGCGTTTACTAGCTCAACCAATCAGATGCCTGCCAGGGGTGCGGGTTGTTCGAAAGAGATACCGTGACCCCTGGCACATAGGCAACTGAGAGAACACGGGTGGGTTATAGTCAGTAAAAGTCTGACACGCCCTCCTGCTCCACCCAGAGCGGGAGAAGTTATTTGATGGTTTCCCCACCCTCAAAAAAAAAACCCAATCAGATGTAGCTAAACTGATGAAACGGAATGGAGTGCTGCACTTTGGCACAATATGTAGATTGTAGAAGTTTTAAAGGTTACACAAGTTTATCTTTTAAACCTCTACATATGTGCCAATATGTATCGAATCAAGTCTATCTAACTAAACAGACAGCTGTGCTGCTGGGGAGTTTGTTGCGCCACTTTTTCTTCACAGCTAAAGCACTAGGAAGTGGTGAAGGGCGGGCGTTTTGGGGGACTGCCTTATGTAATTTTGACATTCGAAAAGTGCTGATTCTCAGCCTAATTTGAATAAATGACTTTTGATTTGGGATTTCGGCCATGGCGGTCAATGTCAACGAAGACCAGCCTTCGGCGAGGGAGATTTTATAATGAACAAGTGTGTACACACAGGTGCTCACTCTCTTGCTTCACTCTTTTAGTCAGATGAGACGGCACGCAATCCAACACGACCGAAGAGAGATCAGGCTTAAGACCAACGGCTTACTGAGGCATGTGGTTATTATACCGCCAATTTCCAAACTCCGGGCTGTTATTAATGTCATTAATAAATTCGAATGGAAAAACCTGATAACACTGCCTGATCTGGGAACCAGGAACCCACGCTCTGCAGTCGCGTTTGCGACCACTACCACTGTACCAAAATGCAGTAATCCAATCTAAAATTATTAGTTATGGCTTGATGCAAGATAGGTATCTGTATCTTTATTTATTTGAAGTGCAAACTTCTTTAGGTGCGCTGGGCATTTTTTGAGATGGGAAAAAAACAAATGAACTCGCGACACCGTTACCGACACCTCTGTATGTACGTTAGACATTTGACGATTCAAAAAATACACACGTAAAGCTCGTGCAGACTAGCGCGACGCGACGGTCGCGTCGCTACACTCGTAGAACAATTTCTACGAAAACTTCATGGAAATTGTTCTACGAGTGTCGCGTCGCGCTGTCGCGTCGCAGCTGTTTGAAGAAGCCTTAATAGTTCAAGTTTTCACTTCTGTCGGCACTCTCGGAGTGCCACTGTTTTTATTTTCAATGGTGGGTAATCATCAAATAACTTCTACCGCTGTGGCCGGAGCTGGTGTCAGACTTTTACTGACTAAAACACGCCCGTGTTCCTTCAGTTGCCTGTGCGCCAGGGGTCACGGTATCTCTTTTGAACAACCCGCACCCTTGTCACCATACTCTTCCGTTGCGGAGGAGGCATGTCCATCGGTAGACTTATCGAGCAATATTTTGCAGTGGGCTTTCTCTTCCATCTTATTCTGTGGTCATAATGTCAAACTCTAAAAGCAAGATGCTGTTCATTGGTTTTGTCTGTCAATAAAATTCGGCCATTAAAAGTCATTACGTATCTGATCGAAAATGCCACAAGCGTGACGTAACGAGTTTTCTCTCTGCAACTCATACGGCGATCAGTTTTATTTTGTTGCCATACTTTTGTGTTGTGCAATCTAATTGTTGGGTTTGTATTAATTTATTGATGTTTTTGTTGCAGGTATGTGTTGGAGCTTTCGTAGCAGCTGTTGGTAAAATTAATTGATTATTGAAATGAGTGAAGGCGAGTGGAAAATTATAAACACAGTTCAAATAAGTTTATCACTTCAAGTAAAAATAAAGAATAGCGGAGCTGAGAAGTAAATTCGTTCATTTGCTTCTTGGCTTATCTCAGAGTCTCTCTGCCTAGCTGTTTCCCAACTATGTTGGGGTCGGTCTCCAGTCTAACCCGATGGAGCTGAATACTAGTATTTTACATGAAGCAACTGCCTATCTGACCTCCACAACCCAGTTACTGGGTAACACGATACCCCTTGGTAAGACTGGTTGCTAGAATTTCGGGTTTCTAACTACCGGTAGCGACTGTCAGAGATCTAAAAATAAAAGCCGGGACCAACGGCGTCAACGTTGTTTCTGTGACACGGTCTCGACAGGTAAAGGATGGTTACCCATCCATAGAGCAACTTCGGCAAGCGTTGCTTAACCCTGAAGGTCGACCCGTAATGCTGTTATTATTTGGCTACGAGGCCCCTAGGCTATTAAAAACCGTAATTATGTAACTCAAACTTAATGTGTTAAGGACATCCTGTGTCACATTAAAATTTCCTTAAATACTACAGCGATGTTAAAAGTATAATAAACTAGCACTTCGCCCGTGACTTTGTCCCGTGAAATTTTGGTCCCCGACCCTGCGCGTCAAATCGTATCGCTCGCTCACGCTTTATTTCGTTTTCAATTAGCGTTAGCGTTTAGCGTTCTTTCCATCTTTTTGCTCGGCTCCTAAGGGTCGTAGCGTAATGTTAAATAGCCTATAATCTTCCACAAGAATTGGGCTATCAAATGCAAAAAGATTTTTTCAAATCCGACTGGTAGTTTCAGAGTTTACCCCTACATACAACCGTACATACAAATAAATTTTATCTCTTATAAGATTACTATAGAGCGAACAAACAATATTTTAGTACATACATCGTAAAAAAATAATTTTAATAATGATTCAAGTTGACGTCCTGAATAAATAATACGTTATATGAATATTAATAAAGGCAAAAACATACATTCAAGGACATAATACAGTAGTAAATAATATTACGTCTAAAGTTCTCACAGCACTTGTCATGAATTATAAGTGTTTGCAATATTTTTTATGCGAAAAACATATGCTTAATATGCTGCACGAATTTTAAATATGTAGTAATATACTAGTAAGCTAGTTTATCAACTGCCCTGACATTGCTCAGGACTTTTCGTCTTTACAAAACATTTCTTGAAAGATTGGCCTTCCTGATATTATTTTAACACGCTTTTGTTACCTTCCCTGTTACCTGTATGTTTGTTTGAAAGCATGTTTGTAACCGACTCCTTTGGACTTGATTTTGACCCATTGCAAACGGTCAGATTTCATTTGAACTTTGAAGATTTATCAAGGACCAATGTTAATTTAATAATTTGAAAAAAAAAACCCTAAAAATATAAAAAACACGCTTTAAAAACCAAACTAAAGAAGCAGAAAATAATTTCAAAAAAGCGTGGGGTGCTTGGTATTAAATGATTATAACAATACCTCAAAAAGCACCCCACGCTTTTTTTAATTATTTTCTGCTTTCTTAGTTTGGTTTTTAATGCGGGTTTTTTAGATTTTTTTCATCTAATATTTATTAATCTGTATTCATTTTATAACAAATTAGCATGAACGAGAAGAGAACCATCTCTCCACTAGTCCAATTACGACTAGAATACTTGTCGATGTATTAGAATGCAATATTGAGTTTGTTATCTACTTATTCATAACAGGCATCCGAACCTTCTTTTTCCTGAGGGTTTCAGGGCAGGAGTAAGGATTATTCCTTATCCAGTGATTATTCACCGGAAGAAAACTCGCTCAGGAAAACTTTTTCAAAAACAATATTATAACGGATTTATGCCACACTTTCTTGTGAAAAACTGAATCCTCCAAAATCTCTACACACCCCTTTAGAGATTACAGTTGCGGTGTTTCGTTATTTCTTAGTTTTAATTTACTTTATTATTCCGACTTCTAAGTATCTCTTAATTATATTTGCATTAGACAACATTTCAAATAAAACAGCAAAAAACGAATCAAGTGTAATAAATCTACGATCTATTGACTATGAAGCGATACCTTTATTGACAGCTAAGCAAAAGGAAAAAATTGCTCAATGAAGTATAAAACTTGAATAGGTATTCAACTTGTTCTGTTGCTATAAGAATTAGGAAGTAATTGAGCATTGAACTAAATTGACGGGTGGACTCTACATTATATTGTTTGAGAAGAAATAAATCCGATACTCACGATGAATTATTATGTTTGTATATCATTCTGATTATCATTATATCAGCCGAAAGACACTGCTGGCCATAGGTCTTCCGCAAGCACCGCCACTTTGCCCGGTTCTGAGCTTCTCCATCCGATATAGGGAGGTACCGATTTATCAATTAAAGTCTTTTTTTTTCCAGAATCAGTCTTAAGACGTCTTAAACGTCATAGAAACACATCAATCAGAAATCTGGGTGACGCTTATGTGATTGGTAACCCCATTGATCTTTCTTGCGTCATTCTATTCTTATAGTACAGTGAACGAAACCTGCAAACTGCATAATCAATGCATTCTCAGCTAAATGCGGATTGACGTTAGTACCTAAGTTTTGCTCTATGAATGAGCCTCTAGCCTGCTAAATCAATACTAACGCTGCTGAAGCCCGCATATAACATTAAGTATTCTATAGACGCATGCATTTGGAGTGACATTAATTATCTGCGTGCAAGTGCCTTCATAGTTTGATGTACCCTGATTGCTTTCTTTAGGTCAAGATCAACACTCGAATAGAAGATTCACTAGCGGTCTCTGGACATAAACCTCTCATGTCCTCACTATTTCTAGGCGATTATATGTTATGCCCTTGTATCACTGCACGCTGTAGCAGTACGCTCTTGCTTAGGCACATATTGGTAGTAAAATGAACGGGCATCAGAGTCTCAGCCCAATCCATCTTTTTTTATGTAAAAAAGTATTTAGCCACTGCATCAAGATAACAAAAAACGATTCTAAGCTGCAACAAGGAACAAAGAATCGGTCAACTGCAAAAACTATTTGAACCATAATCCCAATGATACTTCCTCAATGTACAAAAAATAAAATATCAACATCGTAGTTAGGGTCGTGAGTTTGTTCGGTCGTGAGCCACGGCACAGACCTAACACCGGCCGGCCGATATAAAGATAGGCACCGTTTAATTGGAGATCACGCTCCTTTGAGCACTTTATACCATCCAGACACTTCCAATGCTGTATTTAATTTGCTTAAATGGCTGTCTTTCAGCTGAGTAATTATGTTTGTTTTGTGTGCCATGGGTATTTTACGATTGTTAAGTTTAGGCTACCATAAATAAAACAATTCTTCCGAGTGCCATCACTTCAGCCGAAAAACGTCCACTGCTGGACATAGGCCTCCCGTCCCTGGTTTTGCCACACTCGTCACGCTTGGCAGGCGGGATGGCGATCGCAGTATGGTGGTAAAATGCATAGAGAACGCTGCTGCCCATTCTCTAGTAAGTCCCTTAGTCGCCTTCTACGACACCCACGGGAAGAAATGGGATGGTGCTATTCTTTTACGTCCGGCAACACACGGAACGAGTGCCATATCTGATGGTATATACCTAGAATTTTCAAAAACCTGCTTGAATTCTATATCTTATCGAACACCCTACTTCCATTCTATGTCTTTTACCTGGGAATTCAGGGGCAATGCTCAGGAGAGCCATAAGCAGCTACATAACTGAAACACGTACAGCTTAGAATCTTGGTTTCGTAAAGATTTTTTTCTCTTCCTTCATGTTTTTCTATTTTTGTATCTTCTTCAAAGCACTTAATAAACATCTCTATTGTATTAACTAGCAAAACGGGGGCCCTATCAAAAAAAGAACTCTGACGTGCTTAATATCTGCTTCAGTATTCTCTTCGTTTTTCAACCCATCACACAGACCAGCACCACAACTTACAATTACATCACCGAACCGATCCAATCTTAAATCATAACAGAATCCCGTCCACGAATCATCTATAAGGTCACTGATGTAACTACTAACAGCTTCCGCGGTTCCCACCACACGTAACGAGCTATGTAAATATCAATTAACGGCTGGCAATGTTCCGGCGTTGCTACCTGTACCGATAGCTGGCTCACGAGACCTCTAATTGATTATATCAATGCACGTGATATGCAGTTTCCGTCTGTGGGTGCTGGTGTATGTCAGGGTGGAGAATCAGGGATTTTGGACGAAAAGAATGATCTACACTGTATTTTTAGTGATGCATAGTTGCCACCAAGGGCCACCACCTTAATGAGACTGGATAGACAGCATTAGTAGAAGTGGGGCTGTTGATGATAATGATGATGAGGAACCAAAGGGTGTCTTGCGCAGAATTAAGAATACCAGTGCATATGCAGGGCTTACAATCGGTTATCATGATGATAATGTTATGTATCTGATAGATAACCAAGTCGACATCTACACTCATGAATATCATTTATTGAAGGAATCTCTAAAAATCAATCCAAAGTAGCTTTCTGTAAGAAAACGTTTGTAACATAATATAGTACCTACTGACGAATCGATAGCTTGGTTTCTGGTAATGTAACCAAACCCATGCTACTGAGTTTTACATGTGTCAGTCGTGAAGCCGGGTAGTCAATGTATGCGTATGACCGGTACTAATGGTGTACACGTGTTCGGTTTACTATGCAGGTATGTTAGGAAGGCATTTTCCCACGATACTTTCCTTTAAATTGTGATTATTCAGAATTGTACTTATCCGTTATTTTTATAAAAAATAGCGTTGTTTATTTTAGTCGGTCATCCTTGATTCTAATATCATTCATCCAATGAATTCTGTTGTTGATAGACATCATCATCAACTACAGCCTGCAGCCGATGGTATAGTATTCTCTGATAATTATTACAGCTTCTCCAATAACGAAGATTGTAAATTATTACTCGGATTCACAAATCCATCTTTTACCTTCTCTTCATAAAGATGCTATTGCTTGTGTTATATATGAGGATTTTAGTCAACAACTCAAAAAAATTATTTGGTCTGCCGTTCTTGGTCAAAACTGACTCGACTCGCCTTCACACAAAATGTATATGTATATATCTACCCTAAAACATGATAGTGAACAAATAAAATGGCGTCGTCGTTGGCTCCTGACGATATTGCTGTCTCACTTGAAGCACTATTAACGTCACTGTAAACCACCTCTGCTATGTTTATTGTAGGATATAAATTAAACTTACACTGCGAACGCTTTCTCATTGTAAAAACCCCACACAATTTAGTACCACTAGTAATCCACAAAGATCACTCGTAGAGGCGCAGTTTACTGAAGTTTGTGAGGCGAGAAGAGTCGAAATGTTTAATCTATTGTATATGATTAAAAACAAATGGAATGCAAAAACCCTGCCCTCTAAGATGTGACAAGAAACAAAAATATCTGGTATTACCGAGCCTTGCTCGGCTTTTTTTTAGTTTGACGTTTTCTAAAAATGAAACCTAGCTAGATCGATTTATCGCCCGCGAAACCCCTGTATACTAAATTTCATGAAAATCGTTGGACCCGTTTCCAAGATTCAGGTTATGTACATACAAATGTACAAGAATTGCTCGTTTAAAGGTATTAGATACGGACACAGTGTTAGAAGTGTAAGTGACAGAAGTACTAAGTTTTAGGTTCTTCTTCATCTTAGTGTATCTGCAAGTTCTGCATTTTACTTGGCGGCATTTTCATTACTACCGCTAACTACGCAGCATACTGACGTCACGCAAAATCCTGCATCACGCAAGGATATAATATAATATACAACGTCCACATCAATCGTCAAGTATTTCCGCACCAGACATAACACCCATCCTCTCGTCTCCCTTTTTTTTGGAGGATGAGTGAACTGTACACTATTCCTCATATTTTCACGCTGATCTTATTCCAATGTATGAGGGATCGATGCATCATGTCTTCTTCTATTTCCATAAGGTCGTCTCTATTAGCTGTCATCGCAGCATTAATTCACCCCCTTCCTAGCCAAATCATCTTTAACACAATCCATTACTGCCTTTAACTACGCAAATTATAAAATCCACTATATTTTTTGCGCTGCACCAATCGAATACGTATTAAATTACAGTATCAGTTTGTAAGCTTGGGCGGAGTGAAACTTGTTTATGCCTTTGTTAGTCTCGGGGTTCGATTCCCGTGTCGTGTCGTTGTCGGACGATGGTCGGCGATAAATCGCGGTCGACACCTCCGATACTACAATGGGGAAGAGAAAGTTAAGGAAATATCACAAGATCGAGACGGGACAAAAATCCGCGTAAATCTTGCAACTTTACCGACCGCCTCATTACCGCCGTTGTATTGTTTTCTAAATGAAAACGTATTGTCATTGTAATCTACCCTGACAGATATAAACTGCACGTTGGGTAATCAAGGAAAACATAAATAGTCTTAATGGGTAGGCAGTTCTGCAAATAACAAGTAAATACTGTCTTTAAGAAATGATTACATTGTATCTTTCACACTCTTTAAGTGCTTTCGAAACGCGGTGTTTGTACTGCAAATAAATTCAGCCATGTTTTTTCTTCTTAAGTTATTTTCGCTATGCTCTTTAAAAAGAAGACGACAGATTTGTACTCGCGGCCCGCGGCACTGCTTGTAATTTAACGAGATCACACAGAAAGTCAGGAAACTGTAACGAGACGAAATGCTCCACGTCGCTCGGATTCCCTCCATTGGTCATGTCGTGACAACCGGCTATATGAAGGAGCTCTCAAACCAGAACCACATCGATTAGCGACGCACCATCATTATTTTATCGTATTACACTTGATTAATAACGACAATCTACTGACCGGGTCTTCTAGATTCCTATATAATTGTATCAGCTTTCTTCCATCTCTGTATGGATTGCTATCGCTAATTTCAATCGTTCCAGCCAATTGAACATTCTTATCTTCTATATGGTATTAATTATTGCAATCGTGCAAGTGGAAGAGGAAACTTATTGATGAAATATGTGATAGCTCATGTTTTGCTGGTAACATGATATGATTGGCTTTTGCAGAAACCGCGGTCTTTGTGCTTTACTTTTTAAGAACGAAGTTAGTTTTGTTTGAGTTTATAAATGAGGCTCAATTGGTTCATGAAATGCTTTTCCTTTATTACAAAATAAGGTTATAATATAGATCAGGTTTAAACCACCATGCCAGTTTTTTTGGTTTCAGAACCCAATATAATGTGATTATTTTTACAAAACGAGCAACTTAGTACGCTGCTAAGCTGTCATTTTTGTGTTAGAAGAACTTTGCCCAAATCGGAATAAAATTGGAAATACAAAAAGCTGGTTCAGAGCTTTAGGCTAAAACTAAAGTCAGATCGCGTTTTGTAAAAAGACTGTATATGTCTGACCTAATAAACGTTTGTAGACTGATGGCTTTCATTAAGTAATTAGGCCACGAGATCTGTCAACAAACCCGGTATTTGTGCGGAGACGTATTATCTTCTAAGCACCGCAGCGACACATAATAACTACTGTGGACGTCGTTATCTCACCACAAATCGTCCCCGGAGCCCTGGGTCGTCAATGCGATGATTATTTAAATAAGCCTCGGTGCATACTGTCGCATAGACACGGTACCGTTGGCTCTACGTGATCCTAGCGCCTAGCGGCACTATCGGTGCCTGTCATTATCTTCACATTAACTCGGCTTCAGGATGTGGCACACTTTCGCATTTCAATAGACAATTCTATTTCGGTGTTTATTGTGTCAACTTGACAACACGCTCGCGAGAAAGCCAAACAATCTCGCAGACTCGCGGCAAACAACACATACAAAGTGTACTCACCTGCAGCTAAATGTGAAATATGCAGAATGACTTTATGGATCACTCCGTCTTCCACAAAAAATGTCTTCAAGATAATCCATACCTCGCATTCTCACGAGAATCCTCATCTTACTATTTACTCGTGTACGTTAAATTCAGGGTTCCGTAAAAGGTCTGAATAATTACGACGTCGACAGAAAAAGTGGTCGCATGCCATAGCTCGCACAGTGGTATGATGCGCGATGCAATGTGAGCTTTTTGCTCGGGGTAAAAAATGTTGGTTGTCCGAGCGGGGTGTAGCGCTGTAGGCCCGAGGGGTTGAGATGCGGCGTGGAATCGAGCCGAGCGGCCGGCTTGCGCTGCGTCAGTGTCGCGGTGCCCCGTGCGTACAGCGGTCGTGGTAGAGGGGCGTTACGTGCCGCTCGCGTTATACACTGTTATTCGCGGTTCGCCATCGCATGCGCACGTGTCGCCGGCACCGAGCGCTGCATGTATTTACACAGTGTGCACCTGTGACCACGCAAATATTTGTCGTGATGTGAAAGACCATTTTTGGTTCAGCCTACTGTTTTTAAACTCAACGTCCTAATTTGTGTTCGTTCAGACGTGCTTAGTTTGTGCCAAGTTCTGTACTGTGCGTTTGGTGATATCGACGTTTCTTAGAGTTTTACAAACTCATTGCATGTTTTGAAGTGTTCGAATACGAATTTCGGCGACAGCCAAGGCGTCAGCACCGATAGTTGGATGAACGCCAGCATCTCCGGTGCTAAGGTGAGGGAAAATTTCAATTTGGAAATACACCTTTTGGTGTTTTTACGAGCATAGGCATAATTAACGTTATCGCGGACAATACCGGCTTATCTGAAACGTTCCGCCTGTCGAGAATGAATAATACCGTCCAATAATGTTTACAATTCAACTACATTATCAGAACTTTTCGTAACACTTGTTTTCGCTTTTAATTATAGCAGTACATTCCTAACTGGAATTACAGCAGTATTTTCATAAATTTCACGAAGTAGGTGCAGAAGTTTTGTGCGGAAATTATTGCAGCCAAGTTGTGTTCTCGAATATTTAGTCCAGCTTCCTTGAGACTATTGTTCAGAAGTTTGAAGCAATTACCAGATGTGCGCTCCGCAATGAATTGTTTTGTTTGTCATCAACGTTAGTTCTCATTCAATGGCACACTGTGCACACACACACAGAAACTTCACAACAGCTGAATAGTATTACGAGTAGGTATCACATTAAATTACTATCTACCAAAACTGAATTAGAAGCACATATTTTACTAGCCTTCTTATAAGTAATAAAAATTGGGAAGAAATCAGTAAGTATTGCTAATATGTGGCGCAAAAAGAATCCAAAGTGAGAAAATATGTTCCTTTTATCTGTCAAGTTTTATATTTCATTATCATTGTCGTTATCTTGTACTTTGCCATGGGCATCATTATGGAGTAGTATATCCTTATCTACTGACGTGGTATTTGCTGGAACATACGAATGACGGTAATTTATGATTGCTGGTGTAAAATTTGGTATTATGCCAATTTCCAAAATATTTATGACTGTCTCATAATCGCAACGATCGTCCTAAAATTTGCAAAAATGTTTCGCCGATTCACGATTCGAAATCATCGAGATACCTTAAATAGTTTTAGCCTAGAAAAGAGATAAGTGAATATTCGACAAGTTTGCTTATAAAAACATAACACATCAATGGCTCTACTTCTTTAATACTCCTGAACTCATCCGGAGTCAAGTAACGAATACAATCATTGAGGTCCAATCGATAACTGCCTTCGATAAGAGCGTCCAGTCAGACAGCGCGTCGGACGTGCCGCAACAACGACGCCTTTGCAAGCCCGGTCACGTCTGACACACTCAAAGGACCTCCTTCACTTTAACAGTAAAGTGTATAGAGTGCCATACACCACGCTAGCCTAAAATATCACACCAAAGTACTGCCACTATCGTAAACAGACACGCATTTCCTCTAGCTCAATAAGCGCAATCCTCAAGTGCCAGAACTGCTTCTGACTCAGGTACTTCAGAAAATTCGACCTCCCCGAAATAGACCGGTCCGTGTTCGTCTACCCCTGTTATTTTTTGCTTGCTAATCGTCACTCATTCAATTGCTCAGTTGGCCTTCCGCCAGGACTCGAGCGCCAAGGTTCGCTCCACTTTTACGTGCATCTTTTATTTGCGAAATGGTATCACCGGCTTCGGTCGCGACCTGGTGCTATGTTTAGTAGGCGCCAGTTGACATTTTTTACGACTGTGACAGCATGATTCTGCGACATTTATCTGGTCCAGCAAATATTTTCAGAGCGTACAACATCAATCTTCGAGTCAAATCGAACCGGTGTTCTTGTGTTCTTTTATTTCGGGCTGTCGTTACGCAGTGGTCTTTCGTTGTTGCTAGTTACCAGCACTGAATTAGTTTTACGAGTACCTACCAGCCGCGGTTCTGACGTGTTCGCTCACATCAAAAGCGGAGCAACTCATTGTTACGTATTTATTATTAGTTCCCATGAACAGTTTACGTTACATTTGTGTATGTAGGTCCTCAGTTTCGTAACCTTGGCTTATGTTTTGTAACCGTAATTACTCACCAGATTATTCATTTTTGTTCGTTACCGATGATCATCAATCTTGCGCGGCCTTTGTTCTGCGTAAATCAATATTGTCAGAATAGAAAAGGTGTAACAATGCGAAGAGGATTGTTTGAACAAGGATCTTAATCGATGTCATTAGGCCAACGACTGCGCGAACAATGTGCACGTCAAAAGTTTAATTAATGATGTCAAGTCGCCAAAAATGAAGCGAGAAACCCGCGCCGACCGGTCTCAGTGACCTATTCGTGTTTGACTAATCGAACTAATTAGTTACGATTTAGTTTCACTTTCCGATCCTGCGTTATGTTGGTATTAAGTTAATCCGTGAACAACCTTGGATCCGATTTTGTTTTGCCAACAAGAATTTTGTGGACTGGTGAACTGCGCCAAATTAATTGTTGTTTTCAATTTCTTACACGTAAATCGATTTGCATCCAACAGATCCATTTGTTTCGGCAAAAAATTTAAGATGTCCAAATATTGGTTATCGGTAAACTCAGGTTACCGAGGACGGTTGTCATGGCCGGCAAAGTTTTCAGATCTTTCTGTCAACGACAAACGCTTGTTATCTTTCTGGTGTTTAATTTGGGTTTCTGTCATTGTCAATTTTTTACACTCATAAAATATGTTCGCAAACATGAATAAAATCACTCAATAAGTCAATAACAAACGCGAAAACGTGCTTCATGAGTGGGCCTTATGAATAAATGCATGTTAAATTTTATTGTTGCATTGACACCAATATGTCGTACGTACGTAAAGCAAGCGAGTAGGAAAAAAGTGGAAATGTGATGAGGCTAGAAAATCGGAACATGATCCGTCGTATATGGGCAAAGGGACAGGTTCTTAACGATTGTCGAAGTCATCGAATAACGGTCAGTGGTTGGTAAAAAGTTTCAGCGAACCCTGCGTAATTGGCAGGTCTGATGCGGAATGTGGCCTGACGAAGATGTGTCCCAAAAGGAAACTCGGACAACCGTACAAGGCGTATCGGATGCCTGTATTAAAATAGAATTTCAATAAACATCAACATCTCAGAATAAGGAAAAATATTTCTTGTTTAGTTGTGAAATTATCCTCTACAGGTTCGGTTTTTATCTTCAAATTTATTGCAATAAGCCAAACATACTTAATTATCAGTTTCCGTAATAGGAAATCTATTTCAAATGCAAATCTAGGAGTGTCGCAATTTTATTAATATTCTCCAATATATCAAATTGTCGCCTGATATTAATAGGATTATTCAATAAGCAGGTTTATCCTGTCAGCATAAAGGCTAGGTTCTAAGCTGCTCTTAAATGGCGTGTAAAGTTATCTAAATCATTGTAATTAGTGTCGGGGACCATGCTCTTTTAAGGCTAACAGTTCTAGCAGAGTGGCTTAACGGTACACTAATCATAACATTATCCCTGCACTTTAGAACGAGCTGTAGCGTGTTGATCGAGGAATGTGTGTCAAACGTATGCTACTAGATGTCGACGCTACTAAGAAAATTACAACATAACAGCAGGCCTTGTTCTGACAAACCCTCTCGCTCCACCCAAAGCGGGGAAAGTTATTTGATAATTTCCCGGGTACAAATATAGACTCCAGGCTGGTACTAAGAAATTCCAGATAGAAAAACCAAAAACACTCTGCCTGACTTATGAATCGAAGCCCAGAGCCTCATGTTTGTGAACACTAGACCACCGAGGCAATTTAAAAAATCCAAATATTTGAAAAAATTGCTTTTCCAGTTAATAAAATTCTCAAGAATGTCACTGCAGTTTGCATAGTGGATTCATTCATCAATTTGTCAATACCATAAAAGTATTTAAAAAATCCTGTATCATTACGTCTGTATATGGCCACGAGAGCTTACGTCCTATGTTTGTCGGAATTCTGTTTATACCATAAAAAACTTCTTGGTGTTTTAAAACTTAATGTTGTCTTATCCGTGGAATGTGTGTCAAACGTATGCTGGTTCTACGAAGACAGTATAATGTTCACGTTTCACCCTCATTCTCAGATGTATGTAAAAAATCCGCTTTGGTCGAGTGGTCCCTACCGCTACTGGTGTGCATGAGATATTGGGTTCAAAATCAAAATATTTTATTTCACATAAACTTGCATGGGCACTTATGAAACGTCAGAAGCTAGGTGTACCAGGTTCGACTTGCAAGTCGCGCTAGGTGTTGGTTGGGGTTATATCTGTGTTTTCTATCTGGAATTTCTCAGTAGCAGCGTCTAGAGCAGTAGCAGCAGGAGTCTGTATTTATGCCCGGTTGATGGCAACAGGGTCGCCCTCGTATTATATGGGACAAAAAATAACTTGGGGAATGTAGGTGTATCCGTTATCTCGGGGAAATAAGGCGTGATGTTATGACGTTAAAACTAAAATTTCTCTGAAATTATACTTTAAGATGAATTTTATGCGTTTCTTTAGAAAAAAAAATTGCTTCATGGCATGCACAATGGTACAGACTAAACAAATCCGTTGCCCGCAGTTTCCTCCAATAACATCGAAATCAGTCTATTCTCGTCACTAAAGATGATTCTTGGAACACAATAAACAAATGCGTAGGTTCTCCTCCTTCTTAGTTTAATGGTTACGATCTAGCAATTTGCTATAAGCGAGTACTAAAAGCTAAATGAAGCTATAATTCTCTCAGTTAATATGCAGTAGCTCCAAGAAGTCCCATAAAAAGCAGTATAACAAAACAGCTACGTTACCTCCCTTTAAGCTTACATAAGTACAGTCTTTACTTCTTTACTACTTCATTCAATTTACTGTTAGCCTCTATCATCCCACTCCTGGTCAAAGCCGAAGCAAGTTCTTGTGAACTAGGGCTAATTTGAACCACTGATGTTTTGTTTTACCAATAGTACCGCCATGTTCTACGCCTTCTGGCTGCCTCAGGGCTCCATGTAGTGGTTATTTTGGCTCACAGCTGACTGGCCTTGCGGCAGTCGGGCCTCGGCTGGCTCCACTTGGACTTAGTGGTTTTTACGCGACTGCGCTAGAAGGAGGCTTTTGTTTTTCGAGTATCTATGGATGTATGTGGATTTCTTTGGCACGCTCTGTAGCCTAAACGGCTGGATGGATTTTAGCTTGAGAGGCGTCGTTACATTCGTCTCAATTGTGAGAGTGACACTGGGTAGGTATATAAAAATTGTGAAAATTAAAATGGCCAATTTTTGGCGTCATGGTGTCTTTAATTTGATTTTTGTTATTGAGTTATAAAAACGCCTTTTTTAAAAAGTCTGGGATAATTCAATTTTAAATGATATTTTTTCTGATTTCTTAAAACACATCTTATAAGAAAACACGCGAGTGCAACAAACTAGAATGGATCATCGAACCGCGCGTGAGTCGGCTGATTAGCTACTCATGCGCACGTATCGTAACATTCATTTTATTGTCTCTGCCGCTGAGTATATCGACCGCGTCATGCCCCACGCATAGTTCACTTTAGGATACATTGTATGTTTGTTTATATTTTTTTGAAATAACTGGCGAATATTCTGTAAGTAGTAACACTAAAAAAATATATCAAATCAACGTTCAAGTGTATGATCTAACCTTATTTATTTCTTACGTAGGTATACTATTCTTCTCATATAAGGAACCATAGTTTATTACAGTTTGGTACGAGAACAAGATAGCCAAGATAGCCTGTAGCCGATCTCATTAATTTATGTACATCTTATACCTGTACTTTCATAGTAAATAAGTATAAGTTCTGATTCTGATTAATTTCAACTGGCAATGCATTCCACAAACGAGCGGCCTGGAGAGTAAAAGAATGGTCGAGGAAAGTTGTGGCAACGCCTAGGCATATAGATATTTGATAATATCTACTTAATTAATAATAAATTAACCCAATCTTTATCTAATGCTGGTGGTAGGCGCAGCAATCTGTCACCACTTACAGGCGATTATAGTGTTTGGACTTAATGCGCCACCACCACCACCATACATGGCGTTAAACGGAGCGCTAAATATGCGCGAGCGCCGCTTTCAGTGCTACTTACCCAGATTCAGAAGCGTGAGACTTAACCTATAACATGCTAATGTAGTAGGTATTTGATTACGATTAATAATAATTTGGTGACATATCGAGATTTTAGACCTATATGTAAAATGTTCTTCATAAGTACGTGCTACTCTTTCTTACCTTCATTTTTCTGACTGACCGACTCCTTGACAATTGAAAAGTGCTTGTAAATGGTTTAATAAAAATAAATGCTTTGAGTTTGAGTTTGAAAAATCAAGATATATTTATTTTGGAGCTCTCTCGAACCTCTGGGTTTAAAATGACATCATCAACGTCATCATATCTAATCTTTTTGGGCTCGTAACATTTTTCTTACATACAATTCTATCTGCTGTCATATTAGTAACTATTCACTATATTTCGGGACACAATACCTATCGTCTTTCACACCAACAAAGCAATAAAGTATTCCTAAATTAAAAGATAACTAATTTTATTTCTCTAACTACGTTTCTTCAAACATTTTTACACGTCAGTCATATTTTTTAGACTAGATGAGGTCGGCGATTCCTGTCTGACTGCTCTAAGAAGAAAGGCCGAAAGAAACTCAGAGGTCACACTATCTTTTAAAGTCTAGACATAATCTTGGTCAGACCACCAACAACCACGTAGATTGGTCGTTTGGTGTCTGAAATGGTCTTGAGGAAAGAACCACACAGATTGAGTGCACGCAATTATCAGTAATCATGCAGCTCAACTCAGAACATAAGGAGCTCAAGTGATTAGTTGTAACTTGCAAAAGACTCAATTGTTATTTAAAACAACGTCGATCTAGTATCTAATCTACTGAGAAAATAATCTATGTCTTGTTTGTTTAAAGCGACTTAGATAAAACATGAACTGATAAAAACTACACGCTCGCTTATGCAAGTTTCCGGCCTCGAGGTTCACAAATAATAATTATGCAACACATTATTGAATCAGATGTTTGTCTAGCATTGGACTACGGTAAATATACTCGTATAACTAGATTTGCCTGCGGTTTCACTCACATACAAGGAAAACTCCTTCATATAGCCGATTAAAAAGTATCCTATGTTTTTATCAAGGACATGGTTTATCTCCACGCCAAATTTTATTCAAATCCGCTCAGCCGTTTATGTGTGATCGAGTCACAAACTTTGTATAATAATGGTAAAGAGTGTTTTTGCACATTGCCCTTTGCCAATGTTTCAAATGTATGAGTGATCCAATTATAACATATAATAAAATAAAAACTAGTAACTGCACAAAAACGCAGCCAATGGCACTCGTATGAAAGTGTAAGTTTATGTTATGTTCATCTAATGTAACTTAGTTTTTCATCCATTTTGGCTTGTTAGCGAGTCTCGCGAAATCACTTAAAAAAACTTGGACTAACCAGGTGACCGATCTTTTATGGATATGGAAAAAAAAAGCTGCTGGAGATCCCATGTTGGATCTTAGCGAAAGGTGTTGCTAGAGTAATGACCTCAGTCTTTATGTGTTGGCAACTAACGCATGTTTTTTAATAATGCTTATAATTTTTTTTTTTTTTGAGTTAATTAGTCCTAATATGTGGAGGTTCTATTGAATTAAAAATAACGAGAATTTTCTTTGATCTTTCCTGGAAAGGTGACAATTTTGGTTCCTAACCTTGGGTGATTATATCGCGTTATCAGTTTCGTAATTAATCTTTCTTAATTGTGTTATTTCCTCAGTATTGTTAATCGCATTTGTCATGTTCAGCTTACGATGTGCCAATATTTTAACAATGTTTGAGTAATTTCACGCATTTTTATTTTCAGCATAAGCCAGCAATGTCTAGTTGATGCAGTATTTATTATTGTTTCCTCACAATTCTATTTTTACCAAAATAGTTATTTTTGTTACATCTCAGCATTTTAAAAGTCGTTATTTATAAAAATGGAAAGTTATAATTCAAATGAACATAAAAATATCCGCAACGGTTGGCAGTTACGTAAACTTATTCATTTTTATTATGGCTTCGGAGACGCCAGGGTAGTTGTATGCCGCGGAATTAAAATTTCGCGGTTCATCAATCATGCGCGATCATTCAATGGTTCTTCTTTTCGTGTCGATGGTACTCGTGCACTTTTTTTAATAAATTTTTAGAGCCCAGAAAGTGGCCACGTTTATTGCGGCATCAGTGGCTTTATTGAGATCATCCAACGTGCAGGTGATCGGGCACTTAGGGCACTCCAGCAAGTGGGGCATGGTCAGATCAGAAGCATCGCACTCGCACTGGGTGTTGGGTGAGTCAGTAATCCCCCAGTTTGACAAATTGTGTCTACAGCGGCCTACTTTGGTACGCAATCGATTGAGAGCTTTCCATATAAGCCACTGCAGATCACGCCCGGGAGGCAAATGTTCCTGGGCTTTAACGAAGTCGGGAGGTGGTGGATACTTCTCTCCCCACACTTTGGTATGGTACAATGGTATTAAATGGACTTGAGGGTTGTATTGAGGATTTTAATGATTATAATTCTGTAAATACACAGGTGTTACGTTCGCGTTCGTTCTGTTCAGCATACAATCTGAGACTGAACTGCAAATTGCAAAAACAACGTAAGAAAACCTGAGTTCCGGGGGTATCTGACCTTATCTTAATTTTAGTTCCTTTGGTGCCAAAGTCATCATCATCATATCAGCTGAAAGACGTCCACTGCTGGACATAAGCCTCCCCCAAAACGGAGGGGTTTGCCATAATCGTCACGCTTAACAGGCGGGTTGGCGATCGCAGGATGGTACTCAAACGCATAGAGAACGCTTCTGCCTATTCTCTAGTAAGTCCCTTAGTTGCCTTCTACGACACCTAGGGGAAGAAATGGGATGGTGCTATTCTTTTACGTCCGGCACCATACGGCCAAAGTAGAAAGCTCTAATTCATCAGTGGAAGTTTACAAACTGATCTCGCTAATATGACGAAGGATATATTAACCTTCAGGCGTATAAATCTACACATCTCACACGTTTGTCGGCACCATCATGTATAATTTTCATCTCTCCACTATGTCTTTGGTATTTTCTTAAATTAATAACAGCAACTGCACCGTCTACGCTACAAGATTTTGGCATAAACATAACGCATATTTCTCACATGAGATTGGCAACACTGCGAGAGAATTATGGCATACAGTTGCTAACAGAAATAATTTTTGCTGACATGACTCTTATCTCAAAGAAATAGGATTAGTTATCGCTTGTTTGTGCAAGTGGTAAGCCAATTAATTAAATTCATTGCTCGTTTTTCCTACAACAGTTTAGCTACGGGAAAAGAGAAAATTCCTTGCAGCGATACTGGAAGTCTTGGACTGCGTAAGTCGCATTCCGTTGTCTATTCGATGTATCAGGCAGAACGTGAAATTAATAAGGAATTGTAAAGATATATGTTATTGGCGAGAGAGATTGCAGTTATGAGATTCTTGTAGATGTATTTACTTTACGATTCTATTATGGGTGTTGAATTTTATTGCTGGTAAATGGCGTGTAGGCATTAAGTGATCTCCATGGTAATATAACAACGATCCTTACTTATGTGCGTCTTACCTTGCTACAACCGATGTTGTCGACTGGCTTTATTTTCCCCGTAGCAGTAGTACCTACAGCATAGAACGCACAACCTGTATGTTCCAAACTTGGAATAACTACAAGCATGATTCAGCCATCATTTTTCTTTTTTAAGTTTGCAGTTCCATACATTTTGACCGCGTAGGTATAGCACTTTTCTATGAAACAGCAGATATATTTTTTGATAACCGACGAAAAATTTCTACACTAGGGGTCTAGAAGTGTTGAATTCACTGTTAGTTTGCGCGTCGATGGTCTTTCCGCCCTGTATAAGTACTAGGTACCTACTTTATTTGTACTATGTCTAGATGTAGAAGACGAAACAGAGCCTTCACTTTGCTGGAGCATGTACAATTTCGCCATAATGTAATTAAAGAGAAATTATTTGTATTAATAGTCTATATTTTCACTTACAAAACCACATTCGCTTCCCGTATCGCTCGAAGCAGCTCGGGAGCTGCAGTGAAAACAGTGAATTATTACATTGCATCCATTATTCATTAATTAAGCCACAATCGAGGCCATAACGGGCCATCCGAGGAAGCGAAGAGTTGTGGCCAGTATGTACCTTCTAACCATGGAGTTATTAATAACTGGAGTGCCAACGGGCATTACAATTTGTTAGACTATGAGAGGGGAACAAACGTCTGTCAATGGATGATTAATGGCGTAGCGTCATTTAGCGTATCTGGTATTGGCAAATCTATCGGTGGTATGGGTATGTATATACATATATTAGTCCTCTTAATCGATTTCGGTACCGGCGACATTTTGCAATTATTATTTCCTTGGAATTTTGTTTTGAATACCCGGTCACTACTAATGCTATGGAAGCATAGGTATCTCTTTATGTACTTGGCATTTTTCGGTTAGTGTACCGACGCCCTTTTTTACGATATTTTTAAAATTTTTGTACACAGTAGAGCGCCAAGACTACCTATTTAAAGCAAGCCTCTCCCAACATTTACGATCAATAGCGCAAGTGCATAGATGCCTCTAGGACCCATCCTCGTATCGAAGTTGTTGACCGCCATGCTTCCGTTAACCTTCCGCCATCTCAGAGTAGAAAACCACTTTTTGGTAGGTACGCTGTGTTAGAATGTTATAACTGACTCACTCCATTTACTGTTCCCTCCGTGCTACAAAAACATCTTAAAGTAATTTATGTATCTAACGTAGAGCAGTCACGATACGCAAAACTGTGGCTTGTAACGGACTGTGTACCATTGGGACTAGGAACAAACTATTGGCTTAATACATTTATTGTACAGAGAATTGATTTAGAATGTACTGTCGATGAGAGAAAACCGCTATAGTTTAGCAATAAAGTGTGGTGGTATACATAACAGGTACGACAAGAAAGGAAGTAAACACTGAGATTATGGTTGATTAAGATGTATGGATTGGAAGAAGACGCTGAGAGAAAGAAGTCATCATCTGCCTAGCATTTTCCGAATTATGCTTGGTTTTTTTTTTTGAGGGTGGGAAATCATTAAATAACTTCTCCCGTTCTGGGTGGAGCAGGAGGGCGTGTCAGACTTGTACTGACTAAAACCCACCCGTGTTCCCTCAGTTGCCTGTGTGCCAGGGGCCACGGTATCTCTTCCAAACAACCCGCACCCCTGGCAAGCATCGGCCCTTGCGGGCCCCACCAGTTGGTGCTGACATATCTTTGAAGCGCGCGTGGAACAACGCGCCATCGACCCGGGCTTGGTCCTTACCAGACAGCGAGCTACCCATTACTCGCCGTCCGCAAGCCAGCGCCAACGGTGGCCGGGAATCAGCCTGAGATTCCCGACGCCCAGGGCGTCTCGTACGGAGGTTAGGGCCATGATAATACTTGGGTAATATTGGTTTGTCAGAGTTTCGGGCTTCTGACTACCCGTAACGACTGTCAAAGATCTACAAATGACAAAAGTGCCCAACGGCTTAACGTCCAATATGGTCACCCATCCCCGGACCAACCGCGGCAAGCGTAGCTTAACCAGGTCGAACTGCGGCCACGTGACACGAATATGATGAATGAATGTTAACTTAATATTGCTTAAAAGAAGCTAGAGGACCTAGAAATGGAAAGTAATGACGTTAGACCAGCCCGCGCATCGCGTGATGCTCTTCCGCATAAATTTAAATTATTGTGAACTACTTACTGACCTACGCATGCAAATCATAACATTTCCGTCTTACCAAGTTATTTACGGCGCAAGCACTTCGCCTTGTCTCTACAATTTGTAGTTAAAACTGTATGTAGCAGAAAATAGATGTCAAATTACCATAACTGCATAAAGTTGTCAGATAAGCGTACTTGGATTTTGCTTCTTTTAAAAGTTATCTTAACTTCAGCTTTGAGGAAAATTGAGTTTCTTTTTGTTGTAAGATTAGATCAGGATAAAACTTTGCTTGTTGTTAGTTTCTTAACAAGAAATTCTTGTGAATTTAGTTCTATTTTAATCTTCAGATGTTCTTTTGTTCTCAGTTTAGAAATGTGTAATCGATTTGATGTTTATTTTCACGTTACCTCTGGTTCTGTCATCAGTTATTATTTTGATTGTGTATAAACACGTCCCTTTTGAAAAAAGGCTTCTTACTGATTATTCCAAAGATAGCCCAATAATTATAGTCCTCATTATCATCTAATTTATTGACTTAGTTTTAATATAAGCCATAAGATTTCAGTATTATTAATCGGCACAGCTTGCTATGAAATTTCTTTCAATGCAGTAGCACTCAGTCATCTTGGATTTACATTTTACATTCGGATGTTCCGCACGACGTGCTCCGATCACGCGCGACACGACACGACTGAAACGTCACGTCAATTAGTCGTGTCACGGTCACAGCGGGACGTGAACACCGTTACTTGTCTGTTATGGCCGATATTTTCACTCTTCTATTTAATTGTTCGCACTTGAAATGATCTAGATTGGTGTAGGTCAAATACTGGAATCATATTGAATCTATATTTTTGAAATGGTAACTTCTTTAGCCACGTTGACCGATATTTGATAGGAGCAAAACTCCGGGGTTCACGTCACCGACATGCTAATGTGATGTGTTGTTTTTTCCAAAGTTTTAAGTTTTCACATTTTTCGGCAGTCCTCATTACTGCCTATTTTTTGAATGCCTTTATATACCATTGTCATCATTTTTGCATAAGTTTCATGCCTCTGTGTTATGAGCACTGTGCTTTTCTGCTTATTAAAACATACCACTTGTTTCTAAGACTAATGACGATGAATTCAATTAATGATGATTCATATTTTATTTCCAAACTTAAATTCACAATTACTTTCAGAAGCCCGTCTTTAATCTTACTGAGCGCTAATTGAACCACAGCAGCGAAAAAAAGAGCTGCGTCAATCATTATTAGACAATTTCGAGCCTCGCATCTTTAATGCCGAATTAAATGTAAAAAAAGATAAAGTTCTCTTCATATTTCATTTACTATTTATTTCCGGAAATAAGTCTTTGTATGCTAGAGTTCTTTTGACAAGCTAAGTAGAACACTAAAGCGAAAATTACTTGAAGCAAAGCCAACAGAAGTAATAATTGCTACAAAAATAACTAGAGATACATTTTTGTATGTTTGTTTCTACGTGCTATATCCTTTTCAAATGTTTAGGGTTTGCAATTTCGACTTCAGTGATGCCATTAAACACAGTGAGTGTCAAGTTCAGAATGTATTTCCTGGAAAGTTAATTTTATTCCGTGATGGCGTTCTAGGTCTCTCAATATTAAATTAAATTTCCATAATAATAGTGCTACCTAAGAACAACAGGAAACTCATAATCTAAATTGTTATTTACTTAAGATTATACAGCATGATAATTCTGTCATATCCTTTCTTGAATCTGGGTCATTTCTGTTGAAAATTACCGCTTTGGAACATGCGAACCCTATTTCAATGTCAAGTTCTTGGCCAACTATCACGCAATGTCAGATTATATCGCGTTTGACCCGACGTGTCATTACCAGAGTGCTAGCCATAGTGTTCGGGAGCTTATCAATCATTGAATCAATCTTTACACACTGATTGATATGCAGAACATGTTTGTAGGTCTATGTTTTTGCTGCTCACTTTCTCCGCGAAGAATGGAGGACGTTTTGTTTTATGAAGTCCTGTTTCGAGGTCGTGACTGCAGTTTTGTTCATATGTAATTTATGATGCTATACAGGGTGTAACAGAAACCCTATCGCTATCCTTAAGTACTAAAGATAACAGCTGATATAGAATCACTATACATGGTTTCAGCTCAAAATAAAATACTCTAAGAATTGATAACATATTTTCGGTTTCATATGTTTCTTAAATCAAACGTGTCACCGCACTACGTTGGTCAATAACTTTCTACTTTACTTGCCAATATCACGATAAATCTCTTCTAAGTGATTTGTTTATTTCAATTTGAAAAGTTTGGTTTCTGGTATCAAACCGTGCACCTAGCTTCTGACGTTTCATAAGTGCCCTTGCAGGTTTATGTGAAATAAAATATTTTGATTTGATTTGATTTGATTTAAAAATTCTCATAACTTCCGAACATGTAGATATAGGATTAAAAAACCCTTCCAATATCGTTTGATAGCATCCAAAGAAGCCGTGCTCTTGGGATGTATAAACCCTTTCCGTTCCACGTTGTATATTAAGCTGATTTGCTACAGGGAATTTTACATGGAAATAATGATAGCTTGATCTTTTAAAGATCTTGTTTTGGGGCTTAATTTTACGTAATTTCGAATTGCTAAAATATTTAGAGCTGATATAAAAGAAAAGCAAAAGGCAGCGGATACATACAGACCATACATTTGTTTATTTCCTTTCCCCAATGAATTGCTCGTAGTCACGCTCCACCGGCTGACTGTAGGGATTTCGAACTTAACCTTGCTAGATAACTAATTCTTTAACCTGCCATTGACCCAATGAACCCTAGAATGAATCCACTTGCGCAATTGTCACCCGTTTAACAGTTCAACAGTTGAGCTGTCAAATAATTTCATCTCTCTCCTAGCTGAAGGAAGGAACGGGATAGAGTAAGTTTAATAATACGTTCTAGCACGGTCGATCGAATGTCAAGGAGAACAGGCTCAGCGAAAATGCGAACAGTTAGATTTTACTCTTAATTGTCTTTGCTGATGGCTGCTAAAGACGTTTTTATTGCTTTCATTAAGATTGGTGGTTTGGATGAAATATTCATCTTAATTATTCATTCTTAACGAGATTCTTTTTTTCATCTTCCTTCTAACTTTTTCGCTGGTCGTTAGTGTTATGATTGCATTAACAAGATAATGACTATAACTGGCCAGATATTTAATATCTTTCATCTATAAAGCTATTCGCCATTCGGTATGCTCGCTATTTTTCTTCTACAGCCTTGTCCGATAGAATCGGAATGTTGTCAACTATGTTCACATTATCTTGTTATCGAGTGGTCTATCGAGGCCCACAATCGCTCTCCACTTATTCAATTTCCATTGAATCAAAGTCCCCAAGCCGTTGACATGCGGGCTACAAATTATACGGGGCAGGACAGGCCCCTGTACGAATATACAAATTAGTTAACAACTATTCAAATGAATCGTAGATTTATTGGATGGAATGCTCTTATTGAAGTTTTCTCGTATTTTGATAGAATGGCGAGATGAAAACTTTGATTTATGACTTTTGAATTGGATCAATAGTGTTTCGTAGAATGCATAAATGGTCTTTAGGAACTTCGCAAAGAAGAGTATACAAATATAAAAGCTTTGAGATGGCTATGACATATAACTTAATAAATATTCAATGTCTATTTAATTGAATTTCTCTACGCATTTTGGCGAATACGTTACACATAAGTGAAGACTAAGTGAACCACTTATTAAATTAAACTTTGATATCAACCGCTCCAAACACAGCCCGAGTTTCGGCGCACAAACTAGAAAATTACATTACCGACGAATTTCTCATACATCACTCTAATATAATAACTACTACATAGACGTATCACAACTTTCCTAATTAAGCTTTATCAGCAGTACACCTTTAACGTTCAAAGTAAAGTGACCTTTAGTCCATTGTGATAAGGACGCGTCTGTAATGTCCTCATAACTTTCCACTCTAGCGCTTCCTTTAGGCGCTGGTGACCCGTTTAGCTCATTAAGTGCGATGTGGCCTGTTTACTAAGGTATAAAAGGGCTATACTTAGCTGCGGTTATGTTATCGTCCTACTATATTATAGACAATGTAGCCTTAGTGTAACACGTGAACTTCAGGGTTAATTCTATATACTAGAGGTCTTAATAAGTCCCTTGTGGGTGCTACCTACCCTTTTGTAACGAGGGAGCGTCGTTTGTATGGCATGTATATGTGTGGTAAGGACTAATGCCAAGGTTGCATATTCAGCCTATAACGTTCCCACTGCTGGAGCACTGGTCTCTTCTCGGTGAGAGGGAGTGGGCCGTCATCCACCACGCGGGCCTATTGCTGCTTGGTAGATATCACATGTCTTCGAATGTTTGGTTCCACGGCATGCCGGTTTCCTCACGATGTTTTTGTTCACCGTTTTGAGAACTGTGGTGATGAAATAAATTTACACATGGTGAAACGCCTGACTGGATTCGAACCTACGACCTACGGTTGAATAATTTTATTTCAAAACATTAAATGATATGCCAATGATTTTCTTGTTTTTCCAGTAATTTTTCTTACGGCTACGCAAAAGTAACTTGTTAGTCTAAAATCTGCACATGTTGAAGATTTGGATGTTTCAGGTTGTTTCCTTAAATTGAGGAATCAACTAGCGTCTTATAACCTTCGAAGAGATATCCATGTCGTGGTACTGCTGGTCCTGCAAACCCTTGAAAACGTCTCTTAGGCAGTATCAAGAAAAATTGTATTGAATTTTGTTGTATAGCGCAATTTTTACAATTTGCAACCTTTTGGAACAATTTTGTTTGTTGAGTTTATTGTTCTTCACACACGATTGTTATCAAAGTTGTTATATTTCGTGTGTTAGCATAATCTTCGTATGTTTTCAATATTTATTATAATTATCTAATCATTGTTTTTGAATGATACAGCATGTTCGATTTTTTTTTATCGGACATACATACGTCTGGCCGGAATATTGAATGACACAGTTCGTTGTGTTTGTTGTTTATCGGGTATACGTCTCACAAATATAATCTAAAAACGTCTAAGTCGAGCCTAAGCCCCTCTGACGGGCATTTCATCACAATGCTCTGCCTTCTCACACACTTCTGTATCAGTCGCCATCTGTGTATGGACACCCGTACTCACCTTATCTTCATTCATACAATCTATCACTTCCTTAGTATTTTCCAACTCTTATTGCCATCCACATTCATTCTGCAAATTCTCCTCACAACAAGACCCTCAATCCTCTGCATCACATTTACAGGAATTAGTAACTAAGGTTTCATCAGATTACCTCAATTGAATGGGCGATTGTCGATGTGTTAACCCACACGTAACCAGCACAATACAGTTAGTCCCAGCGCACGCGCGACAGGATACAATGCGGTTAAAGTTAATTGCACGCGGTGCGCATACGCCGCTTCCGTTGCACTGCACAGCGCGGCGCTGCGATACTTTTGGACGTATGTGTATGAAGTACGAGTGGATGTGTGACATTTATTATTGTGTGCTGTTGACATGCAATCATAAACAAAACTACGGACGTTCCTGCTTGTTTTTGCGCAAAATTTTCCTTATGTTTTACCGACAGCATTTTAATGTCATCAATTATTCTATTTCTTTTTTATTGTTGAGGTGCACACCTAAAATAATAGTGCGAACTCCCCATTAAAGTCCGTTATTCTTGCTTTGTTATGCAAATACAATCACCGGAACCCTCCCTCATGTTCACCCCTTTCGAAATTAAATATTGCATGTGTTGCATCGATTCGACGTCACCGATGTCGCCCCCAACTCTCCTATACCCACATCGATGGAAATTACATTTGACAAATACTCGTTAAATATGTGCATAGATATATGTGGACTATATGCTATTAGAGATACAATTACGTTACTGTTATCATCAAAACTTTCATAAATATTCAAGTACGAACAACTTTGGCATCTTAACTTTATATCAGTAACTTTACCCATGAGCTTACTTAATTAAATCTGAAAAACATCTGTTGCCGCCATTTAATATCAAGCGACACAAAGTAGAAAACTCTACTATTTGCATTAGATTTTTAGTAATTGAGAGATATTTAATACATTTTTAAATTTCACTCATGGAAAACGGTGAAGGAAAAAATCGTGAGGAAACGGGATGTCCTAGAACCAAAAAATCGAAGATATGTGACAGTAGATGCCACATATCTTCGAATTTTTGGGCAACCCGCACTAGGCCCGCGTGGTGCCAGCAGTGGGAACGTTATAGGCTGATTATAATGATGTATGCTGACTGATGGAAAGTAAAGATGCCAGCCATATTTGAAGGTATACCTTTAATTATTTTCTGTGAGTCAGGTGGAGGAAGGTTTAAAAAATATTAAACAGTATTATATAATGTAAATAAATAAGTTACATAATAAACATGAAACTAACATCAAAAGAGCTTCATAAAGTCGACTTCGTAAAGGTCACAGAAATAACTTTTTGAAATATGAAGGGTCGAGGAAACTCCCCTCTTCTATTAAAGCTGTACATTATTAGGCCATAGACCGACAATTTATTGGTAATTTTATTACAATAGTAGACAAAATTTATAACGTGATAACTGACGTATATCATCCTGTTTATTAAGCGATGGAAATCTTTGTAAATCCGAGGGTTTAGAGTTATCTATGTGGGATTAGTTGTAGCTATATCTATACGATAGAACTATGATTTATAGATTTAATGGGATTTAGTAAAGCCCCGTCTGTTATTTTACCTATTATTTAGTTGTTCACGAACATTCAACAATTGCTTTTGTTAGACAAATTGGTTACATTGTTGTCTTGTCTGGCACCTCTAGGTCACTAAAATTTTGATCTGAAGCTGTGGAAATTGTTCATTGTGACTTTTCCATTACATTTTTCATTCCTTACGAGGGTGATGGATGCCACTCAAATAAAACCTTTTTCGTGAATTGAAACCGGATATCGCTTTTCTTTGATTTCGATAACATTGTATTAGTTTATGATAAGTAGTATCTATACATGTTTTCCATTCTTTGTTTTTATCGTCACACTTTTTGCATTATCAATCATGCGTCAATAGAATTAAATTAATTAATGAAAATCAGTACCTAAGTACTTATTATCCTTATTTTACTATACTAACCCCACCGATTACATTACACCAACAACGAATACATAAGAAAATGAGACCATTATTTTTGAAAAAGAAATGCAGCATATTTACAAGACTCCCAAGAAATAATTGGGGTGCGCATCCTGCATACGTAATTTTCCCGGGACAACATCGTTGCTAGGGCAACACGAGAATGCGCAAGGGCTTGTCCCTCCCGAGGGTGGGAGGGCCGGAGGGCGCGTGCCGGTCACGTGTAGATTGCAGAATATGTGGAGCGTGCATCCCATGGCACAAAAGCCGCCACAGCGTGATGTGTTTATCAAAGTCTGAGCGAAAATGCAATTTTCAACTTCATTATTGCAACGTGTGAGTGCGTGCTTATGTGTTTATGTTTTTAGTACATAAAGGGGGAAACAAACTAATTGCCTTTCGCATAATTCTAGTATTTACAGTCATAAAAGTAAAAGTTCCTTATGTAAATATAACTTAAGTGTTTTGGAAAGTCCCAAAAACAAAGACTAATTGGAATGTTATTACGTTTCCGGAACGTTATCTAATCAAATAATTCTAATTTCGCCAGCCAAGACATATCCGCAGCTATTATGCCAATTTTGTGTAAAACAAAAACCATGTAATTACCCATTGTTATTCAGTATCTATTACTGATTGCGAAATCACTGCTAATGATACTCTGAGACAGATTATGATTTTGCCAGTTGTGTAATATTTAAACGTTTAAGAAACGGAGTGAAATTCTAAAGAGGATAATGTAAATAACGCATACGTCACAGCCGAACTGATGATTAATTTCATCATCACATTGTTGGAAGTCGTAAAGCGTGACCCAGTGTGACCCACCGTGCAGTTCTTTGTCTAAAAATATTCAAAAAGTCTGCCAAATTTCGAGCACAAAGCGCGCATGGCCCATTGTTCAAATTGTTGGACACATGGGGCGGAGAATGCTCCCTCAGTGAACACCCTTTGGTTTCGTCGATATGTTATTATCTTGGATCATTCTCACGGGATTCGCTTATGGACGATTTCCAGTTTCTGGACATTAGTTTTGGTTGTTTGATCAACAGCATTTGGGAGGATTTGGGGTGAATAAGCTCTGTTTCTAATGTGTTGTTTAATGAAACAGATAAAGTGTTATACGTTTATATTGTGAGTAAAAAATCGGTGCAGTATTGGATTGACTATTGAGAAACAACACTGCTTGAAGAAATAAAAGGAGTAGCGTCAACTGTGACATCTTTACTATCCATGAGCAACTTTACCAATGAGAACTTTAAGAAAAAATCTCTCGATTACTAAATTTTTTTTACAAATAGTAGATTATTCTTCTTCGCATCGGTTGGATATTAAATGGCGGCAATAGATTTTTAGTTATAGAGAGAAATTTAAGCACAGTTTTCATTGGTAATGTTGCTCATGGAAAGCAAAGATGCCACAGTTAACCGTATCTGTCAGTGGCGAAGCTACAATTTTTATTAGAGGGAAGCCGAAGAAAAAATTGTTCAGTTCTCATAAACTCTAGATCAAATTTCAGTAATTCCTGTACCTTTTCTAAATTTAACGGCAGCTATGGTCGGAATTCTTTGTTTTTGACATAAAAAAATTGCATTTTTGTAATGTTTTGTAATCTTATATGATGTTTTAAGCTAGTATGAAATATCTGTAATGTGATTTGATATAAACAGATGTGTAACATATTGTTTGGCAATAGTAGCCACTAAGAGTTCTTCCAAAGGGAAGCCGATAGGAATTGGTTTGTATGGAGGCTGCGCCCTTGGTATTTATAAGTAATAGTCTTGAAATGTAGGGTTGTGAGTTTTTGACATATTTGACATACAAAACGGTGTCACGGTGCGCGGTGTCTACATCTTTTTATCTACTGTCCTATCGCATGTTTGCTGAAAGAGATATATTTAGAAATAAGCACCACCTTTGTACATATTTTTCCGTACCTTTCTTCTTGTCTGTTTATATATTATACACAAATAGTTACAAATGAATACAAAATCATTGCAACGTTTTTAAATTAGGAGACTTAGCCCCCAGATCGTTCTATAAGCTTTTGTTTGCTTTGTTGCTATCTGCAATATGGGAAAACAGGCGTAACTAATATTTTAAAATAATAAAACAACTAACAATGATTGATTTTCCAAACTCGTAATTTGTCTCCCTAATCGTTCATCAATCCTATTTAAAAAAAAATCTCTTTCGCTACCGACGTCAGCTAATCGCTAAACCATGACTGTGACACATGCGCAGGATTATTATTGCTACCGACCCTTGGGACTTTTCAAAACTTTGCTCGACCTCTGATCTTTTAATTTTTTTGTAGGATTTCGTTTAGTATTTACCCATTTTGACGTCTGTGTTTAAAAAGATCCTCTTTTTTCACATCTATTCTTTTTTTGTCATATACAGCAAAAAATATTATAGTCGTACTCAAGCTTTCACATTTTTTGCTATATTCGTTTTTGTCCTCTGTTTGATCTTCTATTACGTTTGCATGGAGTATTTTAAGAAAAACAACAGTTGAATTAGCAAAGCTCCCTTCAACATCAAACAAGAATTAAGGAAGACTTACTTCAAAATCTGGATGATTTTATTTAAATATCCTACGTTTTCGAGTGCAATATAAAATTACTCATTCCGCAGACGACAATTTATGAATGTTTCATAAGATAATAAAGACCGTAGGTACTCCAAAACATTCGTAGCATAACTCCCCATGCCACAGGGGACACACTTGGTCGCACACCCTCCCGCAAATGTTCCGACTGCTGGAATGCCCCCCTCAAAAGCATGGCCACCTCAATGATATAAAATAAGGTAACTACAAAAGGCCAACTGTTCACATTTTGTTTGGTAAAGCCGAGTTATTGAAGCAAGCTCAAATACTACTTTATTCTTATCATTGTCTAGGTCAGGTTCATGTGATAATTAATGAGCATCTAGCTCTGATTGGTCGTGCAAATATCGCATTTCTATGAACACCTCTTAAATACGGTATGATATTTAACACTTTCAAACCATTCCAATAGCAAGAGCATCAGTGATATTTTTATACGTATGTGTGTCCCTTCTGTGAAGTTGTATTTCGTCTGAATGTTCACGATCCGTGACTACACATGTCCGTACATCACCTGTTGTCTTTGTTCCCACGGAACCCAGCATTTAAATTGTACTGTACATCCCCCATAATTTTACTACTGTCACACAACTGCCATATTTAAAAGGGAAAGTTATATTTAAGTCAGCACTCTAATAGATGGTTGCAATCTTTATGGGATCCTTTACAAATATTTACATTGTAGTCTGTTTTTGTAGCAATACTTTATGTTTTCCTTCGTATTTTAACTTTCGCAGCTACTTTATTATTTTGATTGTACCTTGCAGCTTCTGTTAGATCAAAAACTTGATTGACAGATTTCAAATAAATGACTGAGATTATACGTGACTAAGATTGCAATTCTGCAAATAATAGTCTCGACACAGTTACATCATTACCCGGGAGTCATCACTCGTAGCCTTTAGCCACGTCACCGGCGAATCCATCGTGAAGATCACGACCGTCCACCATTCCCATGATACCAATTATTACTATTCCCACGACCGAACCAACTTCTGATTCTACCATTATCTCAGATCTTGTAAATGCTATAGCCTGATTTATCTCAGTAATAATGTTCTTTTAAGGTTTGCCTGATTGAATTTATAGCTTAATCGTCGCTATTGAAAAGTTGCCAGCTACAGTTGTAAATAAAATGGTACGTTAACCACATTACGATAACACGTATCAATCAAATTCGGGTTCATAATATTTACTTTTCTTTTTGAGTATGTCTGGACGTAATAGGTGCCGGTGCCCTTGTTTAGGCGATAATGGCTCTAATTTGTGTCAATATACACTTCCTTGAGATTAGGCTAGATTTACGAATGATGTTGCGTTCGAATAAATTAGTATTGGTATAGAAGTTTAAGTTTACGGAAAATACTCGTAAAGTTTCTTTTATTTAGACTATATTAATCCGCACACGTTCATAAATATCGGAACATATCGTATGAATAGATTCCCTTTTAGCTTCTGTGTACACTTGCCCGAACTTCATTACCCGCCAATTGTTCTCCCCAAAGCTATAAGCACCGAAAATTATATACATTCCAGTAATAAATTCACCAGCAGCATGATTTCTGTTTCTCATCGGGTTATCTTTTACGTCAAGCTAGACAAGTATAAATAATAACGCCGATTTAAATGATGTTAAACACTGTTGGACCGACTAAAAGGGGCCGTAGCGACTGCAGTGTAGTGCAATTTGTAATAATCTTCTTGCGATCCCTGGCGAGTGCTGCCTTGACCTAAAATCGTGCGCATACGCCGCCCGAGGCATACGCGTGCGCGCAGTGTCAGAGGTCCACCGAGTGTGCATGTTGTGTGACGTGTACCTCATGAAGATGGATGAGTGGTAAAAGTTTTACTTGATAAGTAAGCTTTTGTTTTACTTGATGGCTCGTAGATTATGATTGATCCTCTCAGGTGCGTTTGATAGTTGATAAAAAAGAAACTCTACTATCTAATAAATGGCTTCAACCCTAATGGCTGTCTCAGTAAACAACATTTATTTGTAACGACTTTTCAAAATGTAAACTACAATTTCAGAATTTCAGAAAGCCTGTCAAATCTAGACGGCATTCAAGAACTTTCCAACCACAAAATGTCTCAATTCTCAAATAGTATTCAAATCGAAATTTCTTTTTTCGAGCCATCAATTGTGTTGCTAGCCTAACGGTGTTGCAGATTTATCGCCAGGAACCACGCTTGGATCGCGGCGTGCGCCTGACATCACAATAGCTCGTCCATTTCTGGTTTAGAAATGATCCACCTCGCCTCTCTACGACTAAACGTTACCAACCACTTTCAGTCGTGACAATGTCGCGTACTTTTGGTGTTTATGAGCTTTTACTGATAGCAGTGGTGAGATTTGGAGAACTTTTGATTTATAAAACATTTTCCATTCAAATGGGTACAGTAGAATACCTGATATGATGTATGTGCAAGCTCAATATGCCATACCATCTTTTATATGATAAAATTAAATGCTGTTCGGCGATAAGAACATCAGTTCAGAACGGCTGGACTGATTTGGCTATTTATTGTTTTTAAACGTTCTTAATAGTGCAAATTAACCTTCAGAGGAAAGAAAACATTGAACTGTTTCCCGGATTTTTTTCAAATTCAATACCTTTGGACAGAACGACGCCTGCTGGATGAGCTTGTTTTGTTAATAAAACAAACCATCAATATGTGAATGGGATGTTCATTGATGATTATAAAGATGTCCTTAGTCAATAGAAGTTGAATGAAATGTAATATTTTCTTGACCTTATAGCAAGACATTTGGCAAGCGACTTGATTCGCGAAGAACATCTGTCTAGCGATCGAGTATATCGGCTGTACATTGGAATTTAGCACACTGACCAGTACTCATAATTTATCTTCCTGCCCTTGTCTTATGTTACTTGGGGTCGGTGCAGCATGTTTTCTTCTTCCTTTCTCCTGCGTCAATCGCCACGCTATCATTTACTCTCTTCTCTTTCATATAATTCTTCACACAATCCAATCTTCTTTTCTTTGGTGTTCCTCTACCTCTCCATCCATCAACATCCACGCTGACCAATAAGTACTAATGAATTAAAATAAGGCAGGTCCGTCTTCATACGTAATGCACTGCCACTATCTCATAACCTTTAACTCTTACCAACGTATTATCAAAACACATTAATTTATTTGATATAACTTATTTGTTTTTCAACACTGCGTCCAGAGATTAATGAAATTCCATAACGTTTATCTCTTATTGTTATGTCATTAAGATTATTTGTTACGTTCGGTCATCTCGTCAGTTTCATCTCTTGTTTGTCTGTCTGTGTGTTTGTCATGTGTTCGGATTTGTGCTCTTACTTATCATCTTCGGTGTAACAGTTCTTATCTTCGTGTTTTATTTTTGTCACGTTGTGTGCATTGATCGATGGATGTTTGTTGTCATTGGATCCGTGTTCCAGTTTTATAGCAATTTTCTCTTTTCGATTAGGTTTCGATAAGATTTAGTTTTATTGAGAAAACTACCTAGAATAGTTACAGACGTAGCTTGCAATGCAATTCAACGACTTCACGCTAAAATAACAATCAAACTGCTATTCGCTATAAGAATACCAGTATTCGAAAAAAAATTACCTACTCATGTAAAAGGATTTATGAGATAGGCTCGAATCTCTAGCAATTAACATGTTCACATTACCATGCGGCCGCTTGGCGTGAGTCACGATCGGCTACCGTGCGCGCGCGCCGCCTTCATATAAACCATACAAAAACTGAGCACAGAAGGCGATTTCCGAAGTCAAAACACATTAAGGAATCCATTAGTCGATGATACCGAATATGTACAACTGTGTATAGTCTCCAATAGAATGGATGGCTAGAATTTGCATGAATTTGAGAGATTTTGATTTCGTGTGATGTGTATGTGGGAGTTGATTCATCGCGACGTAAACCTTCTGCGTTTTTTACATCACATACTTGAATGTAGCGTGTGTATTAAATTCCAGTTTCCAACGAGAAATTAATCTCAAACGCTATGTCAATATTTGGTTTTGTGTTTTGTCAATAGATTTGTGTATAAACGTTGAATGAGTGGGCGAGTTAATCTTCGAGTAACTAACGTCAACGACTTAGCTTTGCTTTGAGATTATTGTGGACTTGACCTTAAAAAATACTGTTAAAGTGTGAATAAGGCATTATTATGTGTAAGGCACGTCGCTAGTCACGTGCTACATAACCACGTGGGTTGATAAACTAAAAATGGAACGTGTTATATTTTGATGTGACATTTTTAACTTTGTTTCTAGCTTGGGAAGATTATGGTCGCTATAAATAATGTTGTTCGGTGAACCAGAAAAAGGTTGACGTTTAATTCTATTAGGAGGATGGTCTTTATTTATACCCTCTCCTATATCTTCTCTTGGTCTATCTTTTTTTACGTATTTGCGGAATGCTCTGTATATCCTCAGCTTCCCAAACTGTACAGAACCCAACAGCCCAGCTTCGGGCAAGTATCGTGATCTCCAAGTTCTTCCACCAGTTTTTATCACAACAAGTGTGACGTAACAAGATTATGTTACACCCCAGTGGACCCGACGGATTTGTCGCTTTTTATAAACAAGTTTTTCGGAGCCTCACCTTTGTAGGATCTTTCCTATCGAATTCGAATCGATCAAGTTCCAGCGCTTTACGTTCTCCAGAAAACTGTGAAGGCTTGAGGAATCAGTAGTTTCGGTGCTTTCGTTTCTTTTGTTTTCTGTGTTGTATATCAAAGGGTTATTAAATGGTTTATTTTCTTCACCTGTTTTTATTACCATGCTTAGTTTCCATTTAGTCTTGTACTTACATTTTAAAATTGCTTCGTCTGTTTTGACTCACACTTGTTTACTTCTGAACCTCCATTACCACTTAAACTTATAAAAAATACCACACGTGGCTTTTTTTATTGATAAACCATTAAGCTTGTTGAAGAAATACTTTGAACTATGTACATATAAAACATTCGTACTTTTAATATTTTTTGCCCTATTGTAATTGATCGAGTGTTTTCTAAAATAGCATTACACGTTCGTAACTCTAAAATTAGTTACTAAAATCATGTTTGTGCGTTTTCCCGGGGCATTTTTCCTTGTTTTGATTGCAGAACTATCTCATTGGGCTGATTTTATTGATAAGTAGAGCCAAAGTATGGAAATACTGAGATGAAGAAGCATATGATTAAATAGTACAAAATAAGAAAACATCCTGTTAGCGCATCTCCTGAATTAGCAGTTATGTTACAACATTACCACTCCAATAAAGTTCATAAAAATAATATGTAGTTAAAATGTCTTGCGGTTCTACCTCAAGATATTAAATACCATTAACGAAACTATTCGCCACAACCAATGATTCATACACAATCGTTTGATTTACGGCCTTCCTATTCCAACTTTAGTTTTCTATCAATGATAGGTTCAAAGGAAACCCAGTTGAATGAAAGCTTATCGATAAAGCCGTGGGTTTACGCAACTAAAGTTTTTGTTAGCCAACTGTGGCGCTACGTCATCAAAACATCTTGAAAGTGCGATGGTATCGGTGCCGTTTCGTAACCGATTGTGCTCTATCGTTGTATCAAACCAAACTGAATCGGAGCGGACTGAGTCTTGAGATACAGCGGGGTATATCGGACTTGTTGGTGTTATATTTGTTGTAAATTCTTTATCGATTTTAACATAGTCCACCCTAGATGTAAGAAATCTTCCATTTTGCTCCAAACGCAAAGAATCTTCAAAATTATATTCTTTCTTTATTCAAAGCCGATGCATCTGTTTGTATAGCCATCCCAAATATAGTTTCCTAAGTTTCTACTCTAGAATAATTTCGACCTTCGCGTCCTTGATTTTAAGTATTTCAGATAAGAGATAAGATAAGATAAGATAAGATAATAATTTATTTGCCCAAACATGAGTACAAGACATACAACACAAATTGTCAGCATGCAAGAGATGTTAATAGTAAAATAAAACAGATCGTCACGTTTGCCTTAGTGGCATGCAAATATTAGTACAATCATAAAATTTATAATGTCACTCCTAGTCAAACTATTTAAAAATTTCATAATAATAAAAGAACATTAAAAATAACAATGATTAAAAAATAACAAATTGGTGAAACATAATCATAATCTCTCATTTAGAAACTCAACAAAAACATCATCATCTTCATTAAAATATTTGTGCCATAAACCCAGCTTTAGCCATCTAATTGTCTCTGGTTCTTGAACATGGCTATGCTCACTTAGCTTCAGAATTAGAATGAAATAGCGAGACCATATCATGTTGTGGTTTTGCCAAGGCCTTTGGAAACTCATCCGACATTTGGCTTAGAACTTACCTACGTACGAAGATTGTATTTATGATGAACTAACTTTTGCCAGCGGCTTTGCTCGCGTGAGGGTCAGAAATTATCCCGCGGGAACGTACTACCAGGATAAAATACCCTATATCGACGGTCCCTACGTACATAAAGACATGTCAAATATTGTTTTTTTTTTATTACACAATTGGGTTTAGATTTTCCTTAAGCACACACCTGTATATTTTTAATTTTTTAATATTACGTATTTAACGTCATTTACAAATCGTATATGAGAAAAAAAGAAAATATTTATAAATACCATTATAAAGTTCCTAAAGCTAATGAAACATTATAGAAAAACAAAATTTATAATTGTACATATAATTATTTCTAGAGCAGTTTCAACATAAACCTAATGCTTTCCTGTAAACCTCGGTTTTTGACATGTCTATGTAC
Source organism: Polymixis lichenea (assembly GCA_949091785.1). NCBI lineage: Eukaryota > Metazoa > Arthropoda > Insecta > Lepidoptera > Noctuidae > Polymixis > Polymixis lichenea. The sequence continues at coordinate 5,141,406 of OX420938.1, forward strand.
GTAGGGACCGTCGATATGTTAATCCAGGTTATAAACTATCTGTGTGCCAAATTTCATCGAAATCCGTCAGCCGTTTTTGCGTGATTGAGTAACTAACATCTAAATATCCAAACATGCTAAGATACAAATTTATATACATTTATAATGTTAAGTAGGATTTTATCCTTTTCTTGTTAGATTACTGTTACTGAGTAACGAGGATCCGCTTTCCTCTTATAGCTTAATCTAAAAGCCTATATTAAAATCTGCATTATCTGCATGATCGTGCCCATTAAACAATTCTTTTGTCTAGGGTGACTTGCGCTCTCCTTACGCTACGATTTCGACTTTCCTTCTCACTCAACACATTATCTAATTCAATTATTGCTTTCTTTTACTAAATCTTTTTTAAATCATCAGTCTTTGACGTTGTAATGTCATCATCATCTTATTTATCAACCTCTTGCCCGTTGACTACTAGTGTAGTTTTAAACTTACGAATAAATAAAATGTTGAATTTTTCGCACGAAAGATGAAAATCTATAAAAATACCATGCCATTGAAATAGCGAAAAAAGTGAACCGAAAATATTTCACAAAACTAGTTTCTTATCAAACCAATCAAAAAGGTCTTTCAAACGAACGAACAGTAGCCAGTGCGTTTTTTTGCATTTCGTACATTTTTGTTGTTATCTGACCGAATTCTCTACAACTAACATTCTTCAATGTGTGTCGTGTTGTGTCGCAAATATTCTTTGTTTATCTTTTTGGCACAACGCAAAATTTTGTTTGCGACATAGTTTCGTATCTACTAATAAAGTTCACAATCATTTTAAAATCAGCCAGGCTAATTTAGTAGACCGTGTTTCGTAATAACTGAGATTATATCAACCATCGGCCGTAGTTTTACTGGAATTCCGTTATCTATCATTGCCATTTGGTTGGTTCTTAGGCATTTACAATGCTTCACGCAATGGATGATACTATCTGACTTGGACCAGTTTTATTTGTAGTTTATAATATTTTCTGTAATTACAGTACAATTCTGAACAATTACAATTTTGTAGCAAGAATAGACATGCTACAAAATTGTAATTGTACTGTGTGAAAGACACGTTTCAATCTTTTGAAGTTCTGAACTCAGTAGCATATATGGTTTTTCTTGAACAGAAAAATGCAAAAGATACTAAATTACCAACATGCGTTATTTAAAGAGACGACAATGATTAAACTGTTGAGCACAATGTACGTATCGATGATGAAATTTATGATTCACGATTGTATCATGATCGAGATATCGAATGCACAATACCCTTTGTTAAATCGTTTCATATTTTTGAATGTCTGGTTGTGCTCGTATGACTTTTTTGCTTGTTGCTTCCGCGTATTAACTCGCTGGGTTCATTTATGTTTTCATTTAAAAGGGCCTGAAACTGGTAAGAATTATCCAATTGGATGAATCAAGACGAAAATGACCATCGAAATAGTAAAGATTATGCTTTCGGTAAAGGACTTACCAAAATGTATTTCATCTCAGCTGAAAGTGGAGCTCCTCAAAAACAGCTAGAAAATTATGTAATGTTAGCACACAACTAAGTCTGATACGCTACATTGGACGCATGTAAAGCCAAAATACAATTTTAGAAAATACACGAAATATACACGTGACGGTCAAGAAAATGCCAGATGGCGCGTTCCCAGCGAAGTGGATCGATAACCTGAGGAAATAGTTAGCACTTTGGATTGCCTTGGAAAGGCGTGTGGCATTGAACACTTTCATTGAAATGAATTTGGGCGAGCCAACTATGATACCTCTTTCTATGGTGAAGAAAATGACCATGCAAACAATGCTTTCAGATATGGATAGTGCTGATCAATTTGAAAGTCATAATAAAGATGCATTTTTCAGGCGTAAAAATATTGTTTTTTCCTTTATACTAAGGGACTATAAAAACATAAGCGTGGAAAAGAATCGTGGGAAGTTATCACGAGGAACTTTTTAAAGTACTTTTTTTCTTAGAAAAATGAAAGTTAGTTTTATAGAGGAAGTTGTCAACTTTTATTTTTTGGAAGAGACTGTAATTGTTATTGCCCCTTTGGTATACTCACATTTTGTCAGTTACGGTTAAGTCCCATGTAAAAGGAGACGAGCCTATTGCCATCAACCGGGCACAAATCCCGATTCCTGGCTCCTATCCAATTCTAGCCATCATCATATAGCACTCTGAGACAAGATGCAGGTGGTAATTCCAAGGAGGATGTGTAGAATTGTAAGCAAAAAAAAAGAAGAAAAATATAAATCAAGCCTTATCTCCCGTTAAGCTAGTACAAACTAACATCCAATACTTTGAAATAAATTCAGAAAATAACTTTTTATCTCCGACAGACGCGATAAACACTCGCCCACGTGTTAGTCTGTTGCAAACTTCTTATCAGTTCACTGGCGTGATTGCACTTGCTCGCAAATGTACAAACTGAACTTCCCTGAGTTATTTCTAAATGTATTCGATTAACTGGCGGGTTTAGATTAGCTGTTTTATCTTCTAATGTTAGAGCGGTTGTATTACGGTATTCTTAAGGATTTTATGTGTTAATTTACTGGCAGCATCTACTGTTTTTTCTATTTTAACCCCCGACGCAAAAACGACGGAGTGGTATAAATATGACGTGTCTGTGTGTATCTGTCTGTCTGTGGCATCGTAGCTCCCGAACGGATGAACCGATTTTGATTTTGTTTCTTTTTTTTGTTTATAAGGTGAATTAGTCGGGAGTGTTCTTAGGTATGTTTGATGAAAATCGGTTCAGCCGTTTAAAATTATCAGCTCTTTTCTGATTGATGAAGGGACTTTCAGTAAAACCAACTCTACCTCGTTAGTCTAGCGGTCGCAAGCGTGTCTCCTGAGCATGAGGTTCTCTTGAGTTCAATTCCCGAGTCGGGAAAAATGTTACTGTGTTTTTCCATCTGCGATTTCTCAGTAGCATAGCAGCCTGCAGTATAGATTTAAGCCCGTTGGATGGCAATAGTCTCGCCCTTTATTAAATGTGAATCAATCCAGCAAAAGTGGGTGTATACCTCGGCTTAATTCCGGGAGATACATGCGTGATTTATGTTCATCCGTGCGTGAAATTTTCAGCCATATTTTATATGTGCGAACCTTTCTATGAATTGTACGGTCTTACTTTGGTTCAAATATAAACAAAGCTACACGAAGTACTTCGTTTATAACAGCGAATTATACTCCAAAATCTCATTTGACGTTAAGACAGGCTTTGGTAAAATCTGGGATTAATTATGCTAGGCAGAAGATTTCTTGAGAGCAACATTGGAGCTCCGTAATCTGATAACATAATAATTATATATGCGTGTTTGCTTGAGCATATATTAGATTGATTGGTTAATCCGGAAGAAAGACTTGAGTTACTAACAAAATGTTATCTACCCTTCCTCAGCCTTCTTCCATGCCATCTTAATAGACTGGTACCCTAATGATATAGCGCAAATCTGCAAATCTGGTAGCGTCTTGTGACGGGTCGTTGAGCTCCCTAAAATAGGGTTGAGCTACACGGTGACTGATACATACATGCCGTCTGTTGGGACAGGTCAGCTCAAAGCTACAATGGCTCTTTCTGCAAAAGGCCCTTCCAGACATTGCCCTGCATTGTTAGACTCACATAAAATTCAAATAATATAATGTTTGGACTTTAAAAGAGACCATGACCTCTGAGTTTGTTTCGGCTTTTCTTCTCAGGGAACAGTCAGCTAAGAAATGCCGGCGCCATCTAGTTTTTAAAAATATTGACCAACTAAATATTGACGTGTAAAAGTGTCTTTTAAGATCTACTTACATAAATAAACATTTCATTTCATATCATTTCATTTCATGTCGAATTGATAGCCTCCTTCTTTTTGAAGTTGATTAAAAATATGGATAACTATAACCAACTAAGTTTGAAAGAAAATTGCAAAATGCGTCAGCTTAATCCAACAATATTCATAAATCATGTATTACGAAGGTATATCCCTTCAACTCAATAGGTACACAGGCAGTTCGTTAAGTGCATTTGATGACGGCCCACACCTCGTTACCGACGCCCAGCTACTCGTCTATGATAATCACGGAGAAAATGATGCAAATCCTCAGAGAAACCTACCTCACACTGATTATATTGTGGACATAAATCATGCTTTAATATCGACTGCCTAAACTTTAATCACGAAATATGATCTGATATTGGAAATGGGGAGTATCTGAATTATAGATTACTATAAGTACCTGTTTATTTCGGGGAGATTGATTTGACAGATTGTAAATAACCATAAAAAGAGCATTTTTGTTTAATTAAACGGTTTTATTTGGCTCCCTTTTATTTAGGTTCCGTGTGGTGTCGGACGTAAAAGAATAGCACCATTCCATTTCTTCCCGTGGGTGTCGTAGAAGGTGACTAAGACTTACTAGACAATGGGCAGCAGCGTTCTCTATGCATTTGACCATCATACTGCGATCGCCAACCCGCCTGCCAAGCGTGCCGATTATGGCAAATCCCCCCTTTTGGGGGAGGCTTATGTCCAGCTGTGGACGTCTTTTGGCTGATATGATAATGATGATGATACACTGTGATCTCTGAGTTCGTTTCGTTCGTTTCGAGTATTCGTGTAGGATACACCGGACCTCATCTAGTTTTTAAAATATTGACCAACAAAATAATGATGTCTAAAAGTGTCTTTTAAGATCCACGTACATAAATAAATAAACATTTCATTTCATTTCATAGCTCTGGTAGATGTCCTAATAAAGAATGATTGACGTAGCACGTGATACCACGTAGAGTTGAGAGGTGGTGGCCCAGCGGCGACGGCCGCGACTTACAAGTTGTAGGACGTAGATTCGAACATAGACATAGGCTTTAGACGTGCGCGCTTTTTACGCTTTAGTATGTCATCTTTTATATGCACGTGTTTCTGTGACAAACAAATCTATTTTTCTTTCTTTCTTTCTTTTTCTTTACTTTACGGTTATGATTTTGACCGGTATGTATACAGGATGTAAAGGAAACGCTTCCGAAAACGAAGACAGGTGATAAGGGTAGTGATTCTCGATACATAAAAAAAAAAAAAAAAAAAAAAAAAAAAAAAAAAAAAAAAAAAAAAAAAAACATTACCATCAAAAAATCTAGTTTTGTTTTTACACTTTTTAACTAATTTGTTTCAGCATTTTTTGTACACAATGCTGTGAGAACAGTTAAATTAACCATTTATTAGAGATTCAACATTTAAAAACGAACCCAAGTACAGGCGGCGACTTTAGGTGTAAGGCATCCTTTGTAAAGCGCCGCCAAAATAAAATAAGTAGAAACATTACAGTAGCGTCAAGCGTTTTAAGTTGATTCAAATTACCAATTGAAGGCGAAAGGTTATTGGTATCCGTTTGCATTTAGGTTGTATATAATCTACGTTCTGGCTTCGGAAGCATTCCCCTTACACCCTGTATATGTATGTTTGTTCATCTGTTCCCTCATAAGCTCTAAACTACTTCGCATATTTTGACAACTGAGGTAACGTTGAAAGCGCTTCGTCTGCTGGTTATATGACGTCACATTAAATTGAGTATGGCGCCCTCTAGTGTATAAAAAGTGACGATCTAAAAATACACGGCACGGTTGAAAATATTTTCTTTCGTACTTTTTAGAGCGTGATTTTTAACCGACTTCAAAATGAAGGTTATCATTTCGACATGTTTATACATATATTTTTTTTTATGTATGTTCGGGCATAATTCCATCACATATAGATTTGGAAAATGGATGGAAAATGGATTTGGAAAAATCTTTTTTTGTTCGAAAGGGGTTTATTCCGCTATGGTCGCATTTTCAAATTTCATGTAGATCTGATGGTGCGTTTCGGAGACAGACAACGGAACTCTTAAAAAAATGACAGCAAATCAACCGCGATTGCTGCTGTCGCATAAATATGCATTGTTTTTACCCCAAGGATGATGAAATTTCGAATTGGTGTGTGGTAGATAGGTACTACAACTAAAAAGTGAAAAACCGTTTAAAAATAAAAACATTATCCAAAAAAAAAACAACTGACTCCCGTTTTTTTTGAAAAAAGTTTCTATAGAGTATTAGTTTTTGAACTTTTTTTTTTCTTTTTTGCGTCACATTTTAAATGAATATACGATCTTTATCTAATTCACATGACAAGCTTTGATAAGGTAAATTCATGAGGTTGAATAATATGGATATGATATTGAGATCAATAACATCACTGCTACTTATACATATACAATATGTAACAAAAACCCTGTTGTTCCTTCTACCCACGTTTTCAGAATCGGTACACATACGTAATAAAGCAAGTCATTTATAAAAACTGTTTAACAAAAATAATTAAAATAAATATGTAATTATGAATATTTGTAATGTTTAACTGATTTTGATTAGATCAAAGAAAGCCGCCGAACTCGTAGGCTATTGTGCGAAATAAGGATACTTGTAAAATCAGATATTAGAAACAATTTTTAGAATATGTCGATTTTAATAGTTATTTGATATTGAACTCTCGACTAGCCAATGCTTATTTTTAAATTATAACTTCGTAAATGTTGTGCTTGTAGGTAAGTGTATACGTCCCTAAAAGGAACAACAGGGTTTTTGTTACATATTGTATGTTGTCTTACCAACTGTCATAGTTATCATATTCTATGCCACTTTCCCTTTCAAGACCTCAATTTCCAAAGTCCTATTTAATGTCGCAAATTATCGTAAAAACATGAATCGTGGTAACAGTTATAATTCGTGTAATTATGTCATTTGCAAGTTAACTTCATGGTTAAATATCGTCTCGTTTATCGTTATTAGAAGCGGATACTCCAGCTTCCTACATCGTTAAACAGCCGTTTAGCACTTAGTCTATAACTAGCTAAGTTCAAATACGTGTTTCAGTCATTACGGCATTAACAGTTTTCTATAACTTAACTTAATTTGATTCATAACTTTCCTGGGGTAATAAAAATTATCCTGCGTAATTGCGTCCACAGGGTAGATTTAATGGGGGTTAAAATATTGCTTTGCAATTAAAGTTATACAGTCGTAAGTCCACATCTAGATCTTTGAGTTTCGATTTAATTTCATTCTGATGTGATTTTTTTGCCCAAGCTTCTTGTTTTACCTGCGTTTAAACGCAGCATAAGCAGAGCATCTCTTGCTCTGATGTAAAGGAAGCATGACTCTATAGGTACTTTACATCGTATTAATTTATGTTGCCATGTTCTAAGTTCCGGTAAGCTCACATGATTACATTTTAATTATACATGATGAAGCTATTTAATATGTTCGTGTTAGGTACACTATTATCACGTGACAGAACACAGCTATAATTAAGAAAATAACAAAAAATTGCAGCGCATCCCCGATGCACTAAGGCGATTTTTTTTTGGCAATTTATAAAAGTCATGATTTCACGAAATATTCATTCAACGGAGCAATTTGAACCTCACAGTGATGATTTTAATGACTATAATTTTCTAAATACATATTTGTTACGGTCGCAAATCATTTATATTTTGATTTACCTGTTGCAAAATCCTTAATTAATTATTTCGCGCGCCTTAAATAAATATTCAGCAACGCAGTTCCGTTTCGTCACGCGGAAACGCCCATCGGTCACTACTACGTCGCTTCTGCATCGCTATTGTGTTCAGGGACATAAAATATCAGTAAAAATAAGTACCTATAAAGTGTATGCAGAAACGAATAAAAGGTATATCAACAATTCTTACAATGTTATTTCATCATTTGTTGGTGCAGAATTGCACGCAGATTTTAAACTGAGACGTAGTATTTCGAATACATGGTGTACTTAGAATGTTTTGTTTTTAGAACGACTTGTTCTTGAGGCGGAGATTTCTTGAAAACGTTCAAAAAGGTGTTTTTTAAACCATTGTATCTCTTTAACCGTAAATAATTTTGAAAGCAAAAATATATATGGTATTTTCAAGTCTTTTTTGCATACAGTGATGGAACTCAAAACATAATTAAACATACTTTAATGCTTCAAAAAAATCATCAAAGTCACCTCTTAATTATCTTTAAAAGCAGTTTATCCCTTCAATAACAATTATAATTATAATTAAAAATATACCATAAAATTCCAAATGCCACACTGCATTCAGTGATGGTTTAATTATTATTAAATAGTTAATATTTAACTTATACGTTTTGATTTGCACTATTACGATATACGCTTGCTCATTTATTATTCGAATTCATTACAACAGATTTTAACCCGTATCGGATTGCAATAAGAACTATTATCGCCACTATAACGACACTATTTAAAATTACCAGAGCCTTAAGGAAAGTTTTTGGAATAACTTGTACCATCTATTGGGGGGCGCCCAGTTGGGGAAAGCCTATGTCCAGTAGTGGACGTCTTTCTGCTAAAATGAAGATGATGCATGATGATGTAAAGCATTTTTCAGATGGTTAGTTTTGCCACTTTTTACACTTGCATACTTGTATTTGTTTCCATCTTTACAATATTGCAATAGTTTCATTAACCCTGCTTTGCGAAGAACGTGCTTGTATTTCAATCCAAGACGTGCTAGCACCTTGATGTAAATTCTTGCTACATTTATTTTCAGTGTTAAATCTAGGTTTCACACCTGAACAACTGCAACGATCTAAAACCGTTAACTATGACTTGCGACCAACGTCATTATTGAAGAGAAGTACCTAAGCATTCAAACTACGAACAGTCCGGATCAGATAAACGTCAAATCGTACGCAGCTCCAAAGTTATGTTGGCAACATTTTGACAAATTGCGAGTCTGTTGATCTGTGTTATTACAGTAATTGGATATTATATTTCTGGATAATTTTCTTGGATTATTGAGATTGCAGATTGATAAATTTTGAAATAGCGTTGTGATTTGCGTAGCCTTCGAAGTTTGTTCCTCTCTAAAGCTCGCCATTCGATTGTTGCTATATTTGTATCCCCTATTAGAGCCTGTCTAAAGGGCAAAGAGAATGTCATTGAAAATTTGGAAAAGGGTTGACATTTGTGATCTAAATATAAACAAAATTGATTCCGTTAATTCAATTTTGTCGTGTTCGCGTCTACACTTGGTGTTCTATTTAACATTTGTCTTATAATAAATTCTGTTTATTCCAGGTATTAATCAACAATCAATATTTAATGATCGAACCAATATTCTGCAAAAAACGAGAGCGAGTGAGTATTAGTCTACCTATATCCATCACTGTACTTGAGTCGGTACGAGACATCCGAAGCCTGAAAGTCTGACAACCAGTCTTACCAAAGAGTACCATGTTACCCAGTAACTGGGCTGTGGAGCTCAAAAGAATACTGGTGTTCAGCTGCATCCGGTAAGACTGGAAGCCGACCCCTACATAATTGGGAAAAGGCTAGGTAGATGATGTTGGTGATCCAGAACTGTACCTACTTCTCATCTTCATAGATTCACCCAACGTTAAAAGCCACCGCAAAATTCGCTAAACACAGTCCTCCGTGCTGTAACAGTTTTCCAACAATGACTCACTATTGTCACAATTTTATTTTAAACCATTTGTATTCAGCGCCGAAACAGTAAGCTCGATGACTCAGCACATTGGAATTGTTAATGACAGACAGAAGCTGCCTTTGTCTATTTTTAATGAATCAGTGAAATCATTTCAGTTAAAAAAAGCTTTGCACATTTTACGTGAAAGAAATTGAAAGATGATTTTCGCGTTTCTATGCTATCAAGCGCGGTCCAGTTACCGATGTTACCGATGTCATCTGTCATAGTAAATTACTGTCAGGTTTGCAAATGGGTAAATGTCACTTTTTAGCGTCTCTTATTTATGTAACGTCACCTTCACTTTATATTGACTGTGGCGCCCTCTATAGTACATTTTTTTTCCGCAGCCGCGGGTTCTTATGAGAATATTTTCTTGCCTCACACCTTTTAGAGCGATATTTTTCAGTAAACTCTTATTTAGAATTTGCTGGACCAAAATGACAGTTGCGATCGACCTTTTTTTAGCGATAGTAATAGCTGTATTTTGATCTAGCAAATAAAAAGTCTGAGTATACTTCGGGTTTTAGACATATTGATTTGGATTGAACTATCATTTACCATAGCTCGTAAAATTATTGAGAACCAAAAGCCTGCAATATTCTAAGAATTTGTAAAGATATCAAAAGATATTGAAACCTGCCCTCAATAAAGTGAAACAAACATGAACTTCTTTCTCAATAGTTAACTTATTCGACACGTCACGAAATAAATACCGTTTTGTTTCGAAATAAAACTCGTCAAGCCAGAAACTTGGTTGATATCTAATCGTCTGCCACTAAGAATGTCCTTGGATTTCACCGCGAAACTGTTTTAGTCATGCTTTAACTTGGAACTTATGATTTATGACCAACAGAGCGACAGTGAAAGTGTTATGATGCAACAAACCGAATAAAAACTCCTTTCAACGCAAGTTTATGATTGATGAGGGCCTATTCAGGTGTTCAACTTATTTTTTAACCTGTATACCTTTAGCTGGAGTTCGTAGAACCCAATTGTGTGGTACAGGTATACATACCTCTATGCGATTATTACAAATGATCATGGCCAAAAGGTCGACGACTTCGCTAATTCCCGGAAATTATTCCATTAATATTGATTTGTTTATATGCAAAGTGTGAAAATCTGTTTAGTTATGGGAGCGGCCTTATATTTATTACAGCTAAGTAGGTATATGATGGAAGATAAATTAATTACGAGCGTATTTATGACGTGATGTAAAATATAGTTTCCCATTACCCTACTTGTATAATAAGCTAATAGAGCTACTGTTTCAAAATTAATTTCGGTTTTAGAAGAAAGTCAAATTAATTCATTTCTTGATGCAAACGGGCTCTGAGAAGATTTATGAACGTGTTTAGAGGTCATTGTGACTAAACTAATTGATGTATCCGCACGTGTTTATCTTATATCTTGATAGTTGTAAGCTGTGAAATAACATTCGTAAATAGATTTTAACACTAGCAACATACCGCCACGACGGCGCCTCCACAAATTTGAACACATTCCTCGCAAAATTGTTCCAAGCATTGTTGAAATTATATCAAAAACTAGTTTTTGCCAGCGGCTTCGACCGCGTGGAGTTCAAAATTATCACACGGGAACATACTACCGGGATAAAAAATATCCTATGTGTTAATACAGGTTACAAACTATCTGTGTGCTAAATTTCATCCAAATTCATTCGATAGTTTTTGCGTGCAAGAGTAACAAACATCCATACATTCAAACTTTCGCGTTTTTAATATTAGTAAGGATATATTATATACTAGCTGTGCCCGCGACTTCGTCCACTCGGAATAGTTTTTTTACTATAAATAATAATAATAATAAAATATTTATTCACCAAAATAAGAACACTTATTACAAAATTGAACAATGACAGATATACTAAGTAATGGCTTAAATTTTGTAATATTGGGACTATCTGCATCCGAACTAGGTGGTAAACCTGTATCTCGGATTACATTTGATCCCCGTAATAAATGGTGACCATTTAGTAGCCATGTTTAAGTTTTTTTACTATTATTTATATATCAATAAAAACAAATTAAAAATCTAAAATAAAAGTAGCCTAAGTTACTCCTTATTACATCAGCTTCCTGCCAGTGATAGTCCCGTCAAAAACGGTCCAGCCATTTCAGAGATTAGCGGGAACAAACAGACAGACAGACAAAAATTAAAAAAAATATATTTTGGTATATGTACCGTATATATATTCGTATGCATGTAGCAAAAAGCGGTTATTTTAATATTACAAACAGACACTCCAATTTTATTTATATGTATAGATGTATAGATTATATGTATAGATATAAGATATATATAGGTAGTAGGATTAATAGGATACCAAGTCTAGTTTTCGAGATGAAAAAGACGATGATGTGTCTTACAGCATAGTTGCTAAGCCCACGTAACAGCATTTGTGAGTAATGATTTTTCCCTCATTTCAAGGGACAGACCTTACGAAATCACCGCGTAACTGCTATGACTAATTCATTAAAATGTAAGAAACTCATCATACCCGACACCACAGAATCCGGTAGTACTTGTGAGATGTAGATACGCGGTTATTGTGCAATGTTACGTCATCTGCCTCGTTGTTCTAGCGGTTCTTCCATTTCTGAAAGACAGACACAAATCCAGAATCAGACAGCGTTCTGTGTCTGGGTTAATATCTGGTTGATCATCCCCTTCTACATGGGACTTAGATATAGATGGGGGGGTGAAATTTTACACCCACATTTCGCCAGTTTTACCACGTCTTTCAGAGAATACAGGCGTGATGTTAGGAATACCATCATCTGCCTAATCTTTTATGTTGGGGTCGGCTTCCAGTCTAAGCGGATGCAGTTGCATGCCGGTGAAGGGTGGGCGTTTTGGGGGACTGTCTTATGTATTTTGATGTTCGAAAAGTGCCGATTCTCAGCCTAATTTGAATAAGTGACTCTTGATTTTGATTTTGCCAGTATTTGTATCATGGAGCGACTGCCTACCTGAGCTAATAATACGAGAAATACGATATCCCTTGGATAAGACTGGTTGTCAGACTCCCGGGCTTCTGACGACCCATAACGATTGGCAAAGATCCACGAATGACAACCCTCGGCATTACGTGCTTTCTGAGGCACGGAGGGGTCTTGGTATGTATAGATTGTCACCCATCCACGGACCATAGCTTAACCTGGTCAATCGAACCGTGCGGCTGTTATTACGTAGCCACAAGCCCCTCAGTCACGTAAATTACGGTATACGATTTTTGTATTTACTGGAATCTTTTCGTGTGAGAATTTCCGACATTTACGCAGACACACGTCAAAATAAAACATCGCGGTATTTTTTCTCCAAAGTTTCTGTGTTCTTCGATTTGATTGACTACGATTTATGAAAAGTGCTAGAAACGTCAGAAAAGTGGATTCTCTTTCATATTAAAATAATATTTACTTAGTTGTGTTAATATTTTGGTTCATGCTTGATTTTGCAATTTTGTATGCACACACGATATTTATTTTAGCTTTTTAATAGTAGAAAATAAGCTTTCAAAGTCAGTGTTACGTCTAAAGTCAAGAACACACTGATGAAAGACTAAAATATTTTCACCTAAATTCAGATCACTAACATAATTTTATATGTAAGCAGTACGTAATTATCGTAAAAATCGGGATGTAATAATCCTATCCCGTCCATCGCCAATCCCACTATAATAATACTATAAATGTGAGAGTTATGTGTTTGATTGTTTGTTACTCAATCATGTAAAAACGGCCGAAAGGATTTGTATGAAATTTGGCACACAGATAGTTTATAACCTGGATTAACACATAGGATACTTTCAATCCCGGTAATAAGTTCCCGTGGGATAATTTTTGACCTCCAAGCGGACGAAGCCGCTGGCAATTAAAAGCTAGTACAGAAAAAGCTTATGCAGAATTCCAACCATCAAAGACTTGTGAATGAATCCTAAACGCCGAGCTTTTCATAAAACCGTCTTCATTTTTCTTTTGAACCGTTAACAATGCCGCTGGATACATAATTCATGAACTGTAGTGGATTCCTTTGGAACCTAGCCAAGCAAATGTTCACGTTGTGAAGTTATTGTTCTGGTCTCCGTCATCCCCAGAATTGTGTACAATCGTTATGTTTAGACGAGTAGTACATGATGTTAAGAAAGAAGTATGTGCGTTCTTTTGGCAGGAGTTTAAGGGCTCACCCAGACAGAAGTGACGTGACGGTGCGACGCAATTCTCGTAAAAAAAATCCATGAAGTATTCATAGAAGTTGGTCTACCAGAGTCGTGTCGGGCCTGTCTGCGTGAGCCTCGAAATTGCGCGACTTTTTACTAAGTTGCATAAGAAATGATGAAGCCGTTATTGATATTTAATCAGTAGGTTTATAAAAAAAAAATCTCGAGGTATTATTTAAAACCCTGCTGAACTGCTGAACACAGCTGAGTTTTCTTGATTTTCTTAGTAATAGAGGAAATTTTAAACTGTAGTAGTCATTGTAGGAAACCGCGTAAGTAACTTATTCCCAATATTAATGTATGTATTTTCATTTCTGAGAATAACTAAAGCTCTTTCACCACTGCCCCATTAGCAGACACAGGCATTCTCTCGGTGAGAGTCAGTGGGCCGTAATTCACCACGAGGGCCAAGGGCGGCTTAGTAGTGTCACAGGTCTTCGAAAAAAAAAACTTAATTTTTATTAATTTAGTACAGACACTACTGACTCGGAATTAAGGAATTAAACTTAGACGTACCAAACCTTAGTTACAATCACAACTGCCGTTACAAATTACAATGTATGGCTCTTCTAAGAAACTGCACTGTCACTGTGTGTGTATGTGTTTAAATAAAAAATTAACAAGCAATTAAGTTTTGTAAACAGTACGAGTTGTGCCTGTGTTACGTCGAGTCATTGCACTTGGGAGTATTATTGCGCCCGCGCAACGCCGTGACTGCGCGTTTCCTCTCGGCAGATACTTACGGAAAAAAAAATCTATTAGTATTTACAACTTTCGATTATAAGTAGCTAGATGTTTTGGATTTGGTATGCCTTGCTACTCCATCTTCTTGTACATTTTTAAACACACTGAATTTAATTATGTACATATGTTCATCTGTAAAAAATAAGGTATCTACATGGCTCTGTTAAAAACAGTTAAATCGTTTTATATCATCAAATAAATCATAATATGGTCCTTACTCCATTTTTTTATTTAAGTACTAGCTGTGCCCGCGACTTCGACCGCGCGGAATAGTTATTTTTTATTATTTATTTATTTTATATTATATATATACACCGTGAAATTTTAATGGTTGTTTACCCGCAGCGAAATGGTTTTGTCTTGGTAATACAATCGTTTTATAAATAAGTAAAATATTAGAAACAAAAAATGGCAGATTAACCATTGTGAAAAATCACCACGTGCGAGAGTTTTATTTTGCTTTGAACATTTATGCATCGCTGTTACCTTTGTCGGCGGCGGTGCGTGCGATTCCAGTAGTTCCTACAAATTACCTCTAGTGTTACTATTGAGTAGTGTTTTATCGAGTTGATGAAATTTTTTTAATAATTTTAAAACAAAAAAAATTACTTTTACTCTATGCTTCGAAAGTACTCCTTATGGCAAGTTGTTCTGCTGCGGGAAAACAACCATTTAAATTTGACGGTGTATATATTAAGAAAAATAAATAAAATTTCTAAAATAAAAGTAGCCTAAGTTACTCCTTATTACATCAACTACCTGCCAGTGAAAGTCCCGTCAAAAACGGTCCAGCCATTTCAGAGATTAGCGGGAACTCAATTTTTGTCTGTTTGACAGACAAAAATTGAAAAATTGTTATTTTGGTATATGTACCGTATATACACCGTGAAATTGAAATGGTTAATTAATCTGCCATTTTTTGTTTCTAATATTTTATTAATTTATACAAATTATATTACCAAAACAATACCATTTCGCTGCGGGAAAACAACCATTAAAATTTCACGGTGTATATTCCATATGCATGTAGCAAAAAGCGGTTATTTTAATATTACAAACAGACACTCCAATTTTATTTAGATGTAATAAATAGATTTGAAAAAAGTCTATGTCCAGGGGTTGGCCACTTCTGAGTAACACACTAACAGTAGCAATGGCTTTAATTTTAACAGTTCAACAACATTCATTGCGTTATTTACGTTGTTGAGCACACACATTTCTCGAACATATGAAGCAATGGATTAGCAATATCCTTCAAAATGATTCAGATTGTGATTAATAGTTTGTTACGCAATTAGGGTCTTATTCAATTAGGTTTATATCCTGACAAACACCTCTCTCAAGTCAATATTCGGCAGCCGAATGGAAAAACATTCGATCTATCGTTATTTAATATTTACAAAAACAAATAAAAATACGCATACCGGGATTATTGAAGTAACATATACTTTAAAACAATTTTCAATTTCCACAACTCATAAAAAACAATTCATATTCATTATTTATTATCAAAGTATTGTTTTCGAAACTAATGTCATAATGAGAAAACATTTGATTTTTTTATATTAGTTTGTTATGCGTTTACGCTAAAACGGCTGAACGCATTTGGATGAAATTTGGCACCCGAGTAGTAATAGTTGAGTAGACCATGACCAGGAGGCTTAGCACGAGGGCCGTAGATAAGCGGAGACGGAAGAGAAGATAAAAATGACGTTTCTTTGTAGACAACTGACAGTTTTGTACAGAGAAATGTAGACAAGCCATTTCTATTCTATAGTAGAGTAGAAATAAAAAGCGTCATACTAAGTCTGCTGTACTAGGACATAGGATATTTTTATCCCGATATCACCACACGGGACCGAGACTTATGCGAGTAAAACCGCGGGTCGCAGCCAGTCTAACAAATTAACATAAAAATATATTTTATCAAACTAACGTCCGGCTGTCCGGCAGCGGACGGAATTAACATATAAATTAAAAAAGAAAAGAATGGACACGTCTGGCCGACTTTGTTTTTTGTTAATTGCTGTATTAGCATCTAATTATCTCTTCCTGTTTGCTTTTGTAATAGTCAAGTGCGTTAACCAGTAGATTTTTGTTAGATCGACCCAGATCACGATTGTTTGTGATACGAGTTAAGTGAAATTGGTTATCGTACATTAGATCCTTCTGATTTACCTGGATTGTCAATTTTCGGTTTCAATGTGTGATATTCGGGAAGCACTTCTGCTGAGCATAAGGTCCTGGGTTCGATTCCCGGGACGGGAAAATTGTTATTGGGTGTTTCCATCTGGAATCTTCCAGTAGTTTAGAAGTCTGGATTGGGTTTGTGCCCGATAGATGGCAATAGGCTCGCCCCCTGTTACATGGGACTTAAACATAACTGGCGAAATGTGGATGTAGGTACTATATAGGTAGATCTCTGCCTAACCCTTCGGGTATTACCGGCGGCGTTGTGACATTATCACTATAGTGATTTCATTTAAAATTCGTAATCTGAGAATCTATACTATCTGAGTCGAATACGAATGGTCATGACCATGTGCATAAACAATTTATAGAGGTATGACGAATAGGGTGTAAAGTTCACTCTTACTCTAAGGAAAAGGGAGGATACTCCGACCAGACGGGTGTTGTGTCTGGTGGCCCGACGATTAATGTCGGGATGTTTGTATATATGCAGATCGCGCGGTAAACTCTGCTTGCGCGATGTAGCTGATGTAGTTGCGGTGTGACGTTAAGTCTTGAGTAGTTCGCATATGGCATTGTAGATGGCGCCACTTCACTTTTTGTGTTTTCCACATTTGTTGATTTTTGAAGTTTTCGTATGTGGGGGGGCATTGTAGATGTCCGCCACAAATTTAATCCCAACAATAATGAAATTTGATGAAGCGTTTATCTTTTTTTATTCGCTATGAAAACAAAATTAACAATAATACACTTGTACAAAATTGCGTACAAAAATTGTGCTCTCCGATTTGAAACAGTAAAATTCAACAAGTTTTACTAACAATAACCTAATAAATTGTATACTTATTAAAACCTTTCTGAAAGTAAACATAGTTAAAACTTTTGTCAATTTCATTGATAAAAAAGTCACGCACTTTTGAACAAAATTGAGTGTTATGGACATCAGTGAAGAATCGAGTCGATCTTGTCAGGAATTTTGCTTTTATTATTAAAATATAGTGCATGTGCAAATAAACTTTACCTACTTTCGCACAATATAAAACTAATAAACGCTATGTTGTAGAATGCCAATGATGTGTGCTAATAAGGACCACACTTGTTTAGAAAATGCCGAATCACAATAGCCTTGAAAGTTTGAAACCTCCACGTTTATTGTGTGCCATGACGTAATTAATTAAGTACAACGTAAGGAAAATCAAGATGTAATCAACATGTCAGAAAGCATACTTCATTACATAAAAAAAATGCAATTACCCACTCGAAGTTTAGCAAAAAACCAATTGGGTACTTGTTATCTAAAAGTGGTATCGATCTGCGCACACGCATTGTTTTCGAAATTCGAACGTTACGCGATAGGCGGAGGAAATTTTCCGTAATGCCTCCGTAATTGTTTGGAACGTAACAATGGTACATTTCGTATTTCACTTATTCTAACAACGAGGAGTAAGTACTAAAGCGAAGGTAACACATTCGTTTGCTGCCACGATTTATTATTTAATCGTTATTATTTTTACATATACATCATAAATTACTATGTAAGTATTAATAAACGCAATTGTAATCTATTTTCCAACTAACCTTTTTAACCCTCAATTTGTTCTTATTATCAAAATAAATTATAATTGTTTGTTTATTTATATATCGAGAAAATAATAAAACACCCCTGAAACAATTCACAAATCTTTGGGTAGAAAGTACTTAATTACCAATTTTGATACCAGTGTTTTTTTTTCAAATTTTTTAATAATTTTAACACCGTCGCGTCTGAGAAGATAAATTCATTGAAGTCCGCCCGCTTCTTAACAATAATTCCAACATATAGAAGTTTTATGTAATACAAACATTTTATTCATTTCCTGTCTGTGTTTGTTTATTCAATAAAATTAATGATATTCTTCACACCTAGTTACGTACACTCTAATTTATTATAGTCCACTTTTCAGTCTAGCTTGACGTTAGCTATTATAAATCTTAGCTATTTATTATGAAAGTGAAGTAAAAGTAAGTAAAAACAGACGTAGTTTTTATTTTGTTTTATTCTACAGTTTCAATAAATCAAATACAAAACGTAAGTATGTATTATTTCTCCAAAATCTCAATAGTTAAACAAAATTACTTATTCTTTATTATTCCTATGACATATGTATAAGACGAAAATAATTTAAAACGTTATGTTTTATAATTTTTTCGTCTTGTTATACTTCCATTAGCCGTTTCCAGAATAGAAATAATATTTGAAATCAATTGAAACATTTCAGTGCACGCAAATGTACTAACATTTTCAATGTCTACAATCTATACCTTAGTTCATTGCTCCAACTAAACCACTCACTCCACTGCGTCAGTCGAGCTATAAAAGATTGCTATTATTGAAGAAACCAATATTGTGATGATATGAAGGCAAAATATAAAAGTCGATTCGTAACGCACTCTTCGCAAAAGTATGTTTATTTATTCTTTTGATACTGTCGACTATATTTTTAAAGCGATACACTTGGCTTGGGTTGTGATGAGAGATGAATTGTATTTTGTTAGTAATATTCTTTAAATCGATGGCTATATTTTTAAGTCGAGGTGGAATTTTTTTTGTCATTTTAGCTCTCAGAAATTAAAATCAGAATGTGAGATTGGAATCTCGAGACTTCACACACGACATTATAAATCTATGTAGATTTATAAAAATGAATCCCTATTTCACTTGGTCACGGCATCACACGTGAACGGCTGGACCAATTTTGCTAATTCTTTTTTTTTGTGTTTCTTATTGTCAAGAGAAGGTTCTTATGGAAGAAAGTTGCGCGTAACATATCATCATCATCGTTTCAGCCGAAAAAAATCCACTGCTGGACATAAGCCTCCCCCAATTTGGGGGGGTTTGCCCTAATCGTCACGCTTGACAGGAGGGTTGGTAATCGCAGTATGGTGGTAAAATGCATAGAGAACGCTGCTGCCCATTCTCTAGTAAGTCCCTTAGTCGCCTTCTACGACACCCACGGGAACAGATGGGATGGTGCTATTCTTTACGTCCGGCACCACACAGAACGTAACATATAAAAAATGCGAATTCAGTATTCATAGTCTGTCAGGTCAGCTAGTTTATTATAATAATTTCAATCAGAATCATTCTGTAGGATATTGCTAATTCGTTGCTTCATATGTTCCAAAAATTAGTCTGCTCAACATTGTAAATGACGCAATGAACGTTGTTGAAATGTCAAAATGAAAGCTATTCTTACTATTAGTGTTACGCAAAAATATCCCGCTGGACCTTTGTGGCCATTCAAGTTCACGTAAAAGAATAGCACCATCCCATTTCTTCCCGTGGGTGTCGTAGAAGGCGACTAAAGGGACTTACTATTCTTCTCTTCTCTATGCATTTTATCACCATACTGCGATCGCCAACCCGGGCGCCAAGCGTGACGACTATGGCAAATCCCCCCGTTTTGGGGGAGGCTTATGTCCAGCAGTGGACGTCTTTCGACTGATATAATGGTGATGAGGAATTATTACGTAAGCACTACAGGGGGGCGCGTCTATGCTATGCTTATTTTTGATGACATGGGGGATGAGGGGGTCTGGATGGTGATTACGTCAGCAGTATTTTTTTCCCTACTTGTCTATGAATGGCTCGAAGAAAACGATGTCGATATTCCAAAATCACACGAAAGTGAGCAGACACACAACATTGAGCAGCAAACATCCAATGTCATCGAAGACTTAGAGTCATGGATTCGTGTGTCATGGACTGATTTGAATTAATGTACCAAAATTTTAAAAGAAGTTGTTTTGTTCGTTTAAACATTATAATAACTGAATACCATCTCAATAAAATTTGCTTAAGTAAATATTATATGCGTTAAAGTCCTCTATTGGGCCTATTCCTTATTTCTAAACTTATAACTGCGGCTCATGAATCAATGAATAAACCAGGACACGTTGAAAAATGCATGTAACAATGTTTACGTGAGCATGGGACGGGGAGGGGGTAAGAGGCTTTGCCTCCTTTTGCTGATGAGGGGGAGGGAGAGGGGTTAATAATTGCAAAAATCTGCTTACGTAATACTTGAATGGCCCCTTTCCCAAGATGCGTGACTTCATCAGATTTTCCGCCTTCGCCATCTAATTAGTCCCTATCTTCATCAAATTGTCGCTAGCTATTTAGCTAGCTTAAACTACAGCGAAACTATCGCAGATTCTGCGATAGTTTCGCTGTAGTTTTAGGTGATTAACCTAACCAAATTAGCATCAGTAACGGGTGTCGGTAAATTTCCAACTTCCGCGGTTACGTTCGGCTCTGTTTGACACCACACTTTTATATGTATGTATTTACGTCTGTTGCATTGCAATTATGTATTTATGTATATACAATGGGGCCAGAAAACCGGGCGAAGCGGAGTTGGAGACCGTGTTAACTTGAAAATGCAGGTCAAGCTTTGGCGACTGAATTGATTTAAATAACATTACTTACTTAGTTTTTGTGAAGTATGGTTTCGAAAAGAGGTTGCTATATGATCAAAGCTTTTTTCTATCTCTGTATGAGGCATCGTAGAACGAGGTATTTTACGGGGAAGCATGGCACAAAGGGGAGTCGACTATATTCAGCAGTGGGTTGAACAAGGCTGCCAATGATGATGATTTCTGGTTTATATGGATATTTTCAGGTTCTTAAAAGCTCGCTGTAGGAGTAAAATGATAGAAATCGTCATATGTAACGAAAAAGAGCTATGGCCCTGTCCATGCGACATATAATAGAAAGAGACAGATACAAAAGACGCTCCCTGCCTCTGTTTGTGAGATAGTTTTCATGATGGTTTTCGAGGGTGCTAAAACTGATAGTGAGGTCAAAATAAAGTTTAAGTATTTTAATGATAGAAAAAGCGTAAGGAAACTTCGTTCCTGACGGGGTTCCCCCGACCCCATACGTTTTTTTATTATTATTTAAGTAAGTATTCTCAAAAAGCGGAACTTGCTCCAAAAGCGTCGCAAACGCACTGTAAGCTCCATTCCAACTTTGTAGTACACCGTAGTCCCAAGTATCTCAAAGCAAAACAAACAATAGCCATGAGACATTGTAGGTACATAACATTAACATATATTTGCACTAACAACATTACTAGTTAACACGTTTACACGCTCGTAGCATCACGTATGGCCACCACGTGCTTCTAAATGACGTAATCAGCTGATTCATGCGAGCCTGGTACCAACACGAGCAGTGTCCTGAGTATCAAGTTAAAATTATTTATATTCCTATCACTGGAGGAAACGGAATGCGGAAACTAGACTCAAATAACATGCATTTATCGCGACTGGGGAATATAGGATAGTTGGAAATAGGCGCCATTTTATGCACTTTATATGAGTGTATAAAATATAAGTATACATACACATACTTAAACCCACGCCTTCTTCCTATAGATATAGGCTGATATTACAGAACGCCTGCTACGATCCGTACATACTATTTCTTTTGCTTAGTTTACGTTCATACATCGCAACCCTAATTGCGTACCATACTTTGGGGCATTCAAGTATTACGTAAGCACTACAGGGGCGGGGGGGTCTCTGCTTTGCTTATTTTTTATGATATGGGGGATGGAGGGTCTGGATGGTGATTACGTCAGCTGTATTTATTTTTTTGAATTTCTACAAAATTTTGTCGATTTTTTTAACACATATGGCAACCCTACTTGTCTATGAATGGCGCGAAAAAAACGATGTCGATATTCCATAATCACACGAAAGTGAGCAGACACACAACATTGAGCAGCAAACATCCAATGTCATCGAAGACTTAGTCATGGATTCGTGTGTCATGGACTGAAGACTGTTAATTTGAATTAATATACCAACATTTTAAAAGAAGTTTGTTTTGTTATAATATATAAAGATAATAATAAATAAATAAATAAAAACTTTATTGACACAGAAAAACACACTTTAAACTAAACAAATCAACAAATCTTAAACTAAACAAATCTTTAAATTAATCAGTATTACGATGTTAAATCAGTGAACTGTGTGTTAACATTTCTAAATGAATCCTAACGTCTAAACTAGGCCGAGCCTGTATCTTAGACGTTAGTTAGTTCCCGTGGTAAAAAAAACGGACATGACTTTAAAAAATATCATTACAAAAAAAAACAAAACGTAAAAAAATGTTCTTAACTCAAACTAAAGTGTGGGTATAAATAGGTAAGTTATATTTGAGCGTAAGTAAACAAGAACAATTTTTTCTTTCTACCGTACTCTTCTAAATCAAAAACTGACACCACAAAAACTATGAACCTAAGCAATAATAAAATATATAATAGATTTCTGTTTAAGTGCGTTTCTTCTTATAATAAATAGATGTTATTGATGATAATTATGAAAATTGAAAATAATTTAATTTGGTCGTCAGTACGATTTATTTAAATGCAAGTAGAATTTTATTTTAAAATTTTGAATAAATTTTCTACATCATCATAGCTTTGCGACTTGAGCCAGGATATTAAAGCCTTCTTACTTAAGTGGTTGTTAAGTGGGTACATTTTAATAATTTTATTAAGCCTGTTATAAAGCATTGGCCCAAGAAAACATTGAAATTTTTCAATAAATGCTGTTTTAAAGGAAATTGTGGATAGGAAGGAAAAATAACTGAATACCATCTCAATAAAATTTGCTATATGCGTTAAAGTTTTCTATTCCAAACCTATTCCTTATTGTTTACGTTATACTTGAATGGCCCCCTTCAATAACATCCAACTATTTTGAAAGAAACAGCTAATCCATTGCTTTACGAATATTTTTGAGAAATTCTTCTGCTCAACAACTCACATAACGCAATGAATGTTGTTGAAATGTCAAAATGAAAGACAATGCCATTGTAAGTGAGGTACCCAATTATCCCGCTGGTCAGACAAACACGCTGCGCGCGCGCCGATTTCGAATACTTCACGAAGAACATCACCAATAAGGTCACTATTATAATGTCCTCTGTATTAAGTATCTTTATTAGTAAAGTTTCTTAAAACAATATAAAGACTTTTGAAGCACCTTGTTTACGAAGTACTGTAAAATTTGGCACGAAACAAGGTCGGACTCACTCCAAATTGAAGTGTTTTCCTTTAATAAATTAGAAGCACCTAGTAATACAAAATTAACACATTGTTTTGTTAACTAGGGCACTTTGTTAAGGATACAGGCTAAAAAGGTAACTGTCTTCATACTCGTAAGTACATATTTATGTGTTTAGCAAATTAACGACAACTTGCCGTGCGCAGAAATCACAGTCATGATCTAACTTTTCATGCCATTAACACCTTTATTTTGAACGATCCTAAGGCCATAATTACGTGGATAGATTTAACCTAACCGTTGTCATTTATTTAACAGGTGTTTACGAAGTTTCGTGATTCATTCAATGTGGTCAATGCTCTTGAGTGTGTTTTGAATCAATAAAATCTATCAATCATTTCAAGTTTGTAGTGTTTGACGTAAGAGATGTAGCTCTGTTTTGTGCTCGTTTTTTGTTGTTTTGTTCGGAAATATAGCAATAAACATGATTTGTGGAACTGGCCTTATCAATAAAGTTGCAAAACAAACACTGTTAAACACCGTTCTAATCGACTGTTGTGCGTAGCGTTCACAGAGTAAGTACCTCTACCCCGTAATAAATGTTAGTTAACATTTATTGTATGTCAAGAAAATATTGGTGATCAGTGCAGAAAAGCAAAATACTGGTTTATCAGCACTTCACTCTGCTATCTTAAAGAAAAAGTGCTAAATAGCCCTCCAATACATAATATGCGCCTGAATAACTGAAATGTTAAATTTTGTCAATGATTTTTTTCTAAAGCAATGGTAGTTCGACTTACTGCCAAATATTTATAAACACAAATCGTCTGATGATTGTAAATAATGTAACGCAATTTTTATATCAGAGCAAGGTCAACAGGACGCGTGTGGAATTCTACCCACATCCTATTATTTTCCGCAAAGTGTTGTTAAAGAGGCGTAGAATAAAATGATAAAGTAATGATAGAGATAAAAATAATTAGGTGAGGAGGAATGTTTCAAATTGAATAACAACGCTTGCTGACTGATAATATGTAACGATCCAAAAAACGCATGAGAAAACATTAAACATCAGGTATGTGGCAGCATCGACATCACATACGAACTACGCATCAAAATGACGTCACACAATTCTGCATCGCGCATACAACGCCCGACATCAATAGTCGGGTAAGAAGCCCACAAGACAAAACACTCACCTGGACAGAGGATCCTCCCTTTTCTATGGAGGATGAGTGCACTTTACTTTACGCCCTGTTCCTCATGCTTCTATAGGTACAATACTTAGAAGACACTTCGTGTATAGTAGATATAATCTGTGGCACCCGTATGTAACTGGAATAGAGGATTATATAGCACAAGTCGATTATTTATTACTTCGTCAAAACGAGAAATATCGCCATACCAGTTTTGAACATTTTACTACCGCAACAAAAACTAAATCAATTAAAATCCAATTAATCTCCAAACACGCGTACTAAGAGGATATTGATAAAGGAACCGGAGGCATGTTCAATAATTATTTTTTACAATGCATTTCCGTTATAACTTTACTCACTCAATGAATTATTACTGATCACACATCGAATTAACTTAAACAAATTACCCCGAAATGCTAAATACAAGTCAATGGCTGACAGGTTATATGTTGTAAAACTATGAGATCAGATTGGAATCACCCATCGTCTGTAATAAATGACGTAATATTATTTATGATACAAAAATATCCGATGATTGTGGTGTCTGCACGTGTTATTGAACTTTTTTCAGGGTTGTCTAGCGTGTTGATCAAGTGGAATCATGAAAATAGAATTATATGTTCTGAAAACGCAATTGTGAAATTGTGTTCGTGCATAAGTATAATAGCATAATTAGGCTATAATGTTCCCAAAGCTGGGACACAGGCCTCCGCTCTGTGAGAGGTAGTGTGCTGTAATCTACCACGTGGGCCCAGTGCGGGCTGGTAGGTTTGGTCAGAACATAATTGCCAGGAGACAAGACGGTCTAGACAAGTGACAGTCGCTTTAAAAGCGTTTTGTATGCTTACGACTCTCCACAGTAATGACATAAGCTTTTCCGTAGCTTATGCCAGTCCCATACATTTTGACTATTCATCGTCATATTTGATATAGTTTCACTTTGGCCTGGCCCTCTGGTTGAATTGAGTAGGAGAAACTTTGGATTAGTATGTTGTACGGTCTACACTGCCTTGCAGTAATTTAATTGGTTAAATACCTACCTACTTGCCGTTTTCCAAGAATCGTCTGAGGTCAGCAAGTTGTTAATAAACCTACTGAATTATGGAATAGTGTCTGTCGCAGTCTCTCTTTAAAAACTCTCTGACATCATTTGGATGTTTCTCTTTACCCGGGGATTACTCTTTTTCCATGACTGCCACTTTTAGTACGTTTAAATGTATCATAAAGTCTTCGGAATTGACAGCCCTGCTCCCAATTCAATGTAAAATGTTGATCACTAATTGACAGAGTCATAACCGTTCTAGATAATCAGTTGCCACCAAATAAAGTCTGGTGTAGTTCTTTGATTAGCGTTTTATTGCAATGATTTGCTTCCCATAATCAATATTATGGATTTATAGTTTTCAATAGCAGTTTGGTACCATTGCTAGAGTCGTAAACACACTGAAGTTTATTATCTTCAAAAATAGGTCATATCGGGAGTTGGAACAAAGTATAAATATGATACTTGTAAACACGACGTACCTTAGTTCGATGAAGGAACATAAATCTATGGATTTTACTTTAATGGAATCTGAAAACTAGGCCGATCGTATTACTGGTAACAATACCTAAAGTGGTACCATATATTTCATGGCTCCATGTTATTGCCATTGTAAATATAAACCGACGGCGCGACGCGACGCCGCGCATATGAATCGTCAAGTGGCAGGGCGAGGTCTCATCTTGTTAAACACCACACAGTAATTGCATTCCCTATGATCCGTATCTCCAAAGCTGCAAGGACCATTATCGAAGCTCCCGTAGCCAGATCTAATTCTGTATCTTATTCTAGATTCGCTTACAACTGCACATTAGTTTTAATTAATGCAGCTAGTTCAACTGCAATCATATTAATTACACGCTAAGATCTCATTTTCATTGTCAATACTAAAAATAACTTCGAATGTATCTGTGTTGGTATGAGAAACAAGACTTGCAGCTTCAATTAAACGATTGTTTGCAAGACAACTGAGACATTTGAATAGTGGAACCTTACTTTTTTTAACTCTCCAAGTATGGTCAGCGGAGGCCTATTTTTACATACGCATCGCATACTATAATTGGTATGAAAGGACTCGCTGAATGCTGACTAAAAATAGACGAAGAATTTGTATTCAGTACAATTTTGTCTCGAAGCGAACGACAATGCTTGGATAAAAATGCAAGCCCTTTTATACTGCATTATTCTTCCATCCGTATGTAACTTTGTTTTATTGTGCCGCTACTTGATATACATGGAACACCAAATTGTTATCTTGTTGAAGGTTAAGGGTCTTGTATTACACAATTTATTTCATCATTGCCCTTAGGTTCTGAATAAATATTGCCTTAACTTCCATTAAAATTTCAGGAGATATGTTGGCACCTCATGCTACTACAACCTAAACGAATAAAACATTGAATTTAGATAGACTCAATAAACATAAATTAGAAGAGCTCCAATCACTACAGCTCCAATAAACGGTCGATCTTTCTTAAGATAAGCAACCAATGAAATCCCTTCCTCATTTCCATATCATTAAATACACAGTCAATTATATCTCCTTCAGTTCCACAGTTCATCATAAGCCGATTAAATGTTATGGAATAATATCACAAACATATCAACAAACGTGTACCCTAATCCGCAGTGTAAACCACAATCTTAATGTCTATTTTCCATGTACATTTTATGTGAATTTATATTACATCTGATTATGCGATGGATACAGGAATTTATTCGATGAGTAGGTAACATGTAAATTGAACGTTGATACAATCTGGGACATTCCTTTTATATGTTTATAGTAGGGCTGCGTTGTTATTGTTTTTAGATGCAACTTGTTATCTATCTATGTCTGTATTTCGTCCGTCGACAGTTTGTCTATAAAATAACTCTGCGTCTACGTCAATCTGCGATTACGTCAGATCAAAGGAGAAAAAATTATATGGCTGTATTTCTTTTGTGTCTTTTTAGAGTCAAGTTAAAGCCTTTGTGACTTTGATGAATTTGACCTGCTTTTTTGTTTTCAGAAACTTGAGCTTGATTACTATAATTATCTAAGAATTTCTTTCAAACAACGCTTTTCATTTTGACGAGCACGACGTCATCATTGTCATCCCTATCTCCATAGGAATGTATACCAGGTACAGCATTTGATTACCGCCATTCTATGACATATTTAACGAGATCATCGAAACTATGTGATATACCTTTGATATCTAACAATTTCCTCGCTTCCTTACATAGTGTAACTATGAAACAAGTTCTGTTTGCTCATTTATTGTGATATTTATATCCATAGGACTGTTATTACAACTATCTGCAATAATCTTGACTATTTGTTTGGAATATCCAATATTTTCCTGATGGGCTTGGATTTTAAAGTGTTAGGAATCCCAATAACTCTTGCTTAGATATACTCTACTACTACTGGCTCTGGCTTGGTACTGATATAATTTTACAAATGTTTTTTGTCTGCATGGTTTTCTGATACCACACTTTCTATTTCTGACCAAGAATTTTGAGTAATATTTCATTTATTTGTAGACTGCAGTGTAAATTACGTAGCAGGAGGATATTTATGTACTAGTATCTTTGTTCTGTAATATGCCTGCTTCCTGTCAGCGTCGCATTTGTCACAAACCACGTTATGGTTCAAATAACAGACCAACAGTTGACCGCTTTGTATTAGACACTGCTTTCACTGTAATTATAATATTAATTATTCAAGTGCAGTGCTCTGTGAAATTGCACTGCAGTGTTATGAAAGTTCCTATTCTTATAAACTAAGCTAACATAGCGTAAATAATAACAGAAACGTTTTTATTCACACGTAACTTTATGCGTTTTCATAAAGATAATAAAATAATAATTACAAAAATAAAGTTTCCTTTATTTCTAGACTTGATGTCTCGAAAGTTGTTTCAGCTGATGTAATTGCAGAAAAAAGTGATGATAAAATCGTGTGCAGTATTCCTATATTTAAAACGGCAAGTCGTCTTGACGTGACATGTGAAACAATGATTGCAGGTGTTGTTAATTGCGAACGATTCACTTAATTGTACTCTGATGGCTCAATTGAAGCTAATGGCAGTAATTTGGCTTAATGTTGAACACCGATTAATTTAAGATAACGCGAGTAATAATTATAACAGTAGCTTATCTATATTTTTCATCATAGCTATTAAGAATCAAGCCCCCGAAGACGTGATCAGAATCTATGATAGCGGTGGAGTACAAACGATCATGAATTGTATGAGAATCTCAATAATTACAAATGACGTATATAATCATACCACTCCATTACTATCCCTACAGAACACTGCAGGGCAAACGATATGTTAGGATTTTAAAGTATTGATCACCACGCTTGCTCAAGACGGGTTGGCGATTTCAGACGTGTATTACACTAGCTATTACCAGCGGCTTCGCCCTCGTGGAGGTCGAATATTATCCCACAGAAACGTACTACCGGGATAAAAAGTATCCTATGTGTTTAAGCCAGATTATGAACTACCTATTTGCAAAATTTTATCCCAATCCATTCAAAAGTTTTTGCGTGAAAGGGTAACAAACATCTATCCATCAATGCTCACAAACTTTCACATTTATGATATTAGTAGGAGTGGTAAGATACAGGATTCCAGACAAAGTTTTCCTTCACCGATATCATTAATGTTCAAGGTAAACTCAGAACGTACATTTGAATTATATATGCCTGAAGCATCATATATCCTGAAGTTGTGATGTATAAAAGCAAAGTATAAAATATTTACCAATTGCTAAGCCAACAGATTTTGTGTGGCATTCTTCATTGTTACTGATTGATATGGCCATGTCTGGCATACGTTCGGATTGAGGATTACAATTGCCACTTGGCTACTGCCAGCCTCGAGCACTGTGCCAAAGGATAACGATTTGGCACTCGCATTCTTTAAAGTATGTTATTTGGTCATAAAACTTGGAAAGTGGACTTGATGTAGTACAAATATTGATTAAGTGTAAATCTCCTTTCTGTGAGATCTTGATGGCATTCAATTCCATGGCAATTTTCCAACATCAAACATAAGGTGCAAAATTCTAATTACATTAACATTTTCCATAAAATCACAAACAAAGTTATATTCCCTGGGATATCTTACTCTTGACACTGCAATAAATTAATCTGAAGTAGGAGCAAAAGAAATAAACGCGTTTTATTGCCTCCACCTATATTTACGAGACAACGTCCAGGGTATAAAATTGGCATCCTCTGGAAACTTTAAACGTAACGTAATAATAGACGTGTAAGCACGTTCATCGTTGAGGACTGGTTATACGTCTCTCAATTGTTATCTGATTGGCTACAATAGCTTTAATAACCCCAAATCAATCATATGATTGGAAGGCACCGGATTCAATTAGTGATTAATTCGATTTTCTACTTACAGTAATGAGGATCGTGTCTGGTATTAATATTTTTATGGTTATTAATGAAATGTCATCAATTTAACCCGTTAACTCATTCTTCTCAAAGTTAAGCCTGTAGGTGTAGTCTTTTTTTAGGGGTTTAATATTAATTTTTATTATAATCAGAATCTACCGTTGCTTAATATTAATTGTAAATCAACATCAATACGGGATCTTGCGCAACCTCACGTGCTTGTATTATTATTAATTGACGGGCAGTTCAATGCCAAATGCTCCCATTGATAAAGGCATGCGCGTCCTGGTTCACATGGTATTCAGTCACTATCTTAATTGGGAAGGTCATTGCTAATCATTATTTTGAACGTAGAAGTTCAGCCCAATATGTTAATGTTTTATCAGACAACGATACAACACGGACAGAGTTTAACATAACTACAGAACATTTAAAATGAGATGTATCAAGTTGACCTTGTTTTTACATAAACTTAGCATTTCTCCTCTTCTTCACTTCATGTTTTATTCACGTCTACAATCTATTACCTACATTCTGACCTCTAAACCTAGCCAATCTGTTAGCTACATACCGCGTACCTCATTCCGAGGTCGTATCCTTTTTCTGCTTTATTAAGACACTACATTTCATATGTAATATGCGTCTACTGTCACATCAAGGCATTAATTCACAATTTACTGCGCCGAGTCGCGTTGGTGACTAATTTCACCAAGGCCAAAGACGATCCATTATTATTTATTACCTTATGAAATGATTCCCTTACCAAACATTACATTTCCAACCTTATGACCAACAAATAAAGTTGGTTTTCATTTTGTGCTGATGGAATTGAAATCTTATTTGGACCCTTTACTACATCTGTGAGTCACAAAAGCGAATTAATGTGTTACTAAAAATAGTGCGAATGTAACCTAACGTTTTATGTGCAAACAACTACGATTGTTAGCAGAAAATTTCTTTGTCTTAAATGTCAGTTATCGTTTGTTGTATTTTTAGAAGCCCTGTTGTTGCGTATACTTTTTCTTTTCCAAAGATCGTATTATCTTTCTGTATTGTCAAATCATTGATTATTTTGTGTGTTCCGTTTATGTTATTTTCCACATCACCTTTATAACTTTTCGGTACATACGTTACTTCTGTGTCAAGTGTTTCGACATCAAACAAACAGTTCATGTGGCGGTGCGTGACCGTTTTAGGTAAATTTTATGGCAGGTGCCAGCAATTTGTTTATATCCATCGTGTTTATTCTACTCAGGGCTACCCTTTGTACTAAATTCTTTGTAGCTTTTTTATGTCTTGTGGTTTAAGTTCTTCTATAGTTTACATTCAACTCGATAGTATTTCACTTCCACGAATAAACATAATTCATTCTTTGAATTCGATCATTCAATAAATTTATCTATGCACTTATTAGGCTTAGCTTTGAATATGTGGTTGTGTCATGTTCTTACTTCGATTTTCAATTTCTTGTTGTTTGAAACCCTATTCTTATCGCTCAAAGACTCTTTATTATTCTTTGCGTGCTTGTAAACTGTTCTATAGAACACATTGACCCGCACTCTCTCCTGTTATATGTCTGTTCGCGGGTCGGTTTGTGCGTGCACCATGGGTTCCCGTCATTATATATAGAATTACAACATTTCTTCTTAAAACAGAGTTTTACTTACGAAACGCTGGTTCCCGTTATAGTCAATTTATTGAGAAACTGCGACTGAAGCTGTTTCAAAGAAACATGTGGCTTACAACAGATCTTGGAATTTCTTTAGTTGCTGCTACTATGTTACTGTTTAAACAGTGTAGGTTAAATTATAAAAGCTTCTTATATTTCAACTGCTGTTATAATCGGCCCAACATTTTTATGCCCATCGTAAAACAATTTTGTTTTTCGTCACTGCTGTTAACAGGAGTGTACTTATAATTCATGAGCCCTATTACACTCCCCGTAGAGCTGTTCAAGTACATCATTGTTGCGAATGCAGTGCTGTTCACTACAAAGGGCCTGAGGGTACTTACCGTGCTGATTATGCACTTTGTTCAAATTGTACAATCATATGCCTCAAGTATATTGCATTTTTGGGAGTTATTTTGGCAAAAGTTTTCAATATACTTTCGGTTGTCTAAACCTCTTCTTCTCTAGTGATCATAGTACATGGATCGTGATTTTCGTCTAACGATTCCCAGTCTGACGTCAGTTGATGTCATTCCCTTTTGCTTCCTCGTCATTCTCATCACGAACTTAGTCATCTATAACTTTATATATGTTCACTATTTTATGCACAACTAAAATGATTATTTCTTTTTAAATGGGTTTTTTTTTTTTCAACCAAAAAGCTATTCGCAATGCTTTACACGAGACTGCACTCCCCTTTACAACGACTCATCCAGTGCGTACTAACTGGCGTCCCACTGTGTAATACTGGCTGCTATTGCTTTTTTGTGCGCAAGTTCACCTGCTGTGCGCTCGTGAGTAATGAGCCTGATATTAAGCCGTTCGTTATTATTGTAGTGAGAACCTAGCATTAGTTTGTGAAATATGTGCTGTATGTACTGGGCCTGTTTTCGGCTGTATTTACGCTTTATCAATAAATGTACACACTTTCTTCGATTTAACATGTTTAGAACAAAAACGGCTCTCGTCTATCTTTAAGTTTTGTTTGGAATTTCCGTGATATTTCATAAAGTTGCATTCCGATAACAGTTGCACAAGATTCTTTGTCGTCATCCATCATTCCAAGAGATCCATAACTTTTATGAAGTGTAAAAATAACCATGACTTACACTTATCTTCCTTTACTCCTTACGTTGCCCCCTTATCAATATTATTTTGCCACATTTCGAAATGTGATTGCCTTTAGTGGAATGATTATATCCCCAATATAATTACTTACACGAGAAGATGATAACAAACAGTAAATTCATCTATTCGACTTGAAATTTGGCTGTAGCACTCGCAGTTTAAGTCATTTAAATTAAAATATTCGTTTTTTTTAGTTAAACTAACAGCGGCGTTTCGTAGACCGTTCGTAGTCATCGACCTCCCCTTCCCTCTACCCTCCTAACTATGACGTCAATAGAACATAGCCTTTAATCTCATTTGGAAGGATAACCAAAATCCGTTTGCCCGTAAATTGATACTAATCGGGCACCTACCCATCTACCCTTTGTCTGTAAGTATATAATTCAATAGACATAACAACCTTTTTCGTCACGAATCACGATGTTAAAGTGATGACGTGAAAACTCTCTGAATATAAACAATCGTGATATTACTACGTTAAAGTAATTGTGCTTGTTTGTTTTGTTGTATCTTCCAAATAAACAAGTTGATCTTGCAATTGACTGAGTACACGCCAACAACATTTGTTCATTGTTCGACAATAGATACATCCATCACATCGACGTCATTCTTAAAACAAAAGACGATACCATAAACAGGTACAGTATAGATTAACAAACGAAAGAAAAATAACCTAGTAACAGTCAAAACGTCGATCTTATAACAAAAGACAATCTTAGAATTAATTCTGAAACAAAAGAGCCGCCAACAATTTTCTCCATATACGTCAGTTAGTTAGCAACATTTTCCCGACCTACGACAACAGCGGCCGTTCACCCCAGCGACGTTCCACTTGACAATCTCCATGTAACACCCTTCTTGCTGACGCGGGAGTCGAGGCTGCATTCAAGTGTTCGTCTCTCAGATAAAACTGCTGCACAAAGCCTTTCCCAAGAGCCCTCGACGTGCGCGATTCTATTCTAAAAAGGGAAGTTGCATTTTTCGCTGCAGCTTACTTTTCACGTATCGGGAACAGACTGGTGCTTCAGATAATTACTAAGGGTCTTCTTTGTGAGCTTTGATGGTCATTCCTTGAGTCGCCGTTTGTATGTCTTCGACGAAAAGGGTTGGTTTAGATACCTATTATCTATTCATTCGCTTGATCGCCTGTACGGTAAATACGAACCCTGGACCGTTTATTATTATGGCCTATTCGATTAACCGATTCGTTGTGTTGAAGTAGCGGACTTCAGTGTGGTCTCCACATACGGTAGTCCATCTATCTGTAAAACCCTTTCATACAAAATTAAAGACTGTAAAAAGCAAAATAACTGAAGTAGTAGCCTTCGTTCGACACCATAAAAGTAACGAATTGATTAATTTCTAATCATCTGCTTACACTTAACTGACGTTTACTGCCAACGATTTCAATGAGACTACAGTTAACTCAATCATGTAGAAAAGATTAGCTATAGTTAACTTAGAACTGTGATAGCATAAACCTTTAATCTAAACATTATTCAATCTAAACGGAAATGTGTCAGTTAAAGCACGACTAAAGAATATAAGTGGCTCAATATTAACATCGCAAAGGTAACACTTATGTACAGGGCTTCCGTTCTATTTACACACATTGTGTGTACGGACTAATGAATTCACTACAGTTGCAGATCAAAAGATATTCACGTCCGTGCCCCAAGCTGCAAATATAACATTTGCATAGACCAAAGTAAAAGCGCCCTTAAATGCACCTGGAGTAGGATTCAGGATAGACGCAGATATCAATCAAGCAAAGCCAAAGTTCGATGAAAACGATGCAACGAATGAATATGACCCTTAATCCCTTGACGTAGAATTTAGAAGAACTGCAGAGGTATGAATGGTGGTTGAAGACTAAAACAGTAGTGTTGGGAACGAACGCGTTATTACAACGCAGATGATTGATAATAAACTCCTTTCATTACCATGAAATATTGTATCAGTGGAAAATCGTAAATAGGAACGGGAAATGAAAATGTTTATCTACGAAAATCTAGTGTTTGTTCTGAATAACTACAGATATCATTTGGATCATCTTGTTATCATAAACAATGGAAGTTCCTCGAAACAAGATTTGAAAATACAACATAGAGCAGACTAAAGAAAGATAAATTGTGTTAAAGATAAAATAACTAAAACAAGACATTGTACTTGCTATAAATAGTAAAAAAACACGTAACGACCAACGATTTACAAAATTCCTATTCCATCCTAGTCACATTAAAAAACATTCCCAACATTTACAAACAAATTGCCAAGGATACAAAATATATAGCAGTCCAACGTAATGTGCAGCACGTCCTGCCGACTTCCGCTGCGCAGGCGCCGCCGGCACTGACACTGACCCGTTCCCACGAAGCCCGATAACTAAGCATGCTATAGAAATATTTTACTTCTGCCATACTTCTTCCAAAGCCCGCACACATACGCAATCTCTGCTCACAGGGACTGCTAAGTTCCTGTGTTCTGGATTGTCGGTTTGATATAGGTATGTGAGACTACTACCATTCCTCTTGTAAAGCAAGTATATAATGTTTGCTTACACGGACTGGTAAGTTCCTGTTGTCTGGTTTGTCTGTGTGACAGGCGCACGGAACATTTCAGCGTTGTCTCTGACATTGCAGATGTCAACATGCGTCAGCAACCACTTATCATCAAATGTGCCGCCCGCTTCTGCTACATGCAAACGAACAAAATGGAATATTACATGTATATTCCCCTTAACTTCAACTTATGATTAGTGTAAATGAGCTTCGCGTATGTGTGCGTAGGCGACAGAGGAGTATATATCATTGAAACAGTATTTAATCTGGGCCGTCAGGAAGCCTGTTATTTATGCCGGCAATAATTGTAACGGGATTATCAAGGTATGCAAAACTGACACTTGGAAAGGCGAAAATAATAAGCCCTCATCAAGGGCTTATTATTTTTATCCTTACCTTGTGATTCTTATTTAGTTCAGAATTGGATTCGTGAGATTTGTATGGTTACTGCAGTATCAATAAATAGTGATCAGTAATGTCGATGAGTAACGTTATAAAATTCTTCCTTGCGCTTATTACAGCGCTGCAGTATCACCCTCACACGTTTAACCTTATCACCAGGAGTGAATTGCGTGTCTCCTATCTTTCTCCTCATCAACTTCATTACCACATCCATAATACGCATCATCACGAAACTTGTCACCGCCTACATTCCGTGCCATAATCTCATTAAAACCATGTCTCTTATACGTCTTCCTGCTTCACGGGTGTCACACGTACGCGCAGTTTCTAGCGTCATGCTATTTCTACAGATATTAAATGAGATTTGTTTCAATTCTACATTTCCTTGTTGGGCAGTAGCGATTTTTGCGTTGCATGTAAATGTAATCTAAAGGTTTAATTAAGTACATCCACTACCTGTTCAATAATTGCATTGAGGTTAGCTAGAGAATCATTAGCATGTTCAATTGTTGTGTAGATCTTTCTAAAATCTTTATTGTCTTATCGATTATTTGAATCTATGTTAATTTTAAATTAAGCCCTATTTTCGAATATTACCGCTTATATTAACTCCGTTTTTTTTCTTTGTTTTCAGGTATGTTGAAAAACCCATACACCGTCAGCCAAATCACCTCGGAATCCGATTCACCTCGGAATCGGTGTGTATGTTTCTGCTTTAACTTCGCGGTTTTCAATATATAAATATAGGAAGGGACTCATTTCTAGGTTGGGCGGCTCGGATTTCACTGAGAATTGATCTTGTTTGCGAGCATCAATTACTGTGTGCTCGGTAACTAGTAATTAAACAAGCTGTCTCTTGTGCCATTTATATTCCCGCAAGGTGGTCGCCCCTGAGACATCAAACGCCCAACTCATATTTTAACTTACCTCCTATTTCTCTTCATTTCGCTTTATTAGCATAGCAACGTTTATGAATTTTTCATCCATTTAACATTAGCTATTTCAAGATGCCCCACAATTTATCGTCAATTCTCAGATGTTTTATTTTCATATCTCACCCAATCCGTGACGAGAAAAATTACAATAATTTCTCGAATGTTTATATGTTTACACTAACCTTGGCAACGAACGAACAATTTAATGAATCGGAAAAATCTCGAGTTGTTGTGTGAAACATTAAACATTACAGTTCCAGGAACATTATTTAAGTGAATTTCGTGTCCAGTGATATAAACATTCGCGCATGCGTGCTCGGCTGCGCCCGCGCCGAGCCGCCGCCGCGTCTGCGCAACACCCTATATTTATCCTCTCAAGGGTTTCCTGCTCGAAATGTTTATTAATTTATATATATGTTAACCGTTTGTTTACGCACACACCACGTGGCGGGGCCAATGAACTTTCCCATGATATTTTTGCTTTTACTTTTGTGAAATTCTTTGAACGTATGTTTTTATAAACGGCAATATAAAAATAACACCGCTTTAATGATAACTCCACGGTCATTAACGACTGTCATTTCACCACTTCATATTTCTCATCTTTATTTCATTTCGTCTCGACCTTGCTTTTCTCTTGATGCACTTTGTAACACCTTGCAAGAGTGTTGAAAGAAACTATTTCTGTTGTTGTATGTTTTCGGTTACAATTTATTTGTTATTATTATAGACTCTTCTCGATTTCCCAACTATGTTTCTTGGAAAACACACTGAGGTGAAACCGGACTTACCAATTACCAATTTGGAAATGAGTATCGCCTTTCTACTTTATAGCGCAGTGTGAGACGCATAGCAAAACTAATCATTGTATAATTTAAAGCCCTGTCAAGGGACCGATGGCTCTCTGGTCTCCACGTACTACTTTCTATTTAATGGATATGTCCAACCCGTCAAACTCGCTATCCTTGTCAGGCCGACCTCGATCGCACACACTTTATATATTGTGTATTCCGCGAATCCAATCAAAACGCTAATTATTTTACGAGCTAATTGCATAGTTCACATATTTACATTTTACCTTTTATGAGAGTGAAATTAATATTGACATCGAACAGGTTTCTATTGAAACAGTTTTATGTTAGCTAATCGGCAAAGAGAGCTGGATTGAAATCAATGTTGCTGATTGTTGTTGTTCCAATATCACATCACCCTGACGTCACGCAAAATCCTGCATCGCGCAAGCAAAGTTCGACGCGAAACTAGCATACATATTTATATACATAGTCCCCACATCAATAGTCGGGCAGTAACTCACCAGAGACAACACCCGCCGTCGGAAGATTCTCCCTTTTTTAGAGGATGGAGGAATTTTCACCCTGTTCCTCATACCTTTGGGTTGAGAATCGTCACGTAGCTCTTGATTTTTCATTCAATCGCAAACTAGTGCTTTCCTTCTTCCTATCTTTCCCATCCTGTGATACAAAAATATGTCAGTCACGATTAACTTTTATTCAAATCATTAAACTATTTCACGGTGTTCTTTGTGATACTTCTCCTATGACCACACACATTACACCGTACACTTTTCTATTGTCAGACACCACCACAAATTAGGTAGATTAAATAACTTCAATCAACAATATATTTTACCAACATAAAAATAAAGTACATTTCGATATGCCTCTCAAAGGCAGCAATTATGCGGCAAATTCGTTGTAATGTATGGGGTGTTAGAACCATGATGAAATGTTAAATTTTGTAAGGGATACAGTCACAGCGAGGTCTTTCGAAACATAATATGATTGTTCTTTTGTTGACCGCGTTATTTCAATGTGCTATGGAAGTTTCACTTTTGATTCATGAAATATGTAACCTGCTTACAATGGAAAATTATGTTCATTCATCGTTGTTGATTCGAAGTACGAAACAATGATCAAACAAACTGACTACTGATCATTCAAAAATGCGTTTGTTATCAAACCTGTTACGAGGAATGTAGAAGTACTGAGAAGTAGGTAAATGAGACATTGATTTATATAATTCTGTCAAAGTTATCGTGTACTGCATGAATAAGCTTCAATTCATATACATATGAAAATATGCAACATATGAATGCAAATCCTTTTATATTATTCTAAATCCTATTAATACAAGCCTGCATAGTTGCATATGTAATAAATTCAGGACCTTAGCTGTCAATCATGTGATCAATGTCAGACAGTACAGTCGGGCACACAAAGCGGACGTGGCGCTCTAAATCCGTGGCGCACGCGCAAGTATTGTGACGGGGTTGTCTTTAGCGGCTGTTGTGTAGTAGCTAATTATATCAATTTGTAATTAGTGACAAGTTGAGATGTATGGGTGTGGCCTGTGACGGCTGAATAGTGTTCGTAATTTGTTAGTCTATGTCGCTTATTAATTAATTTTGCCTGATCGACAGTTCTGTCAATAATTAAAATGTGGTTATCTACTTCCGACGTGTATCGAATAACTGGCGCTTTCACGACCGATTTTTTTGTTGTTGACCTGTTTTAGAAAGAGCTTTGCGGTATACAAAATGTTGTCTACAGTCGATGTGGAGACGACAATACGATAATAAATTTAAACATTGGCAATAGTAATGCATAGAGTATTTTGATTGCTATCAAATAAATACAAACATCGGTATATATGGGTCGACTATGGGATTTGTCAATCTTTGACAAATCCTGTAACCAGCAGGCTTAGCACGAGCATCGATTTGTCAACGGAAGAATAGACATAACTATTAACTAAATGATGTACAATAGGAGAAGATAGCTATGTTCTTTTATTAATTATCACAGTTAAGCGTTCTAAACGAATCATGATTTTGTAGATAATCGTATGTACTTTGTGGCCGTCGAGTAGAAATTTTGTTGTCAGTGTGATTTTGACAGTTTGGGAAGAAATATTCTTCTGAAATCGTCTACGTAAAAAAGGACTTAGACAAAGATCGTTAGAAACGAAAGACAAAATGACAGATTGTGGAAGAATATCTACGGTGCGATGTCAAAAATAGAGGAACGAAATGTGACTCTGTATAGAAAAGCACTGTCTATTCTTCGTAGAAATAGAAAGGGTCATGCTAAGCCTGCTGTGGTCGCACTGTGCTCGACATTCGACCATAAAAATAATAGCTTTCTGACCTTTTATTGTAATTTCTTTTTTATATGCATTTGCATATTATTCATACTATTTTAAGTCTGTTAGCTTATAAATTATGTGAATATTATAGTATAATATAGTCTTTAAAAATAAAAAAATTGTCTACAAATACAACTGTCTCTAAAAGTACCTAATTATTAATTAATCAAATTTATAAATATAACACCTGCAAACTTGTACGTAAGATAATTAATAGAGACATACTCGTACATACACAAATTAAATTTGTGCAAAAGAATGCAAATTAAAATGCGCATAGCGAGGCAGGTTACATATAATCTTGGGAGCACTGAGGACAAACTACGGTAGAAAAAGACTGTTGTATATGAGGGGGCTCAACTCCATTACTATATACCTAAAGTCATTAAAGAATCCAAATCGCTTCCAACTTTTAAAAGGCTATTGAAACATCATGTCTTAAATAGTTTTTAAATTTTATGTTAATACTTTTATTTTATACCTTAATTCTTGATTTTAACCCAGCAAAACCGTCACATAAGTCAATTTTTATGTTTTTCCTCATAAA
Source organism: Polymixis lichenea (assembly GCA_949091785.1). NCBI lineage: Eukaryota > Metazoa > Arthropoda > Insecta > Lepidoptera > Noctuidae > Polymixis > Polymixis lichenea. The sequence continues at coordinate 5,182,254 of OX420938.1, forward strand.
AGTGAATATTGTATTATTTTTGATAGAAATAAATTATGAAACTACATGACTATGTGTTAAAAATTACAATTATTAGTGGGAAACTTACTTGTGTCAGTCTGAAGAAAATTACGAGTAAAACCACCCAACAGCTAATATAACTACAATATAAACTCCAGACTTATCTCATAAAAGTTTGAACATAATTTAAAGTTATTACATGTTTTATGCGAAAGCCTAATGTGTTAGAAAGTAAGAGTTGACAGTAAGGACACTTTCACACGTACATTTAACTACCTACTTCATATAATATTTTGATTTTATAGCAAACATTATCTTGACGTTTTCCTGTATTTAAAGGTCAAAGACGTATGATTCAAACTTTCAGTCTAGATATTAAAAAGCCTTCCTTTTTTAGGTGTCATATAATCTTCAGCTGCTAGCTTCTGCCCGTGACGTCCTCCATGTGTTTCTATCTCAATATGAAATAGGTATATCCTGTGACCCTTCCCGTTAGCGAGAAAGAGTTTTTGGAATCAGATCAGTAGTTCCAAAGATTAGTAGTCAGTACATACAGACGCAGAAGTTTTGCCTCTTTATAATATTAGTACAGATACTGGAGAGGTAGTTCAAGAGTATACCCAAGGGCAATATTTAATGAAGCCATAAAAAAACCCCCGATCCAAACAAAAACTCTAAAAAGTAAAAAATTAATATTTATTGGCCGTTTAAGTTGTAGGTAGTATTTTGATCAAGGCATTGTCAAGTCGGGGGACGGCTAATGTTCCTCCTGTGTTTGGCGTTTTCAATGACCGTCCCCCGACTTGACAATGCCTTGATCGAAATACTACCTACAATTTAAACGACCAATAAATATTATTTTTTACTTTTTAGAGTTTTTGTTTGGGTCGGGGGTTTTTTAAATTTTTAATTTAACTTTTATTTACCACTTTTTAAACTTAATGTCTCGCTTACATTTTCGCAGCGTTGCGTTTGTTTCCCACAGTGAAGTTTGTTATTAAATTTATTCTCATTCCTCGTCGTGATCACCATTTATCCATAAACTATTCATTGAGACCTTTTCAATGAGCCCAAACACGATACGTCTGCTGTTTGTGTGTGATAAGTTACTTGGGTATCCTGGAAATTGCAGGTGTTACTCCAGCATCAGTTCAAGGTTAATTTGTTTGTCTAATATCATTGAAGTAATAGAATACCAAATTTCGACTTGCTCAGACCCGTGGAAGATGCTCAAATCCCTTCATCAACCAGAAAAGAGCTGATCATCTGCAACACACACACACACACACACGCACACACACCCTCACACACACGCACACACACACAGACACGTCAAACTTATAACACCACGTCGTTTTTGCGCCGGGGTTTAAAAAGTAGGAGGTTCTAAGTATTTTTGTTAATGGAAGCATTACCAAATCCAGTCTGCGAAACATGATAATCCTGGCAATATTATCTGATTCTTTACTGTCTGTCATTCGAATTTCGAAGGCTCATTGGTATTTTGTAGTGACCATCCATCATGATAAGGCAACTTCAACACAATTTGTTCTTGAGCAGTAGTTGCCCAGTGGTATCGGCCGCGACCTCCAATTTGTAGGTCGTAGGTTCGAACCCTGACAGGTGCTTCACTTTGTGTAAATTATTTCATCACCACTGCTCTCAAAACGGTGAAGGAAAGCACCGTGCGCGAACCATATATCCCAGAACCAAAAATTCGAAGTCATGTAAAATCTACCACATGCACCGGGCCCGTGTGGTGGATTAAGGCCCACTCCCTCTCGCAGAGTGGAGGCCTGTGTCCCAGCAGTGGGCACAGGGCCGATTCTAGCTAGTCTTAGTTCTTACAGCAAAAGTCAGAACCATATCTTAAGTGGTGATTTCATTCTAGCTTGCTTATATTGATAACATCACTAACACAGATTTCACAGAACGATAAAATACAAATGCTTTGTTTTTCGTTTTCCTTCTGCAGAAAACTAATAAAACACAGGAATGTTGCATTTATTCGATATTTCACACTACATTTAGCGATTTAACTGTGACTTTTCACACCTCCTCTTTGTACTAATCAGTCGCGTACAATCAACCTGACTGAACTGTACCAGTTGTGTGGAATAACCACACGACATTGGGTTTTATTGTAAAGGTATTAAGTTGGATTATCGCGTGTGGGTTTTGTGTGATGATAAGGTAATGTGTTGTAGAGTGCTCGGAGCAGTTCGTGACTGGATCTTCCTATTGTTGTATGCTACACATTGTCCTTACGTTCAGCGAGCTAATTTTAGCTTTTTGTTTTTTTATGTCTCAAAAGGATTTTCTTGTGCCCTACATATCGGTGTTTAGTATGAGATTGATGTTTAGAGTATCAAATTATTTCAGTTTCTCTACGATATAATTCTTGGAAATTATTGTTGTGTTATTTTGAGCAGCTATTGCAGTTAATAAAAAAATAAATCAACTAGAATTAGGTATTTTTCGTCTTCTCTTTGTGCAGAAACGTAAAAACAAGAACCCATTTCCACCAAAAGAGCCCGGGCCTATGCTTATGACCACAGGATGGTTGTGAAAACTTGCAACTGTCAACTTCATTTGTAAGCCCGATTCAGCGCCGAGTATACGCGATTCGGCGTCACCGAAGTCAAAGTCAAATAATTTATTTCAAATAGACACATAAAAGGCACTTCTGAACGTCGAAAAAAAAGTCTGGTCCGCATGATTAGAGCCGAGTATAACCGATTGGGGGCCTACTCCCTAACCAAGAACCCCGAAATTTCAGCAAGTTACGGGTGGTTCCAACTCCGTATCACTTACGTACGTAAGGTTAGTTTTGGGCCCGAAATAAGAATGAATGACAACACTTTTCCATCAATATTCATTAATCGGCAGTAAGAGTGACTTCGAAGTTCCAAACTAAGTACTTTCGGACGGGCCCGTAGTTTCGTTGACGGAGTTAGAGAGGAGGCCTCTCAGACCCGAGACTGACGGTTCAATTTCGTTCATTATTCAAAAAAATCACAAAGTTAGCCCTAAGAAGTTTTCTTAAAAAAAAAACAACAACAACAACAAAAACGGCAGTGTGTCCAACTTAAAAACATCATGCCATATAAAAAGCCTCGCAAAAAGCTAAGGGCACTTACCGAAAAACATCACTATTGATTAGCTTTTTTACGTTTTTTTACGTTCACGTTTCTATAGTACGTAGATAAATGATAGTGATAGATCGTCGTGAATCATGGTGTCAGTGACCTTAGCACAATGGTTTACGATCAAAGTACTTATGTACGGTCGCCAAACGAGAAATCGTTTGGCGACCGAATTAACCAGGGTCGTTGGAAATACTTGAATTTTAGTACGAAACCGATGGATGTTTCCGAATAAAATTTAATTTAATTAATAGAAAACAAACAGTTCATTTATCAAATTAATTAATTAATTTTATATATTTATTTCAGATGTACAGTGGTCCATAGTTGCACACTCATACAATTTAATTATAAACTATTTCAAAATTTAAAACAGATAAAAACCCAAAATAAAATTGTGCATAATTAAATTAAAAATAACAACAACTCATTAAAATAATAATAACATTTGTCAAAGACTTATAAAAGTGTCAGAATCGAATAAAAATAAAATGAAATGGTCGGTTTCTCACTAAACTTTTACTGTATCCGATGACCGTGGTTACTTATCTCTTTTGGTGACTGTACGTAATTGTCTCATGTGATGGCTGTTACAGCATAAGGTGATTTTTTTATGTTATCTATGCATTATGATGTGCTTTGTGTGACGAGAACTTGAATGTTTGATTGGTTAGAACGATTACATAAATGGGACTGTGAGAAATCGATTTAAATTAACATCGCATAGTATCACGCCTGTAATTTCTGAAGAGTTAGGCAGTGATGTACTATCGAGGAAAATTACATCTGAACAATTTGAAAACAAAATCGCGTGCACACAATGACCATATCTGATAACAAGCGTTACTATAGCGGCTGAGCGCTGCAAACAATAATAGTCCTTACGGTGTAGAGATGCTAGTTTCCTCGATGGTACCTATAGTACACCTACATTTCGCCAGTTATGTTATCTTCCATGTAAAAGGAGGTGACCGGCAAAACCATAATCTTTAAATAAAATAAGATTCTCTCAAATCAAAATAAAAAATCTCATTAATGATAATTGAACTCATAGTGTAGAGAGGCTTCACATGTTTTTTTTTTTTCGGTTTTTTAATTTAATAACTTTATTTTATTTTTATACTGAAACGATAGCAATCCGTACTAATTTGTATAAATTTGAGAGCCCTGGTATATAACACAACTTTAATCTTAGCTTAGGTGCCGGAGGTAATAATCAGTGATTTATGCAATTAAAAATAGTTAAAAAAAACTAAAATACACGCTTTAAAAACCAAACTAAAAAAGTAGAAAATAATTTGATTCGTGGGGTGCTCATTGAGATTTTTTTGTAATCAATTAATGTCAAGCACCCCACGCTTTTTAATCACCATCATCATCATCATATCAGCCGAAAGACGTCCACTACTGGACATAAGCCTCCCCCAAAAGGGGGGTTCTGCCATTATCGTCACGCTTTGCAGGCGGTTTGGCGACCGCAATATGGTGGTAAAATGCATAGAGAACGCTGCTGCCCATTCTCTAGTAAGCATCCGCTTTTTAATAGAATTAAATTATTTTCCACGTTTTTTAGTTTGGTTGAAAGCTTATTTTTAAACTATTATTTATCGTATTTTTTTTAGTTCTGATATATACAAAAGCGTGTTTTTTTTAAATGATTGAATTGTCATCGGTCCTCGATAAGTGTGCAAAGTTTAAATAAAATCTGACTGTTTGAAGTGGGTCAAAATGAAGTCCAAAGAGTCGGTTACAAACAAACATGCTTACGAACATACAGAAGCTAATAAAAGCGTGTTAACCTATCGCCTTTGTATAAATTGTAAATTTGGAAATAAAGTTTATTCTATTCTAATTACTTAACTCAGATGATGTATTTAACATAAACGAGGAATATCTAAGGATCGTAGGAGGTGGCGATCTGTAGTTTCTGCCCACCGTATGGCAAAAAGACGTGAGTTTATGTATGTACATAATATTACGCCTGTAACTCCCAAGGGTTAGACAGGTCTGTATCTATACCAACGGACATCCACATTTCGCCGCTAATATTGAATTCCTATTTAATAGCGGTGAACATGTAAGCCTCGTATCCACTAGGAAACATTTGACTCGCGACATGTTTCACAACAAGTCATCATGTTGAAAGTCAACGAGGATCGTTTGTTTAGTAAAAATATCTGTTGCGTGTCTTGTTGCGCGCCAGCTGGCAACGTCGCGCGTTGTTGTGCAACGTTGCCGAACATGTTGGGCGTCACGTGTTACGTGTCAAATGTTGCCTAGCGGATACGAGGCTTACTGCCATCTAACGGGAAGAAATCCAAATTGCGAGCTGCTACTTAGAAATTCCATAATAATATGGAAATGACAAAAAATTCGTTTATTTTATTTCGATTTCAAAATAGTTTTCCAATTTGATATACGACGTTGAACGCAAATCATTTATTAATTAACAGTGCACATTCAAATAAACACACATTTATCAGATGTCAGTAATTTGTAAAACAATTTCGATTTTCTATTTCATAATTTCAACAATAGCATGTAATTCGCGTTGCTCTTGCGCCGATGACGTAAGCAGCGCGCGCGCAATTACCTTACATTATAATCCGAGGAAACAGTTAAACGACAGCTTGGATACCGTTAAAATATCGGAAGTTAGACTGTAAATACTGTGGTTTTTGAGTTACCGGAGGCAGCTACCGCTGTACCGCGAATAAAGTCACTTTACAAAATATTTGCGCTTCGGGGAATATCGTACTGTTAGACTGTTGATTTTTTTGCAAGCAATAAAATTGTCGCGTACGTGATTTCCATATAAAATTGCTCATTATACTTTTTAAAGTTAAAGCTAGTCGCTTTTATTTTACTGGCCACCCATAATTTGAATTGCTCCGTATAAAAACTAAAGCAAAAAAAAACTGTTTTAAATTAGGAACTAGAACAACTACAACGACCTACGTGCCCTGTTTTGCCATTTAACATAATTTTGTAACCAGCCAGTTAAGCACCAACACAGACCGACAATGGTGCCGATTCTGTTGTACACCGAACTAAACTAACTAAACTATCACTAAAATTCCTTACTTTTGGCTATGAGAATCTTAAAGCTATTCTGCAAAAAAAGATCTCTAAATTTAAAAATAATTTTGACACAACTAAAATCGAATTTGACAAACGCGACGACTCCACGTTTGCCCTACCCCGTGATCTTTTTTAGAGCCGGAATCGCGCAGGGGGGGCAGCCTCAACGTGTTTTAAATGGATTTTTTTACTTTTTGTATCGAAAATATGAAAAATTATTACCTACATGTTGAGTTTTAGAGGTGTATGGGGTTTTATAAAGGGGGTCGAAATTTTCATTATTTTTGCGATAGGACACACCAATTTCGAGATATAAGCAAAAGAAAAGAAAAAAAAGATACAGTACTGTATTTGCGCCCGAAGTCGAGGTATCAGTGTGAATTTTAGTTCTTGACAACTAATTTTATTCCACACCTTTTTAATCGCGATTAAAAATAGTCAGATTTAGTTAGACAATCGAAATTTTGTATTGAATAGAATAATGAATTTGACAACAACAGAATAGCAAAATTACCATTTTCACTAAATTAAAAACTCAGTACAATCTTAGTGCTGTCAAACTAAAATATAGTTAAGTTGTGTCACTTTAGTCAATTTCAGAATGGGAAATCGTCGTTTGACAGGAATAAACTAAATTTTAGTGATTTTTAGTTTAGTTTAGAGAATTTTGTGACAAGAGAATCGGCACCAATGTGGCAATAATATCAACAAGTTCTAATAAAATAATCTGTACAGTTAACAAGACTGTAGGTACCTACGCAGTTAGGTGTGACTTGTCGATGTCACAGCATATTTTTTGCAATGTACTAAAAAGGAACCGCCCGACAGTTCACATAAGTAATTTTTATTACTGTCCTTAACTTCAAACAGAATAGAACACTATAATGTTTTATGTCACTCGCTTTCCAGGGTCTTGAACTGTCCAACTAGCTGCGTTTGCGCAACAACATTCTTTCAAACCTTTTGTTCAACATAAAACACGTGTTACAATTTTTATCGCCGCCCATTACATTCCGAATGGTCCACCGATTAGTGTTGTGTCCACTCAGTACGGTATCGATATAAAACGATCAGTAATTAATCGATACTAGTTAATATACGGCGACTAGCAATTATGCGTGAGCTTGATACACGTTGTGATCGTAATTGCTCTGAATTAAGTTGTTTCTGTCAAGGCGACGTGAGCACTTACTCATACCGACTCCTCCCTTAAAAACCGGCTAATTGCAGCGCTCTATATTCAGTTAATAATCATTTCTTCATACTGAATGGAACAGATATTAAGCTTGAATTAGTATCGTAACAACCATCTTATGTAAGCCAAATTGAATTTTCGAGTTCTTAAAGGTCAAATGCTTTGGCCAATTAACTTTGTCAGATAGCAGTGGTCTATTCCGACCATAAATTTATTGCTACGAAATCAAATAGTCAATTTCCTTATACCGATAAATATTTGTGATAATATTTATGAAGATAGTAATCTTGTTATGGACAACGTTATATTTATGCGCTATTTATTCATGATTCATGCGCAGCAGAGTTATGTTATCTGGCAAAGAAAACTTTTGGGAGGGCGAACCGGCAATTAGACTCCAAATTTTAATGAGAACAATTATTGCTAAATTCAAAGGACTAAAATATACGATTTTCCTGGAAGTCTGCAGCTGGCTCATAAATAATCAAAGTCAAAAGTAATATATTCATACTTGGCTGAGAGTCAGCACTTTTTGAACGTCAAAATTACATAAGACAATCCCCCAAAACGCCCGCCCTTCGCGAGAGAATAAATAGTTAATGATAATGAGATGAATATTTGTGAATTAATTCTTTGTCGATATCTAAATCCCTTGCCAATTTCACATCCCTAAGTTCCATCTAAAGCGTAAATATATACGCTATGAAATATAAAAATCTTCTCAGTCTAAAAAGAAGGGAACTGTTTTTGATTAAAAGCCATATCTTGGAGGCTAAGCGTCGGAAACCGGCGCATCGTATTGGGTAAAAGCGGGTAAAAGGCACAACTGACGCACTTCATCCGACCTACTTTCCAACATAGGCTAGCTTTAAGTCATAAACATTCTGCCGAAAATGAGGAACCTTTTCCGAGCTTTTAATTAAACCGTTTTTCTTTATTAAAAGGTGTTCTTTGCTATTATTGTCCGTGTTTTAATATCAATCTGCCTAGATTTTTGCCAAGCCGACCCTTACTTGGGACAAGGCTAGGCATGCAGGCGGGGATTCTCTCAGAGACACGTGGTTGATTACGGGTTTACATGATAGGTACAGGTGAACCAAAAGACTTGTGCATTTGTGTTGATATTGTTTTGAGAAATTTACATTGGAAAATCTTGTTTATTTGGTCAAATTCCGAAATCAAAGTCTTTATTACTCAATAGCTCAATTTTTCTTGGTCTGTTACTGTCAGAAATGCCTGATGCACGTGTCGTCATCTGTAGCTAAAATAGCAGCTTTAGGTACATCAAAATCACACATTTATTGCCGTTAAAATCTTTCTTGCGTCTGCAGTACCGCTTCCCAACAAGTCCTACACTGGACACAATCGTCACACATCACGTGTGTTTAAGTGCCATCTTTGTCGCTGGCTCTTTTTACCTGCGCCCGCGCAGCGCACGCGTCGCGTCCCCTCCTATTAATAGTGCAGATTAGCTTTCTATTATACCTACCTGCTTAAGTACTCACCTATTGACTTACTTATACATTGACTTTAGTAATATTTCAGTTTTACAGGAAAACCGCTGATTAATAAATAGATTTTAGTATTTTAGGTAAAGATAGGATACCTTTGCATGCTGTTTTTGACGTCCGTATTTTTGGTTTAATTACATTAATTAATGGTAGATATATACGCATATTTAAAGCTCTAAAAATAACTTGGTTTACCCTTCTTAGTTGCAAAATAAAGGTGATACACGACAATTGGTTATCAGCCATCAAAACTCAGTTTAACATGTAAGTCACGTACATTCGCCCTAACCACACATAATTCTGTGGAGAAAGACCTCGTTACTGTCACTGTCCACGGATATTTTACAATCAGACATGTTGCAACATTGCAAAAACAATTATTATCTCACACAGTTTCTAGAGAAACCGTCCCCTCAGTTCCACACACCTGGTACGATTGTCAGCCTATCCATCAATCAGGCTGAAGTAAAGTTGCTACCAATTGCCGGCCACTGGATCGACTCTAACTGGCAAGCGTGTGTCCACTAACTAAAGGATTTACACATGATTTTAGACTTTAGGGAACTTATTATAGCATCTTATTTAACTTGACGTTGTTAGACATATGGTATAGCAATTCTTGACGAAAGAACAAATCACTATGAGCACGTGAGGATAGTAAGTGCTTTTGCCTTACTTGTACTCCTAACTTGGAGGTAATGTTGTACTTTATCAATGGGATTTGTTGTGAGCCGTTATTTCGTCCGAACTAAAACATATGGTTGGAGGCTTAGAGCGAAATGCAATGTTTACCGACGTTAAGCTGTAACTTATTGAGTTGTTCTTTCGTGGTATTGATCCTATTTTGTACGCAGTTTTGGTTTACCCTAGGAATTTAGTATACACCGTGACATTTTAGTCGTCTGACAACGGCAGCGCACTTCATGTATCCAATGACTACTAATAATTTATAAAAAAAAAAATGTTTTTGAACATATGCATAATTAAAAAAAAATACTACTACTTAGTAGATACGTAAACATTATTAACAGGGGGGTGTTTCATAATTTTAAATCATTATTTATTTTTCTTTGTACTTGTTATCTTAATTAATGGTAACAATGTTTTCATTGCGCCTAGAGGTATTTTATGACGGATACATTGAGTGGTCCACCTTTGTAAGACGACTAAAATGTCACGGTGTATAAGTTTCTAAGCTGTTCGTTAAAATAAGCTCCTTCCGTCTTCGCCGCCCGAGGCCCATCGCGACGTCCCATTTAATGTCCGTCCCGTCCCCTGCTTGAGCCAGGCCGCGCTGCTGAGCCAGTAAGTAGCATTAAATACGTCGTTTAATAATAGTCAGTCCGATCCAGTCTGCCCTTGCTGCCCTCTACTAGCGATACCCTAAGCCGAGGTCCGTACCCCACAGGGAGTGCCCTTAGGGAGCAGTCGCTCTAGTTTTAAGATTCTAAACCCTGGCTGGTAGCCTTCATTTATTAAGGTTATCACAGGCAAGTACGGTTAAACAGCCGACGACCTCAAAGGCTGGCCTGCAAGATGCCATCTAAAAAAAAGCAAAACGTTAAAATAAGCAAAATTACAGATTGATTTTATCAGACACTCTTGAAAAATCCTTTTCTAGAAAATCTTGTTAGTTTAAAATTCAAATAGCTCGTCTAAATAGACACCCATAATAGACCTCGATGCTTTATCGTACATGGAGTCGCTGTGTCTATCTTCTCGCCAAAGCTAGCGTAATGAAGACATTAAGATTCTTACCCATTTTGGGTGCTAGATTGTACTTGTAGTCTGAAGGTATTGGCTGATCGTCATAAATATTCATTTGAGCTAAGAGTGTGTAGGTTTTAAGACGAACAATCGCGTGAAATGCAGAAGATTTACGAAGGGTTGTCTATATGTTTAGTTTGAAGTCTTTAGGATTTCGCATTACCTCAAAGGCACTCTGAGCTTTTTCAGTATTTGAAATTTATATTATTTTCTTATTTTATTACTTCAGCACGTAGAGGATCTTTTCAATTCAGAAATGTGGCATTGCTTACTAGTAAGATCTTCGCAGTGGAAACACCCGGGCGTTACCTTCCGCCTTATCCGAAACAGGAACCTCCCGAAACAGCCGTGTCCGGTGAGAACCTGCGTCAAGCTAAAGGTGAGGACGCCGTGGCGCCTCTCAAGCTACTCCTCAAAGAGGGGACTTACCGCCGCAATCGTGTCGTGCCCATAGTAATTATGGGTTGATTTCTACTCGGTTCCCTAGATCTAATGGTTACATGCTCTGATTTAAGTCGTAGTCTTCTAATTACTTGACCCTAATAAAAACAACTATTAACTAAGTTTGTAATATAATAATAATAAAGCCATTTATTCCGAACTTTTACACAGTTACTTAAATACTATAAGTTACATTCACAAAATGTCTCTTCGTTCGGTGTGCCTTACGGCATAGGCCTCCTCCAACGCCTTCCACTGATTCCTATCTGCCGCCACTCTAAGCCAAAGGGGACCCAAAGTCATTTTCAGTTCGTCCTCCCATCTCCTCACTTTGCGACCTCGGCTTCTAAATCCATCTCTTGGGTACCAGACTGTCACCTGTTTACTCCATTTTTGTAGCTTACAACGAAGCAGGTGCCCAGTCCATCTCCATTTTAGTTGGTCGATACGTGATAGGATGTCTGTTAGTTTAGTTTTGCACCTGATGTCTATATTCCTGACTTTGTCCCTTAGCTTTAGCCCTAGTATGCTCCTTTCCATGGCTCTCTGACATTTTGCCAGTTTGTCCCTGTGGTGTTTCGTCAAGGCCCAGGTTTCACAGCCATATGTGATGCAGGGGAGAATACAGGTATCGAAAGTCTTTTTCTTTATCTTGATACCGAGTTCCTTGCTTTTCATTATTTCTTTCAAAGCCCAAAATTTTTTCCACCCACTAGCGATTCTTTTATCAATTTCTTTGGACATTTGATCACTTGGTGAAATAATCTGACCCAGATACACATATTCCTCTACATACTCGAGTTTTTGTCCATTGATGATTATGTCTGCTGCTACTGAGTTTGTCATCATTTTGGTCTTACACGAGTTCATTTCCAGACCTACTTCTCGGCTTCTGTCCGCTAGGGACTGTATCATGGATTCCAATACTCTTGGGTTTTCTTCCAATATGACCAGGTCATCAGCGAATCTTAGATGGTTCAGGCGCGATCCGTTTATGTTTAGTCCTAAGTGATCCCATTCTAATTTCCTGAACATTTGCTCTAGTACTGCCGAGAATAGTTTTGGTGAGAGTGGGTCGCCTTGCCTGACTCCCCTGTCGATTGGAAAAGTCTCCCCCAGAGATTCCAGCTTGATGCTAGCTTTACTCACACAATAAATATTTCTGATGATGTTTACATAAGCATTTTGGACACCCTGCTCCATAAGACTTTGCCACACGAATTCATGTTTGAGGCTGTCGAAGGCTTTTGAGTAGTCTATGAAGCCTAGGTAAATAGGTTTGTTGTATTCATTGTATTTTTGTATGAGCTGCTTGATGGTGTGTATGTGGTCGATTGTGCTGAAGTTCTTTCTAAACCCTGCCTGTTCTACTGGTTGATTTTCGTCGAGCCTGTTTACTATTCTATTTAGAATGACTTTCGCAAAAACCTTATACACATTGGAGATGAGAGAAATGGGTCTGTAATTTCCAATATCATCTTTTGAGCCTTTCTTGTACAGAAGTATAATGTGTGACTCTGCCCATGGCCTTGGGATGTTGCCGGTAATTAGTATCTCATTGAAGACCTTTGCCAATATCGGAGTTAGTTCCTCAACTGTTCCTCGCATAAGCTCATTTGTAATTCTGTCTGGGCCAGGAGATTTTTCCATCTTCTGACTGTTAATAGCTTTTTCTACTTCCGATTGTATTATTTCCGGTACAACTCCGAGATCTGCTGTGATATTTTCCAATTTGGGTCCACTATCTGGCGACGCTATGCTTTGCTGTTTCGAATATAAGGAGCGATAGTAGTCTGTTGCTATGTTCAGGATTGTGCTGCGTGTAGTAGTTAGCCGATTTTTATCTTTTAACTTTGGTATCCATTCCTTGCCCTTTTCACGGAGTTCATTGAGGGCTTTTCGTGTACCTCCCGTTTTGGTGATATGGTTTTCAAGGGTTTGGATTCTCCTTTTTTTTCTGTCGTTCCTCATATTTTCCCGAATTCGTTTGCTAAGGCTCGAGATATCTCTAAGATTTTCGTTCCTATCCTTTCTTGCTATTAAATTCATTCTATCTTCAATAAGTTTATGAGTTTCTTGACTTAGATAGGGTTCTTTGCTCTTGAATGTTAGTGTTCTTTTCTGTTTCATAAGCTTGCTTTCAACTATAGCATATTTTTCGTTTAGATTCTTATTTGATGTAACAACTTCCATCAGGTCGTCTGTGGAATCGTTTGGGTCCCTCTTGTTGCCAAGCATTTGTATGCAGTTCGTTTGAATTGCTTTGGGCCTAGGTTTTTTTGGACCCCGTTCTGATAGACAGCAACGTACCATACGATGGTTAGTATTAAAGTTTAAGTTTTTTATTATGCTCGTGTCGCTGAACAGCCGTGCCTTGTTAGTCAGGATATAGTCTATCTCATTCCTGACCTTTCCATCTGGAGATATCCAAGTCCATTTATTTTTTTGTTTTTTGCGGAATATAGAGTTGAGCTGCGTGAAGTTGTTTTCGAGCAAAAACTCTACCAGTTTTTCACCATTCTTGCTTCTTTTGCCGCTTCCAAATTTTCCTAATACAAGTTCTTCTCCAGCCATTCGAGCACCCACCTGAGCATTAAAATCTCCCATGACTACTACATTGTTTGTTGAGTATTTTTCAGTAACTTCGCTAAGGTCTTTGTAAAATTTGTCTATGTCTGTTTTAATAGCCTGTTCAGTCGGTGAATAAACTTGTACGATGGTCCAATGTTTTGTATACTCTGACAAGTTGATATGAATTGCTGCTATGCGATCCGATATGCCTTCAAATCCAATGATCTGGTTTTTGAGTTTTGATTTTATCAGAAAGCCTACTCCTCTTTGTCCAGCAACTTCACCTTTGTAGTACAAAACATAGTGATTCCTTTCTTCAATTCCTTCACCTATTCTTCGCATCTCGCTAATGCCCAAGATGTCCCATTTGATGTTTTCGATAGCTAGTTCTAGCTCGTGCAAACTTTCTGGTGTTCTCAGGGTTCGTGTGTTCAATGTACATAAATAAAGACAGCAATCCTTCTTCACTTGTCTTGTTTCCTTTGTCAGATGTGTTGGAGGGTTACGGTCATCTTCCCCCACGGTGACCAGCCGGCTTGGGGTGTATTTTTCCAAAGTTTGTTTGGGTAATGTTGTGATATGCATTTTATTTTGGTTTCGGGTGCCGGTGGTCATCACAGGTTTTTTGGGATCTCGGATAGTGAAGACAGACAAGCTGATCCACCTCGTTCAACATAGCTGAGGATATTGGGTTGTATGATTCCTTTTATAGTTCCCTTTGTGGTTTGGGGTGATGGGATATCATTTGAGTTTACTTTTTTCTGGGTTGACGAGTTCGGTGAACCTGACTCCTCCCTCTTCCTTTTGTCTCTGGATTTGTCTGTTGGCTTTTTCACTATTATTTTATCGTATTTTAGAAAGGCTACATTTCCCTTCCTCTTTTCTTCTACCAAGTTTGTAATATACCCTACTGGTAAATATTTGTTGTATTTTTGGTATTTTTTAGAAACGAAACGAAACGAAACGATCAATTCGTAATGTAGTAATATTGTCAATCGCTTCAATTTCATTTGGCAGACGACCAACCTGCGCAACAATGTGAATCAATCACGAATTGCAATGGATCAGGGAACCTAAACAATATTCATCAGATTTTTCCACATTGTTAGGACCAAGTTTTTTTAGACCAACCTTCTGCCACTTATCTGTTTTTTGATCAGATACCATGGGCTTTTGCGACGCCACATGGTCTATGGGTTAAATGTTTAGTTAAGGAGAGTAACTCAACTCTTTAGTTGAGTGACTCTCCTTAACTCTTTAGTTGAGTTATTCTTGTAACACGTTACTTGCTCTTGTAACATGTTACATTATTGCTATTACTTTCGTTTTGTACATTTAACGTTAATTTGAATTGCAGTTACGTTACTTTGGTGTAATATATGGTTATTTGCATAAACGTTGCTGAACTTACAACAGTATTAATTTAAAGTGGTTGTTATGATTTTAGTGTAGAATTTAATGTTGTTTGAAATTTTATCTGTGAATGCAATTTTTAGAAACTGTTATATTGTTATATCTAGTTAAAATTTTGTAAGACTAGAATGTTTTAAACATTAGGTAAATGAAAAGAATAAATGTTTGTTTCATCGATAATTTTTACAAATTATTTGCACATATTTACAAATTTTATTTAAGGGTTAGGGTAGCTCGCGAAATTTAAATTTTTGTATTCTGTTTCCGTACAGACAATCTTAATAATGAGGCAAAACCATAACATGTTAAATTTTTGATGTACATTGTCGGACAGTGGAGTAATTCAGACACTTCCGAAGTTTGTATGGGAAAAATGTCGACAAGATTCACCTTAAAATAAAACGGTCTACACACTGAGTGAGAGTGTGCGCAGGAGTTCCCGACTTGATCCCACCATCGCCTTTTACTACTAGATTACCGGGCCCATTGAGTAATAGAAAAAAAAAAACAAACATACAAAAAGCTTTATCGCGTCTCAGCTTCCTCTACTCATCTTGTAAATTTTATCTCTTTTAATAGCCACACACAAATCGTAACACATTTTAATTAGAATAAATAAAGAGTTCTTCTTTGAACTTGTAAAACTGTTCACATTATGTCATACATAGAGGAAGCTGCTATCATATCAAATCATCATTAAATATAAAACAGCTGACGATCAGACACCGGCCGGATTTGAAAAGAACAGTTACATAAATAATATTTTGGCGCCGTCTCGCATCTTGTCCAGACAAAAATTACGCATATTATGTAACAAGAAATCTATACCTACTTGTAAATTTAATAAACGCGTAAGTGTTTCAAGTCTATCTGTATGTAACATATTCACGCCTAAACCGCTGATCCTATTTAAATGAGGTATGGAGATAGTTTGAACTTCCAATGACCCTGAGGAGGGATAAAGGCATCATCATCATTTCAGCCGAAAGACGTCCACTGCTAGACGTAGGTCTCCACCAAGCGTCGCCACTTCGATCAGTTCTGTGTGTGTGTGTGTGTTCTTGTCGCCTCCAGCGGATTCCTGCGGTCTTCACCAGATTATCGATCCACCATGTGGGAGGCCTTCCAACGATACGTCTTCAAGAACGCGGTCACTTCTGAGCGCTTTCATTGGCCATCTGTTCTGCGAGCAATGTGCCCTGCCCACTGCCACTTAATTTAGGCAATTCTTTGGGCTAAGTCGGTTAATTTGGATAAAGGCATCATCATCATCTGCTCAGCCTTTTCCCAACTATGTTGGGGTCGGCTCAATACCAGCATTTAACATGGAGCGACTGCCTATCCGACCTCCACAACCCAGATACGGGGTAACACGATATCCCTTGGGGTAAGACTGGATGTCAGACTTTCGGGCTACTGACGACCCGTTACGACTGTCAAAGATCTACGAATGACAGCCGGGACCAACGGCTTAACGTGCTTTCCGAGGCTCGGCCCTTCCGTACTTTTGAAATGTAAAAATGGTCACCCATCCACCGACCAACCGCGACAAGTGTAGCTTAAGCTGCTCGATCGACCTGTCCGGGTCTTACTTAGCGGCAAGCTTCCTTCCTTTGGATAAAGCGATATTTACTACAAAATAAATAAACCTAAATTTAATTTAAAACAAATTACCTACCCCTTGTCACTAATTAAATGCGGTGTTTAACTTTGTGTCCACGTGGACAAATTCGCGGGGAAACCGCTAGTATAATAAAAACAGAAATCATTGACATCAATATATTTAATCATTCGTATTTAGAGACGTTTTCTAATATCGATTTTAGAAGATCAGAACATACTTGTATTTGCATAAATTGTGTTTTAAAATGCATGGACATGACTATTTGCAATTTGTTTTTAAATTAGATCTGAACTCTTATGATAGGATTAGTTATTTTTATGCAAATTTATTTGCTATATTTCATGTGCTGACAGATAAACGATCTGTTACTTTAACTAAATAGGTAATATAAATTTAAAAGCTGTATAAATTCTGGTTGGTTTGTTGTTGTGGAGATTTTGCTAGTCCGGCTAAGTAGCCGACAATCTCTTAGGATGTTTTGTCACAGTTGTTTTATACAACATAATCTTGGTGAGAAAATAATTTCCTTCCGATGAATATTTATGAATTTTCATCGGATTTGGATTAAAAAATATGAAACTTAGAGTTTTTACAAACCTGACAACTTAATCCGGTGCTAAGTTGTCGTTTTTGTGTTAAAAATTTAACCAAAATAGAAATAAAATTGGAAATACAAAAAGACTGGCTCAGAGTTTTAGGCTATAAGGTCTGTCTGTGCCGCCGAGCAGCTGTGTAGACCCGTCGAAAAAAATCATACTGGTTCTGGAATAAAATAAATGTCCTGAATGTTCTTTTCTTCTTTTTTCTCTTGTTCTTCTTTCTCTTAACCCTGGTGCGGGATTCGTCTGGTATGAACATATTTAAAAGACCTTACCATGTAGCCTTCAAGCCCATCTGATAAAGCTGTCCCTGGGACTCTATTTCGTATAGGATCGTAACATTATGCTGAGCGATCGCTGTTTTTCCTGTATGTGACGCATATTTTCCCCAACTTGCTCTTTTTGTGTTTCTGTTCTTTTTTGCGTCATGACTACCGCAAATTAACGTATTTTCTTTCTCCCAACCCTATAATAACTTGCCTTCTTACCTAGTTAAGTTCTGCACAAATATAACAGACAGGATATACAACAGACGAAAATACACGTGCAACCAAGAACGTCTGGCACAATTATAACATAAAAGTCATTAATAAACGCGTGTTTATTAATTAGTGAAACTATGTGGGGGGCGTCCGTCAAGAATTAGTTACAAGGTTAGTGATTTTTTTTTACTGCCAAGACTTGGCTTGCCTCCAGGTAGTGGCGGGCGTTGATTCATTTGGGTCTAGAACTCGTTATTAATATTAGAACAGTGATTAGTACTAGGTTTAATGGATGCTTGCTGACGTTTTTATAGTAGTTTGAGAATAATTTCGTTTGTTTTTGAGTAAAATTAGCGGCGTTGATGGTTTGTTGACTTGTTCTTGAGACATTATACGAAGACTATTTTAGATTTTTATCTAACAGTTAACTAGGAGCAGGGATAACCTTGATTTGATCGGTTGGATTGTTATCTTAATTTAAACTGAGACTTTTTTTATAATAACGCAAAAAATAAACAATAAAAATGATAATCCATCTACTCGTAGGTATTTCTTATCAATTTCGCCGAAAGACATGAATGTGTAAATTTATTTAATTTGTAGAAGTGCTATCGGAAGTGATATAACGATGGGTCACACTAATCGTAACAAGTAATTTGCCAAACATCATCATTTCCGCCGAAAGACGTCCGTCTACTGGACATAGGCCTCCCCCAAGCACCGCCATTACGAGCGGTTCTGTGCTTCTCGCATCCAGTGGATTCCTGCGGCTTTCATCAGGTCATCGGTCCATCTTGTGGGAGGCCTTCCAACGCTACGCCAATAAACGTAATCAAGGCATTTAACAAAATAAATATCAATACCAATGTTATATGGACGGATATGACGGAAAAACTTACTTTAAATGGTTAAGTACATAAGAAAATTATTTTTTTCCAATAAGAGTCCGCGTAAAAGTTAAGCAGTTCTTTTCTACCTAGGTAATAAACCCAGAGAATAAACCGTCTAGACACAAACATACCCTCACAAAGCTCACCATAAAAAGAATACTTTTCATCCTCAAGGTGGAGTGCCACTGTGGCAGCTTTCATTAGAAATAAAGGCGTGCTGAAAGAATTTCATGCATAAAAGCGTTTCATTCGCTACAGCAATACTGAAGACTTTGTAGACTTAAAACTTTGTGTATTTTAATGAATACTTATTTGTACTAAGGAACTTTGGTTGCTGTTCTATTAGTGGTGTGAGCATAAAAGAAAAATTTCAAAATGTGTTTTTTTTTTCTTTCTGAGTTTGGAAGTGAATGTATCATGGTATTTTGGCGACACATTTAGTTAATACCAAGTAGCTGCAAAGATTAGATACCTATGTTCATTTGAGTAATTTTGGTTTCCATATTTTAATATCTGTTTAGCTCCATGTACAGTAATGAGTGGTACTTATTATTTCATGATTAAGTAATTAACGATTATAATATGATTATGGATTATATGACCTTAGAGGATTATATTGAGATTTTAATTATTATAATTCTGTAAAGTCGTAAGTATTTGTTACAGTCGTGAATCACATTTTAATTAATCAACGTACAACCAGACTGAACTGCGCTTCAAATTGAGGTATACAAATAATAACTGTGCCTGATAATTCGCGGGCTATCTTAACGCATTCTCCTTAGGTATAGGTATAGGTAATACGGGTTGTTGTCCGCGACTCCACGTCAAAGCGCGTATTTTACGTACGGGTGGGAGAATCGCTCATTCGATCCACCCCAGCTCCTCGACAAAGGCCAGCAACGCCTTGGTGTTGCTGACAATCTCACGTAGGGTACCTGGGTTACCGAAGTATTTTGCCCTGTAATTGGCGACCACCGGGCAGTTTAGCAGCACGTGCGCTGCGTCTCGACGCATTCTCTTTAATGCCACAAGAAATTACCGTCAACAACCATAAGCATACTCGACAAAATCACTTAATACTTATAAAAATTCTGAGCCAGATTTCAATTCAGAGCAAAAATCTTCAGTTAATCTTATATAATTGTTCAATGTGTTACATCTCTTACAAAAACATACCAAATAAAACTATCTGTTTCCCAACATTGAACCTGCCTGATGCCAACAAAAGCCAAAGGTGAACGACCTCATTGAGGCTTACACGAAAGAAATACGTGTGACAGACTATCAGTCACCGTTTCATTAACTGGCGATCCGTTTTATTAAAACATTCGGGGTGATTAATGAGAGGACTGAACCCATTGACGGACTTTTTTCTAAGGAGCAAACACCTACGCGACATGTGTCCCTGGTACTTTGGTATTTCTGGCTGGGTTTAACCCCGTGACAGATACCCTTGATTGGTCAAAGACCACGCCATAACCATCGATCAACCAACAGCGATGAATGTACTTATGTGATACTGTGTTGTCATTGGTGGATTATGACGAGCCCTGACGTAGCTCTTGCGCTATCTAGAAGGGACCATCTAAGTTCATCCATTAGTACCTAAATGAATATGTCCAGAATCTATCTGAGGAAATTGAGGAAATCTGCAGTGCCAAAATCTATTTATTGACCTCAGTATTCGTAGTAGTAAGAAACCACTTTTAATACGAATTTCAGCCTTATTTCCGTTGTGATCGGTCTTAGAAAAGTAGATGTATGACACTTTGGAACTGCTTTTAGTAACATATTAACTGTAAATCATGCAATAGTTCTGATAGTCCAAAGCTCGCTCGCTCGCTCAGTGTCAAGCAGATGCCACAAATTCCTCTGGTTCTCAATTCCATCTGAGAACATCATTCATTATCATCTGCCTAGCCTTTTCCCAATTTTGTTGGGGTTTTATTTTTGAGAGTGGGAAATCATCAAATAACTTCTCCCGCTCTGGGTGGAGCAGGAGGGCGTGTCAGACTTTTACCGACTAAACCCACCAGTGTTCCCTCAGTTGCCTGTGTGCCAGGGGCCACGGTATCTCTTTCGAACAACCCGCACCATTATATTGGGGTCGGCTTCTAATCTGACCGGATGCAGCTAAATACCAATATTTTACATGGAGCGATTGCGTATCTGACCTCCAAAACCCTGGTACTGGGTAATACGATAAGTATCCCTTGGTAAGACTGCACTTTCGGGCTACTAGCGA
The DNA here is from genome assembly GCA_949091785.1 of Polymixis lichenea. Classification (NCBI taxonomy): domain Eukaryota; kingdom Metazoa; phylum Arthropoda; class Insecta; order Lepidoptera; family Noctuidae; genus Polymixis; species Polymixis lichenea. Next base: position 5,203,222 of record OX420938.1, read on the forward strand.
CCCGTAACGACTGTCAAAAGATCCACGAATGCCGGGGCCAACGGCTTAACGTGCTTTCCGAGGCACGGAGAAGTCTTGGTAATAATAATAATAAAATATTTATTCACCAAAATAAGAACACTTATTACAAAATTGAACAATGACAATATATTAAGTAAAGGCTTAAAGTTTGTAATATTGGGACTATCTGCATCCGAACTAGGTGGTAAACCTGTATCTCGGATTACATTTGATCCCCGTAATAAATGGTGACCATTTAGTAGCCATGTTTCAGGTTTTAAACATTAATATAAGACTGCAATGTACATATATGGAAACTTGGAAAGTATGCACAATGTGAGACGAAAAATGTAAGCGTTGTGTGTGCGTGTGTGTGTTAGTGTGTGTGTGTGTGTGTGTGTGTGTGTGTGTGTGAGGGTGTGTGTGTGTGTGTGTGTTAGCGTGTGTGTGTGTGTTTGAGTGTGAGTGGATGGGTGTGTGACGTTAATGGGATTATTGTTCAATATGAGTGGGTAAGATAGTATTATTTTTAGTCATCTCTCTAGTCTATTTGGCGATGTTTAAAATCGCTTCCGTTTCATCATAACTAAGTTTTTGTAGGTAGTTCTGTATTTGCTTTTTACAGAGTGTCCTATTGAGTGGATAAATATTGGTAATTTTGTTGATTTTGTCGTACAGGTAAGGACCAAGGAAAATGAAGAATCTCTTTATAAAAGAAGTTTTGGGAACAAATGTTCGTTTGCATACTGCATATTTTCTACGCTTGCGTAAAGTGTTTGGATCGTATATGAGATCACCGTGTTGCTTTAGGACTATACTAAAAATAAAAAGTTGACGAACGGTGAGAACTTTGCATGACTGATATAGCTGCGTTGTGGGATATAGAATAGGCCTAAAGGTGATAGTTTTTAAAACAGCTCGTTGAGCTATTTCAACTTTCTTTAAGATGGTTTTTGGAGCTCCTCCCCAGGACGAGATGCAGTACATAAGTATCGACTGGCAAAGCGCAAAATAAACTTGCTTAAGTAACTTAGCGTCGGCTGCATGTCTGAGATTTTTGAAAACATAGATTAGTTTCCGTACGCGTGCACTTAACTGTTTAATGTGTTCTCTGAAACTAAGGTTGCTATCAATTATGATGCCCAGGTACCTGATATTGTTGACGCGCTCTAGAGATCTGCATGAGCATCCCACGCCAGACAAGCATTCATGGGATAAGACGTGACGATTATCCATAGCTTCACCGAGGCAGCGAGCACTAAACGTCAAGTATTTTGTTTTTTCGCTATTTAGGGTTAAAATATTGGTCCTGAGCCATTTCTTCACCAAATTAAATCCGGTTTGGGCAGCGTTGTATACCTCATCCCAAGTATCGGCGGAGAAAAGGACAGCAGTGTCGTCTGCATAAGAGATCAATTCGCCTCGGGGTAGGTGGAGGTTAGTGAGGTCGTTAATGTAGACGAGAAATAGAGTTGGTCCCAAAATACTACCCTGTGGTACCCCATAGTCGACTACATGATCACTACTCGTAAGTTGACCTACTCGAACACACTGTTTTCGCCCAGTGAGATAGCTCTTAAAAAGATTCAGTTGCGTGCCTCTGATCCCTAATCCATCTAGTTTGTTGATTAATATAGGAACAGAAATAGTGTCAAATGCTTTGCTTAAGTCGAGGAAGATTGACAGGCATTTCCTACCTATATCTAGGTTGTTTGAAATATAGTTAGTTAAGATATGCACTGCTCCTTCTGTAGATCTACCCCTCCTAAAGCCAAACTGTTTATCTGAAAGCAAGTTGTTCTTTTCCAGGTAGTTTACAAGCCTTAGATTGATAACTTTTTCCAGGATCTTTGCTAATGAAGGTAGGATTGATATTGGTCTATAGTTGGACAGTACATTTGTGTCTCCACCCTTGTGTATAGGACGCAAAACAGATTTTTTTAAATTCTTGGGAAATATGCCCCTCTCGAGGCAGACATTAAAGATGTATGTGAGGGGAGGAACTAGAGCGTCTTTGTTGTTCTTTAAAAATCTGTTTGAGATTTTGTCCCAGCCTACTGCAGAATCTGTTTTTAGTCCTACGATAAGCCGTTCTATTTCCCTCTCAGTCACGTTATTCATTACAAATGAATTGAGCTGGCAAGATCCGGAAGTAGTTATTGGGATATTATCAGGAGACCTAAGTGTCGGATTGTGGTGCGTTTGAATACAGGCATTTGCCAACTTTTTACCTACAGTTGCAAAGTGTTTATTGATGTCATTAACCGATAGTTCAGGAGTAGAGCGTAGATTAAGAAGTTCGTCCGGATTATTGGGTTCTTTAGTTGTGTTGGTAATAGTTTTAATAGTTTTCCAAAGGGTTTTGGGGTCATCTCTAACTTCTGCAATAAGAGATCTGTCATATTCCCTTCTTACTTTTTTCAGAATAGTGTTGTAGTAATTTCTGTATCGGACATATGTTATTTTTAAAGTCTCATTATCTGGCGACTTGTTTGACTTTTGGTGTAGCATGTCTCTATTTTTCATACAGCGAATTAATCCTTGAGTGACCCATGGTTTAATAATTTTTTTGCGCCTCGATAGTTTTATTACTTTAGTATTCTGATCTAGAGCTTCTTGTATCTTAGTTGTAAGGTAGTTAAGCAAAAAATCAGGCTCTTGAGATGCATAGATAGGATCTAGGTTTATTGACGAAATAGCCAGTGTTAGAGATTCTATGTCAATTTTGGTGACTGTGGTGGTAGCAAAACGGCGTGGCTGCTTGAAATTGATGCATGTTAGAACTGGATAATGATCTGTTAGGTAAGTTCTGGGGATAATTGTGACACCAGAGTACTTCGATTTTATGAGTACATGGTCTAGGCATGTTCCAGTAGCTTCCCGGGTCACTTCTGTGTGAGCTGGTAAGAGTCCGTGAGAGGCAGCTAGTGTAAGGTATCGCTCACCAGAATATTCGATTTTTAAAAAATTTATGGGGATGTTTATGTCTCCGACTATCATAACATTTTCGAAGTGTGCAAATTGTGATAATATATCGTTTAATGAAGACAGGAATCCATCAATATTTTTGTGGGACGGTGAGCGGTATATAGCTATAATTACTGTGCGGTTGTCACTTATAATGACCAAACAGTTACTATCTGTAAATTGAGGCTCGTGGATAGTACAACTAAGATGGGCTTTGTGATAGACAACCACTCCATCATTTTGCCTAAGATTGTTTTTGGTGGCAGAGGAACGATATCCTGAAACTTTGGGAATGGTGGAAGACGCTGATATCCAACATTCAGTCAGTACCAGCACATCACATTCAACTTTAAGTCCTGTTAGCATTATCTCAAAGCCATGCATGTTACAGTTTATACTTCGTATGTTCTGGGTAAGGATAACTAAACGACTGGATTGGGAATGTGGTAAATGTTTATGACAGTTATCAATGTCAGAAACAATTGATTTAGAGACGGTTACATTATCAATATCCGAACAAATTTCAATCATGTCACTGAATTTTAGAATAAGTAAATAAAAGGGTCGAGACAATGAGCGAGCTACGTAATATGTGTAGGACGGCAGATGATTCTGTAAGGTTTGACTGGGTACAAATGATCTTTAAGGAGATGTTAGTGTTTTTATACGGTAATTCACAGTATGTTTTGTAGAAGTATCGAGTAGGCAAATACAGACATTTTTCTGAGTGGAGTATAGTTTTGTAGTTGTAATTGTAAGTTTGTTTATGGTGATATTGTAGTTGTAGTGATTTAGGCGTTTCGTGATGGTAAATGTGTAATAAGATTTGTGTTTTGTGTGACACTTGTATTTGAAATAACATTTGCTTAACGTAATCAATAGTTTTGGTGACAAACAGTACTTTTAAAATAATTATTGAAATGGTAAACAAAAAAAACATGCAAAATTTAGGGTCTGGATAAAAATTGGTCTGAAGGACCTCCGTAGCTAAGACATGAAATGGAATATAAAAGGCATGAAATGAAATATAAAATACCACCATTAGTCATGTAGCATTTCTCATCTTAATTAGGTCTGATTCGGTATCAATTCTTACAGCATTTTGACCCTCCTGTTTTCGAATGTAAATTTTCCCGTACGACGTCCAGCAATACTGTAGGTTGTTTAATTTAGCGAAATCCAGAGCAAGATAGAATAGCCTCTTTTTCTTGTAGGTCAGGTGTTCAGACATGAATATAAGGTTTGATGGACCTTCAAGTTTTATATCAGTTGTGGATAATCTATTATCTTTGTGACTTTTATTGTAGTTTTTGAAGGCCTGCAGAAAATCTTCCTTTTTTATGACTGTTGTAAAATCTACAACTATCGTATTTGCGTTGGTATTGTTCGTACGAATTTTCGGTTTTAGACGAAAGACATCTCTTATTTCTGACTTGCTGATTTGAACGTCTAGACTTTCCCCTGTGTCCATAATAATCTGAGAGAGGCTAGTCTTGGTTTCCCCTTTATTTTCTGCGATATTCCTAATTTCTATGCAAGATGACTTGCTCATAACATCCAAATTCTCTATTTTTTCTTCCAAATTCTGTATGAAAACACCTTTATCGTCGTTATCAGACTCCAGTTTTTGAAGTTGGGCTTTTATGTCATCGTATTTTGCGGATACAAACTTTATGGATTTATCTATCTCATCATATTGTTCCTTTATGTCGGTTACTTTTGCTAACAGTGATCTATAATTTTCATCTTGTTGTTCGGTGAACTCTGCAAACATCTTCCTAATTTCAGTCATAAATGCTGACAAGTCGTCCCCTTGTTGGTGTTTGCGTTTACATCTTTGAATCTTTGAAGCTGGTTGTAGACTAGGCATAGCTGATATTTTCATGTCCGGCTCTGAATCATAGAGTGGATCTGTAGATGTTTTTGGGGGAGTTCTGTTGATCGGCATTTTTAAATTTTATTTTATAAAAATAGAATGAAATAAAAATATATGAAGCAGAATCCACAGTTTTTCAATATTTGCCCACAGCAAAATGATATAGATACATCCAAAAAGATAAAATATGCAAAAAGAACCGCGTTTTTCGCGGATCGAACTTGAGTACTTAATAGTGAGAGGTTGATGACTTTGCCGCAGGGCCAGGTGGCCGATGTAAATATGATTGAAAAATTTGGTCAATAGGGAGCTGTGTTCGTTGATTGGCCGTGAGTCGTTCTTGCTGTATATAATTATTACAATTACCCTCCACGACCAAAACTTGCACTTGTTTATCCAGTATTTTTATTAAAGTATTTCTTTAACTTTAACACGTTGTTAAGTGGTGTTTATTTACACTGATTTTAAGCCTACAGATTTACGAAACGTTTGCAAATATTCCAAGCAAAAATACACAGTTTTTACTAGACTTTGTGAACTATATAGCACTGAGACGGCACGTGTGCGTTAGGCTAGTATAAGAGCGCGTGATGGAATCAATGGTGATGGTATGTAATGATGGTCACCCATCCAGGTACCAACCGCGGCAAGCGTAGCTTAATATGGTCGATCGAACCGTGCAGTTGTTCTTAGCCACAAGCCCTGCTGAGAACATCCTAGAAAAAGAACACTAGAATTCTAAAAGAAGAATCTAAATATTTAAGACGGAGCTCAAGAATACAATACATATTCACCTGTTCACCGTCGCCCGTCAATAACACGTCACACGTCACTATCCACACCTGTATCCTTGAACCACCAACTGGAACAACAAAGGAGGACATTGCTCAACCCGCCCCATCTAAAATAAACACAACTCTTCGACACACTGCGACATTGACCGTCATGAAAGTTCATATTACCGCTTGCGCAACATTAGGCTTTAGGCGCCGTGCACACCAGTAACGTACAGGGTAATTGTACTTCAAAAACCTCTACTTAGTCAAGGCACCGTGGTAAAAAAATAGAGCTCGTTTTGCTTCCTCTTGCATCTTTTATTCTCCTCATTCTCGACCTTTTCTGCATTAGTCTTTAGTTTTCTATTTCTGTTTAAATGGACTAAAGAGAATCTAACATTTTGAAGGGTGCAAACATTTTCAAGCTTATTTCGCTCGCTTTTTTTTAATCCTGCATTCGCTTTTTATACATTATTCGACAATGGCCTATTTCTATATGCATGAACAAAAGAAAACCTAGCCGTTCCTAGGTGAGATGTCAAAAATACCCTCGCTCTCTACTTCGCCCCTCTCTCTCTACTCTCCAAGAGGGTGCTAAAACGCATTATCAATTTCACATGCGAACGACAACGGGTATCATACCTGCATTGGTGCGAACTCACCCGCCGATTGTGCAAAGAATAAAAAACAAAGGACAGTCAGTGATTGAGTCTAACATTTTATTAAACGTGTTTTACTAGATGCTAACCGTTTTTATTTTTTGAGGGTGGGAAATCATCAAATAACTTCTCCCGCGTGTCAGACTTTTACTGAATAAAACCCACCCGTTTTCCCTCAGTTGCCTGTGTGCCAGGGGCGACGGTATCTCTTTCGAACAACCCGCACACTTGGCAGGGGAGACGCTAACCGTCAGTCGGTTATACGCTTTGGTGTGAACGCAGCCTTTCGTACGGCGGCGGCACGGCTACATATTACTTACTACTTTTACGATCAAAAGTAATGTGTAATGCCGAAAAATCGTCCGATTATGGCCGACACGCTTTTCGGATTATTCTGTACGATTTGTACTAGAGAAATCTTTGATTAATTATGACTAATAATGTTATTAATCATTGGTAATTTGTTAAGGATGGTAAAAGCTTTTGTTTTGACGAGACGTAGCTTGTCTATTACTAACACAATAATTTGCAATAACGGAGGGCTCGTGGCTAAGTAAGAACAGCCGCACTGGTCGATCCATCAGGTTAAGCTACGCTTGCCGGGGTTGGTCTGTGGATGGGTGACCATCATTTACATACCGAGACTTCTCCGTGCCTCGGAAAGCACGTTAAGCCGTTGGTCCCGGCTGTCATTCATGAATCTTTAACAGTCGTTACGGGTCCTCAGAAACCCGAAAGTCTGACAACCAGTCTTACCAAAGGGTATAGTGTCACCCAGTAACTGGGTTGTGGAGGTCGGATAGGCAGTCGTTACAGGTAAAATACTGGTATTCAGCTGCATCCCGTTAGACTGGAAGCCGACCCCAACATTGTTGGGAGAAGGCTAGGCATATTGATTTGAATAATTTGCAATAACGCTGGCAATAACCTATCTGATTTCGCGGCTGTCAGCTATCATCATTATTTTCCTCAATCGATTCTTATTTATCTACTTGCAGAAATTACAATAGAAATAGCTCTTATCAGGTTACGCATACGACGATAAGGAAACGATCACGTCCAAAATAAACGATCACTCTTGGGTGGGCCAAGTAATTTATGCACATTACAAACAAACAGCCGAAATTAACTATAAACATCATTCAGTCTTATTTCCTTAAGTAAAGCTCAAATGGACTATCAACGTCATTCAGATCCCTACGCATAAAATAAAGATCAACGCACATACACACTCATAAATCAGAATGAGGTATAGTCAACCGCACATCATTTTGTAACACTAGCATTAGATACAAAAACACACTTACTGCTACGACCTAAAGGCGCTGTCCACCACTTTGAGGTCGACTGTACATACAACATCGTAGTAATGTATTGTTAGAAAAGCCACACCTGTCTTAATGTGCTCCTGAAGCTATTCCTTTGATAAAACACGAGTTATGAGCACGAGTACGAGATTTGGAGTGTTTTATTTGTCTGTGAATATGATTCACTAAATTATTTGAGCTGAAATACTTGAGAATGACGTCAATTATACTCTAGTGTATGTAATACGTGAAAATGAAAACCGATTTTCATTCTGACTGGCTATTACGACCTACAGAACCGACCTACTTGTAAGTCAGGGCCGATAATAGCACTGAGCCACCACTGCTCCATTGTTCATCAACGACTGTCAAAAGAAATGTGCACTTTCCTTTGTAATAGACTTTCCATAAGCAGTCTTATCCCAGCCAATCGCATATAAAATACGCATCTAATCAAAGTACTCCAAAACTTTCATCCTTGCAAACCGGTACAATATCTCAGTTAAACCAACAATGAGAATTACTGTCACATCACTATCTGGAGTAAAGACGGATAATGGCCGCTCCAAGTTATTTACTAGCCACAGTACGAAGGGCACCGCAAGTTTTGCTTTCTAAGCTCTAAATTACGAGCAAACTAGTTCATTCCACCGCGATCTTGCGCTCGCTTCTGTACAGGAATTGGTTTTAATAAATAAGGTTTTATTGTGTTTTATGTCTACGGTTTAAGACAGGTAATCTCACTTCGAATGGCGTAAAGACTGTACTTACGGTGACAATAAAAATTTAAATGTTAGGTACTGCCGCATTTATATTCATTGGAGAAACAAATCTATCTTAACATAAACAAATGACGATCGTTTTTCACAATTTGAAAAATGGCTACTCGACTTCGACAATGGAGTCAAGTATACGAGTTTCAAAGGGCTCTATTCTCGCAGCCGAGCGAAATAGGGTCGCAGGTGTCACGGTCCTTTACAGGAGAGTGCTCGTCACTTTCTCCCGTCGTGCGACATTTGCGCAACGGATGGAGTGTCACGTCGATTTATTGTCGCCCTAGATTCATCGGTCGCGTAATGTCTTATTGGTGTCGAATTTTTCATCGTTCATGATAATTGCTGTCGTTTAAGTTGCGATGCATCGTTTTTATTACGACAGATAAGTGCATAAGCAATAAGTCTTAACCAAAGTGCGGTAAAATAAACAAAGTATGCATACATGGGCAATTCTTTAAGACGTCTTGCTTACACAATTTACGTTTCCTGTGTAAACTTAATTATGAATTGTTCAAGTTTATTTCAATATTAATTTACTTCTAATTTACTGTAGGTATAAATTTAACTGTAATTGTTACATAAATCAACTAAAATCATGTACTAAATCAATGTGCTTCGAATGATCCGAAGTGCATGTGATTTTAACGCACACGCAATGCTAAACAGCTATAACGTCGATTAGTTTCGCACGATTCGGTACAGAACACTCGACTATCATACAGACGTCAGTTATGCCATCCAGCGGCCCTACATTATATTGCGACATAATGTACGTACGTACGATGCTCACACTTGCGGCCTGCGCAGATGAGTGGTGTAAATGACAAGATTGTAACGGATTTTTGGAACATGCAACCACATTATTATGTCGAAATAAAATTATAATGAGATTAGAATATGGATTGCTTTTGAAAATGACAAAAAGTATCGTACTTCTGGGTATAATACTGTTGAAATTTCCGAATCAAAAGCATTTTGAATGGTTTGATCCCAAATTACAACCTGTCCAAGCTTTCGTCATAATAGTGGCGTCTACCTAAAATGTACAACGGCTACACCATTTTCTTTGTGGCCTTTAAAGTTTACCGTCCTGACGTTTCTCTTTCAAACTTGAACCAACCACCAAACAGTAGCTGCTAAGTGGATAATATCAATTGCGCGGAGCCATTCCGCATTCCAACGAGCGGGTCATTTGACATTAATACGAACACATTAATTCATTAAGAGCAACACTTATCGCGAGAAATGATGGCGAACCTCTTGATGATATGAATGACTACATGATTGCCCCCGTGGGATGAAACATCCTGCGAAAGTAGGAAATTCAATGTTTTTGAATTTAGAATGTTGTGTTGAAATAGGAAGTCGTGTGGGCCAATGTTGAGAATAAACCCTGGTTGCCGTGGGTTTAATAAGAGATAATTTAGGACTTATATCAAAACCGTTATCTTGAAGTTGTATGGAATACTTTACTTAAACGTAGCTATCGCTAATTCTTAGGGTATTGAGTTGGTTGCCGTGACCAAAAACTCTTGATAAAATCACGTTTAAAGTATCTAGCCAATTAGTGCAGCCTCAAAAACAGAAGTCATTTGGCGTAAAACCCTTAAAGGGTGTTTCATAAATATACAAATAAGTTAGTAGTATCTGTAGGTAGTATTTTCCGAAGTGTATCTGATAAAGTACTTAAATGTCGCCGTTGTAGTCGTAAACAAGGTTTTAGGATAGCGAATTTATGGCTAAAGGATTTTCCTAGTAAGGCTAGTTCAGAGGTCGAGGTTGTTTCTAAGCTATAAATACATCATGCCTTTATGAATAGAAAACCTAACTTTCTCTATTCAAAAGTAAAATTCAAAAATTAACTCGTTTTTTTTTTTCAAATTCCGAACAAACGCCATAAATTCAACAAAAGTCAAAATAGACATTTCAAATTCCGAAAGAGAAGACTGGCTTTTTTTTAATCAACATAAATTCGGCCAGCATTAAGCTGCTGACAACCTAACTTTTTGTGATATTATAAATTAGAATTTAGCGAAAGTATTTCAAGACTCATTAAAGTTACATTACCTGTGCTAAAAAGCTAAATCTGGCTCACCATTGACCTTGCAATGCATGAAAATAAAAGCTGTAGTGTCTGTTACTCAAAGAAATTAGTTTTTATTTATGTCATTTTTTATGACAGCCCGACAGATAAAGGTAACTGACATAAACACGCCTAGACGTTATTGCGGTGACCTACATACTAAATATTATAAAAATCTGAAATTCTGTGTGTTTGTTAGTCAATCACGCCTTTGGGAAGCGACAGACTGTAAAAATATTTGCATATCTGACAAGGCTATGAAAGACTTAATTATGATACTTTTCCCGAGAAACCGCTGCGTAATCACGTCTGCATATCAACCGTAGTTCCTCTGTTCAAATGTCTTAATCAAATGTGGCTTTCATGTGATCATCAACACGCACAACTAGTTAGTACTAATTAGATTGTCTATGAGACATCCTGTTTAATAAATAAAGTAAGTAAGGAAAATATAGTGACACAATTAGTTGAATTATGAATGAATATTAATTTATTAAATACTAACTTTGGAACGCATAATATCACCCGCCGTGCTATTACCTACTTCGTCTTCACTTACCGTTCATCCCGACTTTTTTGTTCGGCCCCTAAGGGTCATAGCGTGATGTTAAATAGCCTATAACCTTCTTCGAGAATTAAGCTAGCATTTTTTTTTTTAAATCTGTCTGGTAGTTACAGAGAATAACACCCTACATACAAACTTACAAACAAATTTTACCTCGTTATAATTTTTGTATAAATGTACCTAATTACCTGCCTTTTACAAAGCAGTAAGCAGTAAGGTTACTGCTAAAAGAAATGCAGATATATCGAGTTCTTTCTCAGTAGATTTTGAGAAAGAACTCATTATATCTGCAGTTCTTGCAGTAAGTATCACAACTTAAACCGCTACTACACTTCTAGTTTAAATCCTCCTCTAAACTGCGAAATAATATTAACTGCATGTAGCAAAGTTTAAAGGTCTCAATACATTGAAGTTCACTCTAAATCGTTGCAAACGCTAAGTGGGTTCCCATGTAATGTGAATGCATAACATTTGGATCTATTTTCTAACTAGGGTAACATTGGCAGTGCACTTAATGGGAAACTTAGTGACCGAGTTTGTCAAATTCGTGGTATTTGCTACTTGCAGTGTAATGTGTTGAATGTGACGGGATTTTTCCTTGAATTCAGTGTTTAGTTCGGTTTGGTTAAGTGTGAAGGTTTAGTCACCTATTGTTTTGATGAAATAGCGTAAATAACAGTTTGAAGAAAGGACTATTATTGTGGTACGTCAGGTGAGAAAGTCAATTCTGAAACTCTTGATTTAATAAAGCGCGGAAAATAAATAAAAACAAAGACGAAAATGTCCGAAAGGACTTTCCGAGTGGTCCGATAAAACATGTAATTTCCATCAAATGCCCTGAATGGAGACCTTAATTTATTAAGGCATCTACATGATAGTCCAGTTATGCAGCAGACAACCTCCTCCTAATTGATGACACTCACATTTTTTTCTTTGGAAGTGGCATCTCCCGCTTCAATCGGAGCTCTGTGCTAGATGGTCGGCTGGTGTAGCTGCCTTAATAAATTAAACTTAAAAAGTTTCCACTTAAATAGTTTTGAACCTATGGAGTAGGTTAGTACCTGTACACAGAGGTGTAGACCTAACTGCGTTCCAAATGTCATCGGTCAATCCAGTAGGCTTAATCCCCGATTCATGAGAATGTATCGAACAGCAGTCAATAAATTACCATGTAAATGGTGGCGTAACTCCAATCAACAATTACTTATTAGCCGAGGGCAATGAAACTGCGATTTGCCCTTTCGTGGGACGTACCAGCTTTTGCAAATACGCAACATTGTGGTTTCAACAAATTAGGTTGTTTAATTACGTGTAAGATGGTTAGTATAGATTAATATATTGATTGATCTGTTGATTAATTGGCTAGTAATTGGCATTCAACCTGCATTCAGAATTTTAATACTAAAGCTGTCATTTCGGATTTACACATTGCTTAGTCAACTATTTTATTGATATATGTGATATCACGCCGGTAATCCGTGAAGGGTTAGACCGAGGTGTACCTAGTCTTATTAGCAATACATACCATCATATGCAAACAAAAATGTCGTGTCATAATACCACATTCTTGTGACCTCATTAACTTGGTAAACATGTATCGCGTCCTTATAACTTTGTACTAAATAAACTAATTATTTGTTTTTCCTTGTTTCAGGTCAGTATTAACCAACTGTGACATCGATTTTCTGTTCTTCGGTCACGTAAGGGAACCATTCATTAATTACTACGTAGGTTTATTTGCACGAGTTTCTTATTGACAGTTTACGCGAGTTCAAGGAAACATATCTATTGTATTTGTATTGAACTGAACTGCCCATAAACACTGTTGTAGACTGATTTGTATTGAGCGCCCACAACCTAACTTTTATTATAATGGCAACCTACCTACATATATGACAAACATAAATATGGTTCAAACTTTTTTGCTTTATCGTCATCAGTATCACTGGGCAACTAGTTAAAGTTTGTTGACGGAATACTCTTCACATGCTATACGGAATGAACAGTTTTGTTTTTTGAACATCAGCTTCTGTAAAGATCTCACCGTGACTTATCTTGGGCACGCCACGATTGCGGCGGTAAGTCCCATATTTGAGGAGTGGCTTGAGAGGCGCCACGGCGTTTTCGCCTTCCGCTTGACGCAGCTCCTCACCGGACACGGTTGTTTCGGGAGGTTCTTGTTTCGGATAAGGCGGGAGGAAACGCCCGGGTGTTTCCACTGCGAAGATCGCCCTGAGGATCCGGTGGAGGTCTGTTCGGCTTGGACGGAGCACCGCCGTGTCATTGTGGAGGCAATCGGCGGCGGCGATCTCTCGCGTCCGGCCCTGGTCCAGGCCATGGTACGGAGCGAGAGTGCATGGGGGTAGCCGTGGCCTCCTTTTGCGAAGCAGTAATGCTCCCGAAGAGGGAGGCGGCGCACGTAAGGGAGAGGCAGTATATGCGCCCTCACGGCCCTAGCCTCCGCAGGAGACGCCCTAGGCGTCGGGAGCCCCAGGCTGATTCCCGGCCACCGTAGGGGTGGGCTTGCGGACGGCGAGTAATGGGTAGCTCGCTGTCCGGTAAGGACCAAGCCCGGGTCACCGGCGCGTTGTGTTCCACGCGCGCCTCAAAAAGATGTCAGCGCCAACTGATGGGGCCCGCGAAGGCTGACGCCTGTCAGGGGTGCGGGTTGTTCGAAAGAAATACCGTGGCCCCTGGCACACAGGCAACCCATCCGTGTTCCCTACAGGAGTGAGTTTTAGTCAGTATAAGTCTGAGACGCCCTCCTGCTCCACCCAGAGCGGGAGAAGTTATTTGATGATTTCCCACCCTCAAAAAAAAAACCGTGACCATGTTATGGGGAATTCAGTCTAATACCATTCACGGTCTAAACTCCAGCCGATCTATTCTGTAAAGTACTCACCGTGGACACTTTGGTACCTATCATGTTATAGGCAATTTAGTGCAATACCTATAAGATACGTGGTCAAAACTCTAGCCCATCCATTCTGTACCTAATAATATTAACGTGAAAATGTAGGTGAAGTTATTTGGTCAATACTATCAAGAAGTTATCTAATAGTGAGCTGTCAATAGAATCATTTGCATCAACCGATATATTCCGTAAAAATCTCACCGTGAAAACTTAGGTGAAGTGTTCTTGAAGTGAGTTGTCAATAATGTTAATCTCTAGCATCAGGTAGAAAGACAGCTCACTTTTTTTTTTCTGGGTGGGAAATCATCAAATGATTTCTCCCGCTCTGGGTGGAGCAGAAGGGCGTGTCAGACTTTTACTGACTAAAACCCACCCGTGTTCCCTCAGTTGCCTGTGTGCCAAGAGCCGCGGTATCTCTTTCTTACAATACAACCCGCACCCCTGGCAGGAAGACAGCTCACTTCACTTACGTTATCACCGTGATATTTTTACAGAGTACCTCTGCAGGTGGAATGAAAGCTCACTTCAAACTCACTTCACTTAACTTTTCACGGTTGAGATTTTAACAGAATAGCACTACTGGAGTACAGCTCTCCGGTCGAATGACAGCTCGTCACTCTTCCACATAAAACCCGTATATCCGTATTTGGCAAGCAAATGGTCTTAAATAGTTCTGTGACTGGCCGGCGAGGTATTTCTAGATCTTTTACGACCACCGTATTGATTCCAAGTGGCTGCACCGAATGTGTTCCGTTTCGCTTCGGTCGTTATGTCGAGATCGGCCTGAAATGCGGAAAACGTTGAGGTTTCCTTAAATAGGGTACTAGACATATATTCACTTATTATAATATCACATAGCTGTCATCATCATTGTCTTAATCCTATTATAATATCAATAAATATGTAAATTACCATCTTTATATACCGAGACTCCTCCATGCTCGTGTCGGAAAGTACGTTAAGCCTTTGGTCCTGCCTCAAAGAGATGTCAGTACCAACTGGTGGGGTCCGCAAGGGCCGATGCCTGCCAGGAGTGCGGGTTGTTCGAAAGAGATACCGTCGCCCCTGGCACACAGGCAACTGAACGAACACGGGTGGGTTTTAGTCAGTAAAAGTCTGACTCGCCCTATCGCTCCACCCAGAGCGGGAGAAGTTATTTGATCATTTCCCACCCAAAAAAAAGCCCTTGGTCCTGGCTGTCGTTCATGGATCTTTGACTGTCGTTAGGGGCCGTTAGAAGCCCGAAAGTCTGACAACCAGTCTTACCAAGGGGAATTGTGTTAACCGGTAACTGGTTTGTGTAGTTCAGATAAGCAGTCGCTCCATTTAAAATACTGGGATCAGCTGCATCCGGTTACACTGATGATAATGGGGTAAATTTCATTACAATTACTTGCATTTTTAAAATAATTTCTTAAATAATATACAATATTTGATAGCTTTATACAGGATAAGTTTTTATGCAGTGCCCAAACTGTATCCATGAATTCAGCATATCATTCTAGACCCCTAGCGTAGAAATTTTACGCCAGTTTTACAAACAAAAAATCAGCTGTTTCACAGAAAAGTGCAATACCTACGCGGTCAAAATGTATGGAATAGCTGATTTTTTTTTATTAGGTACCGACGAAAAATTTCTGCACTCCCCAGTGCAGAAATTTTTCGTCTAGAATGATTTGCTGAATTTATGGTTACAGTTTGCGCACTGGATAAAAACTTATCTTGTATTTAGCTACTTAGTTTGTTGTAACGTATATTCATCGTCTCTTTTACTTTTCTGTGCCCCACAGGGGCCACAATGATCATGTTTGTAAAACCTTAACTCCTACGTTCACATTATCGAAACAATAAATACATTTAGTATTGAGTACATAGTCTCTCAAAGTATATTATGTTATTACAGTTAACACTCAAATAAATTTTAATAACGCCCGCAATAAAACTGTCGTAAAATTATCAATCATACATTCGCGCGCAAAAAAGACAAATCATAAATTGAAGTAAAAATATTTACCCGCGTTTTACACCGATACATAACCTGGCAACACTTTTACGTAGGTTTCATGGTTCCACGTCACTCAACAGAGGATTTAGACGTTTACCGTAGCACTGGTTATTTACGATCACGCTAATATTATTTATGTGTGTCAACTCGTTCTATTTTCGTAATCAGCGCAGTGTTGCGCTTGCGCTGCCGCAGTCGCTTCCAGCGGCCGAACTCCCGCGAACTCCCCCGAAGAGACACGACGCGTGATTCATTGCCGGGAAGTCGTAGGGTTGCTTTAACAAACACATAAAATAATTGTTTGTACGAGAAATTGTCTGAAAACTGTCAGTCGGATGACTTACAAATGTTTGACAAGGGATTTGAGTCGCTTTCATCTTGTTCTATTTGCGGATCTTTATTTTCCTTATCGTTTCGAAGGCCGCCTATATGCAGCCTGTTGGGCAGAGACACCTTTTTCCGGTAAGAAATAGAATTAGATTTTCTAAAACTGGCAAAATTCGAACTACACTCCTTAATAAGTTATTATAGTTAATATATATAGTGAATTTAGGACTATTTATATGTTAGAAATAAGAGAAATTTCTAAAACGTTTCATTATATAGGGTATGATAATATAAAATAGTTTAAATTAATAAACAACCTACTAATTTTATAAATACGAAAGTTTGAATGTTTGTTACTGCATCACGCAAAAGCGGCTGAACGGATTTGGATGAAATTTGGCACACAGATAGTTTGTAACCTGGAATAACACATAGGAAACCTTTTATTCCATACATAGTAAATTTTTAACCAGTGTGCAAACTGTAAGAAATTTTTGTTCGGTTATACAAAAAAAAAGTCAGCTGTTTCATAGAAAAGTGCAAAAACTTACGCGTTCAAAATGTATGGAACAGCTGATTTTTTCTTTGTAAAACCGACGAAAAATTTCTACGCTAGGGGGATCTAGAGTGATATGCTGAATTTATGGTTACAGTTTGCGCACTGGTTAAAATTTTATCCCGTATTCACAAATGCAGACAAGAACTGAGTTGCAAGAGCTAGGAAGAACTGACGCAGAACGCAAAACAGAGAGCAAAATGAACATCCCATCCGCTTGCCAGCCCTTACCAATAAGCGAATACCTAAATCTTAACGAAGCAAGAACTGGAGTCATGGCGGCCGTTTATCACAAACGCGAGCTATCTGCGACTCCATCATGATCAGGTCTTGGCGGCCATCCATAAATTACGCCATACATTAAGGTGGAGGGAGGGTTTCAACAAAGCGTGACATCGTGTGACAATATCAGATGGAAATCATCATCATCGAAATTTTATTATAACATCAAAAGCGATGTGGGTGAACTTTTTGGTGCCCTGTGATTTGATTTGTGATTTTTTCCTCTCTGTTTTGATGTACATGTACATATTATTAATATTATTTTATGTATGTTAGCCTATAATATCATGTCTGTATTGTACAATGTTAAATATATCAAAGAATATTAAAATTACTAATTTGAAATTACTTATCTTGATGTTTTATAAATAATTTCTTAAATAATAGATATGTAGTAATACAACTAAGTAGTCTAATTAAAGCCCTCTATTTCTCTCCTTGATTCCCTACTCGTCCGATCAATAAGGGGTCCTACAGGGGAGAAAGAGCGGGACAAATCCTAATCTTAGTGGCGTTACATGAATAAAACTAAATAAAATTTTATTAACCGCTAATATGTTTATTAAAAGGTAAATCGCAAAAATATGTGACAACACACCAGAGGGTGACACGAAAATGATGACCACCTGTGACAAAGACGAGGACAGCTCCAAAAATCATAAAATTCGTGTGAAATTATTTATGTATAGCCCCTTCGCTGCCCAGGCATCTAATTGATGCTGCATCATTTACAGTCGAAGTGAATTTATAGATAGAGGTGCAAGGGCGGGACGGCATTAAAGGATAGTTTTAAATGACATATAGATATGGCATCGTTTTATAAAGATTATATATCTTCGAAGAGGTTATTAATATCTGCAACTTCTAATGATATCTATAGAAGATTAATAACAGGAGCTGTGTCTGTAATTATGCTAGCGATAATTCGCTGTTCGGTGCTCTCGGTACAATTTCTCCAAATGATGGTATCGTTTTCGATAACTGTATCAATGGCCTTACAAAGAGTTTTATAATGAAAATCAAATTCTAGAGTCACATTCATACAATTATCTAATAATACAGAACAAAAGACCAGACCTCTTTTGAAACTTAAATTGTCCTCTAGTTATAATACGAGTTCGAGAAAGCATATCAGCTGCCAAAAGATCATAAATCACTATGACTGACACCAGTGACGAAACTCTACCGGCACTGGTCGAAATACATAACTTCATGAGAGAATAATATACGATATATCTTAATCCCTTGATCTCGGGGACAGATAATAAAGCTTAAAGAAACTATGACAACAGTTGTCAGTCTGTAGTTACAACAGACTTAATCCTTGCTTCATATACTTTGAATTGCGTAACAAGGAAGTCGGGTTTTCGTGATGTATTCGCAATTTGTCAGTGTCCCATATTTTTTTATAGCTTCTGTCTCAACGTTTTCTGTCTTCCTTATTAATGCATTATAATCAATTGCTTAATAGTTTTATCCTTATTTCAATATAGCTCACATATAATTTTTATGAACGTACAGTAAGATTTCAATGTTCTATTTAATTTTATTGTTGCTTCATTGCTGGATCACTAACCTTTGTTAAGTTATTCATCATCTACATTTCAAAAGGAAACCGCCATGACTTCTGTTCTTTCAGTACTCTGCCCTTGTATTATTATTCTTTCTCTTAAGGGAAAAAGCAGAGGTGTGCCTATACTACTCCCGAATTTCGCCAGTCATGTTTTAGTCCCGTGTAATAAGGACAAGCAAAAACCATATGACTCTCAAGATCCAATACGAATATCATAAGCCAAAACTGCTGTCAGAATTTCCATGTTTTACTATGTATTCAAAACGACACTCGTTGACCACGTTACAAACAAACACCAAAGCATATTGTAGACATATTAGAAACATGAACGCAAGAATCACGACCAGATTGATTGATTACATTTAATGTTTCCTCGACCTTATCAAGCGATCACCAACAAGCCACACAACAACATTAACTGGCGTGAAAACGCCATTCTGGCTCACTTCTAAGGTCCAAGCCACACGGTTAATGGGTTTGCGTGCCACGCTTGAGTAGCGACACTAGCGACGCTTGAACCATGCAGGTCGGCTTGCTAGGTGATCCGTTTATGTACGCGTCCGCATATTGAGACCGTGCCGCCGCCCATCCCGATGCGTCTGTTTTCTTGGAGGTTCACAATTAACTAATGAAACGTGATACTAAGTGTCAGTGTGGCCTACACTGTCCTCCAATACCTATTGACACTGGCATTTGAAAACATTGTTAAAGCTCAAATTAAAAAGCAAATTTCTAAAGTCCCCTCCTATCTTGCCCTCTGTGCCCCAAAAGATGCAGTAAAGGTGACCTCTGTACTGCCATCAATAACACCGAGGAAGTGACGAAGTTTTGGTCCAACAAAATTCTAAAAATGTTGTGCCAATAACAATTTCATAAGTGCTCAAGTAGGTTTATGTAAAAGAAAATATTTTGAATTTGATTTGCAATATATGGCAGCATAGTTCTAGCGCCCCGTGTGTATTCGGCCTTACATTTTTCGTAACGACTCGATCGCGTTCATTAACTGGTGACAGCAGCATTGTCCCATAATGAGTAGTAGTCACACCAAGCGGCCATTACCAGCATCGCCCGGCTACTATCGCGGTAATGAACGAAAACGAAAGTTTACGATTAAACGCGCGTTTGCGAACTTAACTGTGTTTGTAATTGCCGTGTAATTGTACAACTGATGGAAGTTTAATCGGGCTGTCGGCAGTTTTCGTTGAAGTAATGCATAGTTTGAAATTATGTCTTAGAAGAGATTTTTAACAGGTCGAGAGTATTAAGATATATCACTCCACAGCGTTCAGTGTGTTTTGACTTCTGAAAGTCTAACACTTAATGCACTAGACCATATTTAAATACCAATTATTACTGATAGGCGCTCGGCTTAAACGGAAAGAAACAGGTCCAAAAATGCTTTTAATTAACAAAATCACTGGCTGTAGAACAGAAACGTTCACGTCACCTATCATTTAGGGCGTACACACGAGCACAAAATTGTCATCCTTGAAAGTGTAATATTACCTCACGCACCACAATTTAGTTTCTCGTCCAAACGAGGTGGTCTGCGCAAACATCCCGTGGCACGCGTGTGTACGGTCATTATACAAACTGGCCGGGTATTACGGGTAATTTGCTCACGCCGTGAAATTGCGGTCTCGCTGATTCGCTTGCGTCACGTGATACCCAAGGCCTAATGCAATTGGTTGATGTTGATGTGGAAAAGTGCATATCCTGTGTAATTGTAGGGATTGACGGCAGTTAGCGCTTTGCTCAAGTAATCTACACGTTATGTCTGTGAATATGACAATCTCTGTGATTTAATTTGGAAAAAAAAGAGTTTCTGAAAGCAAGGATAGATTAGATAGATAAGTAATTAATTAAATAAATAGTCTTTCAAGTTTCGATAAATTCTTATTTTGTTTCTAATTAATGAAGAAATTTTGAGAGTAATTTCAACCTTTCAAACATTAACCTTATCTAAGTCAAATAAAAAATTTCCTCCGTAATTACTAAAAAGATACCTAATACCAATAACAGTGAGATTTAATCGTCCAATCAGGTGAGAGTTGAATTTGATCGTAGCACGTGATTGGATGAAATCGAAAGTTAGCTGTTGATTGAGGCAGTTTATTGGTTTTTCAACAACGTAATACCCTGGTAATTACGTGGTGTGGCGGGGAAGGTAATGAGATGTTGCTGCCTCGATTAAGGGACGCTATAATGTTTTGTTGGTTTTTTGAACTTTAGTTATCGACGAAATTAGAAACTGGTAGTAAAGCACGTTGTTGGATTTCCAACGGTTCGCTCAGCGTCGAAAGTTGAGAACACATTAGCGGGCTTTTATTTAGGCGTTCATTTAGGTGTCGTCTAGTGTTAGTGAAAACTAACATAAGTGACGTTCAACGTGGGGCTTTCAACGTTGAACGTCACTAATGTCCGTTTTTGAGCTGTATTTAAAATTCTGAGCGTCGTTGACACAACTATTTAAAGTCTCTATTCTATATACCTACCTATCTTTTTACCAATAATAAAGCTAATGTTTGTTTGTTTGAACGCGTTAATATCTGGGACTAACAGACGGATTTGAAAAAATATTTTTGCATTAGGTAGTACAATTCTTGAGAAAGATTATAGGCTATTTAAGATTACGGTAAGACCCTTAGTAGCCGAAGAATTATAAAAGAAAGAATGCTAAGAGAAAATAATGTAAAATCACGACGAGATTCGATGCAAAGAGGTGGGACGAGGGAATAAGAAATTTAATGCAAGAACCTTTAAAAACCATACCCATCAAGCCTACAGTCATTTCTACAATCTTAATCAACTCTTAATCTATCAATTAAACCCAGAACATCCTGTCTAATAAATCGCAGTCACTCCACTAAGCTGAACTTGTAAATTAATGTATCAAGAATTTACGAACATGGCAATTTATGTTCCTTAGCAAAGCTGACACTGGAAGCCATGTCTACGACTCTTTATCGTACTACCCGCTAATCAATAACGAATGGCATAATCACTGAAACTTACGCGATTGATTTAACACCGGGAAATAAACAACATTTCAATGTCTAGGAAACATTTGGTTCCTTTAATTGGACATGAAGTGCTAATGAATTTTGAGGAGGTAGCCTTGTTGGTGCTGCCTTGTTTGTTGGGTAAGATACGGAAAAAACAAAAACAACAATGAAAGCAAGGCATAACTCTGATACGAAACAAACGATTCAATAGATTGATTAAGCATCTGGCGATCTTCTTGAAGAATCTTCGTTAAAAACGACTGACGATCAAAAACTTAAAATGGATTCGAAAAATATTCAAATCAATATAAAAATAGAACACTATCAAATCTAGATATTTATGTTCATATTGGATGAAACCTTCGTGATGATTATTAAGGTATTATTAGCACATCTACGTTTATTTGGAGACCCGCCAGTTATATTTGAAGATTTTAAGACAAGACAGGCAGTACTACAATTAAAAGGTGAAATAATTCGACGTTGTTCCGTAGCCTACTTGTGAAGCGAAGTAAGACATGAAAATGTCACGTCTTCTGATTAACGAAATGGTGCAAAACGTGACTTTTGAGCAGAAGGCTTTACGCGAATAATAACGTGTGACGCCATAAAAAAATATAAGTAGGACATTACGATTAACTACGAAGGTATAGCTTCAAATAAAGGTATTAAAAGCAACCGTGAAGATAAGGTTATTGAAAATACATTTCATCATAGAATGGTAAGTTAATATGTCACTATGCCGAACTATATATACGTTAATGGGACACTCAAATCAACAACACACTAAAGTCAACAAAACAAAAATGTGCTGCAGAAGGAGAGGATATAACATGAATTTATAATATAAACCAAGGAAGCATAATGAAATGACTATAATAATACAAAAACCAAACAAGCAAAAGTTTTTGACCCAGACATTGAAACCAGCACTAAATTATTCCCCGAAAGTACGTAGAATAAACATACAAAAATTTCATAATTCATAACAGCTCCTACATTAGATCACATCACGTCAGACTTAGCAGCAATACCTACGGCTAACAATTTGGCCGCTATTATGTTACCGACAGCCAGCGTGTCGCCTCCGCCCACCCATCTGTGTGCACCACCTTATAAGGCCTGGGTTAGTCCATAGCCTTCGTAATATCCATCGCTGTATTGTTTATCGCGGCCTTCCTTAATTACTGGTACTTTCGAATGGACTCAACCCGTCTCCGCTAATAGGGTCTGAGTGACCTCACGGTTTTGCCCTGATTTACTTTGATCGTTAATTGGCTGGTATCGGCTTTTAATATTAAAATTTCATTGAGGACTTAACATGTTGCGTAAGCGTTAAAATAAACTTTATAGTGATGAATGAAACTGATTGCCCTGAAAATACCGTGTATTCGTATTATTTGTTTTAAATATGTTTTTTTTTTATGAATGCTTGTATGTAGAGCGAGAACTAATTCATTTATTCTAAACCTTAGCCTTATTCAATGAAGTTTGAATGGATTTCTTATTATATTTCTGATGATAATCTCTATGCGATTCATTGTCTTTTTCACCATTTTTTGGTAATTTTGAAATTAATTTCATTATTTCGACCATAGTGTCTCATAATTCAATTACATTTTTTTGCTGAGAAAATAATGTAAGTACTGCAATGGCAACACAATAGAAACTTAAAACATTTTTGTTGTTACTAAATACATTGTGATCACAACAGAGCCTCGAAGTTAATTAAAAGGGGTCGTGACTATTGCACTTCGATTTTCACTCGGCGTTCTATACACGAGTATTAAGTTGACCACTTGCATTAACTAGGATTTTTACTTCGATCCTGTCGCTGTCTTAACCATTACTCATTGGTCTTAAACCTTCCTCCGCCAAAGCCCTGAGTGGCCATAAAGTATTTCTTCGAGATACATTTTGTTGAAACTCTGTTCCTCTGTAATTCCTTTTGATTTATGGAACGGCGGAAACTTTAAGCTGATTTCATTGATATTTCTTATTAATTCTACCTCAGCACATTCTGAGGTCTGCATGTACTTATGCAAATTCGCATTATGAATCAGCTACCCGTCCTACATAACGCCTTCCATTCACTTTTCGTTTTTAAGCCCTTTAGTTCCAGTCAACAATTAGCCATGAATGTTTTTTTAAATAAAGTTATCAATGAAAGGAAGTGTATCGTGAAACTTGACAGTTACCTCATTTTTACATTATTTAATTAATTAAACACGTCAATAAAGTGTTTAACGTCCATTGGTACTGTATCATGATTTTGTTGACATCGACCACTTTCAAATTAGCGCCGCCTCCATATAAGGTAACATATTAAATATGAGTCAGGTTTTATGAAACTTATTTTCGTTTTCCGCAATAGTGTGCGTTGATTTCAAATTAGTCATTTATTAAGCCACACCACTGCTTTGTTTGTATGCCACAGTAGTTATTTAGATCTAGAACAGTCATGAAAGTAAGTGTTTAAATAAAACAAGTGCTCGCGTTTTTGTGGTAATCGGCTAATTAAGTAATTACAGTAAGCAGGTAAACCAGATTAAGTTTTTATTTTACCTTTTATGTCTTTTTGTATTACACAGTGCACTATTTCACATTTAATATGCGGAGTTTTATTTCCAGCGTCATTATTTTGTTACACTCTAGAGTCATTTAAATTGGTTTTATTTTCCTTAAGCAGAGCTGACCACCAATGTTTAGTTCATTCAGTGAGTCAATGAAGCTATCATCGTTTTTGACGTGCCTAAACATATTTCATTCATTTCAATTTCATTCTAATGAATACCTCAATATTTACTGTGGTAATTTACCAATATAGACGTTTACAGTTAAAAATATTGTCTGTACTTCAGCTACTTTATTTTTCGGATAAACTTGCTTGGGAATTTATAATATAATTCAATAACACATGGTTTATTTTTCATTGATTATTTTGTCGTGTTTAAGACCTTTCAACAGTTTTTGGTATTCTGTGGTTAAATTCAGTTTGTTGTTAGTCATCTGTATTAGTTTCTCTATAATGTTATAAATATTGGCTTGTATAATCTATCTTTAGAAGTTATTTTTTGTTATTAATGTCGGGTTTTTTATGACAACTTGCTGTCTTTGACTGCATTCAAATTTTCCAGTGTGAGTAGTAAAAGTGAATTGTAATCATAGTTTCGAATTTACGATGAAGATAATTAAAAATCTTGTTAGTGATGTTGTTCCTGCTTAGATGTATCATGGTGTTTGATTTCGTCTTCTTCTGTCTTCATGAATATCAAATATTATGTAAGTAAGATTGGCTTTCTATTATTGGATAGGTACGTACCTTTATATGCTTACTTTTAAGACTGCTGCAGACATGCGCGAAACGACAGCGCGGTGCAACTCTAGTAGTACAATTTCTAAGTAAAGCTTATGGATTTTATTCTACCAGAGTCGCGTCGCACCGTCGCGCTGCGCCGGTCTGCAGGAACCTTTATAAGGTGTGTCACTGATAATTAGTGATTTCTCTAACTGCAATCAGCAATGTGTATGTGTATATTTTGTTGAATTTAATTCTAGAAACCACCCATAAAATATTTAATTACTAAATATTATTTTAAGTAATATTACAAGTTACAACCTTACGCACGTAAACAATTTCATTAACTATTAAATCTCCATTAACAAGTCTTAAGATTTATGAGATCCGGTGATTCTGCGAAGCTTTTCTCTGCCGTTTGCTGTAATAGAGTTAACTTTACCAGTTTGACGTCAATCAGTCTCCGTCTAATTTAACCGACGACTTTTCTCCGACATTACATTCTGTACATAAGCCACAGAATTAGATTATGGTGAACATAAAAAACCTTATATTAATTTATTGCAAAATAAAATAACAAAACAACAAAAAAAACTTAAAAAAAAACTTTCTAAATGAACTACATTTTTTTGAGTTCTATACAGTTAATTTACTAAAATATTTGTAGATTTAACAGCCATAATAAGAGAGATGAAAACACGGGCAATGATGTTAATCACAAGACAAGCACTCCTGATAAAATTAAATGGATTTGATATCACATCATTTGAAGTCTGTACATCTGACTAGCTTCTGCGCGCGACTTCGTCCGCCTGGAATTTCTATTCAACGCCGACCCACCCCGTCGCATCGTATCCACCTGCCCGCGTTTTTACTTCGTTTTCGCATACCGTATTTTTTTTTTAATGTGGGAAATCATCTAATACCTTCACCCGCTCTCGCTGGTGGTAGCGGGAGGGCGTGTCAGACTTTTACTGACTAAAACCTACCCGTGTTCCTTCAGTTGCCTGTGTGCCAGGGGCCGCGGTATCGGTACCGCATTAAAATCCGTTGCGTAGTTTAAAAGTTCTAAGCGTACAAACACGAAAAGCGACTTTGTTTTATACTATGTAAAGATTATACAGGGTAAGTTTTTATCCAGTGCGCAAACTTTAACTATCAATTCAGCATAATGTGCCAAATTTAAAAAACAAAGTGCCAAATTCAGCGAATATAGACACAAAAATAATATAATATCCCGGGAAAGTCTATTTTTAGACCGAAATAACAAGTTGGTTTTACGTCTATTTGATTAACGACACAACTTGGCAAACTCAAGGCGAGACGCCTGAAAAATGTCAAGTTCTATTTCAGTAAGAGGTCTCGAGATGTTTCAGACATGATCAATTTTATGATAAGATGCCCGTTTTAGATTTTCTGTTAGATTACGGGCAAGTTTTCTTTAAAATAA
This sequence comes from Polymixis lichenea, assembly GCA_949091785.1. Classification (NCBI taxonomy): domain Eukaryota; kingdom Metazoa; phylum Arthropoda; class Insecta; order Lepidoptera; family Noctuidae; genus Polymixis; species Polymixis lichenea. The sequence goes on from OX420938.1 coordinate 5,229,641, forward strand.
AAAACCCTTTTCATGGGAAACTACTAAAACGAAATTTTAGCCTGCTATACAGGATAATTTTTTATCCAGTGCGCAAACTGTAACCAAGAATTCAGAATATTATATTATTTTTGTGTCTATATTCGCTGAATTTGGCACACTGTTTTTTTTTTAAATTTGGCACATTTTGTATTGCTATGAAACGGGATTAAATATAGCTCACATTTTTTATTTTATCAACAAAGTAACACAGTACTTACACATAGTATTTATTTATATAGCTGGCTGAGGTGTAATTTTTAACACTAGCAGATACTTTTTATATATATATTTTTGTTAAAACATTAAACAATTTCACGACAAGCGCTGTTTAATAATGTACTATGAAAAAAAATCTTCAAATCGTCGCCTATCACTTACCTGTCGGTTTTATTCAATAGGCTCCGCATTTCACACTTTGATTTCCGACAGTACTTCATGATTTTTAAGAAACCGTAAACTTCATGATTTTTAAGAAACCGTAATTTCAGTCAAACGAATAAAATCGTTTATCTAAATATATCGAACACTTACAAACATTTACTTTCATCTTTTCGTCCACGAAGGTGGATCAAAGTGTACGGAATAGTTTACATAGCAAGGAAAGTGATTCCGGTGGTCCGGAGCGTACACTGCGGTGCACATTCATAGACCGCCGCAGCCACTGCGGCCACCGCCTGTAATAATACCGGACATTCAGTTGTCGTAAATATTTACACCGCTCAATATTGTGCGATAAGTTTTTATGAGATGCGATTAGGGATGTGGCGCTTATGAAAATGTATTTTTATCGTAAAAATGAAATGTCTCGGAATGTTGTACAATATTTAAAAAAATACTTAATTTATGTGTTTTATCAATATTTATGTTACAGTATTATTGTAAATAACGATAGATCGACTTGATAAAATGTATAAGATGTAATTTTGTAACTTATAACCAAGTATGTTTTCTATGTAGAAAAGTACATTTAACAACATTTGTTAATAGATACTTAGTGCATATTTGCATTAAAACTCTATCCTAAGAACATTACGCTCTCCACAGTTACATTATTTAACATAATTATCTAGTATTTTACATAATTATTGCAAATTCATGTAGAAAGGGTCTCTTGTGATCAAATCTAAACGATTTTATAGTTTTGCATAGTACTTTATGTTACTTTCACATCTACATCGTCACTTTATTATCCCTTTAGTTATCTAATAGATAAATCTATGAATAAATTAAAGAAATTACGAAGGCGGTAAGTGTTTACATAAACATAAACGCCTCCATTTTTGAAGGCAGTTGATAATTTATGCTACTAGCTTTTGCCCGCGGCTCCGCCCTCGTGGATGTCGGTTATTGCGTAAATGTATAAGCTTAAGTCCTTCTCCATATCCCAGGTTATATCTCTGCCAATGTTCAGGGTTTAGGCGTGAAAGCGGAACAGACAGACAGTAACTCTATCTGTCTGTTTCGGATTTATAATATTAGTAGGGATTTATAAGTTTTTCATCAGTTTCATCGACACCAATCTTGACTTTTCACATTTGATTTCTAGTTAAATATACATAATACACAAACATAGAAAATCAGCCTATAATGTTCCAAGTGCTGCAGGACTCCTCTCGAACAAAGGGAGTGAGCCGTAAACCACCATGCGGGCCCAGTGCGGTTTGGTGGATGTGACATGTCTTCGAAGTTTTGGTTCCAGGACATGCCGGTTTCCTGACGATGATTTTCTTCACCCTTTTGAGAGCAATAATAGAGAGTAGTAGTAACATATACTTAATTGTTTTTATTTGAAATACATAGCAATTATTTGATCAATTTAAAACCAAGCACAAAATATGAACCTAAAAATTATCTACACCTAGAAAATCTTCTTGTCCTTTAAATTAGTTATACCATTTATTATTGTCACTCCAAACTTGACCACGTATCGAAAACTTATTAATTTTCCCTGAACTGTAGGCACAACCCTATCTGACCCTGCAATAGGCTACATGTACCTATTGGCTCCCTCGCACCGTGATTAATGACATACGTTATGGATATTGCTCGTATGTCTACCAATATCATAGGCTCAAAGGCTCTTGTGGCTCTTTCGTCAGAGGTCAAAGGCCTTGTTGTTAACGTGTGGCCAACTAATGGAAATTAAGAGTAGATTTGATGACTGCTTTCTCGCAAGTTTTGCTATGAGAACACTAAGTGAAATCTATAATTATGGAGGCAGGTTTATGGTCAAAGTTAAATCTATGTTGATACAGCTTAAGTTACGATGCTTGTTGATAAGATTGAATCAGAACTCGTACACTTAGTACAGAAGAACTGGCAACTTTCAGAAAAAAATATTACGTTAAAATATGTTTCCATATATTTTTAACGGTGTATAAATAAGACTTTAAAGTGGACAAGCCCTATAAATCCGGAAGAGTTGTCCCCAATCCGGTCAGGCGAGAACAGCTCCCCCTTTCTTGGTAATACGACACTAAAGGGCTTCTTGTTGCTCTTCGACACTCCCACTTTTTATGAGTTCACTTTTAAATGATACTTTGTTAATTCTGGGTCAATTTTCTTAGTCGCATTTATATATCATATTGTTTTAGTTAATAATGAATTTCGTTAACTTTTCTTAGGCTGGAGTTATGATTTTGAGATAAACCGTACAATTGAGGGTTATCCAGGCAAAATAAAAAAATACTGAGCTTTAAAACACATACACATGCATACAAAAAGCTAAGGAAATAAAGCACTTTTCTTCTTTAGTGCTTTGTTTATTGCCAACACCTTACATTAAGTCACAAAACGAGTAATTAATTCCAGTATGGTTACCTTTTAAATTAATATCGCTCCTTAATTGTACCTTCTTACAACAGTCAATTAACCACCTTGAAAAATCCGGAAGACGCAGTAAAAATCAGGTTCCATCCGATGGTATACGATCCTCGATAATCTTAGTAGCTAAGTACAAAGTAACTCGACACGCGATGCACCGCGGGGCTTCTCTCTGTGATTCATTAGGACATGTGTATTTTTACGTCGATTGCAGTAAACTAGTAAATGTTGTGTTGTCTATCTGTCTACGGAACCATGAGATTCTTGTAGGTACCTATTTCGGAATAACTGCATTAATAAGACAGATTTTAAAATAACAGTGTCCACATTTTTTCGGTCCCTTAGATAGGTGATAAATAATATTCTATTACATGTTAAATGGTTATAAAACCGTGTAAACACACATTTAGGGACTACTTAGACTTATTCAACTCTGATCAGCTTTTGTCCAAAGAAAACAACGATTTTGTATGAGATGCGTACGCATCCGTTCAGCCGCGGAATGCTGAACAGACTTTATACAAAATCGTTGTTTTCTATGGACAAAAGCTGAACAGAGCTGAATAAGTGTGAGTAGTCACTTACACACCAAACTGTCAAACAGTAAATGTCGTCACGTCAATATTTTAAAACTAGATGAGGTCGGTGTATCCTACACGAATACTCTAGGAAAAAGAAACGAACGAAACGAACTCAGAGATCACAGTGTATCATCATCATCATCATATCAGCCGAAAGACGTCCACTGCTGGACATAAGCCTCACCCAAAAGGGGGGTTTTGCCATAATCGCCACGCTTGGCAGGCGGGTTGGCGATCGCAGTATGGTGGTCTAATGTATAGAGAACGCTGCTGCCCATTCTCTAGTAAGTCTTAGTCGCCTTCTACGACACCCATGGGAAGAAATGGGGTGGTGCTATTCTTTTACGTCCGGCACCACACGGAACCTAAATAAAAGGCAGCTAAAATAAAACCGTTTAATTAAACAAAAATGCTCTTTTTATGGGTATTTACAATCTGTCAAATCAATCTATCCGAAATAAATAGGTACTTATAGTAATCTATAATTCAGATACTCCCCATTTCCAATTTCGGAACATATTTCGTGATTAAAGTTTAGGCAGTCGATATTAAAGCATGATTTACGAAGGAAATCCACAATATAATCAGTGTGAGGTAGGTTTCTCTGAAGATTTGCATCATTTTCTCCGTGATTATCATAGACGAGTAGCTGGGCGTCGGTAACGAGGTGTGGGCCGTCATCAAATGCACTTAACGAACTGCCTGACTGCTGTGTACCTATTGCGTTGAAGGGATATACCTTCGTAATACATGATTTATGAATATTGTTGGATTAAGCTGACGCATTTTGCAATTTTCTTTCAAACTTAGTTGGTTATAGTTATCCATATTTCTAATCGACTTCAAAAAAAAGGAGGTTATCAATTCGACATGTTTATACACATATATTTTTTTATGTATGTTCGGGCATAACTCCGTTTTATATAGACGGATTTGGAAAATTCTGTTCGAAAGGGGTTTGTTCCGAAATGATTCCATTTAAATTTCATATACATCTGATGATGCGTTTCGGAGACAGACAACGGAACTCTTCAAAAATGACTGCAAATTAACCGCGATTGCTGCTATCGCATAAATATGCATTGTTTTGACCCCAAGGATGATACAATTTCGTATTGGTGTGGAGCCTACTCCCACTATAACTTAAAAGTGAAAAATAACTTTAATTTCCGAAGGCGGTGAAAAAATCAAAATACATATCCAAAGTCACCGAGTTCCGAAATTAAAGTTTTTTTTTTAAACGTTGCCCCAAACTAGGAATTTATCCTGCATTGTGAGTGCGTTTACAAACATTTAATTGAACTAACAGACACAAACATCCAGTCCATCCAGTTTATTTTCACTTTGTAGTGTTTTTCCGGCAGTCGGTTGTTTTTTTTTTGAAGAAGTTTTTTTATGGAAGCCATCATTCCTAAGATCACAGACTCACAGTAGTGTAACTGGTGCCAATACACTCATCAATTTAAGCCACGGTTAGCATAAGCATAATCAGCCTATGACGTTCCCACTGCTGGGACACAGACCTCTACTGCGGGAGAGGGAATCGACCCTAAACCACCACGCGGGCCCACTACGTGTTGGTAGATGTCACATGTCTTCAAATTTTTGGTTCTAAGGCATGGATGATTGTCAGGAATCCCAGGCTGATTCCCGGCCACCGCAGTGGCGGGCTTGCGGACGGGGAGTAATGGGTAGCTCGCTGTCCGGTAAGGACCAAGCCCGGGTCGATGGCGTGTTGTGTTCCACGCGCACCTCAAAGAGCTTTCAGCACCATTTGATGGGGCTCGCAAGGGCCGATGCCTGCCAGGGGTGTGAGTTGTTCGAAAGAGATACCGTGGCCCCTGGCACACAGGCAACTGAGGGAACACGAGTGGGTTTTAGTCAGTAAAAGTCTGACACGCACTCCTGCTCCACCCAGAGCGGGAGAAGTTATTTGATGACTTCCCACGCTCAAAAAAGAAAGGCATAGATGTTTTCCTTCTACATTTTCGAGAGCAGCGGTGATGAAATAAATAACACAAAGAGCCAGTCTGGGTTCAAACTTCCAACTCTTAAGTTGCGGTCGTTACTACTGGGCCACCACCGCTCTCAAGCTAGGGTTAGCGTAAGTTAATTGGAATCCGAGCCTCTCGAAAAACTATGTTGAACCGTGGTTGAACCTAAAATACATCAATAGTTTTTCTCATTCCTCCTAGAACTGCCGCTTACAAACTTCATCTGCCTCGATTTTCAGAGTCTGCTTCCGATCTAGCTGGATGCAGCTGAATACCATTATTTTATATGGAGCAACTTATTCCTTAGCCACGACGACGAACGCTCTTTACCCCCTACGTCAGAAACATAACTAACAAAATATTTTTCTCCTTCCAGCCCCAACCGTTACCTCAAGCGCCGCCACCGCTGGCGCTGCCGGCTCCGACCGCCGCGTCCGCTTCATCAGCTGCGCACGTGTCTGCGCCACGCACCATCGTCATCCAACGCCCCGACGCTCGTCACGGCTTCGGTTTCACCCTCAGACATCTTGTAGTGTATCCGCCGGATTCGTTGCAGGTGGGTGTGAGTAGATCTTTTTTTTTGGTTAATTTTTTTTAAGCTTATGAAGCAAGGTGGTATATTGAATAATGTACTTCAAGGCTCGTTGGGAAATCAAGGCTTTTGCTGCTCTTTTTTATTAACCCCCGACGCAAAAAGAGGAGTGTTATAAGTTTTCTGTCAGTTTTCATCTTACCAAACTAAGGTGACACCTTAAAGGATATAGCAAGCCTTAAATGGGATTTTGATCTGTAATTTTTAAGCCAAGAGGGGGATAATTTTGAACAGCAGCATCTCATTTGTAAATCAGCTGTTCATTCTTCTACGAAATACAAAGATATCACCGATACTTCAAAGATACAATGAATTTGTACAAGCAATCCTTTCGTCGCCCCAAAGATAATACTTATGTTAAGTATTAGATACTGCAGTGACAATGCACAAAGTAATCAGTCGACAATTTTCACGTGTCCCCTGAATATCGCTTCATGTTATTTATCAAGGTCTTTTTTCTTATTCATATTTTTCTTTCTAATGGCCCCAATCGATGTGTCTTTATCACCGATGCCATTCACCATCTAACCTACTAGCATATACCTTACAGGATCTATACGAAGATGCGCGCCACCTCGCGGTGGGCGCGGTGGGTGCGCCAATGGACACGATCTTCGTAAGGTCGGTGCGGCCCGGCGGACCGGCGGCCGCGGCTGGACTGCGCGCCGGCGACCGTGTGCTTGCCGTGAACGGCGAGCCGGTTGCCTGCGGCCGGTCCCGGGCGCCTTACGCGAGAGTCGTGCAGTTAGCACAACGGGAGCCAAGGATATTGAGGCTCACTGTCGTGCCGAGGGATCACGATTTGTTACAGAGGGTGAGTTTTGAAACTGCACAATGTTGGTAATTGTTGTCTTATCATAATAAGACAACCTTGTGGTTCTATAGATAGAAGATGTAGTGACAAAAGATTAAGACTGGATTTAGTGCTACGCTGACATCGGTCGCGTACCGTCGTTCACGCATACCAAGATGTTGACGATAAATGGACGTTTATAGTGTAGCACCGACGGTCAGCGCTGATCGTGGGTCGAGCACTAAAGCCAGCCTAAAATAATATCCTTAGATGGGTTGGGAGGATGAATGAAAGGTGACTAACAAAAGGTATTTACTAGGCAGATCTGAGTGGAAAAACAGGGAGGACACGCCCTAGAGATGTTCTTCAGAAAGGTTAGGGGCGTAGTACTTGCATCGAGATTTATGAATGTAAACGAGGCTAAGGATCGTAACAGGTCTGCCAGGGATGCGGGTTGTTCGAAAGAGCACACGTAAACAGCGTCGGCCCTGGCACACAGTCTACTGAAGGAACACGGGTGGGCTTTAATCAGTTAAAGTTTGACATGTCCTCCCGCACCACCCAGAGCGGGTGAAGTTATTTGATGATTTCCCACGACACAACCTCAACTAAAACAACCTCAACTAAAATATTAGGTAGTAAAATAAAAATCGCAGTTAGTATTTCTAACAACAGAGAGTTAGTAAACATCAGCAAATACGAAACAGCTCAGTCAGCAGATTATACGTGTCTTGCTCAAGGTTGCACCTAATTATAGTCATAGTAAACTCACTCATAAACAAACGAGCTACTTCAACTACAACTAGGTACTTATTTTATCTACTTGAAAACCATTTAGTCTGCCTCGGCGGAATGATAGCACATGCCTCGTCTGTCTTATTGTCACAAGTGCTAATGCTGAGAATGGGTTTTTGGTTTGATGACCAGGTCGGTCAGTGTTATTGGGTTTATCCTTCAGGAATTTCGCAGGAGCCCAAAGTCTGGATCCGCATCCGGTTGGTGGCAATAGGCGCGCCACTTATTACATGGGACTTAAACAAAACTGGAGAAATGTAGGTGTACTAAAGCTATAGGCACGCTTCTGGCTAACCTTCGGGGATTACAGGCGTAATTTTTGAAGTGAAAACTTTTTTAGGCGCGTTGAATACTTTTTGGATGAACAAAAATCATGGAACTCGCGTCATCGACACCGAACGCTTTCCAGCGAGCACGCGGATGAGTCGCGCGTTGAGGTCTTTTACACGTAATTGTTTAAGTTTTCACTTCTGTTGGCCCAGAGTGGTTTTTTAATTACTAAATAGGCTACCTCTTAACCTCGATCACGCCTGATGGAAAGCGATTGATGAGTTCTGTGATCGATCGAGCGAGCCCCGAAAATACCTGTTCACTCTTGTTTTGAAGGTAGACGGGTTAAATGTGGAAGGGAACACAGACGCAGGCAGAGAGTTCCACACTTTGGCTGTGCGCATAATAAATGTGGAAGAGTAGCGCTGAGTACGACTGGTCGGGATATCAACCAAGTGCAGATGATACCCTGCAGTGCGTCTGGTAGTCCGGTAGTAAAAGGGCGATCTCTCCAAAGTACAGTCTGTAGAATTCGATAGGCAAGCAACATTACGCCGATGAGCCAAGCTGTGAAGCTTAGCCACCACGTTACGATAGGTTATGATATGTTTTGTCGTAAAAACCAATAATTATGAACATTCCTTTTAACACGCTTTTTTTCTACAGTATTTCAGCGAAGCAGCATACAACCCCGAAACAAATCAACGCCCGCTAGACATGCCGGCTCCAGTAACTGAACACGAGTCGCGGCTGTTTGACGCGTACCGGAGGCCTAGGGCGGCGCTGCCGGCCCCGCAGGCCCCGGCGCGGCTTCAGGACCCAGAGTACGCTAGTGTGGCGTCTCTGGCACCTTCCAGATATGACGCCACGCGTCTGCCTGGACAACCACACTATTTATTGCATGATGGGTAAGATCACTAACGTGACTGGCATAGTCAATAGTTCTTAATGCGTTGTTTGTTTTTGTCTAGACTTGTAGAATAATGAATTTTATTACAAATGTGGTTGATAAGAATCGCTTTATACTGTTTACTCTTAACTATACTGACTTGACCTGCCTTGTTGGTCTAGTGGTTGCAAGTATTACAGCTGAGCACGTGGTACTTGGTTCGTTTTCCAGGTCGGGCAAAGTGTTATTAGGTTTTTATATCTGGAATTTTTAAGTAGCAGCCTGGAATCTGGAGATGTGCCCGGTTGATGGCAATAGGCTCACCCCCTATTTCATGGGACTTAAAACATAACGTGCGAAATGTGGGGTACTATAGATACACTTCTGACAAGAATGCAAGAAGTCGTAAGGTTATGTTATGTAAATAACTCCAAAAAATCGCGTTACAAAACAGATTCCTAAAATGTTTTCTTATTATCCACAGCAGACGGGAATCAGACACATCTCTGCCATCATCGGCGACGGAAAGCAAAGACAGCCTCGGATCCTTCGACTCGAACTCAACCCTCACCGGGCGAGAGATGGACGACTCGATAATCCTATCTCGAATACGAAAAAGTCTCGAGCAGAAGGAGGCTTTCCTACGACGGCCGAGCCAGCCCACTGGCTGGGTCACCCCTGAAGCCCCTCCCCCTATCAAGCAGAAAGAGTTCTACGCAAGACCTCAGAAGCTACAGAAGCCTGCGTGGCCTCCGCCCGCGGCCTCCCCGCCCCTCACCGCTTCCCCGCCCCCTCAGCCCCCGCCACAGAACCAGGAAAGAAAAGAAGAATGTTCCGCTAGTGTCGACAGCGGCACTTACAGTGGATATGGTGAAGTGAACGGAGCTCAAAACGACAAGAGTCGACAGAAACAGGACAAGAGTCAGTTCGTGTCGACGCTGTCGAAGATACAGGAGACCGGGCCCAGCATTCAGAGCATGAATGTGGGAACTGTCACCAATGGAGCGACGGAGCTTAAGGATGATGCTTATCAAGATAACAAGTAAGTTTATGATTATCGTAATTTTATAGTATACAAGAAGGCTAATTTTCGTAATTAAAAACGTTTAAAATCTAGTCGCAGTCTCATCTTGGCGACAATCAAATGTCAAAAACTCGTCAAAAATGTATGGAAACTCGAGATATTTTTGACAGTTTGAAACTGAGATCAAACTGTGAACGTTCTTAAAATTAAGAGAATTGTCCCTCAGGTAGTATACAGGGTGGTAGGGAGATCGACACGCAAACTGAAATCTTGAATGCAGCACAATATTTTGCAGAGAATTGCCGGTTATTAAAAAAAAAGTGTTGTGTCATAGAAAAGTACAATACCTATTTGGTCAAAATGTATGGCAGAATGAGAATCATTGCCTGAACTTAATCCATGGAAACATGCGTCGAACTCTTTGCCAACCTGTATAGTATATCAGGCAAGAAAACCTAGTGAGCTATTTGAAAAATATGCAGGATAGTGACTACTTACACAATACTAATCCTTGCTGCCAGTACCATACCATTCCATACCATTTCTACTTGGTATTACATAACGCATCTGGTAATATTTTAAGGTGGAAGTGGTAACCAGTTATTTCTTTATTTTATTTTATTTCATTCGGGAAACTTCCACTGATAAACACTTAACTTAAACAACAAGAAAAAGGTCGGTAGGTACAAAATAACTATTTATGACATACATAACTTACGAAATAAATATACGCGATCAACGAATACAGATAAAAAATTTAAAAAAACATACAGAGCAAACATACGTATCGGTCCATTTGCCTAGCCTGTATCTCTAAACAAACCGTGATCCTGTACCATAATGCAGCTCACCTATTTCTCCCCCCCCAGATACCCAGTAGGCGAGCTGCAGCTGGTAACAGCTCGCACGCGCCAGCTGGAGGAGGCCCGCGGCGGCTGCTCGCGCCGCACGGAGGTGGCGCGCAGCGAGCTGGCGCGGCTCAGCACCACGCGGCTGGAGCCCAGCGTGGCGCTGCGCAGGAAGGAGTTCGAGACCAGGGCTGCCCGCAGAGAGGCCAGGTCGCTGGATGTGCAGCCACAAGGTTAGTACAGCATACTTAACCATTCAAACCATAGCTGAGCTCATAATTACCGATAGGTTACTTCTAAGCAAGCGTGCCTCATTGTAGACCGCATCGTCACTCGTCACCAGGTGAGATAGTCTGACCCACCATGTGGCTCACCAATTCATTAGAATTGGCCCGTCAAAAGTTATGAGCTGGCAATAGTCTTTTGAGAACAGGACTTCAAACCAGGTCTTTAAAATACTCTACTTCTTATGATTTTAGTTTTTCTTATATTCTCAATGACCCAACAAAAAAAAAACACACTAAATTTTAATATGTAACGACCTCACATTTTTCGCCAAATATTGATAAGTTGTTAGTATAAATACCTATGCAAAGGTATCAGTGAAGATTTTTTTTTTACATTATTTAAGCTATGCAGGTGGCAACATAAAGTTTTGTTTAATTTCAGTAGCTAAATATCCACCATAACGTAAGGAAGTTTAATTTACTAGATGGCTCGCTAGCTGACATGGAATCAAAATTATGCCCGATGGTCTAACTGTTATAAATAAAAATTTATGGAAGCTTTACGTTCCGATTCTAGTCCCAACCAGTCGTGTCAACAACCGTAAGGTGTTGATTTTTTTAATGTTGATAGCATTCTTTGCTAAGTATCAAACAGGAAAATCAGTAATAAATCAGAAAATCTGGTCTACAAAACACAAACTACCTTTGTAATAATGATGGAGTGTTATTGCAGAGTTGGATCACGAGTCCCTGCTAGGCAGTAGCTTGTCAGGGAATCAGCTGATGATCACCGGCAGCAAACACTTGCATTGTCCTCCACCAGACGGATATGTGCCCGGTACGTAAACATCCCTGTATTTATGCACTACTTGTCCATGCTATCGTAAAACAATATGGATCAAAAAATATTAAAAGATCTCCAAATTGTTTCATACTGAAGAGAAAATGGGCTTCCTGCTGGCCGTCAATTTCCAAATTTAGCTTATCACATTCTATTTCTTGATTTGCTCTCCAAACATAGGTAATCCTAATAGCGCCAGCATGTTAGGCCCTAAGCTGATAGATTCCTGAATTTATTTTCATAAGATTAAATTAAATTCTACGTCTTTCAGTTAGTCTTTCATTGAATAGCTAATACTGACAAAATTAACATTTCAACTTTCTTTTGCAGATGTAGAAAAGGTTCAAATGCGAACAAGGTCGAATAGTACCGGAAGCGATGGATTACCTATTAGAAGACATCATGCCACAGGTAAACTGTCATTCGATAATATTGTTACTAGAACACATCACATCACTAGTCGACAGGGTTTCACATCACTACACATTCACAGTAGAGTGGGGAAAAGTTCGATAAATCGTTGTTTGAGCTCAAAGAGCGTAAGGAACAATTAGAATAAATCTCTTTTGACATTCGATTTAGATTTTTTTAAATCGATAAACATTGAGTAAAATAGTTGAGCATGGCTTAAAAATATCTCACAACAAAAAAGTTGTAATTGCGTATTGTCCTTTCAGTTCATTTACATGTAAATGAATTTATAGATAGAGGGTTCATATGTGCACCTTAATCCTCGTTCGCACGGACGATATCACGGCGGGATTTTATCGCGCACTGGATTTGAGAACAGAGAGCATCGCAGCGCGTCGAAAAGCGTGGCTCGTCGCCATCAACTTTAATTCATTCGATTTATGAACGTTTCGCTGATACAATATTTTTACAACTACAAACATTACTTACACATAAATCAATCGTTGAACTCAATGTGATTCTTCCGTCTTTAGCTTTGGGCTTATTGGTTGGCGATACGCTTATTCACAATACCTTTTGTTTGAATGCTTTATTATTTGTTATCTGAATCATCCAAGTGTAAAACATTACTAGATTCTTAATTCATTCGTAATTAATATGATTAATATTTTCGTGATTAATTCGTAGTTTAATTAAATTAAATTTGAAGTCATTAAAAATAATCTTTCTAAAGCCTTAATATTAATAATATTACTCTCGATTTTTATAAACTTCGTTTGTCTATTCCTAATACTTGTTACGTCCACTAATTTCTGGAAATAAACAAAAGTTAGTAAAAAAAGAAGCATTTGAAATTCGAACATTCGAATAAACCGACGGACCAATCGCCCGAAATCAACGCTGACCAATGAGAGGGCCACACACACACACACACACCTAAACAGCTTCGCACGCGTCTAATGGCACCGTTCCGCCCCAAGATGGCAGTCACGCGAAGCGACGAATGGGCCTGAACAAGGAACAGATGGAGGCCATGAACCGCGTGTCGCTGGGCGCCGCGCGGCCCACGCAGCTGAGCCTGGCGCCGGCCGCGCCGCCCGCGCCGGGCCCGTCGCCGTCGCCCAGCACGCCCGCCGACTCAGGTCGGACGACTCTCGTCCTCGGAATGCGCTCGTCCCCTCCCTACCTGCCTGCCGAGTGTCGCGCTGCATGTGCAACTTAGATACGTCACAGATTCTGTATGGGGATTGAAGTATCTGCTGGTCTAGTCTGTAAAAATCTCACCGTGAAAACTTAGGTGAAGTGATTCCACCTGGAGGCTTACGCCTTTGGAGTCCGTAGTTTTGGCGAAAGTTACGGATGATTTATCCACCGTGTATCGCTTACGGACATAAAATTAGTTTGCAGCCCGAACTAAGAATGCATAACAGCACGATTTGACAGCTGCCCTTATTCCCGATGTTTTTGCCCGTCCAAAAAGATTAATTAATCGGTTGTAAATTCACATCGAAGTTTGGAACTACTTTCGGACGGACCCGTTTCTACGTTGACGGTGTTAGGGAGTAAGCCCCTGATGCTGGGATTGACACATAAAGTTCCATGGCTAAGTTTTCACGATGAATTTTTTTGCAGAATAAATCAGCTGGTCGAAAAGTGGCACATTGAGTTTTAGAAAAAGTTATGCTTTGCGTTGTCTCTGTCACATACCAAACTGACAGTCTCTTTCTAACGCTCGATGTGTCATTTTAACTTCTTGGTACTTGACACCATACATTCGTCACCCAGCCCATTAAAGGACATTTTTAACACACAATATGGAAGTGGACCGGTTGACAAATTATGGGAATCAAAAATCCGTATGCTAAAAATCTGTGACCTCGTTGACGCCTTAAATCCGTAACCTTTACGTCCGTAAATACGGACTTAGGACGTCAACGCTGCCGGAATTGCCTGTTACTTTAATGAAAACGCGCCGCGATATTCAGCAATAATTGCTCTTTTATTTCCTGCTCGTTTACTAACAAATTCATTTTATATGACCGACCCATGTTCATGTGATTACGAATCAGGCTTCAAAGCAATGTCTTTTTGGGAGGAGGTTGCTTTGAAACTAGGGAGGAGGCGATTCGGACTTACCTGTCTTCTCTAAACGTTTTCAAGGAATGCTGTGTGCTTTTAGGTGTGCTACTAATGCAGAACTAACCGTCGTGATCATTCGATGTCTAATATACTAATGTTGTGGTACAATATTGTGTTTAGAATGATTGTTTTAATAAGTATTTTCTTTGGACAGGTTTTGCCGATGATTTGGTGACAAGAAGACAAAAGAAAGATGCTCAACTCGGTGGTCAGTATACCAATCAACTAATAATCTACCCTATTTTAACGGATACTAAGTCTATAATCGAGTATTATTACGCTTATAAATCTCCTAGTCACGTAGAGCAATTGAGACCGTATGAAAGGATTAATAAGGTTTATTTCCCTTTCAAGCAGAAGAAGAACGCGCCATGCGAAGGGTTTCGTACTTGAAAGCCACATGGGGTGATCGACTGCACCTCGATAGTGACGTGGAACCAGACAACGACCCGCAAGGCCTTAGAGGGTATGTACCCTTAACTCTTTGCTAATTAGCCATAAGTACTATTATAAAAATATACATAGAAAATTCTCATTTGTTTTGTCACCTTACGCTTTTGTCTTTTGACAAATATTTTGCTGTTTTTCTCTTTGAACAGTTTATAATTAAGTGACAAACACAAGTGAAAACTGTTGTTTAACTATATTACACCTATCCAGTAGATACCCAAAGTAGTTAACTACCATTTATATCTGTCCAGATAACATAATATTTCTGATTAGCACCAATTTTTAATATCACTGTGTCACATAGAAATGTTGTAGATAGACGATTGTTACTATAAATTGTCTGTAGCCAATAGTAAGTAACCATTATCATGTACCTAACATAGCGTGGGTTCAATTGGTAATATAAATTGTACTAACGGGGTATATGTGATTGGGTTCAAAACGCAGACTGCGAAAGTGGCGCCCCCCTCGGTTCACGGATGACATAACTCCACTGCTGAGAATATTCGACCCTCAAGCCGTCCTCCCCACGCGGTACGTCGTCCCACCCATAGATGGCGCTTTTTACAATGTGTGCAATAGTTACACGAATGCGTTCATAGATAGCGCGTCTAGTAGCCAAATTAAAAACCTTTATTTTTCGATGTTTTAGTGTAAAGTATTGAATTAAATTGCATTGCACTGCTTTATTCATGATTAAATAAATAAGTACATCGGTAAGTAAGTACTGAATATCACAAACAAGTGAGACCATTCAATAACGAAGTTTACCTACCCACATTCTAAACAAATTCATCCGCAAATCGATTTAAAAAATAACTTTTTTTGGGGAGCTTTGTAAATATCGTATTCGGTGGAACAGACGTCGATATTGTTGGAATATAACATGTTTGCATGGAGATAATTTGTCGATATTTTGATGTGTGCATGTTCGGTGTAGACGCTCAATGTTACCTACTGTGTTACTCGTATGTACGTAAAATTCAATGTCTGAATGTATATACGGCATGTTTGTGTTACTTATTCGTTGTTAGTTTAGGATTCTTATTGTATTTTGCTGTATTTTTATATAAATTGTCCTACACATACCTTTAGGTAAGTATCGATTACTGTGGTAACAGTTGTTTTTAGCCTATTAAGATCAAATGAAAAGATAATTTTTAACTTGTAAAAGAAAAATAATTTTGCTATTTCAATCTTAAACTCCTCGACAATCAAAATTATGTATAAGTAAAGGACATAAATAGAGGATCCATCTTCAATTAAAAATACATACTTCAAATCCTGCATGACCCTTCCACTAGGATTGTTGTAATTAATTTATGTAAATTGTTATCTAGCACTACGAAGAAAGGGGAGGAAGAGATACCGGAGAATGCAGTGGAAGCTGAGGAAGGAGACGTGCAGGGCAACGTGCAGGTCAAGATGGTGGTCAGCAACGGCAAGGTACGTCATAATGACCTAATAACCAAATGCACTACAAAATTTGTGGCCGATACCTAAAAAAAAATGCAATATGAAATAAACCTTACTACCAATTAACAAAGTGTAAAATAAATAACGGTTATCAGAAATATACATTTTAGAAAACAATCTTGCATATCTGCGACCACTTAAGAATCCTTCCTTATCGAATTATTTCACTTCCTTGTTTAGCTGTGCTTTCATAAACCCATGTTTGTGTGCCACCTTTGCCATTTGTACTTATTCGTTGCCTTTTCAAATTAGTGTACGCCTGTTTTGCAAATCTATAATCTTTATGGATAGTGTGAAGGGGTCTATGAAGTGAATATTTTCATTGGAATCATATCGCTACCTAGTTAGAATAAAGACCCTTATGGCTCCCAAAGACAGGCGCGACGCGACTCTTGTAGAAATAATCATTTTTATGAAAACTTCATGGAAATTGTTCTACCAGAATCGCGTTGCACTGTCGCGTCGCGCTTGTCTGCGGGAGCTTTTATTCTAACTAAGTAGCGATAAGATTTGCCATCCAACAGAATTCAAATATGGGCAAAAACATCGTATCACTTTGACCCACTACTCTGCCTCTAAGCATTTGCGAATTATTAATAATTTTCTTTGTCGTCACAGCGCGCGAGTGACAGATCCTGGAAGCAGGTGTGGGTTGTGCTGCACGGCACCAAGCTGTACCTGTACAGACACCATCCCAGTCAGGTATGTGCTAGCTATAGTTTATATTCTTCCAGTTTTAGCAGAAATTGATAAATCTGTGTTTTTCTATCTAGGTTTCAAAGAAAAAGATCATGATAAATTTTTTTTAGTTGAAATTATTTCAATTACATCCTAATTCAAAGTCTTCGGCAGACAATTATAAAAGTGTGTTTGTTATTTATAGAATGACAAATCTTTGTATTACTATCTAGGCTTAAGACAAAATAAAAATCGCCACAATATTTTTCACTTAAAATTATTTGAATTAAGTATATCTAGATCTTCTAATTCTAATAAACAACCTTAGCTTTCACTAAAAAGAATCACTTACTATAAAACATCTTTGTACATATAAATAATTCGATCTCTAGCAAAAACAATTTCCAATACTTTGGAAAATATCCTCCAATTCCACAGAAAACCTTGTTAACATGTAAACCAATATCTAAAAAGCTCGGAAAATCCTTTTATGGTGAGGCCAAACATATTGCTATGTGATGGAAGCTTTACGGGAAGGTTCTATTTGTATGCGGCCTTGGTTAGCTCCGATCAATGACGTATGGTTTTCTCGAAGTGTACCTTTTTGTTGGCCGATAGTGTATAGTCTGCACACGTGTGCTAGGGTTGTCGAATGACGTTGTAATGAGATTTTTACAGGTAAGTCTGGTACCATATAAAAAAAATATGCTTAAACGTTGATGTTCAAGACCTCAGGGTTAATTTATAGGATTAAAGAAAAAATATATAAGAGACATCTGCCCAACTGTGGGACAGTAATAAGCAGGTATTATTATTAAGTTGATGAAACCTTGCTTGTCGATTGTCGCATGGAATGATTTTGGCAGGAAGTATCTTAATTTTCTAAATTAGGTTCAAATTTATAATTTGGTTCTAAGTTGCAACACCGCTTCTTTTGGCTGCTATTTTTTAAACTAATCATTGAAAAAAAATCGGACCTCCCATGCAAAATCAATAGTCAGCTGACCGATTGTATGGGACAAAATCGATCAGCTGACTGATTTTTTTTTTTATATTTCGTTCCATGTTTCTTGGAGAAAGTTGTTTAATTTCACGGGTACTATCACCCTGAAAAATTTTAACGGTGACTAAACACACAGGTACAAAATACATTGGGAAACGGCATTATAACGTTTGAGTACAAGGAATGATGAAATAATCCAATCATGAGTCTTATTAATTTTTTGTTCCTTATAAAAAAAAAATGATTGTAATGACAGCCCTATAAAAGTCTACAGTGTAGTGCAAATATTTTGAACCAGTGAAGTAATGGAATATTGTTTTACGCGGAATGGTTTTTGTTTTGTTATTGTCTACGACTCATGTTTGCTTACGTGGCACCGGCTACACAAATATTACTATGGCGCTTAAATAGCAGACTGTTTATAAAATATCGACATGTTAATGCACAACGTGATTTGGGATTTTTTTATGTACCTAATGGCGCCTAAAATAGGTATGAATATTTATCGGTTTCCTGATCAAAGGTAGATTTGGAATGTGATTCATCTAAAAAAATAACATCTAGACTTTCCAATCGCCTAAAATAAAGCGCAAAATCTAATGTAATATCTATATTTCCATACAACTACCGTAAGCACAATCTAACCTCTCTAGGAGTAAATTGCAATTATTGCCACCATTATAAACCAAGCGTTACCCTAAGTCCAATTAAGTAAAAGACTAATCTTAATTACTAATTGAGATACCCGTATAAGTTACACATTATGAATTCTAGCGATGCGCTGATTATCTTCAAGATAAACTGTCGACTTCCCGTCGCGCGCCATAAGCGCGTGCGCACCTGGCTTCATTGTTTAAACTTCGAACGACAGTTTAGGGTTGTCAACGTCTCAATTATCGAACATAGATTTGTTGACTGTTTAACACAAATACGGTGTGATGACGTCAAATCAAAGAAAGATTTGTTATCTTTCTGAGTAAGAGAAAATTCGGCCATCATTTTATTATTTGACCGCCCTAGCAGTTTTCTCGTCTATGTACAAGCTTTAGTATAAAACAAAGTCGCTTTCTCTGTCCCTATATCCCTATGTATGCTTAAATCTTTAAAAATACGCAACGGATTTTGATGCGGATTTTTTAATAGATAGAGTGATTCAAGAGGAAGGTTTATATGTATAATACACCGACCTCCACGCGGGCGAAGCCGCTGGCAAAAGCTAGTTTTATTATAAGTTAAAGGAAGAATTACAGTTCAACTTTTTATTCATATTCGTTACGTAATACCTTATGTAGCCCCCTAAAATCCTTCCTTACGTCCAAGCTGAACACCTGGCTACGTGGGGGGCGGACACGCGTACTGTACAACTGTACAAAAACTTATGCGGCTAACAAGGAAAGGTAACCCCTTTATGGAGTTTTGCGAAAAGCCTCAACAAAAAGACAGTGTCCGTATCCAATCGCAGACACTGTTTAAAAATAAAACACAAACATATACTTAATCTAAAACAAACAAAAACCAAAAAGTGAAACAACAAATAAGGCAAAAAAAAATACCTTATGTAGAAAAACTACTGACAAAATTACTAGATCTAGGTGCGATTTTATGACCGTTCTAATTAAACTCATAGTGAAGTAAATTATTAAATTATGTACGCACGAACGTAAAAATATCGCGATGGTATTTTAGAGCGCACTAGATTTCAACTCTCGGTGTTTGCCGAGGATTGAGAATACAACAGAGTGCAAAAAACACACTCGGCACTATGCAGTGCGTTCAAAATACTTTTCAAGATATTTTTTCTTATGTCCGTGCGAACATCTAATTATAATGTCTTTAACTCAAGACAACGTTTGTGTTCTTTCACCAGAATAAGCTTAACTACTGACAGGTCATATGAATTACTTATATCATTGTTTATTTCACTTGACTGCATAAACCATATTTTATTTTTTTATTTTTATCAATAAAATTTTCATTTATTGTTGAATGTTAATTATATGCTATTATTGTATAGAATCAAGTTCTTCTAACATAACAGACACCTGTGCTGCTGGGGAGTTTGTTGCGCCACTTCTTCTTCCCAGCTAAAGCACTAGGAAGTGGTGAAGGGCGGGTGTTTTGGGGGACTGTCTTATGTAATTTTGACGTTCAAAAAGTGCTGACTCTCAGCCTCGTTTGAATAAATGACTTTTGATTTTTTGATTTTGATTTTATACGTCTAAGCAGGGCCTGAATAGGGTATTGCACTCATTTTTGAAGTGTCTTAATTAGATTCTAGAGTGCTAATAAACCACTTAAAAAAACATAACATTTTTATTTAATCGATAATCGCCATAAAAATGCATTTAAATTTTACATTTTCAAATTTCACGCGTAATTTGACGCAGTGGACGCCATATTGCTCTGTGAGTATGACGTCAGTTTGCTAAAACAAATGCACTGATATTTTATAAGACAATTGTTTATAATTTAAAAAAAAATTAGTTCTTTTTCTACTTATCATTGGTTTGCTGTTCCTGAATGCAAAATGTTATTTATATAAAAATTACTTTGGTTACGAAAATAATAAAAGTACAAAGTTGCTCAGTTGACATGCCGTATGACGTAATAACATGGCGGCTACTTCATGGTGTTCAAAAACAGATTAAAAAAACTGAAATCTTTAAATTGTATTTTAAAATTTATTCTGTTGTTTCATGAACTAAAACTAACATTTATCGACTGCATATTGCCAAAGCTATCTCAATAATATATTTTTAGATTTATTCTCGTATAGAGTAAAATACCCTATTCACTATGACCATGTAACGATTCCTTACTTCGAAACCACGTCAATTCCTTAGATCACACATGAATTCCGCTAATATCGTATTATTAATATCGACAAAATGTCTTGGACCATACAGAAAATGACATTTCGATCCCTTACCGTTACATTGGTTTCTACAAACACGATATTGACGTAGTTTTAACGTAGTAAGATTCCGCGGGGAATCATTATAACTATACAGAATTGGGGCCCAGCTGCCGTGCTATGAAACCTAAGCAACTCAAAAAAAAAAAAACATTGGTAAAACATTCAACCCTTACCCAGCGCGTTGGGTCAACCCGCACTTTCCTAAGAACTAGCCAAGCGTACGATAACGGCAAACTTTACTGACCCACGTGAGCAGAGGCGGAACCGCAGCTGTCACAGAATTAATATGTAGCTTTCTTAATTATGGGCATAATTCTACAGGAAACACAGCTGTTTGTTTGGTTGAATAAAGTCGTCTGGGTAGTAACGATTACGGAACAATGTGTTCTATCTAAAGAGTGCCTTAAAGAGGTCAGATTTTGAATGAATCGGTATGAGTACATTAAAACGAAGAAAAGTTCCACGTAAATTGTGGAGTAGTGGCACAGTATTATGCGATTTGTTAGAAGTGTGCTTCAACAAACATTCAGCACAAAACACTTCAAACCTCAATGTACGTAATGCGGAAGTCACAACTCACTTCACGTCAACTTACCACTGTTTTCTTGTAATAAAAGGTGTCTCACTCACACCCACTCTCATCCACGCACTAAACATCAAATCTCAAACAATATCAACTCTTGCGCATCGCATCCGAAGGCTCATTCGAACGTCACTCATTCAAGATAAACGCAATAAATTTATAAAATGATATATTTTTGGTTCAAGATTGGTGTCCTTAAGTGTTCATGTCACATGGAGACGTCTAAAATTTATGTTGTGGTCCCAACCATTAATTTTCTTGTTAATCAGTTCGTTAGATATAGTTGCTGTTGTCTTTATTCTTCATATACGTACTACTGAATATATTAATTTCGTTTGAACTCTAAAATAAATCGCCTCTGGAATGCGAATGAAGTTAGACTCCTTGTTTTGTGCTTTCTTAGTAAAGCTTTAATATTGTTTATAGCTTCCTTGATATTTGCTGAAAGTGTGATCGTTGGAACAAAGACTGTGCTGTCCACGAAAGCTACCGGACAAATATAACGAAGGACAAAAGTAACAATCGCTTTTCCCGATGATATTATTAGTTAGTACCGATTCCCCTTCATTCTTGTTTCCCCCAAAAGATTTTCGTCTAATACAGCGGAATTTTAAAGAATATTACTTTTCGGGAGGAAACCAAACGGGGTTAATCAGTTCCAACCGGATGTGCGAAGCAGAGAATCGCAGGGTAATTGCGTTAGACACTTACAACGGCATTGCTTTTCATTTTCACAGTTAAATAACATTATTTGCGTTAGCCACGTTGTTGAGCAGACCATTTTCAAACATTTAAGCAAATGGATTAACAATTTCTTCCAACTCTTTCGGATTGTGTTAGGAAGTATTACGCAATTAAAAGGTGCTAGTCGATGTGGCGACGCTTGGTCCCAAGACCCACGTCTAGCACTGGACGTCTTTCGACTTAAGGGGAACCTAGTCACGGGCTCGAACTCGCTGATGGGCCTAGCTAAAAAGCACGCTGTCTCACCAGGCATCGTGACCGACAGAGGTAGTATCAGTGATGAGCAGTTAGAAGCTAGTCTACACGCACAACATTATTGAGTGAGATGCAGGATCATTTATAGTACAACAGGAGCGTAAAAAATTAAGAACAGTCCTTCGGAAGATTGGGTTTTATGAAAAAACCCCTGCATAAATCAATGACCAATAAAGTTTACTGAATTTTTCGATATTTGAGCTTTGTCGGTACCGACTTAGTTTTTCAGATTTATTTTACACTTCTTTTATTACTTAAATTCGCCCAAAGTTAGGTTAAATTAGCAAGAAAAACTAATCTTTGTTGGCTCCTAACTTTTTATTTTAGTATTCAGTTTCCATACAAACAATATTAATAAAGAGATAAAACTGTACCATGTTAAATTTTTGATGTACATTGTCGAACAGTGGAGTAATACACTCCCGAAGTTTGTATGGGAAAAATGTGGACTAGATTCACCTTAAATGAAGATGATGAATAACGAACATTTTTTGAAGTTATTTCAAGTAATTCTGTAACTCTAGCATAGTTTCATGAATTAACTGCTTTCGATCAAAAAGATTCCTTCGCGACAGTCAAGTGTTTCCCCGAAGCATGCCCTACAATTTATTATTGACATTACCTACACATTTCTCCGTATAATAGACCGAACATTGGTTTTATATTCCTTATTTAACCATTGGTCAAAAAACCCTTATTGTCTTAGCAATAAAGGTTATTTTGTTAAGTCCGTACTAAACTTTCACGGAAGACATTCCGCGAATGAAATAGATTTAGATATTCTGAGAAGTGTCGCCTCTATATTTCTACAGTTTATTAATAAGATATTATTACTACTGCGGAAATCCTATGTTCTTATAGATATAGAAGATTGATCTTTCAATTATCCATGGTGTTAAGGGATCAGAAGAAGAATGTCGCTATGGTATTTCCTAATCTTGATATAACACGAAGCGTCAGTTGCTTAATTGTTAAATCCCCTAGGAACTTGTTCATCGTAGCAAAAAAAATAAGCACTTTTTATATCAGAAATAGCCTATTAGTCTGATAATGTAATCAAGGTTCTAATTAGCGCCCATATTGCTCTAATTAACGTTACGAACGCACTTTATGTAATACCATACCAAATTTTCGTGTAAGTAATTATGCTAGTAATTTATTATTATTCACATATCCTTGAACTAAACATGAAACTGTTGCTTACAAGTTTATGTTCGTATAGGTATGTCACGTGAAAAATATTTTTAGTTTTTACTTACCGAAATTCAGAGATGATTTCCTTCAAACATGATTCAAATGACTTTTTCCATAAAAGTATGAGTTACGTCGCCTTGTGATTAGTCAATAGTAGATACTTAGGTACTGAAGATAATTATCGTTGGATCTCACAAAGTCACTGCATATTTTGGCACCCTAATCTTCATCTGCCTAGCCTTTTCCCAACTATGTTGGGGTCAGCTTCCAGTCTAACCGGATGCAGCTGAATACCAGTATTTTACATGGAGCGACTGCCTATCTGACCTTCAGACTGTGAGACCTGTCAGACTTTCGGGCTTCTGAGACCAAAGACAATCGTAACTGTCAAAGATCTACGAATGACTGTTCTACGATGTTCTTTCCGAGGACACGGAGGGGACCCGGTATGTAAAGAGCCAAAACCCAGCCACGGAATAACCGCGGCAAACGTAGCTTAACTTCGTGCGGCTGTTATTACTTAGCCACGAGCTCCTTATAGCCTAAACCTAAGTCCCTAACTAGCACACCCACTATAATAAAAAAGTCATGTATTCAAACTAAGCTGAGAGTCAGCACCTTTTGAACGTCAAAATTACATAAGACAGCCCCCCAAAACTCCCGACCTTCACCACTTCCTAGTATATACTTTTGCTGAGAAGAAAAAGTGCGCACTTTTTGTTCTCTGAGGCTTCCTTAGAGGCACAGCTGTCTGTCTGTCTGACTTTCTCAAAGGGCCGACAATGCTCTGCTCTACTTCGGTCCATACAAATACTTACTTAGCCTGATTTATAGCTCCCTATTCCTGTTCTCATTCGGAACACGTAAACGAGGAAATGTCATGTATTTTGGTATCACGCGAGATCTCTCCTTGACCTAATATTGTCAAAATAAAAAATAAAACTTGAACCAAATATGATACCATTAATCTATGTTTTGTGCATATGGAGACCATAACAGTAGTCTTTATTGTTAACATCCAAATTGTAGATGAAGATAACGAATTATATAAAGATGATTTAAATTAAAACCATGTGTGCATGAGTAATTACATTACAAATTGGCCTGGGACCTCTTTACAAAAAAAATGAAAACAATTTGAATTCCCGAATAAAGTTAGCTGCTGTAGCTCTTATTCGTATTCTTGCCTTCTGTCAGTTCGGCTTTGTATTGGTTCCAAATAGACCGAAAGACTTAATTTTGTTTCCTAATATTGATAGGATCGTATTTAACCAGTATCTCATGACGTAGTCGACGATAGTGCACGCTTGCCTAGAAGTGACCAATTCACTTTCGACTTGAAGAAATCCAGACTTGGTGTGACTGCTTTACAAATCTTTGCGTATACTTGGGGATTTCCATCGGTAGGCCTACGTGACTGCAATCACGTCCACCATCGGCCCTGAACAATAAGTATTAAAGATGACAGTAAAATTACTAAAAATACTTCGGGGGTATCGGGACTTCCCCGGCCTATAAAAATCTCTCTCGTCCAAAATAATTCTTCCTAGAATTCAGTAACAAAGTGCTACAAAAACAAATAAATTATACCTCAATGTCTCGTGATGTTAAAGTTTATGTTGTACCTACGCATATTTGCAATAAAGTGCTTTTTAATAGATACTATCTCATCATAAAAACTGTTTGTTAACGCAAGTTAAAACCCTATAATAATATGATGTCTAATATGCATGAGTTAGAACTTAGAACATTGAACAACATAACTGCTATAAAAATCAAAGATGTATTTTTTTAAACGGACTGAAAGGATGGCTACTGGATATGGTTTTTTGTTTGAGCTTGGGAAATCATCAAATAACTCCTGACGTGTCAGACTTTTACTGACTAAACCCCACCCGTGTTCCGTCAGTTGCCTGTGTGCCAGGGGCCACGTTATCTCTTTCGAACAACCCGCACCCCTGGCAGGCATCGCCCCTTGCGGACCACACCAGTTGTTGCTGACATCTCTGACGGCGCTCGTGGAACACAACGCGCCGTCGACCCCGGGAATTTTTTTTTGTTTAACGTGGAGAAATGCTTACTGCGCTACCACTGGGAGATAGCGCAGTTATGTGGGACTGTAACCCACTAAAACTCCACGGATTCCTCCAGTGCCGCTTGAGGCGGGAACACGGAAACGCGCAAGCCATCCGCGAACCTGCCGCGGCTGTCCGTCACCGGACCCTCCCCTCCTCCCCCTCCCTCGGATACTGGATATGGTTAATATGTATTTCCAAACTTTGGAAACACTTAATCAACTCAGCAGTCAACATCTGGACGTGGGCCGAGGCTGTGCCGCAAGATCCTGTCTTTTGTTAAAATATTTATTTCATTAACAATTTTTACATTGTGGTGAAATGTTTTACAGTAAAAACTAAAACAACATGAAGACAATTACTTAAAGATAAAAAATCAAATGTATTTATATTATGATCATCTGGTTTTAAAACAATGTTCGTAGTTAAACAATATTTTGAACAGTTTGCAAATCCACTGAAGTATAGTTATGTCAAGAGAAAAATAAAAATCAATTCAATTGAAGGTACAAACCGATACAAATGTCAAAGAAAGAATAACACAATAAAAATAAATATCAGTAATTATAAGTACCATGTCAAAACCGCCTTCCGCATCCAGTCTGTCCCAGTCACTTTCTTTAGGTCGTCGGTCCATCTAGCTTGGAGCATACCACGCTACGCTTGCCAATGCGCCAGCAAGAAACACTAGCAGCATTGTATTCCACATTTTTTCTATCCACGATCAAATAAATATCTTGGCAAAATCAGTACCGCAGTAGTTTAGAGCTCTAGTTAAAACATATTTAATTATATTACGAATAGCAAAAGGTGTGAAGGATACACACGTCTTTAAACTTTATGACTTAATAATAGCGTGCGATCAAAATAACAACGTTACACCATATACTTAATTTTATAACAATTTATGAACGTACATTAACGCCGCCAAAGTATTTATTAAGTGCACTTAACTTGCCGATACTAAGTCAATGGAACAAAACAGTGATTAGCATAATGCTGAACGCAAAATGTACCAAATACATATTTATGAAGTTAACACCCAACGAAAACGTAAAAGGCTGCATGTTAATGTAATCAGATCAATGTCGCACGATGATCTTATTCTGGTGGATATTTGTTAATTTAAAGAACACTAAAAAGTGAAAAATAACTTTAATTTCGGAAGGCGGTGACTTTGGATATGTATTTTAATTTTTTGTCACCGCCTTCCGAAATTAAAGTTATTTTTCACTTTTTAGTGTGTTTTTTTTGGAAGTCAGTTATTTTTTTTTTTTTAAACGTTTTTATTTTTCACTTGTTAGTCACATCGTCCCGGCGTGATGTTATGTTATGAACTGGTGTAAACAATAGACAGACATGAGATTTCAGCAATTCCAGTCCATTTGCTATCATTTATTGAGGAGTTCCGTTGCCTATCTCCGAAGTTCTTCATCAGATATTTATCAAATTGAAATGGGACTACTCCGAGAAAGTACACTTCCAAAAACTATCCAAATCGCTTCAGGTATGCCTATAAAATTTGAAGAGTTCTCTCTATTTCTCCAGGATCCCATCATAAGATACTGACTTGATGGACCTTCATGGGACCACCTGGGAAGTATACCCTATCAAACAAAAAAAAAATGCAAATCGGTCCAGCTATCTTCGAGTAATCGGGGAACATACATAAAAAAAAGTTTCCGACGAATTGAGAACCTCCTCCATTTTGAAGTCGTTTAAAAATATTGAATTTGTGGTTTCAATGAGAAAGATGCGGCGATGTCGGGATGCTGTATATATGCAGATCGCGCGGTAAACTCTGCTTGCGCGATGTAGCTGATGTAATTGCGGTGTGATGTTAAGTCTTGAGTAGTTTGCATATGGCATTGTAGATGGCGCCACTTCACTTTTCGTATTTTCCACATTTTGTTGATTTGAAGTTTTCGTATGTGGGGTATTGTATATGTCCGCCACACCTTATTGGAACACCGTTCATAAAATTTTTGGGCCGAGGGTAGTATCTGTCCTCTTGAGACGCAAACGAATCTTCAGATGAATGCTTCTGAACTTCGGAACGTTTACTAACTGAACAATCTTCAAAATTTTGAACATAAGTACTTCTGAAATTCTCAGTCAATTTCAATTATCTCGCCCAGAATAAGTTCTCCTATTTATAATAACGTATAGTTCCATAAATCGACAAGGCTTGTTATCTCGGTGTTGCCACCCACATCTAGTGTTGCCCGTCCCCTGGATGAATTCCATCGCCTCGAGGAAGAATGCTAATGTGAAACAAGAGGATACCATGCATACTATGGCACCCATTATTTACACAAAATAGATGTTTGTCGTTTCCGTTTTGAAAGGAAATTGGGTTGTCATGTTATATTTATTCATGGCTTAGTTTGGCAAAGTTGATCTATGTTTACGACATGATTGAGGTATTATTTTAATAAAGAAGCCATTTTCTTTAGTTCATTATCTACGTAGCCTTCGCTAACCATGTTGGGGACGGCTTCCGGTCTAACCGGAAGCAGCCGAGTACCAGTATTTTACATGGAGCGACTACCTATCTGACCTCCCCAACCCAGTTACTGGGTACTACGATATCCCTTGGTAAGACTGTCAGATTTTCAGGCTTTTGATGACCCGTAACGAGTATCAGAGATCCTTCAATGACAGCCGCCACCAACGGCTTAACGTGCTTTCCGAAGTACGGAGGTGTCTTGGTATGGGAAGATGGTCACCTATTCACGGACCAACCGCGCCAAGCGTAGCTTAACCTAATCTATCGACTTGTATGGGTCTTATTACTAAGCTCCTCTCTATTTTTGTATATAGTTCTGTGAGAAATTTTGAAAGAGTACAAATTTTGTTAGTGTCACAAATCGTATGCGAATTGGGCCCAGTCCACAAAACCGTACAGTTCTGCAGTAGATTGTTTCTATAAATGTTTTAAACTCGTTTGTAACACTAACAAGCCCCTCCAAGGTCAGGTATCCTCACGTACACACCCTCAGGCATATTCTTAACACGTCAAGATTAATATATGAAAATTGCCATCGATATCCTCTTATTTATTGCAGTGTTTTGGCGGACTCTCGACTATTTTTTAGTATGGTAATGCGTTATTCGATTATAGACAGCTGACAGACTAGATTAGACTTTTTAAGGATTATAAATAGTTTATTGCTTGAGCTGTGAGAGGCATAAATCCTTTTACGGCTCGCACGAGTAAGCATTACATCGCCAGACGGCTGGCTATTTTTTTCATGAGCCTAAAATCTATTTTCGTAGACATGTGTCGAGTTACTTGATGTAACTTATTTAATAATCGTTTTTGCCCGCGGCTCCGCTCGCGTGGATGTTGGTTAAGTATCGCGTAAAAAACCCATGTCCTTCTCCATATACCACACTAGATCTCTGACAAATTTCATGACGATCCGTTCAGCGGTTTAGGGTTGAAAGCGTAACAGACCGACAGACACACACACACAATTTCCCATTTATAATATTAGTAGGGATTCGATTCTAATATTTTTATTTCGGAAAACACGCATGGGAGTTTTACCAAAGTGAACAATTACATTTTTATCTCGAAAACACATTACCTGAAGCAAAAATACACAGCAACATATCCGTGCAGCGTATTCGAAGAACCTCAATGGACGCTTCCATTAATAGACAAAGGACTGATAACTATGCATGCTAAAATAATGGAATGGGCACCTAAACTTAATCGTGGATGTACACCGTAATGGATCGCTCGTATGCAATCTATGATCGATCGGGAGACGCATTTCGCGAGTCTGCGCCCGCGCATCCGATTACACGATAAACGACCCACAAGCCGATGAATTACAAGTGACTGCGTAATTGAAGACCTTTAAAATTTGATGGATTGAACTTCTGCCTTCCGCACATTCATGTGTTAGTTACTTGACAAAAAAAGCTAAAGATTTGTTATGGTAAAAGGTATTTTAGCAGATAACAACAAAGGTCTTTATTCAATGAATTATGACACATCGTAGCAGGAAGTTAATAAAACAGTAATTCAGCACTGTAAATTTACGGTGTAAGCACAATAATTGCCCATTGTCTCTCCCATTTCTCAAACTCCAAGCCACTTTTGCTCGTAATCTTAAACCTTAATGCTTTAAACACATCACTACTTAAGAAAACAAGTATTTCATGCCATTGTTTTAGTTTATTGTTTGAACGGAAGAGCCAGTTCAGTGGGTGTGTAACGTGTTAAGATTAGACACGAATGCATTGAGATTTATCATGATCTTCTTGGTTTTCTCAAAAAGGCGTTAGCTGCGCAGGCGGCGATTGAATGGTATAGCATCGCGGGTCAATGCTGGGCAGGTGTCGCCCTATTGTTTCAAGCCAGGGTTACTGCTTATTGTTTCCTAATACATTCGTGTTTACTTGCTAAAGGTAATATGTTAAATATGTGCAATCGTGATGGGTTAAAAGTTCGTAGAGGCATTAAACTTCAAAGGAAATATAAGTATCGTAATATTAAAATTTACGATCTAAATCATGCGCTTGAGCATGAAAAGTTAATATTAGATACGTGAACGTTGAAGTTATTTTTATGTAGGTGTACTATGAAATTGCATACCTTATTTTTATGACTGGTTACTTAGTTATTTTGTTTTCATATCCTTGATACCTAGAGCTCTTGATAGTCAGAAGTAGCCAATATTTTTATTGAAATGTTAGGTTTTGCCTCGGCTGCGCCCACGTGGAGGTCGGAAATTATCCCGCGGGAACGTACTATCGGGATAAAAAGTGAGTGAGTAAAAGAACGTACAACCTATGTGTTAATACAGGTTATGAACTATTTGTGTGCCAAATTTCATCCAAATCCATTCAGTAGTTTTTGCGTGAACGAGTAACCAATCTGGATGGATTCTTTACAAAGTTTCACATTTATAGGATTTCCCGTCAAAGTTCTCTGCAAACCCTGCCTGCCTACATACACCAATGTCAGACCATCAGGTGCAAGGAATTTTGGCGTAGGTATTCAACCTCAACAGAAATAAACATCTTTTGTTATAATTGTACGCCATTGTCCCAATGAGATGCACAAAATAAACACGTTCAAAATAAACCGTAATTAAATTGGGGTACTTGAGATTTACAAATGGCCGCTTTTAAAATAGAAACACTGCACACAGAGAGGGTATCTTTGTGGTATGACATAATGTACAGTAGTGAACAACGGTGCTTTGAATATTAATATAATAAACGTGTTATTTATGTATGCAAAGTGGAGTTCTTGGAAAATTAAGAATACTGGCAGGGTAACGAAAAGGAGACTTGTATTTCGAGCTTGTTGTCATAATACAAATTTCTTGTGGCTGTTTGTAGGGAGGTTATTTGAAAGTTTTTCGCTATGGAAAATTTGCATTACACTTTGCGATCCCACTATGTGATTTTCTGTTGCCAGAACGATAACAATTTCAAAGCTCTAATAAGGAGTCCCAATTGTCCACATTTTCCATTTGCCTCTTCGACATTCCTTTTCATGCCTAGGCAATAATTCGCGACATTCTGTCTTGTAATTACAACTAAGACTAATCTCTAAGAAACTTGCGGTAGTCGGTACCTGTCCAGTGCTTGTCGGGCCTTAGTCAAGTGGTCCTAGCGAGACGAGTGGTTATTTATAAACATGCCCGACCTTCGGGAAGCGCCACAACACACTTTATTCATTTGTCACTTCATTTGTTGTTAAAACGCATGAATAATACTCTTAACGACGATCGTAGGCGTCATTCATTCCCCTGTCGACAGAATTTTACTGACTGACAACCCCTCAAGAGGACGTTGAACTCTACGGAACTTCGACGGAACAAGTGAAAAGCAATTGACAACTAGGACCTTTTATTGACGGCAAACGTCGGGACCAGATGCTCTTAGAACTGGGTCTATTTGTGTTTATTCTCGATTTTCGACACGTCAAGGACTTTGACCCTTAGGGCTCGCGGAACTCTGTATGAAACCTACGTCTTAAGGTTTCACTCTCTAACCACGTTAGGTTCACTGAACTGCAACACGTTTAATAAACAATTCCAGTATTAATTTCTTCGTCTCGTTGATTACGTATCGATAATTGCCGAATTAAGCGTAATCAGCTGTAACTTGCGTGTCGACAGCCTGCTGACGTGATTGGCCATATTTCAGCCTCAGACGGTGTTGCTCAATTAGCTGTCGTTGATCAAATTGCTTTATTTGCATGAGCGTGTGAGGTGCACCTCCTGATACAACACGCCGCAGCGGCTGGTTCCGACTTCCTGCCACGCCAATTATAAAAATAAACAATAATCACTTCCTACGCCAGTGAGACATGTCGTTAAGTCCTGTCGGCGGCTATGAGCTTAATTTGAGGGCGCGTTGTCTCGAATTTGCGCAATCGAACTACGTGTGTGGCGACAGAGCGGCTCCTTATAGGGCGAGGAGTTGAGGACAGAGGCCGCACCGCGCATACTGCCCAAAAACAACCGCGCGGTCATCACTGAGCCATCAACACTTTATCTATCAAAAATCACTCTTCTTTTTTAAATTAACAAGCTCCGTATACAGTTATAATTGGAATTTTATGGTGTCGCTCTCGATTATCGTTATTGCGATGAGCTTATCGAAGGGGGTTAGTAGTGGCACATGAGTAACTAAACGGACTCTTGTGGTAGTGGGCTGTTAAAACAATAGACTGACGCGTTGTGAGAGGCGTCGGCGTGGACGAAACACGATTACGCTTTTAAAATACTTTAAATGCCACAGTTGCAGCACAAAGACCGTTTAGAGTGATAAGGCCGATGTGTAATAAGTTGGGCAGTGGAATGCCGCCCCGATGGACTTCATTTTCAGTAATTTGTGTGCAATTCATTAAGTATGTACATGCGTACATACTGGGGATGCTCAATCCATCTGGCTTGATATGTTTTACGATGGATATTGTCACTGCATGTTATTACGATTTTTACCTTATTGATACTCCAATAAAACGGTCCTTATAGAGTGGACAAATAGGGAGTGTCTGTGCCATTTTAGGCCATAACGAAAAATCGTCCTCATTTTTTTCCATGAGCGTAAAGGTTACCAATTTGTAAACGCTAACCACGCGTTTAAATCACTCGTCCCTTGGAGCTGAAAGGGCAGGAAGTTTACCGACAAACATCTGACAAACTGTAATAAATTCTTCATCCCTTATTCGAAGACAATTTAAAAGCTCCCGAGCTTTTCATAAGTTTGCAGACAGTTGACCTGGTTCTAAACTTGAGCTTTATTTCACATCTTAATTCGGAGTTGACGTCTCCATTTTCAATTTGGTGTGTATAGGCTAAACTGAAATAGAAATAATATTGGCACAGGATTGACCTAAATCTGGAATTGACGGGGACTGAATTATTACCGTGTCGAAGCTAAATCTTTTATTGCTCAATTTCAAAGGGCTTTCTTTCTCTACAAGAAGTTCTTGGAGGTCGGGATCTAATTTTACTTATATATTGTTGACTCAAAGGCGGCGACACGAGTATTGCATCACGAGTGAACTTGACCCGTACAAATTACATAAGAGTTCACCTCAAAACAATGAAACACGCGACTGAATGCCAATGTTGGGTCGTCAGCTCCCAAACAAGATGGCAGCGTCAACGCCCAGCGATAAATAATGCGGGAATAGAAAATAATTACGAAACTAACGAAACAAGCTATTTGGGTTGTACTAATCTCCAGGGTTTGTCCTAGAAACGTTCAATATATCAGAAGATCTGAGTGATCGCTTAATCTCCCAAAATTGGGTTCGCGAACGGCGAAATCGTCTGGGAAACCTCAGTACGTATTTATCGCCCTATATACCTTTCCTCATGTTACTTGGACTAGGTACTTAGGTTATTTTTCTCTTTGTGTCTATTTTTAGATCCCTCCTTTGTTGAATTGAAAAGGCTCGCGTATGAGCTGTGAAGAGTAATGCTCGAAGAAATTTGTTTTTATTTTGATCGTGATAAAAAATCTTATTATAGACTTGTTTATATTGGTGTGAGGATTCTGTAGATAGAGATACACGTGGCGTTTAGGGATGTAAACAATTTACCTACACGATTTGTACACATCAAGGCAAACATACATAATGTATGTAGTCAAGCACGAACTAAATACTTGTAATTTCGTGTGCAATTATAAAAATACTTTTTTAATCAGTCAACTTCTACTGCGGTCCAGAAATTAAAGAAAAACATAAATTAATTTAGCTGCCCGTTCCCACGCGAACTGTAGCAGTCATCTAGGTAAATGGGTTACTTAATGGCCCGCGACAATTTGTTGTAAACGACGTGTGCAGTGTCGCAAGCGCAACCTTAATAACAACACTACTGATACACATGGCGACATCACTAGTCTGCAAGTGAGCACTGGAGCTTTACCGATTTTCACCATACTGTACCGTACTTAGGCAAATTATAGACTATCCAATAGAAACTTCTTCGAAAGCAAATAGTACAGTAGCGGTTAGAATAATATTATATCAGCCTGTGGTTACGGCAAGTCGATTTCGACACAAAACGTAAATAATCTCTAGCACTCGTATTTCATTCCCAACTTGCCTTCCGAAGCCTAAACAAATACTTAACGCCGACAGACATTTGGCGAACGGAACGCATCAAAATGGCGCTCGTATTTCACTCATTACCCAAGTATATTGGATTGAAGTTAAGCATCCCATAAATAAATCTTCAGGCCTTCAGCTATCCCATTAACGATATTATCGACTTTATTGTTTACGTAATAAAGCTCGTTTTAATCAAATCTGAAGTGCGTAATTGTGAAGAACATGATACGTAAACGGTCACTGTGACTGACCTACATACTTTTAACGATTAATCGGTCAATTAGATCAGTATCGATTATCGATAACTCATCTGGGGTAGGAATCGGTAAACAATAATAGCGAAAGTATTCGAGATATTTGGCAGTGGCTGTGTTTACTGCATACCTTGGGCCTGTATATTGATTTCCATGGAATTGGGAACAGGAAAATAACTTGAAAATATATATGACTAAAGATTGTGTCATGTATTATTGCATAGTCCCAAACACCACAATCGTTTTGTAAACAAAACAAGGTTTTTCTATCTGAATTTCTCAGTAGTAGCCCGGGGTCTGGATTTGTGCCTAGTAGATAAAGATAAAGGCAATAGACTGTAGAGAGCGCCCTAGTACATGGGACTTAAACAGAACAGGCGAAAATAATGTCCGTATATGTACAAAGGAGGGGAAACAAAGCGTGATTTTATGTTATGTTGAACAAAACCAAAATAGGTTACTTGAACGTAACAGCTTTTCAGAAAATTCCCGGCTTCGATTCGCACGAATTTACTCGCTCGAATGGAACAAATCGACAGTTTAAAATAATACCATTATTTTCTATAGGCGACTCGCACGAAGTAAATTTATTTGTGGGCGAATCCACAACTTCAGAAATACGTCTTAGGTAATTGGCACATTTTGAATTGTATGCACTTTATTGCATGTACCTACTTGAAAAATTTTCTTCCTGCGAGTCGCCTATAGAAAATTACATATTATTTAAAAGTGTCAATTCGTGTACATGGACTAATATGCCAATTCCCTCGCGTAATAATGTCAACCACAATATCTGGATTTCCAAATAGCTTCCGGTTTTCATGAACTCCATTCATAAATTGTTTTTTCATGTAACATGTTTATCATGTAATAGTCGTGTTAAATTAAAATAAATTGCATGGAACGGAACTAGATTCTCTGTATCGTAAATCGTTTATAAATGTGGAGAAATATAGTTAACTATAAATGATAGCAACAGCCGTTTGACGAGAACATTGCGCATAATGTATGTTGTTACACACACTTGTAACAAAATTGTACAACATTTTTCAGCGGAATTTTCTTGGAACGCTGTGTTTGATATAATGTAATACATGCTTTTTATTTTAAATCGTTGCTTTTATTTTCGTGCAAAACTATTAAGTAATTGCTCCTTTATTTAAATAAAGCTGGAAGTCTCGATTTTTTATTAAATAATGTTGCTTTTGTAGCATTTCATCATCAGTCTATAGCCCTTCGGAGCCGCCCGTCGCGCGTCTAATTAGCAGACAATACAAATTCTATTGTTATAGGAACACATGGTGTGCACTTGACTTGCGACAGGTCCCAGCTAAGGAGGAGAGGCTCTGAGCTAAGCTCCCAACATGACGGACGCACGGACGGACATGGCGAAACTGTAATGGTTCCTTTTTTACCTCAATCAACAATCAGCACAGCCTATCGCAGTCCACTGCTAGACATAACCCTCTCCCAGGCTGCCCCACAACACTCCTCCGCCTTCCGCATCCAGTTAGTCCCTGCCACCTTTATAAGGTCGCCAGCCCTTTTGACTACAGAACCCGAAAAATGTGAAGGAGGAAAACTGTAAAAAAAAAAATGTTTTCCGCGCATTCCAAGCTAATGAGTAACCATTACCCAATAAGCAACCGAAGCCACGCAATAATTGTTTTTTACGCGACGCCCGCTGAACTGCATTTAGGCCACCATCCACAACATACCACAACAGTTTGACTAACATTCATTAACATCCACTCGATCTCTTTCCAGAACACGGCATACTTCTGTCAGCTTACCATTTATCTCGTGCTTTCTCTGAAACTTCTAATGATTATTCAATTTCAAGAGAGATTAACTGTTATCTAACCATCGGTTTGTTTACTAAGCGTAATAGACGGCGTTATTAGTGGTCTAGTTACAAGTTTTTTCTTGTGTGACTCAGATTTTTTAACGTTGTGAAGCTCAGGTGATTCATTTTATTGCGCAGTTAGAGGATCAGTTACTTTGGTGTGGTGAATCATGCAGGGATCCTTGCAAGAAAATTAAAAGTGTAGAAACGCTAACCCTCTTACTATTAAACACGGAAGAAAATTACACCAGCAGGCTTAGCGTGACGTTTTCTATTTCTACTCTACCATAGAATAGAAATAGCGCAGAATTTTACGTCGGTTTTACAAAAAAAAAAAATCAACTGTTTCATCGAAAAGTGCAATACCTACGCGGTCAAAATGTATGGAACAGCTAATTTTTATTTGTATTACCGATGAAAAATTTCTGCTCTGGGGGTCTAGAATGATATGCTGAATTCATGGTTAGAGTTTGCGCACTGGATAAAAACTTATCCTGTATATATTACCTACACCTACAATTTGCCAGTTATATTAAGTCCTACGTAATAGGGAGCGAGCCTTTTGCCATGAATGGCTGTAACTGAGAAGTTCTAGATAGCTAAACCCAGCTAGCTGCCCAGCTAGCTGTTATCTTCTCTCCTATCGCAGGTGTGCTGGAAGAGATTTCTGTAGAAAAAAGCATTACCTATGTACGTATTTTTCTGTTCCTTTCTTCTTGTCTGTTTATATGTGTGTGCATAAATGGTTAAATAAATAAAAAAATAAATAAATAAACACTTTGCCCAACCTGGAAATCGAACCCAGGGCCTTATGCTCAGCAGTAGCGCTTGTGACCACTAGACCAATGAGGCAGTAAAAACAAAAAGTTAAAAATTATATACTTAATTTTTAATTCTTTCTTCATTATAGTATTAACTACCAACAAGAGACAATAATTACTGTCGTCTTAAAATCTCGTAAGACTTAGTCGGGTCATTCGCGCCCACTAATTATTTTCCGAAGTCATCTTGATAACTCCCGACCAACCCACTACTAAAACCTAGAAAGTACAACTGAATGTTACAAATGCTTATTTAACGTTTAATAAATGAGCCTTTAAAAATTCTAAGTATTCAGTTTCGAATTCGCAATTAAATAGGTTACGTTCAATATACCTAAAATCTTTCATTTCCTAGCTCGTGACTCAATCTCTCCACACTTACGTATGCTGACCATCGTCATAACAATTCCTGAAATTCCCCACGTGTCCCGAACTTGTCAGGTTTTGGTGTCACCTCATTTACAAACTGTTGGCTAATCGATCACCCAAGCA
Source organism: Polymixis lichenea (assembly GCA_949091785.1). NCBI lineage: Eukaryota > Metazoa > Arthropoda > Insecta > Lepidoptera > Noctuidae > Polymixis > Polymixis lichenea. Next base: position 5,267,273 of record OX420938.1, read on the forward strand.
CCAAGGAAGGCGACATGGTGACCAAGTTTACCGTTATTTGGAGACCAAATTTTCCGTTATTTGCCCTACCCGACCTTTGTAGGACGGACGTGGCCAAATAAATAGCCCTCCTGTTTGGACCTCGATTAATGTTTTAATAAAGGTCAGTTGAAAATGGCCGTGGTCTCGACAAATCGATTTTGTTCAGCGGCGTCCAGACTCAGACATCCGTTGTTAAAGCTGAGTTTGATATTGTCTGTAACAGGTGGAAGGTGACCTTATAATTATTAAATAGATACTCAACCAAATAACAGAAGACTATTTATCTTTTCAAAAAGTTTTAAAGACGCTGAGTTGGTAAAGGTATGCAAAATGTTTCATGAAGTCGGTTTTAAATGGAAAAATGTCTATTTCTACACTCATCTAAATTACTCAGATCTCTAAACAACATTCACTGCTGCTTATTGTTCATCGAGATTCCATAAAGAAAATTAGTTCAATAGTTATTAACGAAAAGTAAGTGAAATGGACCGGAAATCAAAAGAAAATAATTAATTCCTGTTGATTTAGCTTTCTTTTCTAATCAGAATGAAAGCTTAGAACAACGCTTCACTTTTTATACAATACAACGCAAAAAATCTTAGTCTAGTTATTTTTATATTTAAACAAAAGAATGGCCAAAATACTTTTAATCATCGTGAATCACTTGACCTACAAAGCGAAGTAGAAATAATCTAAAAATAGTCATGTTTTGTTAAAGATTTTCTATGAAATATATCGCGAACCACAACGCTACATATTCTTACGCGATTCTAATAGGTACAGTTGCCCTATTTAATTTGTTAGTCAGTGGGTTACCGCAAAACTGTAAAATCTTGAGTTTTTGCTTAAGCTTCTGATAATAATAACATAATTTACGAGTTCGTATCTAGGATTCCCGTTACAGTATTGTGCCAGTAACCCATTGTTTTATGTGGTTTGTGGTTACCATAACATAAACCAATAAACAAAATTTTTGTTACATTATTTTCAGTGTTGCGTTGAATCTGGTTTGATTATTTTGTAATACTTATTTTTAGAACGAGTCTTTCTGATCATCATCTGTCTTTGTCCCAACTATGTTGTGGTCAGCTTCCAGTCCAACCGGAGGAAGCTGAATACCAGTATTATACATGCCGCGACTGTCTATCTGACTTCCACAACCCAGTTACTGGGTAATACGATACCCCTTGGTAAGACTGGTTGTCAGAATTTTGGGCTTCGGACGACCCGTAACGACTGCCGAAGAACTACGACATGATATATGACCACATGATATAACGTGCTTTCCGAGGCACGCAGGGGTTTTGGTACATATATAAAAATGGTCACCCATCCACGGACCAACCGTGGCAAGCGTAGCTTAACATGATCAATCGCTGTTATTACTTAGCCACAAGACCCTCTTTTCATATACTTATGTTCCTAGAAAGTTGAAAGGCGCTTATTTTTCAAACACTTTTCTTGTTTGCCTTAGTCCCCTTTTCTTAGGCACTACAATTTCATTAAGTACTTCGTGTACTTCCGCTTTCCCTCCGTACTAAAGTAATAAGACAAATAAGTCTTCTATTTCTATTTTTAGAACGTTTCCGAAACGAATTAGTAACACAATATCGTAGCTGCGTTACGTTAATGTTGACCGGAAAACTTCCAATGAAAATATTTGTCTATGGCTCACGTCATTGCGTTTATGACCAATTTAATTGAGTTTTTACAGCTTTTGAGGTAAATAAAGGTTTAGGGTAGATTTTTCTCAAGTTTTTTTATTAGGCATGTTGTGTGTCGTACCTAATATTTTCCCTCAAGTAAGTGCTGCACACAACTCTTGACACTTTGTTAACATTCTACCCCAGTTGCTTTTAAGGTTGCTCTCTGGTCTGGCCCTTTGTTTTTAAAGAAAGGGACACCTCACCTAGGCTTTGATTAATAAAAATATATTCCAGACGTTTCCAATTTGCAAAATACATCTACAAAATCACCAATAAATCTATTCGTGACTTAATCACCATAATAAACAATGAAATGGCCATCAATCGACGCCAGCCATCATAAGGAACTCCCACTGCTGTGCATAAATGAAAAGTGTTGCTATTTTCGACGCGGCACGGTATAGGTACCTATATCATATCGACCGCCACTTCGTCTAATTAAGCCGTGGTGGCATTGAAAGTGAAACCGACAGCGCTCCCACTTTGCATAAAATGGACGGCAATCAGACATGATCGCGGAGGGAAAATCAGGTGTCATAATGTCTAGTTATCTAGTTTTTTAATGGAAAATGAGACATAAGGTCTGTAAGTTGAAATTTGAATCTGGGAAAATGAGATGCAAAACTCAGCAGTTCTGCACTTTTTATAATTGCTCATGCATCCTTGGTATACTTATATACTTAAGCAGCCTTTAATGTTCCCACTGCTGGGACACAGGCCTATTCTCTATGAGTGGGTGTGTCCAACCACGCGGGCCCAATGCGGACTGGGCCACATGTCTTCGAATTGTTGGTTCTAAACACATGCCGTTTTCATCACAATGTTTTACTTCTCCGTTTTAAGAGCAGTGGTGATAAAATTAAATACAAAAAGACTTAACTACATTTTTAAATTACTTTCGAAGTATAGGTAGATTTGTGGCATTAAATATTATTAGCCTAATTAGAAGGAATCAATACAGTTGTAATACAAGCCTTCAAAATTTTGTCTCCTAAAATCTTCATAAGCAACTTTGTGATCCCGTGAATGTTCAAACTGTGATATAACTCACTGAAGCATTATTACGAACAAGTACGAACATTACTTTGGAATTAATATACACTCCTCTATTAACGCAGAAATTAATATCCCTACTAAAATGTCAAGGGCGCCGTAGAGAATGTCGCCCGCCAACAAAGCGGGAAAGCCGGCTCTGATACGACTGGGTCACGCAAATAGCAATTGATTTTCTTTGACACGAAACTTTATTGAGCTCTCTGATTCTAATCTAATTTCAAAACTGGAATATATATAATCGAAAAAAAAAACCCGACCGCCATCTTGCCGTTTTCAAAAAAGAACATCAACTGTTTTCCTCACTTTTTCATTAATATTATTAAAAACCAAAGTCGCCATTTTGTAGTTTTGAAAAAAAGAACCGTATCGTATAGGTACCTACATTACTTCCTCAATATTTTATCTGTTTTACCAGCGTCACTTTTTTTCAGTTTTGGCTTGGCACGGTTTGTGCATTTAGCCAATGTCACGTTTGGCACTTTTTCAATAAAGTTTAACAAGACCCTATAATTTTGTCCCGCCACTAATGCTACTATGCATAGACTAATTACAATAACCTATTCATAACACGTAGCGATGGGTGGTTCGCCTTGACGATTTTTTCTTATGACTCTATCTATATTTTGACCGCAGAATTTGATATCTTTATTATTTCGGAACTTATTTTGTTAGGATTATGTTATTGTGAGTCAGAAATTTAAACAATTATCAATACTGACTCACTAAACCAAACCAACTCTAAAAAATCAAAGGACGATGATGAATCATGATTCTTCCAATCTAAAAGCTTTGAAGTAAAAACTGTCGCGATCGTGACAAAGTGGCCCAGCCTTTGTCCATAACAATAGCTACTTAGCTCAACATTGGGGCCAAAAAAGATTTTTCTCAGAAAAGTAGTTCTTCAGAAGGTCTGTCGAAACTGACTAACAAAATAACTAACTTAAGGAAACCTAGAGCATAGCCCAAGTATGATAATAACGCCCTCAAAACGTCTTCCATTTTTGATAAAGCATTGAAATAGCTGGGCTATTCTATAAATAGTCGGGGAGCCAGTCTCGTTCCATATTAACCTTGTTATCCATTTACCTGTGTTTCTAGGGGCTGCAACCATTTTGCTCGGAAAATTGGGAAATTGAATAAAGCCGCTTCGCTCCGTTGGCCGTAGTAACCGGTAAACACATTTCAGGGAATTCTTCGAGTATTTTTCTTGGAGCATATTTCCATGGTAACAGTTGGAAATTTTTCTATTTATATACTAAACAGAGTTATTTTCTATCTGGTAACTAAGTGGCCATATCATGCAAACTTGGTGGCTACTTTTGTTGCCAACGACGGAGAACATTCTGCAACAATAACACAAGACGACTGTAGATAATACTCGCACATAATAGGGGTGTGTTATGACGTCAGAGAATCGCGGGGCGGGTGGCGACGACATGGGAGGAGGGGGGGGGGGTTGTATGTGCACGTATACCACGTGTTCTAGTAATAGGACAAATATGCTCAGTTAGAGTAATTGAATTGTTACATAAGGAGCTTGCCAAGCATTAAGGGATGATATATTCACTTAGCTAGCGTTTATTAATAGATCAGTCTGAAACTATTAATAGGCAAGATTGATTAATTTTATTAAGATAGGTTACTATTGATTTTTTTTTGGGTGGGAAATCATCAAATAACTTCTCCCGCTCTGGATGGAGCGGGAGGGCGTGTCAGACTTTTACTGACTAAAACCCACCCGTGTTCCCTCAGCTGCCTGTGTACCAGGGGCCGCGGTATCTCTTTCGAACAACCCGCACCCCTGGCAGGCATCGGCCCTTGCGGACCCCACCAGTTGGTGCTGACATCTCTTTGAGGCGCGCGTGGAAAACAACGCGCCGTCGACCCGGGCTTGGTCCTTACCGGACAGCGAGCTACCCATTACTCGCCGTCCGCAAGCCCTCGCCTACGGTGGCCGGGAATCAGCTTGGGATTTCCGTCGCCCAGGGCGTCTCCTGCGAAGGCTGCGGCCGTGAGGGCGCATGTACTGCCTCTCCCTCACGTGCGCCGCCTCCCTCTTTGCGAGTAGGTTACTATTGATAAAACTACAGAAGATGTAAATATAAAAGGATAGTTTTGTCCTCATTTATTTAATATTACGTTTTTATCAACTGATACATCTCTATTCAAATTCGTAAAGACTTGAAAAAAGTAAGTAGGTATCACGAATTGATTTGAATTTTGAAATATCAAGCTCTTTAATCTTTTAAGCGGAAGATTCACCGTGTCTTCAAATAGCCTGATAATATTAAAAACAATTTGTTTCCGTCTTTTACCTCTTGACTACTAAAACGCGAAGAGATACGCTGCTTTACAGATAAATTAATTTGCATTTACCGTTTGCGAAACGAAACTGAAATCAATTCAAGTTTTCAAGCTTTTTGTCTCATTTTTACAGTATTAACATGTTCCTATTTAAATTAAAAGTAGCACTGTCCTTACCAAAAAAAAAAAAATTGCGTGCATTTACCTTATTTGCTGTTTATTATTTAACAGAAAAATTATGTAAACTCAAACGTAATGCATTTGTTTCGGTTAAACCATTTACAGGCAGTTTTGAACTGTCAAAGAGTCGGTCAGTCAGAATTAGGAAGCTAGTTGCCAATTCTAAACATGAAGTTAGTTGCCTATTCTAAATATAAAGTTAGTTGCCCATTCTAATTATGAAGTTAGTTGCCCATTCTAAATTGTCCTGCAGTGGGGTAGTAATAGGCGGATATTATTACTACTAGATGTATACACAGGGTCAAATTAAATTAGCTAGCGAGACTTCCCAGGCGTGATGGATAAAAAATCAAAAAAAAAATGAAAGTATTAACTTGGGGGTCAACGAGCACTGGTAGTATCGTTACTTGAAGTATGCGCTGAGAACATCTGTTTCCTTTTGTTATAATTATCGTAATAAGGTATGAGACTAATCACGTGTATGAAGTTTAGGCCTACACAAAAAAAGTATTTTAAACTGATACTTTAAGTGATTGCAGTAACTGCGGTAACCCGAAAAAAACACATCAAATTATTTTTTTTTTCCTGTTTAGATATCGATATGCATCACTGCGGACTTTAGCTAACTAATTAATTTAACCCTGTATTGTTCTGCCAGGGTTGCGGGTTGTTCGAAAGAGATATCGTGGTCCCTGGAACAAAGGCACGGGTGGGTTGTCAGTAAAAGTCTGACACGCCCTCCTGCTCCACCCAGAGCGGGAGAAGTTATTTGATGAATTCCCATCCTGAAACAACCCTTTATTGTTATATATATCATTAAGTTAATAGTAGAATTCCTTGGACTTCAAACAATATAAAGAACAAACATAGCTCCAATCACCTGATAGACCAGACATCAATAAACAAATTGCTCCATACATTGCTGTAATTTTCAGCGTGTGACTAAAAATAGCGTGGCGTCGAAATAACTCGTCTCACTTATTAATAGAAGGCATTGTTTGGAAAGTCGTCAGCACCTTACACGGCTCCCCGTGTCTGCGTAATGCATAATTAATTATTTATTAATTTTATACGTAATAATGTAGAAAGGCTGACTGATAAGTACAAAGATGCACTAGGGGTCTTTATTCGTGTGCTTGCCAATGAATTAGGATCGAATTATTTGAACTATTGGTCGCCCAGTGGTTGAAATTCGACTACTATTCATTTTAATAAAAAATATTAGCTTTCAGCAATCTTTCTCCAAATAAACTTAACTGTGAAAAATTTAAAACTGCTCCGTCTGCGTATTTTTTGGTAAAAAGGGGAAAATTTTTGCTTCGCGTACTTAAGTATCAATCTACAGGGTAAATTTTTAACCAGTGCGCAAACTGTAACCATGAATTTAGCATATCATTCTAGAACCCCTGGCGTAGACATTTTTCGTCGTTTAAACAAAAAAAAAGCTGTTCCATATTGATTGCACTTTTCTATGAAACAGCTGATTTTTTTTGTATAACTATATATTGCGTCATTATTACGCCAACTTAAAAGCATGCACAAAATCCTTGACAATAATTAATAGCAGTTTAACTTCAAAATATCAACCTGTACACAATCAATTAAAAAGCCTATTCCAATTCAATTTTAATCGTACGTCAACAAAGTTACATTGAAAACGTGTCAACCGGCGTCAACTCTGTCTACAGAGCTTTATCGCCAAAATACGCTTACGTCAGAACCTAAATGACGTCCTCGATTTGACGATATGACGCGTCATTCGGCTTCACGTGGTAACTAATTTACCTTTGTATTAATTGTTCTTTCGCCAGTTTCGTTTCGAGTCTGTACGTCATTGTTTTACGGTGCTATTACCGAGAAACAGTTATTTTGTCCCTTGTATTTCTGAAAGATTAGAACTAGGGTTGTCTTAAAAATACATAATTGTTTTTATGCTGTCAGATAATTATGGCAGTTAATCCGCAGAACACATTAATGGCCAATTTTACTAACGTAATGCAAAGCAACGTCTAGTTGAGAAAAGCCAAACGTAAGCAGTTTCCACTGTTTCACCTGACTTTTAGTATCTCAGTAGGCAACTCGGAAAGCTTCGAAATCTACATTTTTGCCTCTTGTCTGTGGTTTTTAAGCATGGAATTAGTATGTACTATATTTTTGATCAAGTTTGGTGTTTGTTGATTTCGATAAAAATCTTTTGATAAAGACATCCTATAAAAGTTGTCTAAGTATCATGCGTCGGAGAATCGACTGCCTTCTTGTTGGGTCTTTATTTGTGAAACGTATTGTGTGAAAACCGGCGTAAGATTCTAGGCAACAACAAAGTACTGCGATTTTTTCTAAATTAATAATGTTTTTATTTAATACCTATTAAACTTGTTTTTTTGCACACCATACCTACATAATAATAATTTCTACGTACTCTGTCTCACGTTTTCACATTCTAATCTTGATTGAAAAGTGATTTTCCAATAAACCCGCGTCTGGAACCAAATACCCACTTAATCCGTTAAAAACTTGCAACAAAAATATATTACCTATAAATTCTACTATGACAGTAAAAATCAGACTTTTATTGATGTTAAAAACTCTTGCCAAATTCCTATCGGACTTCATAAAAAGTGTTTTTACTACTTTCCTAGAAGCAATTTTCTCCCTTTAAATTGCTAAAATAATTTTGTGACAAAAAGAAAGAAAGATAGGTAAGAAACATATCTTTCTTTCTTTTTGTCACACTATTTTTGACAAATAATGTCAGAAGCACATGCATTCAGAAAGATGCTTAATTAACTGGAAAAATTAAAATACATCGGTAATCGCAAACACACAACAGAAATAGTCGGCCATCTGCACGTCTTGACTGTGACAAGAAGGCTTCCTCTCAGCATGATGCTATGCTATAGGGGTACAGCACTGATTTTCAGTAGTCACCGGAAAATAAACAAAAGATTATTTAATATTTCAAACCTTTTGGATGGAGCAGGCTTCCAACTGATGAAGATTTTTATCTACGAAAACAAAGTGACATTCCTTTTTCTTAATTTTTGACAAAGCTCGTAGACATTTTTCTATGCAATTTGTCTTTCTTTTTTCTTTTTCCACGTTACTCCTACTACGGGTGCTGTAGGATCTCTTTTTGATAAATAAAGAGGGCCAAAGTCAACATAGTTTCTTGATTATAAGCTACGGATTCCTAAAAATAATAAAAAAGCGGCCAAGTGCGAGTCGGACTCGCCCATGAATATTTACTTAGGCCAGATTTATTATTAGAAAATAATGGTTCACGGTTTATGCATAAGGTTTATGTTTATGAAATTAAATGGTTTTTTATTTTATTTTTATATTTGAGTTGATTGTATGAAAGGTAAATTGCGGTTTACGATTTATGACGTATTAAAAAAAAACTACTTACTAGATCTCGGTCAAACCAATTTTCGGTGGAAGTTTACATGGTAATGTACATCATATATTTTTTTTAGTTTTATCATTCTCTTATTATAGAAGTTACAGGGGGGGGACACATTTTACCACTTTGGAAGTGTCTCTCGGGCAAACTATTCAGTTTAGAAAAAAATGATACTAGAAACCTCAATATCATTTTTGAAGACCTGTCCATAGACACCCCACACGTATGGGTTTGATGAAAAAAAAAATGAGTTTCAGTTCTAAGTATGGGGAAACCCCCAAAATTTATTGTTTTTTTTCTATTTTTGTGTGAAAATCTTAATGCGGTTCACAGAATACATCTACTTACCAAGTTTCAACAGCATAGTTCTTATAGTTTCGGAAAAAAGTGGCTGTGACATACGGACGGACAGACAGACAGACATGACGAATCCATAAGGGTTCCGTTTTTTGCCATTTGGCTACGGAATCCTGAAAACACTACAATTTAATACAAGTCTTTATTAGGTACTTTTGTTTCCAATACACTTGATTCATTGTCATCGAAAAACAATCGATTTGACGTTTTGTCGTCGAGGGTCTAATGCTGGGTTCATTGAACTCTCGGTAAGTAACAAACATTGAGCAGGGTTGCTACCCTTATAATGTTACTGGAATTCGGCGATTAAGGTATTTTAGTGTTAAATAACATGTAAAGCAAAGATAACTTAAGATAACTTTATTTAGGTAAATGTAAAGCTTCATGAGCTTACGAAGGAAAGCTTCACTAAGCGTTGGCTTAGTTTAACTTTCGAGATTATTATTTTCATTATTCAAAGCATTGATTTTGTAACGGTTGAAAATGCATTACGTGGTTAACTAGGCTGATCAAAATGGTCAGCAATTGCAATACCACCGTACGAACATACGTAACACAATGTAACCTAAGTACGTGTGGTTAGCTAAGCAATCCCTACTTAAATCGTCCCATTGGCCAGCCTTTAGAAGCTGGTCCTACTTTAGACGATGTCATATCACAAATAATTATAGACTCTATGCCAAAAACCGAAAGCCGAAATCACAATGCAATAACGCAATCCCGAATGACTAGTCGGCTGGAATATAAGCACCATATTTCAACTGTTAATTGACTGTGTGTCTATTCTGTACAAAAAATATACGATGAGATCGTAAAAATGTAGGTGAAGTGAACTGTCATTTTACCCGGCGCTAGGTAATCTAGTAATTGACAGCTCACTTCAACTTACTTCACCTTTCTATTCACCGTGTTTTTTTTAGCTTTTTATCCGAATTGAATAGTAGTAAAAGTAGGTAGGTACTCAGTTTATGCTTATTATTATTTTTTAATTTTAGTTACTAAGTTTTCGATTTTAGTTATGTATCAAAGAATACCTTTTGCTGTGCCCTAACAGGGTCTATAACGGTTCTTAGCTCTAAGCCTTTTCTTAACACCTTTGTTTTTACCTTGTGGAAAGCAATTAAATGAATATGAATATGAACCACCCCTAGTAATTGCCATTTATTTATCAAATCACGCCATTTGAGTTGTATTTCTTTAGCTCTGTTTGTTCAGGACCATCGGGATCAGTGCCTTTAATGGTGTTAAGTGTGGCCTTACGATACAGTGCAATGACCTTAGTTTGGGTTCAATCGACAGAACTTAATGTGCCAAATTAACTTGTTTTATACCCTTTGTCTGACAAAATTCTGGAAACTCAGGTGAATACAATACGGCTTCACTAGGATTTTTATTTTTATTGCTATTTTTGGAAAGCTTATCAGGATTGATTATCGTATCACGATGTGGATACTCACCTGTTCACTCCTCCTTTACTCTTTAAGCCTCCTTCTCTTGAGCGAAACTATATGCGAGCTCATTATCTTCCCTGCAGTTCTTGCCTTTGTCTAATGCTACTTTATACAGCACGTTCTCCTTTTCAATTCTCTCCTGTCAAACGTCACGCTACCATTCACTCCCTTTTCTCTTGTATCTTTCCTCTCTGTTTCCATCTGTCCCCGTCTGATTGATCACTCCTTATCACATTACCAATAACTAACTCAGTTACTGACTATACCACCTCATTTTGAGGTATAACGTTACCAAGTTGGTAGCAGGACTGATCTGACTCAGGGACCAGAATGCGTCACTCATGGAAGCTATTTTACACGGGAAGTAAGTAGAGAAATCTATATTAAGCCGAGGTTAAGCGGAAAACAATACCAATACGTAATCTGAATTACATATAAGCTAGCCATTGATTAATACAACGGGACGGGAAACAGAAAACATGACGAACAACATATGTATTCAGTCTATAATGTTCCCTCTACTGTATATATGTATGTAATGTAATGTATTTGTATGTTACACAAGCCTCCCCTGTGAGAGCTAGTGAAAAAAAAAGAAAGAAGTACCGTGTGGTGCCGGACGTAAAAGAATAGCACCATCCCATTCCTTCCCGTGGGTGTCGTTGAAGGCGACTAAAGGACATACTAGAGAATGGGCAGCACCGTTCACTATATTTTTGACCACCATACTGCGATCGCGAACCCGCGTAACAAGCGTGGCGATTATGGCAAATCCCTTTTTGGGGGAGGCTTATGTCCAGCAGTGGACGTCTTCCGGCTGATATGAGGACAAGAAGATCACATACGAAACTAAACACAATCATAAAAAAACGATGAAAACCAACAAGATCTTAAAAGAAAATCGTAAAACAGAAACGTTGCCAAAAGGCTCTTATCTGAGCATGATGCTGCGACATTTAAAAAAGTGTCTAAATTGTTAAAGGTACGGCCCGGTGCGATGTGATGTCACGGGCAGTTACAGAATTAAATAAATAATCAATAGAATAGTGGGCCATTACCCACCACGCTGGCCCAGTGCGAGCCATTCGATGGCATAGTTTATGTTACCATTCATTTGTCCATAATATACACAAAAACAATTTTCACGACTTAGTTCACCGGAATCACAAAAACGCAATAAAAGTGATGTTCTGAAATATTTCTTACATGCTACGTAATTCACTGCAGAATAGAATTATTCCAAGTATTTAGTATAAATAACGTTCGAGTGAATGAACAGGAAAAATGTTATGGAAATCACAGGTTTTTCACACGATATTTCTTTCAACACATGACGAGTACATGATATCTAAAATATTGTGCGGATACCTGTTAGAAGCATCACTGTAGTATTTTCCAACCACGCATTTGTCTCAGTGTATAAGATCAAAAATATGTTCCAGCTTTTATTAAGTTTCAACCGCATTTTCCTATGACAAGTCTTTCTCGCAACCGGCATGCGTGTATGACCAGGGGATCTCCTCTGTAACTCCGTCAACTAAGATGCGGGCCCCGCCGAAAGTAGATGATCCGTCAAAGATAGCGCCAAATTCAAAATTTTCAGATGGACCATATCAGGGGTAGACAACTGTGAAATCGTGTTGTCATTCGTTCTTTGTTCGAGCACCGAACTAATCATATATCCGTAAATTATACGGAGTTGAAAACGCGCGTAACTTCGGTCGAAACTACTGATTTCGGCCGTACTTAAACGAAGCACCCATGTGAAGAAACTAGTTTTCCTAAGAAAGCTCCTTAAACCATCGTGTCCTCTTGAAAGAATACTTGCGAACAAAAGGAGGCAAATGGAAAAGACATGATCTATAGAAATCACGCCATAAGATTCCTGCCTTCCCTATTCAATTGCGTTGCCATACAACCTGCTTCGTAGAAATCTTCATTTTTCATAGAAACTTTTTCCTTTTTTGCTAGGGTTTTATTTTTGCCAGTGACGACTGTCCTACTTTTGAAAAGAAAAGAAAGTACTGGCATTTAAGAAAAGTTTCTGTTCTAAAGATTTCGAATACTTACTTTACAATTTCCTTTTTTTTGGCCTCTGAGATAAATGTTATTGTTACTTAAAATACATTAAGATGCATCCCGTCAATATCTCTCTAAATTGATCTGTCAGCATTTGTTAAGAAATGTGCTTTTAATGCAATATCTTTTGTGCAAGTCCATCACCAAAATTGGATGTGTTATTGTTTACGTTTTTCGCGATTCTGATATGCGCAGCTAATGTGCACAAGAATAACTAGGGATCGGATAATCGAATGCATATTTACCTAATGTTAATTTTTAGTTATAAAAATATGGAAGCAGCTTCTTAAAATATGTTTTTGTACAAAAATCCTGGGATGCCAGCAACACCGGGAATGCATAACTAGTAGTATAGTATGGAAGCGACTTCTAAATGATTAAGATTGCATAACTATTCAGACGCATATTTATAAAAAAATTAACTCCGATGGAAATTTGGTACCTATACCTATGTACCTAGGGTGTAAGTCTGTAAGAGTAGGGGTGGTGTGTGTTAGTAAAAACATTTTTTTTTACATTAATTTTTTTTTAAATCTGTACAAAAGCGCATTTCATTTTAGCCAGCCTCTCAACTTTACGTGAATATGCATCCGAATATCCGATCTGTAGTGATAACAGTAAAGAAACAAAGACAATAAAAATAAATGCCCTCAGTTTGTGGAAGTAGTCGCCCAGGATAAAACAGCCGCGACTTACAAGTTGTAGGTAGGTTGAACCCAGGCAGGCTACTTTGTATAAATTATTTAATGACCACTGCCTGGCACGTCCTAGAACTGAAAATTAGAAGACGTGTCATCTACCAAACCGCACTGGGCCAGCGTAGTAGGTTACAAGGCCGTTCCCTCTCACAGAATGGAGGCCTGTATCCCAGAGAGACTGATTATGCTTGTGTGAATCTTAAGAATGTTTAAATGAATAAAGATCTTACCATGAAAATAACATTGACACAACACGCAGCAGATACAACATCACAATTTTCAATACACTCCATCAATGTTATAGAAAGTTATTTCTCCACCAATAATCTTTGTAATCATTACAATAACATGTAATCAATGTCCATTATGTCCAAACCCTAGTTCTAAGCTCAAACACAATCTACAAGTAAATCACATTCAATTTCACAACCATACCTTCGCCTAATCATACTATATCTGAGGCAAATCACTACAGCTTTTAATATTACGGTATTATCTATTACCCCAATCTGTTAATAATTAATTTAGTTTAGACACATACTCAAAACACGTTCATAATCTGCAGACCACCGGAACTGTTCCAAGGATGATCCAAAAAAGAACATGGTCACAGCTACATCACTATTTTTAATAACACGCCGTCCATTGAAAATTCTCGTCAGAAGCACTTTGAAAAGTTTAAAATATACCACGCGATGTATACCAAACAATAGTTGAGACTCGTGTAAGAAAGTAAAACAGTCAAGGCTATCCGAGTTGTTTCCTAAAATATTTACACAACTTCCATGTTTCGAAATAGCGTCGATTTTCATAATACAGGATCAATAACGTAACGTACGGTCATTAGTTAAATTAAAATTGCAAACCGTAATGTCATAAAGTCGGTTTGGAACTTTGGATCAAGATATTACTTGTATTTTCTTTTCTATACGAATACGATCACGCACGCCTTCTATATTTTTTATAAAAACGCAAGGTAAATAAAAAGTAGCGTAAACGTAAACGTAACGTAAAAAGATGAGCTTGTAGCAGTCTTCCAGTCCCTAAATTAAATAAAACCTATTATTAAGGGGAACCTAGTCGCGGGCTCAAACTCACTGATGGGCCTGGCTAAAAAGCACGCTGTCTCACCAGGCATCGTGTCCGACAGAGGTAGTATCAGGGATGAGCAGTTAAACGCTAGTCTACACGCACAACATTATTGTGTGAGATGCAGGATCATTTATAGTACAACAGACGCGTAAAAAATTAAGAACAGCCCTTCGGAAGATTGGGTTTTATGAAAAAACCACTGCATAAATCAATAAGCAATAACGTTTATTGAACTTTTCGATATTCGAGCTTTGTCGGTACCGATTTAGTTTTTCAGATTTTACACTTCTTTTATTACTAAAACACGCCCAAAGTTAGGTTAAATTCGCAAGAAAAACGAATCTTTGTTGGCTTCTAACTTTTGAATGGCTTTTTATTTTAGTATTCTGTTTCCGCACAGACATTAATAATGAGACAAAACCATACCATGTTTAATTTTTGATGTTCATTGTCCAACAGTGGAGTAATACACTCCCGAAGTTTGTATGGAAAAAATGTGGACTAGGTTCACCTTAAGTACCAGGCGAAAACCCGAAGACACCCAAAGGGATGGAGAGGGCTAGGCTTGGAGTTTTCCTACGCGATCGAATCTGACATGAGAGATCCGTAGGAGAACCAAGGTAACCGACATAGCCCGAAGAATTGCCAAACTTAAGTGGCAGTGGGCAGTGCACATTGCTCGCAGAAGAGATGGGGTCGAAAAGTGCCTCAGAAATTACGCTAACTTGGATAGCCTCCCACAAGGTGGACCGATGACCTTGTGAAGGCTGCAGGAATTCGCTGGATGCGAGAAACACAAAACCAGTCGAAATGGCGATGCTTGGGTGGGGCCCATGTCCAACAGTGTACGTTTTTCGACTGAAATGATGATGTATCCCCTAGAACCCTGAACTCTGTATAGAACCCTGTATCCATATCTACTACTATTATAAATGCACTTTAACGGAAAACCGGATTTCGATGAAATTGGCACGCACCATGACCTGGTTTAGGACATGGGATACTTTTATCCCGGCACTACATTCCCGCGACATAACTTCTGACCTACACGCAGGCGAAGTCATTGGCAAAGCCTAGTAATTCATAAAAAGCAGATTCTTTTCTAGACAGCAATATCGTAAAAGAGAAATGTAGCCACATAAAAAAATCGCGTTCCATATGATAAAATTCCTTAACAAAAACAAAAAATCCATGTACTTACTACATGAAACAGGAATTTAATACAAATAAGTATGTCGAAGATTTAAATCTTCACATGATTACAAGACTTACCTGTCTCATTCAACGTTTAAATATAATTTATGTGAAAATGGACCTATTTAGTTGCTTGCCAATGTGTTTAGTTTTATTAGGGACATTAAATAGCGTAATACTTATTGTTTGGGGCCTCGATTTGGCCTGTTATATAAGAGGGTATACGAGGCCACTGGGTATGTAAGTGTCTAGTTTTTGCTGCGGGTATGCTTGCCTGTTAATTCAACTAACTAAACAATTGGGGTTGAAAGACTACGGCTATGAGGTCCGATAACCCAATTCGTTTTGCGAGACATCGCCAAGCGTCTGGTCGACTCTTCGCGTGACCAGAAGACTTGGCATGTTATATTTTAGCCAAAGAATTAGCATTGCCATACAACATGGCAAAGCTGCCAGCCTTAAGGGCACTTTTCCTGTTGACAACGATTCTCTCGATATCCTCTCTATATTATTTAACTATTGTGTCCACTTTGCGGACAGTGAATGTGCTAAGACTGTTTGTTAGCTTATAAATGCTATAAATGAGAAGTATGGCGGAAAAAGTGGAGGCCTGTACCCAGGAGTGGGTGATTCCAAGCTGAGATGATGATGAGAATCCTACTGGTTATCAATCCAACACGTTTTTTTTTTGTCTGGGTGGGAAATCATCAAATAACTTCTCCCGCTCAAAACCCACCCGTGTTCCTTCAGTTTCCTGTGTGCCAGGGACCACGGTATCTCTGTCGAACAACCCGCATCCCTGGCAGGCATTGGCCCTTGCGGACCCCACCAGTTCGTGCTGACATCTCTTCGAGGCACGCTTGGAACACAATACGCCGTCGTCCCAGGATTGGTCCTTACTGGACAGCGAGCTACCCATTACTCGCCATTCGCAAGCCTGCGCTATTCAACACGTGTTACAATCATAGCTATCTATCGTTTGTATAATTTTCTAAAATACTGGCCACTTTCTCGACTTTGCTCCGACTTTTAATTTCGACACTCTGTTGTTGTGATACGATGCAACATTTCATCGGAATTCATTGAATCTACTCAAAATAGAACGACAAGTGTGAGCAAGGCCACCATTCACATTAACTACGAAAACATTGATTGGCAACTAGCAGATTTATTAAGAAAACTACAAAAATATTACAGTTTTTTAACAGAAGTGTACAAACATACGGTTAGTTTCAAGATACGAGCATATAGACTAGGGAAACGAAATTACTCTGACGTATAGCCACGTAACTCGGTTTACGGAACACAACCGTAAAACTCGCGTTACAGGCGCGAAAAATACTGTAAAACGTTAAAATATCGTTAAAACGAACTGTTGACCCGTTTCCATGTTGTGTTTACGTTTTTTCCGCTTTATATACTCGTTTTTACTCGACGAAGTAATGAAGATATCCGCGAGAGATCAGTGTATTGGCTATTATGGAGTGAAATTTAACCGTTTTGCAGCTTTTCCAAAGCCACAATGTAATTGGGGAAATTAAAAAGCCGAGAATATACTTCTTTTGCAACTTTGCATTGTTATTTTTTAAATTTTATTCCAATCACCGGAAATTAACCTATTTAGTTCGGCCCACGCTTTTATTATTGATTACTTTTACTCACGTGGGTTGGCTATACCTGATACAACGCACTTTCTTTTGTTTTTGTTATCATGGAAGTATTATACAATGTTGATGAACGGAAAAGTCTTTATTATTGACGAGGGATCAATAATTAAGGCGTTTGCCGCTCTTCTTCGTTTTCAAGGGTATTTTATGTCCGGTAGATGGCTAGGGTAAAACCTGGGTAGTTGCCCCAGGGATATAGTTGCCCCAATTTAAATTATTCTAGTTTCGCGGATGAATTGCATGCTATTTTATTAAACTATTGAAAGACTTTCCAACTACCACTAACAGAGGCGTACCAATAGGAAATAGCGCCTAAGGCACGCATCACATTTGCCCCCTTTCGTAAATTATCTTCTCGGTTTACACTGAGCAAAGCTAGGTCGCATAACTTTTCTTGACCAATTATAGCATTCAATGACGAAGTTATTAATTTCAGCTTGCTAAAAAATCGCTCACAACTTGCAATGCTGCAATTTTGAGCAGAATTTGAATAGCAATGGGCAGATTTGGAAATACGCTTTCATCCCCATACTGCACACTAAGTTCAAGTAGCTCTTCAGATTTTTGAGATACAACAGTATGAAATGGTTTACTCAAGATTTTTTTTTGCGTCTTTTCGCGCGATCTTCGCGCCTTCGATAGGCGCCCAGGGCTTATGCCCTGCCTACCCCACCCTAATTTTACGCCTCTGACCACTAAGTTGACCGTGTCGCATGTCTCTATGTGATTGCATGAAAAGGCAAAATGCGCTCAAAGTTTTTGCGAGATAGATGACCTGTTTCTCGGCGGGTCATCTATCCGAAACGTAATTTATATGGATTAGGCAACTATCCCCTACACCAACATAGGCTGGCCATATTGATGTACTTTAGTTACATTGTAAAATCTAATTTAGTTCAGTTATCTCGTCTGCAATGTGTTCGAAAACTTGTAGTAGTAGTTTGGAGCGAAATTCCGAAGCACGTGCCCGTGATTTTATTAACTGATAAATGTAACGTTAGTGCTTCAATAGCAGCGATGGTGAACCCACCGATCGAAAGGTCAGGAATGGCGAGTGGAGGCTTATTCTGGTCATATGTACTGCTTTGTGCAAGAAGGTTTACTAAATCTGATGGGAAATAAAGTTGCCAGGGTTGCATAAAGATATTATCAGCTAGTTCTTCAGTAAAATCTATACATACATACAAATAAATAAACTTAATGTGTGCATATTAAAAGTAGAAGCTGTACTTATAACCAAACAAAAAGACAGACAAAAATCTTATAAAATATTTTATAAGATTTTTGTCCATCTTTCTGTCTGTTTATTCCGGCTAGTCTCCGAAACTGCTGGATTGATTTTGACGGGACTTTCGCTGGCAGATAGCTGATGTAGGTATATGGAGTAACATATACGCTAGATTTTGTCTGTAACTGGTACTGGCTGCTTTAAAGAGTTATTGTTGTAAAAAAAGGCGATCACTATGAGAATGTTATGTTTTGTTATACTTTCGATTACGATACCTACTGTTTTTAAATACTTGTTAATCATTGTTTTATTACCCGACTGCGCCAGAAGCAAGGTTATGTTTTTAAATTATTTCCACATTTACGCCAAAATTATTTATGTCCTATCAATCACATAAAAATAATATTTACGAGTATTCTCATAAATCAAGATTTCACAACAGAGAGCGACCTTCACAGTCGTGATGATGCGACGCCATTTGTAAATACATATAACAAACAAACAAAAAATATACTTTTCTTCCGTCTCCTAAAAGGAAATGCTTGACAATGATTTTTCACAAACACATCACATTGCCATATTATCACAAAAACAATTTAGCCATTGTTTTTGAGGTAAAGCCGCAATAACAATCCCACAGTCTTAAAGATGTGTACACAACAGCATAGTCAATGAATCCCACGTATTTATGATCACAGCTTCGGTGTAAAACCGCTTAAATTATCGCACGTATACATACACTCGTCTTTTTACGATCTGTTAAAAACATAATATCTTTAATATCGTGCCAACTACTTAATATGATAAGTAGAAACGTATCGTGTAACCTCGCCTTACGTAATTAACAGTGTTCTAATTTAGAATAGGCCTAATTTACTTTTAGAATGTTTAAGTAAAGAAATGTTATTTTTGTATTCTAGGAACGGGTGAGAAAAAATATTCTGTGGTTATGAATGAATCGTGGAAATTGTCGTATTTAGGACTTACTAGCATTACCACTTATTGTAATTTTAAAAAGCTGACAACTGCGAATCGTTTTATCACGTGAAGGGTTCAGTACCTCCGTGACACCGTACAATATGTACTTATACATAATTTAAAAATATAAATATATTATTTAACACCAAATAATAAAACTAAAATAAATTTAAAAATTAAAGGTTCCACAAACAAGATATGAAAAAGTGTTTTTTTTTTCTAAATTATGTATAAGTACATATTGTAGCCATAGTAGTACAACCTCAAAAAAAATCAAGTAGCTACCAATTACGGTTCAAAGATACAACCCAGTGACAGATGGACGAACTGCGGAGCCTTAGTAAATAGGGTCCCGTTGCCACCTCCTGGGTACGGGACTCAAAACGAAAAAGCAAAAAAGTATTCTCAATTTATTTTGTGTTGTCTAATTTATTTATTTGAACTAAACAATTTCTTTTGATGTTTGTCCTAAAAACGTTTTATATATTTCGAAACCTACATTAAATATTTCAGTCTTTTAAGGCTTATTATCGCATGGAAAAAATCACTTGAAACTGACTCATAAATCTATTTACTCTACTATAGTCTTTCGGGTTTTAAACAAACTTAAAATATGACTTAGAAACATTCTCCTATATTTGACTAGGAGCCATTTTCATAGCCTCTTTATTATTACAGACGACCTACAAAGTTAACCAGGTCTTTGAACCACCGCTAATAAATTGTAGAAGGTGAAACGTCTATACGACTCGTTAGTATTTAATTGTGTTTTGATAAAACTGGAAATTCAATCTTCGTAGCATTAAAAACATCGTAGGCGACCGTGGTGAGAACGACCCGGATTCTCCCCCATCCTGTATAGTATAAAAGTACCTATATTCTTTGGGACCAAGACGAATTTAGAACAACCTACCTACTTACCTGCTCAATTAAACGAAAAACCGGCTGCAAATTAAGTTAACCGAAGATTTTATTTGTAAAGTCTTTAAGTGTTCAGTAAACCGTACTATAGCAGAAAAGGTGTCGTGTCAAGACTTCAAAGTAAACTTCATAATAAAACACCTATTATTGAAGCTCCAATTCACCTCATATACCTAGGGCTAAACCCTGGAGAAGTTTCTAGAATGCTTAGAATACCGTGTTATCCTCTATATATCTATACAAATAAATAAAATTGAAGCGTCTGTTTGCACCGTCTAAATAACAGCACCTTACTAAATGCATATTCGAAAGTATTTACCGTACCCACTAATAGAATAACCTTTTTCTTGTCTGTCTGTTTGTTCCGGTTAATCTCCGAAACGGGTGGACCGATTTTGGCGGGACTTTCATTAGCAGATAGGTGATGTTATAGTTAAACATATGCTATCTGCTAATGAAAACCTATGTCACTTACATGGGCGTTTTGTCCTGGTGGCACGTTAATTTCTGACATCCATGCGGGCGGAGCCGCGGGCACAGCTAGTATGTAATACGACGAATTTCTATAAGTATCCGTATGTATCAATCGGGTTTCATCATTGCTTGGAGGAAGCTTGTGTCATTGAGAACAGTCATTGTTTACCTCAGCTGCATGTACTAGTTCCATGCAAATCCTGGAAATCTCTTCTGGTAGGGCTAATGTGTTATTAAATAATTACTCAATATATCAATGTGCGATTCCTAGATTCCATTTGCGAAGGTAAACTCTATATTGAACACGGTAAACATAACTCGTGTAGTGTTCCAGATTATTTGAGCCAGAGAAGCGAATACTGTTGCTGACGTCCCAAGGTCGGAAAGTACCCCGAACCCTGATATCTCAAGGCTTTTCCCCAAAAATACATTTATTAGCGGCTCCAGAATACAAATTACACACTTAAATGGAAGATCAAACTGTAAACATTAGAAGATCAAACATAAAGGCGATGATAAACGTGAAAAGGGATAAATAAATGATTTTATTGGAACTTTCAACTCTCGACACGTTTTATATGACCGTGTATTAGTGACATAGGGCTTCGAATACCGGGATCCCGGTATTGGCTGGACCTCCCTGCCAAATCACTTGCTCCCTCATAAGTGCAATAAGCGAAGCGAATACATAAGCGATTAAAATGTATGAACAGCTATTATTTTTTTAAACTAGCGAAAATGTATACAAAAACAAGGTGTTTTATTATTTTGTAGTAAAACTTATCAGGTATAAAATTTTTGGTTTTTTAAACTAGGTAGGTATATAAATGTAGGGTGGTGTGGATGACCGAAATAAACACTTTACTTCGTAATAAGTTTTATTAATTTTATAACTTCTTTTACAATTTTCAAAACGTCTTCACCTCTTAGTAGCTCGCTTGCGTCTTCCTTCTCCCTCCCACACATACTCTCCCATTCACTCACCGCTGCGTTCATATTCTATTTATTTTCTAAAGTTATGATGCGTTCAGGATTAACATCCTACAACTCGGCCATTCTGCTTTCAGTCTGCCCTCAGACTGACTCTAGTACAATAAAACAAACTAAACTACTTTAACAATCTTTATGGTTTACAACTAAAATTACAACAGATGTTTCTGAATAAAAAAAAATCTAAACATTGTATTTCTTCTTACTTATATTATAATATACACTCACACACGCATTCACTCCTTTAACAATACTCTAACACGTAAGTATTATCTAGGTACAGTCTTACTTACAACTTAAATGTTTAAAGGTACATTTGTTACACAGAATTATTTCTATAATGGTAAGTTACAAGGTAGGTATTTCATTTCTTAATCACTAAATAAGCTATTACTAAACTCTTCAACTTGATACAGAATTACAGCCATAAGGCAATTTATACATACTCAATTACATCTTACAATGAGATAAAATGAATGATACTTTTTAAGTGTCTTGCTAGTTATGGTACAACAACTGTCGACATTACTCACTTTATTGAATAAAATAGAATGGTAAGCTAAGCTGCGTTCAACAGTAAGTATAAAATCTTAATTATTATTTTCTTATTTAAAATAAACTGAAATGTTAACAAGAAATCATTGAATTAAGGCCATCTTTTCATATAATCTACTCCTGTAGTGGTGTGTTTAGGTCCCTCTTTACTGTTATCTAATTTTCTAACTTCATACCGGTCTTTTCCTAAATCTTTTACTACTTTATAAGGTCCAAAGAATTTTTGTTTTAATTTTAATGCATTTCCAAACTGAGTTCTTTGTATTGCTATTATATCCCCTATTTTATATTTCAGCCCTTCCTTCCTTTTACTATTAAAATTCCTTCTGTTTTCTTCTTGAATTTTTAATATCTGAGCTTTTGCTTCTGTTCTTAATTCATCTCTTTTGTCCGTGAATTCTCTTCTATTCTGTTCTTCTAATAATTCTAAAATCTTAATGTCTTCTTTAAGTCTAATTTTAGTCCCCGTTAATAATTCAAAAGGTGATGTTTGGATGGATCTTTGATATGAACTATTTATTACCCTCTGAACTTTACTGGCATACTTGTACCACAGTGCAGGTTCTTCAATGCACATTTTTGTCAATACAGAGATAATGATTTGATTCATTCTTTCAGCTTGACCATTTCCACGAGGTATCCCTGTTGCTATTGTAATATGCTCTATTTCCTCTTCTTGGCAATATTCTTCAAACTCTTTCCCTGTGAATGCTGTGCCTCTATCAGTCACTATCCGTCTTGGGTTTCCATAATCCTTTTGATGTAATTTTAACTTATCAACCGTTTCCTTTGTTGTAACAGTTTTAACTGGGTATATCCAAACAAACTTTGTGTATCCATCTATGACAGTTAAAATGTAATTGTACATTTTCTTGGTAGCATCCAAAGGTCCTAAATGATCAATGTGAAGTGTATCTAATGGCACTTCTCCTTTTGGTATCGGGTTTAAGAATCCTTCTTTCTTGCCTGTCTTTCTGCTAGCTAGTAGACAGGTCACACATGAAGAAATTACTTTTTCAATTTTATTATCCAACTTGGAAATGTAATAATCTTGTTCTATTATATCTCTAATTTTCTTTTTTCCGAAATGTCCAATACCGTGAGCTCTTCTTATAATCTCAAGATCCATTAATTCAGGAACAACCAGCTTCTTATCTTCTCCTTTATAGATGATATCATCTTCAAGAACATAGTCTTCATACTCATTTTCCTTGAGAACCTCTTTTATTGCCTTCAAGCCTTCATCTTCTTCTTGAGCCTTCTGTATACGGAAATGGAGTTCACTTTGAATAACGCATATATTTCGACTTAGAGCGTCGACATGTTGCATCTTTTCACCAGGTCTGTGTACAATCGTGTAGTTAAAATCTTGCAGGTACATGATCCATCGGGCTACTTTAGCTGAGACATCTTTTTTTGTTAAAGTCTTCTGGAAAGCTTCACAATCAGTGACTATGGTAAATGGAATTCCGATAAGGTATCTACGAAACTTCTTCACGCCTTCTATCACTGCTAGGGCTTCCAGCTCATAGCTGCACCACTTTTGCTGAGTTTCACCAGTCTTTCTGCTCATGTAATGAACTGGGTGCATACTATCATCTGCAGGATCCTTTTGCATCAACACTGCAGCATATCCGTACTTGCAGGCATCTGTATGTAGTTCAGTCTTTAATTGTGGATCAAATATTTTTAAGACAGGTTCACAACATAAAATTTCTTTCAACTTAATAAATGCATTTCTTTGATCTCCTTCAAAATAAAATTCTTTCTTCTTCAATAATTCACTTAGAGGTCGTGCTACCATTGCATAATTCGGAATAAACTTTCGAAAGTATGAGGTCAATCCGATGAAACTTTGAACTTCTTTAAGATTTCTAGGCATAGGGAATTTATGTACTGCTTCGGTTTTCTCCTTTGATGGCTGCACGGTTCCATTGCAGACCACATGACCTAGGTATTCCACTGATCTTTGCAGTAACTGTGTCTTCTTCCAATTTATCTCGAGTCCATACTCTGCAGCTACCTTCAGTACCTCTTGTAGTCTTTCAATTGCCTGCTGTTCGTGTTCAGCTAGGATAATCAGGTCATCGATGGAAATGAGTAGAACTCCTCTTCTTACAAAGTCGGTGAAAATAATGTTGATATATCTGGTAAAGAATTTGGGACAGATGGATAAACCAAACGGTGCCCGCAGGAATTCATACTGACCTTCTGGGTTGCTAGTCACAAACGCAGTATACTTTATAGAGTCCTCGTCTACTGGTAAATGGAAAAATCCATTCTTTAAATCTAAAGTGCTAAACACCCTGGCTTTACACAATTTATCTATGTGATCATTAATTACCGGCAAGGGATATTCATCCTTCACCATCCTCTGGTTTATCTTCCTGTAGTCCACACAGATTCTCGTACTTCCATCTTTCTTCTTCACCAAAACGAGGGGACTGGCATATTCTGAGTAGCTAGGACGTATGATGCCATTAGCCAACCAATCTTCTATTTGGTGTTTCACTATTTCTTCTTCTTGCAAAGCTAGACGCCGTGGACGTTGTGCTATTGGAATATCATCTTTTAATACTATTTTTAATTTTATTGGAGCTTCTTTTATCTTTAAAGGTTTGTAATTATCTATTATAGTTTGAACTTGAATTGGTATATCACTTTCATCGGTGAAACTAGAAAGTAAACACTGTAAATAAGAACTATCATAACTCTGAGGCCTTATCTCAATGATACCCTTGTTAATCATAGTAATAGTATTAACCAGGAAAGTTTGCCCAAGAATTACGGCATACGGAATTACACCTTCAGGCACTACATGGAAACAAACTTCATAACAATGACGATCGATGATCAAATTAATGTTAAACTTACCCATTGAATACACCTTACTCGAACCAAGGCCGGTTAACAACATTGTTTCGGATTCACACTTGACTGACAACATCGTAAATACATCGTAAGATATTAGGTTAAGATCACTACCCGTATCTATTAAACATTTTACTGTGATACCGCCTACATTAACACTTTTAACAGATTTATTTACTGCTCTAATATTATTGTTTACGTTAAGTACGCTACTATTGTGGTTATGATTTTGACATTGACAACTATGACACTGATGGATTATTTTCCCGTTTGACATTAGCGCGCTATCTTGTTCACTCTCCGTTCTGTCATCTGGAGATTGATAATGAGCGAACATCGAACGTACAATCGAGTTAGCTCCGCCTCCGCCGCTTCCGCCATCGCTTCGCGTGCTGCCAACATTCCGACTTGTGGATGGTTCACCTTTCCCGTTCCCGCTTCCGCTTCCAGCTTGACACTCGGTACCAATATGGCCGTATTGGTTACATTTGAAGCACTTTGTACCTTTTATGCATGAACTCGCTATATGACCTCTTTCCCCGCACTTGAAACAACGATGAACTTTCTGACTAGCGTTTTCCTTGACGTTGGTGTCGTCTGTTTTAGCTGGCTTTGTGGATTCGCGACACTCACGCTGCTGCTTGCCTGCACTGCTTGAATTTCCTCTTTGTTTTAACATCTTTTGCTTCATAGCTTCGTACTGTAACAACTTTTCCTTAAGAACCGCATATGTAGTAATCCCATACAGACCAATTTTATTCTGCTCGTAATCGGTAATCCCGTCTATTATGTATTGGATGGAAACGTAATCTGCAAACTTTGCTCTTTTGCCTAGCTCCTTCATGGTGAGCATATATTGATAATAGCTCTCATTGTTACGCTTTTTACGAGCCGCCATTATTTCATGCATTTGCTTGGTATTTACCGAATCTGGGAATTCCTTTAGCAGGGCATTCCTCAATTCTTCGTACGATTTGAATGGTTTTTCCGTACGTAACCATAACTCAGCAGTTCCGGTAAGCGATCTTCTGGCAATAATTAGTTTTTGTTGAGCCGTCCAACCGAATATTTCGGCATTGTCTTCGATGTCTTGTGACCACTTCACCGACGAGTACGTCATGTCTTCACCATCGAATTTAATAATGGTATCCACCATACCATATTGCAAGGGTTGAATTTTTGATTCCATGGTATCGACTTTGTCCATGATGTCTTCGTACAACTTTATTTTCCACCGGCACGAGCACGCGGTTTTTCGTAATGGCCGTTGCCGATGCACCGGTGTTTTTTTTCTTCGTCTATTTTCTTCTTAAATACGTCTTTATTATTACGGTCAATCCCGGACGAGGCTGTAGGGTGGTGTGGATGACCGAAATAAACACTTTACTTCGTAATAAGTTTTATTAATTTTATAACTTCTTTTACAATTTTCAAAACGTCTTCACCTCTTAGTAGCTCGCTTGCGTCTTCCTTCTCCCTCCCACACATACTCTCCCATTCACTCACCGCTGCGTTCATATTCTATTTATTTTCTAAAGTTATGATGCGTTCAGGATTAACATCCTACATAAAGTTAAAAAAAACCGGCCAAGTAAAAGTTATGAACTTCAATTTCATACCTGTACGCGTTCATAAGGAAAGGGGTAGTAAGTTTAAAAAAATATGTTCTCCCACGCATTCCAACTGCAAATGTAGGTTGGTACGCACAATATTGAGTGATTTACAATGTTATTTTAATATCATGGACTTCTTATAGGTTTTCCCATAATCTATCTATAAGTAGAAAACAAATTTCTGTATTTTTCCCAAAAAATTTAAGGGGGATGGGAATAGGAGAGATAAGGGGGGGTGCGGGAATGGTAAATTTTCATCTATTTTCTTGAATAACTTGAAAACGATTTATTTCAAAATTACAAAAAATATATTTGAGATTCTCACAACAAGGCGAAAGGCCTTGTTGTGAGAATCTCAAATATACATTTGATATGTCTCACGATGTAGTTTGCATTTTTTTTTGTTTTAATTTTCCATGTTGCCCCCCAAAAGTGACCCCATATATAGATTTCGTCTATTCACGTCACACCTCTGCGTTTGGGTTACAGAAATTGATATGTGTACCAAATTTCAACTTAATCGGTCAAGTAGATTCGGAGATAAGTGATCCTATAAGGGTTCCGTTTTTTTCCTTTTGAGGTACGGAACCCTAAAAATAGAGTCTAATACTGGAATCCCGGTATTGGAAATTTTATATACGTTATTAATACCGGTATTGAAGAAATCCGGTATTCGAAACCCTTGTTTACAGTAAGAGCATGTTTCAGTGCATTTCATATTCCGATGACAGTTCCAATTTCGTGAAAGCACACAGTGCGAACATCACCACATCGTCGGCGCATGCGCTCGGACACTGACATAACTCGGCCATGTATTTTGCAACACGCTCTATAAATAATCTTGCTATTCGACCATCCAAAATAAACAGTGTTTATTTTATGTTGCGTCGTTATAATTATAGTGCGATGTCTTTAACCGCTAATGAGAGCTTACTGTTTTACACGTAATACGAA
The DNA here is from genome assembly GCA_949091785.1 of Polymixis lichenea. Taxonomy (NCBI): domain Eukaryota; kingdom Metazoa; phylum Arthropoda; class Insecta; order Lepidoptera; family Noctuidae; genus Polymixis; species Polymixis lichenea. Next base: position 5,295,065 of record OX420938.1, read on the forward strand.
TATTTTCTAAGAATGCGCCGTCTCTGCCCCATATCGCAGACCGCGCGATCATTTTAAATTAAGCGTCGCGATAAATCAAGGACGTCGTGAACATTTTTCATGTGAAAGATATGGCGGCTTTTAAATGTAATGAAAATACGAGGAAAGGTAAGGAAGCAGCGGCCTACTGACATCAATATCAAATATGGACGAAACAAAGATATTACTAATTTGGAACGCGGAGTGTTTAGATGAGTGAGTGGGCACTGCAGCTGAAAGATTTCTGTTTACTTCTTGTCCATCTTTTCTCCCCCCACGCGTAATATCTTTATCTCAATATATAAATTTGTTTTTGGTATAAGTAGGCCGTAATACGAGTACTATCATATGCGTTTAGAAAAGGAGTTATTTTGACATGACAAACAGACACTTCAAATTTATTTATTTGTATAAATGAGATTTTGTATGTCGAATTTGGCCTAAATTTTTGTGTGACAGTACGTGTCTACCTTCTTTTTTTGTGGAAACAATACCAAAGCGACTCGTAAATGAGACATTTCCTGTTTAAAAGGAGATGAAAGCATTTATATTTTTCAACGTCTCGATTCTGCTAACGCGATAAAGCGAAACTTAACTGAATAATTCAGTCGACGTTTTACTAAAGTACACAAAAGTGTTTCCATTCTCTTAAAGGCTATTTGAAAGATTGTTGCTTTATTGATACATTTTACTTGTTCATTAAACTAGGCCTGTTGCCAGACATCGCCTAAACAAGAGAAAAAATGATTAATTAAATAGGCTTTCAACAGAAGTGTCAACCAAATAAGGTTTAAAAAAACCACAATTATTTTCGACCCATTTAATTCACAGATAATAAAACCATGGATGCCCTCGAATGTATTAATCCCAGTATCGCGGAAACCGGGACTTTATGGTTCCCCGAACGTAAAGCGCAGTTTACAACATCGTTCCGTAGCTTCTGATAAACTATAAACCTACTTCTGATACCTTTCACGATGTAGGAAACTAATAAACGTAATAAACCATTCTTTCACACGTGAAATCATAGCTTTCATAATTTTTATTTTCTTTTACATCATTCGCCCACATTTTATTTTTTACTGTGTACGGTCGGAAACTAAATCAGGTTATTTGTGACACATGTAATTTTATACTTTCAAAGGAATTCGATTTGTCCCAAATATTCGGCTCAAAGGAACAAAACAAAAACTGTTTTGGACATGTACCAAAATTGTTGCCAGAACCAAAGAACCATTGTTGTGAACGGATAATTTGCAGAGTAAACAATCTCTTTGCTAAACGACTCCACAGTTTTCTCTTCATCATCATCTGCCTAGCCTTATCCCAACTATGTTGGAGTCTGCTTCCGATCTAACCAGAAGCAGCTCAGTACCTGTATTTTATATTGAACGACTGCCTATCTGACCTCCACAACCCTGTTACTGGGTAATCTGAAACCCCTTGGTAAGACATCTTACCAAGCTAAAACAGTTTTCACACCTAAATACCTAGTAAAATTATTTAAAAAAAATAAGACTTGGACGAATTCGTTCAGACTTAAAGAAATTCATATATGTTTAAGTGTAGTAAAATGTGATATCCTAATAGAACGCGATTACGCGACTTTGCCAATTACGTGAAAAATTGAAAAAGAAAATGGAAATGGACTATGGTTTATTTTTTATCAAGTATATACCTTAAACCTACCGTTCCGTGTGGTGCCACACGTAAAAGAATAGCACCATTCCATTTCTTCCCGTGGGTGTCGTAGAAGGCGACTAACGGACTTACTAGAGAAGGGGCAGCAACGTTCTCTATGCATTTGGCCACCATACTGCGATCGCCAACCCGCCTGCCAACCGTGGCGATTATGGCAAATCCCCCCCTTTTGGGGGAGGCTTATGTCCAGCAGTGGACGTCTTTCGGCTGATATGATGATGATGTTATACCTTAACAATTATAAAAAAGGAAAAAAGGAGGCGTCACTTATTATTTTCCTTTGTTGTTACGAACTTGTGATCAAACTTTCAGGTGTCCAATAAATGCCGTAATAATCTCTCGAAATAATCACGTTCTATTAGGACCACGGCTAAGACCATAATATAGACACACACGTAACAGTTACATTAATACAACATTACCTAGGGTTAAGCCCACGCAATGTGCTCTTTATTCATCGTCGATTATCTTCACAGGCTTAGGTTTAAGGGTCACCCTTTTCCCCTATATCGTCAAACGGTTGCCATTAAATCTGAGAATTATATGCTGTAAGGTATGAACGACTGAAAAGGTCAGCTAAAAATAAAATTGTAAGGTCTCTTGGTATCAGATTTGTCATTAAAATATTATTGAGAATCACTTTCGTTGACACCCAAAAGTATTTTTGCAAATATTGATTTTGCTTCCTGTTCGTAATTTCTATCAATGAAAACTATACTTCCCAAAGACTATGTCAAGAAACGAAAGCCAAAAAACACATGTTAAATGTGTGTAAAATATCAAATTACGGGAACAAAAACACGGATTAAGGAATTGCTAATCTGGGGCCAAAATGGCCGATAGGAGCCAAGTTAAACAATAAAACACCAACAGATCATTTGCAGAAATGGAAAATGGACACCTGCCATGCAATATGAGTAAGCATCGCAAAATGAGGGATATACTTTCAGTGAAATAATATGTCGAAAAAAAAAGAAAAAATGGGGTTAGCCTAACCTCTTTAAATGACAAGACGATGATGCCAGAAAAAAGTAGATCGGTAAACAATGCTTTGTTTACTGATATCATAACAAAAGGTATTCCGTATGTTCCTTCGTCAAACTTTCGGGGTAGGCAGAAACTATAGAACGCGCTACGATCCTGACAAACATACCTGCCATGCTTCGTTGGGACATCTGTGGCCCTAGTGTGAGTTTCATTTAACCATCTCGATCAAACGCAATGAGCGCGTTCGGCGTTCCGATTGGCCCTGGATTGGTGACGGACCAATCGGAGCGCCGAACGCGCTCATTGCGTTTGATCGAGATGGTTAAATGAAATTCACACTAGGGCCTCTAGTCATACACGCACGCCGTTGGCAGTACAACACGCACGCACCTGACCTGTCTGAAGAACAAAACCTATACATATTGTTACTATACAGGATAAGTTTTTATCCAGTGCGCAAATCGTAACCATGAATTCGTCATATAATTCTAGACCCCCAAGCGCATAAATTTTACGTCGGTTTTACAAAAAAAATCAGCTATTTCATACAAAAGTGCAATACCTACGCGGTCAAAATGTATAGAACAGCTGATATTTCTTTTGTATTACCGAAGAAAAATTTCTGCGCTGGGGGGTCTAGAATTATATGCCGAAATCACGGTTACGATTTGCGCACTGGATATGAACTTATCCTGTATTATGTCCTCCTAGGGCGTCCCCTCCCGGCGTTTCCAGTAACATCTGCCTTAGAAACATCTTAAGGTCTTTAAAGAAAACTGTCTTACTACAGATTTCCCGAAGCGAAGCGAAGGATTTTCGGAAAATCTAAAAAAAGAGGGCAGATATAAGATTTTCATTTTACCGACATTATTTTTCGCCTTGTCTTCCTCAATGCGCAGCACATTGTACACTGCCATTTCAAACAAATATTTCACACCAGAAATAAATCACTCGTGACGTGAGTGACGCCACAACATGGGTTCTGACTTGAAGATACAAGTTTCTAACATACTGTATTAACCTTTTAAAAACAATAAAAATAGATCGAAAAGGTAATTTACCGTCTTGATTTGAAAATATTTGATTGTTTTAAAGGTTCATGAGTTTTCACTCAATATAATGTTTATAGATCTGTCCATAAAGTTTTTTTGATAACGTAAGGAGAAAACAATGTAATTAATTATACTTACTCAGAAAGTTTTACTTTGTGATTTGTATTTCCTTGCGTTTTATTAAAGTAGAATTATATTTATTGTTTAAATATTCCGTTTCCTTGGCCTCCTAATTTCTATGAACATTTAAGATCAATCGTAGCCTCAATATTAATCAAACTTGTGAGTCTAATTTTAGGCTCCATTGGTTTCAAGTTCTTCAAGTGGGGGACTAATTTTGAAACTAGCTAGACGTCTGTCCTTCAGGGCCAAGTTAATTGTAAAACGAGAATCCAGTACTGACCTAGATAAACCTAGGTTAAGTGTAACTACGCAAATCGAGAATATTTTAAGGACCAGTTTCACCTTACTCCGTTTGATGTAAAAATGGCTCGTTAAGCATTTTGACGTACATAAGTAGGGCTCCGTGTGGTGCCGGACGTAAAGAATAGCACCATCCCATTTCTTCCCGTGGGTGTCGTAGAAGGCGACTAAGGGTCTTACTAGAGAATGGGCAGCAGCGTTCTCTATGCATTTTACCACCATACTGCGATCGCCAACCCGCCTGCCAAGGGTGGTGATTATGGCAAACCCCCCATTTTTTTTGGGGGAGGCCTATGTCCAACAGTGGACGTCTATCGGCTGAAATGATGTTGATGAAGTAGGCTACTACTACGCAAAACACGCGAGGCATTTTGACATTTGAGAATTAACAGAGTTTGGTGAAATTGGCCTTTAATATCCTTTTATCTAACGGAAACAAGACTCCCTTTGATTCACCGAAATAAGAGATAAATAAAATGTAGTGCCAAGTCCTTTTAACACGAACAGAGCAGGAGGACTATTTGTGTCCTGTGTGTGTATTCACTTTAGGCAAAGAGCTTCTGCCGAATCGGCCTTTATGACTTCGCTCACAAAATGATGTCTCGTGCGCATGCTAAGGAAATTAATGACAGAAGTTTCAGTTTAGTCACTCAACGATATGGAGAATACATGTTTCTAGTAATTCCGGTCATTTATATGCGAAAATCTAAGTATGGGAGCACAGTAGGTACTTACTATTAGAAATGCAGAGTTAAAGACAAAACATACTCTATCTCTTTCGCAAAATGGAATACAGTTTCCTCTATCTTGTCATCCGGGGTTTAGAGTGGTCAGAACACGAAATCTATTATAGATAAATACAATTCGCATCGTTTCGTTTATCTTAACTAACTTTTTGCTCTAAAATCTGCTTAATTTTCCGCATTTACACATAACATCACGCCTTGTTTAAGCGAAGGGATGGGCAGAGATGCACATAAAGTGCACCCAGTTATTTTTAAGTTCCATGTAATAGGGGGCGAGCCTATTGCCATCAACCGGGCTGCTACTGAGAAATTCCAGACAGAAAAAACCGATAACACTTTGCCCGACCTGGGAATCGACCCCAGGACCTCGTGAGTAGCGCTTGAGACCACTAGACCAACGAGGCAGCCATATTTCTGCCTCCATTTTCAAATCTATCTCCTAAACTTCTGTCACGCCTCCACAGTGTACATAATAAAGTTGCCCTTTTCGGGTTTATTACGCCGTCCATGTAGCGAGGTGCATCTGTCTTTTGTCTTAGTCACAGACTACCGACACTATAAGGAAAGAATCAGAAGACGGTAGTGCGCATAAAATGCTAGCCGTCTTACTTTGTTGCCAACTGAGCGTATTTTAGTTCAGACAAGACTTAAGTTGAAGAGCCTTTTAAAGCCAGTATTATAGGATGGCACTGTGAGTTAGGGCAAATTTCTCTAACCAAACTAAACACGATCAGCATATAAACCACGTTTAAAAGCTGTGAGTGTAATTTTTTCTGTGGAATTATGACACTGGCAGTTCTTAAACGCAGTTTAAATGTGCTGATCGCGTGTAATTTCGTTGTTGAAATTCGCACAAAGATACCCGTTTGTTGTAAAGTTGGCTCCGTTTTGAATATGCATAGGTGTAAACCGGAGCTAGACCGGCCTTCAATAAGTTCGAACTTACATAAATCCCTTAAGATACAACAGCACTGTTAGTTTAAGTTCGGTGTTAAGGCTTCTTCAAACAGCCGCGACGCGACAGCGCGACGCGACACTTGTAGAACAATTTCCATTAAGTTTTCATAGAATTTGTTCTACGAGTGTCGCGACGCGACCGTCGCGTCGCGCTAGTCTGCACGAGCCTTTAATTGTTTTTACGGTTTCTTGTAGTATCTGATGCATAGCTTATTTCCAATAGATTGTAATTCTTTAATCATTGAAGTCAATCATCAAACTTTGTCACAAGATATATAGGACTTTAAAAGAGATTGTACCCTTCTGAGTTTGTTTCGGCGTTTCTTCTCAGAGCAGTCACATAGGAAATGTGAACTAGTTTTTAAAATATGATTGAAAAGTGACTAGTCTCTATCATAAACCTTTTTGGATTGGTTCGTTGTCGATCTAGAGATAACCCCCTACATTCAAACATACACATCTTTATTAATATAGATAGATAGAGTATATAGGTCTTTACTAAAGGATAGATAGCCAATAAGCCAAGCCACTCCAGCCAGTCTCTTGTCAGCAACATTTTGTGATCACATATGTGTAATATTAAGTCTTACTTGGTGATTATAATAAAACATGGGTAACTGTTCATTGTAATAACGGTCTTTGGGTGGTCAATGTTCATCACTGGACTTATAAACGGACTGATAATTATGACGATGACGAATAATAGTCAGGGTATTGACAGCCGACTTTTCATACACTTAACACACCACTGTTCTACCAAACATAGCTTGAATTAGTGCTTAGATATTCATACTTGTTTTTACGACACAATGTTCTGCGATACGTCACAATTAGTCGGTACATTATATTATGTAGATAGATGTTGTGTGTACATTATAGAGTACATGTTTTTCGGTACAGTCGAAAACATAGATAAATATACAGGCTTTATACTGGAAGTGGTTGTTAACTTAGTCGACGTACACATGGATTTTTTCGCTAACTGGATTTTCAACTCTAGGTGTTGAATCGAGTATTGAGAATTCAACAGAGTGCATCCCAGCGCGTCGAAAAAAATGCACTGTTCGATACTCTTGATGCTAAAGCAATGCGCCCGCCGCGATATTATTACCTCCGTGTGTACACACCAAACTATACATTTCCAGTTTACGCTGATCTCGCACTGTACGGAAATCCTATACAATGCCCGATGAGCTTATACTGGAAACGACAACTTATGTGAGGTTGCTACTACGTATGCAGAGCTCTTAGTGTGACTTTCATTTAACCATTTCGATCAAACGCATCGAGTGCGTTTGGCGCTCCGATTGGCACTGGACTGGTGACGGACCAATCGGAGCGCCGAACGCGCTCGATGCGTTTGATCGAGATGGTTTAATGAAACTCACACTAGGACCACAGTATCATTATCATCACTGGCAGTCTGTTCCAGCCACTGCTGAGAATAGGCTTCCTCCCTTTTGTGACATGCTTCCAAGCATGGTTATATCGTAACACACTAACAGTAAGAATGGCTTTCATTTTTACTGTTCAACAACATTCATTACGTTAGTTAACGTTATTGAGCAGACATTTTTTTCGAACATATGAAGCAGATTGTGATTGATAGTGTGTTACGCTATTTGGGTGCTGGTATGTGCGAGTCTCATCGCATTGCACGTAGTGTAAGACTGTTTATTTCTTGCCTACATACGAACCTATTTAGCCGTGTGTCTGTGTACATACGTGTAGACAGTCTCCCACATTTAGCATGCACTTCCTGCATATCTGTTGGAGCTATAGATCTTCGATAGTTGCGTTATAAGTGTTACAACTAATAGTTGTACCAACACTGACGTTCTGTTTTCGGAAGTTGTTTATATCACGATTTATACTCTGTTTACGCTTCAAATAATTTCGATGTTGAGGTATGCTAATTGGGAACTATTCGTTAGGTCGAAATCGAAACCGACAAATACCGGTTCTACATTAAGTGACGGTTTCTTTTATTATAAGAGAATTATCATAAGATTACATTTAAACTACGCCTATTTTTCTTCAAAATTGGATTCCTATATTACGTCCACAAACAATTCCACAACCAAGGTTCCAATAATATTTAGTAAAAACGTAAACAAAAACTCCGGAAAAGCGACCCAATTGTAAATACCTACGTCATTATTCAATCAGTAACTATTACGTCTTTCTTCCATTACGTCACAAACATCATCATCAAATATAATTAAAGAAAACTCTCAAAGTAGAATGCAAGAGCTTTTAAGAAATCTTGGAACTCATTACTGTATCTCACAATTAATTAGTCGTGACTTTTAGCTTGAAATTCCTGTTTAGCCTACAAATAAACAATGGCGTCTTTGAGCTGTATATTCCAAGATACATGAGTACAACAGAGCAGCCGTGGCCGTATAGCAGTGGTAACTTACGAATTGGTCGTAGCATGGGTTCGAACTCAAGCAAGCATTTTACTGTATGTAAATTATTTGAACGCTCTCAAATCGGTGAAGGAAAACATCGTGAGGAAACCGGCATGTCCTAGAGCCAAAAATTCGAAGACACGTGACATCTGCCAATCTGCACAGCAGGCCTAGACAAAACACATTTCTGTTAGCGTTCACGCCAAACGCTACGCCAAAATGTACGGGAATGACATTACCTGCCGAAAAGTTACGTAGTGTCCTTTCCGCAGATAATGTCATTCCCATACATTTTGTCGTAGCGTTTGGCGTGAACGCTAACAGAAATGTGTTTTGTCTCAGGACCCTGGGCTCCAAATTGGAATCCTCCTGTGTCCCGTCAGTGGAAACATTATAGGCTGATCATGTCTTTGAGCTGTATTTTCGTAGATAGATATATGAAACTCTAGCATCAAATCCATCCTGATGATTCAAACTATTAAAAAGCTCTTTAAAACATCCCAATACAAATTCCAAAAATTCTACTCAACAAAACAGAATCGTCATTAATAAATGTTCCGGTGTCTTGTATTGTAGACAAACACTTTATTGTTTACCGCCTAACCTATTTCTTAGAGGAATAATTGCGCGGACGCAATGCTCCAGTGGACTTGTGTTACATGTGTTACGAGTTGTTAGATCAGATCAGAGACTCGTTAGCTACCGAGAAATGTGGACGGGAAGTGGGGCGAGACGGTCGCCTGTCGCTTGAACCCTGGTGGACGTAGACACTGTCGGGCGATGGCCCTGGCGTGTGTAGACGTCTTCATTCTGAATTGGCTATGTTTCTTTAAGCTAAGCTAACAAAACTACATCAACCCGCGTATAGTTTTAACTGAAACAAATAAGGAGTTTCAAAACTAAAAGGAAGAAAGCTTTGTCTCTGCCTAATTATTTTCGACTTGATGGATTTGTATTGAATGAGTTGAGCGTAGTACGAGGACACTTTAATCGCGGCAGCAGCGGCGATTTTTAAGTATTATAAAGTGCAGATGTGTGGACATTTGGGACACCCCAACATATAGGCTATTCATTCAACTTCGTTATTAAACTCTGTTTCTAGATAAACTATATGTCATAGAATATAATATTTCATTGATATTGGAACAAAATACTCATTACTCGAAATAGTAGCATTCCGCTAATGACCATCGCCTACACTACAGAACCCGTTTATCTAATTGGCTCCTGCGATCAGAACTTAGACAAACATCCGCCATTCCAGTGCAGCTGCGAATTTCTTTCAACTCAAAAAGCTCTTAAATGAGTATCTAGTCATAATTTTCTTAGAAAAAATGCGGCAGGCATCATGCACTCGAAGTTGGTCAGTTCAAATCTGAGGTACGTCCTAATTGGCAACTGTACTCGTCTGTAAGGAATTGTGAAAGAAATGTGGCTTCACACGCCCGCAGAATGTAGGAGATGATTTTCTGACAATGTTATAACATCGCTAATGTACAAAAGGAATATGAGCTTTTACCACTGATATTAGGCGACCTTCTACCAATATAATTTTATTTAAATTATATTGGTAGAAGAAAGATTGCTTACGTGATTACAATACAAACACAATTTCCCTTCCAATTTGTAGATAACGACTTAAATATAAGGCCTGTATTAATCTTCCACATAATACGTCAACGGGTACCAAATCCATTCCAAGATTTTATATCAATATAACCCACACCTCAATACATATTAAAATAACACCTTAAATGGAAAACGTGACATTATATTTATAAGTGAAACTATAATGGGCTACCAAAATAGAATTTCTACTCTCTTTTGAGTTCAGGAGGTTATACCGTAGGGATTAGACTGAAAACGTCGAGGGTCCGACGTGAAATGTCAAATCGGATTGACTTCGGACTGCATAATCAAAATAACTCTATATTTCGTCGAATAGGTTCCTAAGGACCATTTTTTTTTCCTTTTGGTCAAGATTCGGTTGACTCGGTCAAAATCGTATAAATTGCAACTCGGGTAATTTGCATTTTATTTATCTTAAATTAAATCAATACGTCACCTGCAATAATTATTGAATAATCTGAAATTCATAAATGTTTAGACCTTAATTTGTTAATCTCATTATTGGTCAGTTCTCTAGCAATTTGGCTTATTAATTAATAATATTAACAAAAGTATCAATCTTAAGTTATCTTAAGCCCACTAGGTAACTAAATAATGCAATATTCAAAAGCCAAATTTTCATTATTGCTGGTTTAAGCACCACCATATTTTATACTTTGCTTGTATAATTCACAAACTAATCTTTGTTTTTATTTTGTTACAGGTATGTTAACAAAGCTGTTCATAAAACCTTTGAAGAAGTCCTGACGTATGTATGATATATAATATATTAAAATAAGAGGCTTTGCCATTACACCTAAGACTTTTAAACGACCCTGAACTGTCGTACAGAATACTCAAGAAGCCATAATCGGCCTAAGTATAAAATTTTCCAACTTCTTGGACACAGGCCCCTCCGGCCTCAAAGAGCTGTCAGCAACAACTGATGGGGCCTGCAAGGGCCGCTGCCTGCCAGGGATGCGGGTTGTTCGAAAGAGATACCGCGGCCCCTGGCACACAGGCAACTGAGGGAACACGGGTGGGTTTTAGTCAGTAAAAGTCTGACACGCCCGCCCTCCTGCTCCACCTAAAGCGGGAGAAGTCATTTGATGATTTCCAACCCAAAAAAAAAACAAAAGGGCCCCTCCGGAGAGGGAGTGGGCTGTAATCTTCCACGGGCACCTGTCTGTCTGGTCTGGATGTCTTTGATTTTTTTGTTCTACGACATGCCGGTTTCCTCACGATGTTTTCTTTCACCGTTTTGAGATGGCGATGAAATTATTTACACACAAAGCGCCTGAGTTTGAAGCCACGACCTACTGCAATTCGTAACTCGGGGCCGTTACCACTGGCCTACCTCTTAGAATCATTCAGAATAACGCCCAAACAATCTTACAAGCAGACGGTATCTTATCGTTTAATATGACATTGGCAATCTGTCACATCAAAATTTTCCATTTTCTTTTTTCAATTTTATTGTTTATATTTTCAAAGAATCATTGTATCTCAATAAATCGTAAAGAATGTGCGCGATATGGATGGAATAGAGTTATGAAACTATGGTGAATTGCCTTGACGCTGCCTGCATAAAGGCTTCTTCAAACAGCCGCGACGCGACAGCGCGACGCGACACTTGCAGAACAATTTTCATTAAGTTATCATAGAAATTGTCCTACGAGTGTCGCGACGCGACCGTCGCGTCGCGCTAGTCTGCACGAGCCTTAAAGCGTGCGTGATCCGTCGTCGCCCGTTCGATGTCCACCGCGCACGAATGCATCACATGAAATAATTTTTTGCTCCGTTGGTGTAATTGCTGTAAGGCGTTTCAGTGTGAGGATAAATAAAATAAATAAATAGCTTGCATAAGACCGATAATACGACATTGACGCAAAAGTTGACGTAATTAGGCGATCCCCCGCCGCGTTTAATTTATCAGACACTACACTTCACGTCTACTATTACCGTTACCTGTCCTCTTTCGTCACTCTATCCTACAAATAGTAGTCTATTTATACCCCGGTCTACGTCAGACTGATTTACAGCTTATCGCGACCTTGCGGTAATTACTGGCTACGACTAGTCAAAGTTTACGGATATTATTATTTTTAGCTGCGACAAGCGGAACCGTTTGAAATTAAGCGGAATTAGCGGAGATTATATTTAAACTGGAGGCTCTTTTGCGTTTTTAATGTACACGTGCTTAACGTTGGAAATGTAGGGCAGTGAAAGATGTTGGGTTTTCAGTAAACGCTTTGCTGATGCTAGCAAGCTTTGAAAGTAAAACTCTGTCAAGTTTTCTCGTAATTCTATAGAAGTTTCGATTCAAATTGTATTTTCTTCTTCGTTCGCGTGCATGGTCAGAAAACTAATTGAATTTCAAGAGCATTTTTTTTGCGCGGAACCCTTATTTTTTTCCGCCAGTGAAAGTCCTGTCAAAATCGGTCCGAACGTTTCGGAGATTAGCCGGAATAAACAGACGGACAGGCAGACGAAAATTGTTTTTATTGTTACCGTATTTATTATCTTAAGACATTACAATTTTATTTATTTCTATAGAAGATGGAGGGAGAATTACTGATAAGTGTGCTTTAGAGTCGTATTATGAAATTACTTACATCATTGATTGTATAACATTAGGTAATCCCACGTTCTTCCTATAGTTTATCGTACGTAAGTGACATTTTAAAACACACTGTTACACGAATTTATCACCGCCATATTTTCTCGAATCCCTTAATTATGCTGTTTTGAATAAATATCTGTGGTTTGTAAATAAATGTCGTATTAAGCGGTTTTAAATTGACCATTAGCGTCGCATCTTTTAAAAGAAACCAATCTGTTATCTCTAAATGTTATTTGGGCCAGTTTCTCCCAAGTTCCTACTAAACATTTGCTAAACATATGACGATAACGGTTTTCTAATCACGGTTCTACCTAATTGTTTGTATAATTTAACCGCAAAAAACCCAAGTGCAATTCAATAATATTTTTCATACGAAAGTATCTACTTATCTGTTTGAAGTTTTCCGGGAATGTTTGTCTTAACGTTTTATACAGTTTTTTTCCTTTATCGTTGAGGCAGATTTTATTCGCTTACGATACGATCATAAAATCAAATGTTTATGTCCATATTTTATTTTTCACATTATTTTTAAAATACCAACTCTACTTTTGGCATATTTTTTGTCTCCGTCCTTCATAAATCAACAAAAAAACATAATCTACGGAAGTAATAAAAGTAGTTAAATAATTTTCAGCTGCCAAACTATTATAACACTATTCTTTATCGTCCGTTTCGAGTATAATTGAGTCGTTCTAACTCCGCCATTAACTTTTTCAAGATGACAAATATTTGTGCATCTAAACGGACTAAAATCCATTAGTTGCTTGATATATCTGTTTTACAATTAATCAACTAGTTAAAATAAAACAAAGCAACGCATGCTTTTGATATTTATGTTGTTTAAGTTATTTATATACTAAACTTTAGAATAGGGTTACCATATTGTATTCTTTCATAATTTTCCGAATGATAAATCAATCCGCTTACGTTACTTTTTGCGTATTTGTAAACTACCGGCCGTGTTTAGTCTACTAGTCAAATCTGTATTAGGCCTGTAAAAGATTCGATTTAAACGAAATTGTTCACATGGTAACAGAAAAGTGCATGTATTTAGAATCAAATGTTGTTTAAGCATGATGGAAATCTATACAGTATCTAGGTACCTGAGTTCATTTAGTAAGTCATGTCACTTACGAAATTCGCTTTATTTCGAGCCGAAAAATAATAACAGCAGTCTCTGTATACATGAAATTCATTCCGGGGACTCCACTGCTGCTATCTAACCAGAGCTTACGCAGAAAACTTGTGTAAAGTTTCACCGCTTCCCGTGCACACGCTAAAGTTTCAGTGGTAGGTACTTCAACCCATTCCTACTCAATAACAAATCCAGTAGGTACAGAATCCATGGCGACCCTACACGGTGTCGGTCGCCTGATTTACCGTTTGCCGCCGTGTGGTCACAGTAACGCACTTTTAGAATTACGAGCGCAGCCTACAATAAATTGTGGTAAACAAAGAAATGCAGCCGACACTACACAGAGGACACCGCACTTCGCAGCTATTTTAGAAATGTCAAACTAGTCCGAGGTCGAAATGTTACTATTATTTCTCTGTTTTAGAATAAACCCCTATTTTTAAATGCACTTACAGTAAAAGGTGGGCTTGCTTTTGTAGAGACTATGTTGACTATGTATGTAAATATACTTGTTGTAACAGAATAAACGCAACTCCTGAAAGTTTGTTTATTCATAATTGACTATTGAATCAATTTCAGTAATTTCTAGTACTGGTTTTTTTTGGAACGAAGTTCCTTATCGCGCGTTGCGAAAGGGGGCTAGACGGAAAAAATTAAGACCAACAATTGTAACGACACTTTTTGTTACATTGTTGTAAGCCGTGCGGCGTGCGCGTGTTTCTCTGCAGACAGAGTGCATATATATATATAATGTGTGTGTGTGTGTGTATAATTGTACAATTTTTAAAATTTTATTACAATTCCTTCACTAATTAATCGAAAGGAACTTCGTTCCATCCGGGAGTCCCTTGACACCTCTCAAGTTTTTCAATTATTTCTTTAGTAGGGTTCATTTCATAGTATTTTTAGTTGACGGACTTAGAGAGTAGCTAGAGCGTGAGAAATGAGCAGACGCTCTTGCTTCTGCGAGACATGTCCTCTTTTAATAAATGTTTAAATGAAGGACGAGGATAATGTCGCATATTATATTCTAGATAATGATATGACCTTTATACCTTTCTAGAAGCACTATGTAACATCTTACCTACAATTTTGAAACCTAACACGTGCGCAATGAATACAAAATTCGATGTTGCAATCCGCCATTATAAAAGACAAGGATACTCCAGGCAAACATTTCATACATTAGTTGTAACACATAAATTATATTATATTTAGTATAATAGCTAGTTCTACGGAGTACTGTTTACGAAGCGTTAACCAGTTCAAGGCGAAGTTATACATAACTGCAATTCGGATTTACGGCCATTGTTTCCGTAAAAACATTAATAGTAAACTATGCATAAATTATCCTGCGGCGCAAAACTGCTATGAATTTACACAATTTTAATTAGACATTCTTCATGGTACTTAATAAGAAGATAATATTTCCTTATGGGCTAGTTTTATTTTTTATTTTTTTGGTATGAAAAAATGGTAAAAAAGCTTATAGATCCAGGCCATTAAATAGGACTTCCAAATCTGTACTTATATAATATAAAAAGGTTAAATCTGTGAGTTTGTATTTAGTTGGTAATCTTCGTAACTCCTGATCCAATTCCGAAAATGCTTTCTCTAATGGGAAGGTACAGTATTATCGACTGTTATCTATATCTATCTATATACTAATAATAAAGCTGAAGAGTTTGTTTGTTTGCTTGAACGCGCTAATCTCAGGAACTACTGGTCTAATTTGAAAAATTGCCCATTTATCGAGGAAGGCTATAGTTTATATATCATCACGCTAAAGCCAATATGAGAGCGGAGCAATAAAAACTCGCACGTGCAGGCGAGGCTAGCGACGGGGTGGGTCGGGGAGCGAGAAATTTGAAGCTAGATTAGAATTTCACGTGAACCAAGTGACCTGCAGAAACTAATTAAAAATAAACTGCAGCAAAATGTGTTATCAAACCCTAAACTATTTTCACACTTTCAATAAAGATTTTAGGCAACATAAAACCCTGCTCATTCCCTTACAACGCGCCACAAAATGCCCCACGTGTAGAAAACTATTAAATACTAGCCAATCAAATTGGCCGCGTGCGAAGTATTATAAGTGCTCAATCATTCCCTATACTTCCACACGAAACTCTTGAGAAAACTAAATTGTATTTCATTAAAGACTCTCGCTTTCCTTATACTTCAGGAAAAAATGTAGTTTATTTTGCTCTGAAAGAGGAAACACGTTTTGTTTTATAAGGAACGAGAAAAGACACAGGAACGTGAAAAAAATATACGTTACATCATTCCGTGGTTCAGAGGTGTTGACAGACTGTTGGGCAGAGGTGTAGGTACCTATAGTACCTACAACCAAGTTTTGTCAGTTATGTTTAAGGCCCATGTAATAGGGGCGACCCCATTGCCATCAACCGGGCACAAATCTAGACTCCGGGCTGCTACTGAGAAATTTCATAGACAAAAACACAATAAAACTTTGCCGGGACCTGGGAATCGACCACTAGACCAACGCAGTTGCAGTCAGGCAAAAATACACATCTTTGAGGAACTAAAATGTATTTTTGGTTACAACAGCCACCTCTGAAAAGTGAACTAATACAAACCTACCTTACTCACAAATAAATACATATTTCTCAGCTATTCTAATCGTGTATTAAAGCAACTAAAAAAATCTATCCTATCTGACATTTGAACTACTTTTCAGCACCTACAACCAAGGCTGACCTTAACAAAATACATATCAACCTTCGAAGCTTCCACCTTAAGTAAAACACTGACATTTCAGTAACACAACGATACCAACTTAACCTCAAACTGACTGGCGTTTGACGTCATTCTCTCGATACATTACTATAGTCTCTCTTATTTGAGCTCTCACTTTATTGTCATAGTAACTCAACTCCCACAGCTAATACCTTCTTGAACTATATAAGTGACCTGCTTTCGGCTTGTGGACATTAAAAAGGCTATTCAGGTTTCAGACTCGGAGTAAAGCTTTGTTTTACGCGTACACAGATAATTGGCAGTACGTTAACTTTTTTATTTTGTTGCTAGCGCTATTTCTTTCCATTTTGCCACATTCTTCTTTTTTGTCAAAAAAAAGGAAAAGAGAAAAATCTCTTTTCGACAATTTCATCCTTCGTAGGATAAAATTATCCCATTCTTCAGGAATTAGGGAGGAATTAAGAACACAAACCCTAATAATGAGCCCTAAGGTTGAATCGGCAACACCATCCTACTTTGTTTGCCAACAGTTGTAATTACATCTATATGTTTCAACGCAGCGTCCTATTAGAAGGCACCTGTGGCCTTTTTCAGTCATTTCCGGACTGTAATAACAATTATATCAACCCACACCTTTTCCTTATCAGTCAGGACAGTTTGAAAGAACAGATGACAGAGACAGAGACATTTGTTGTAATAAATAAACTGTTCTATTTACGCCCATCTGAGCAGAGAAAAGTCCTTGACACCCTGTAACGAAAATACTGACCTACATAACTACATCCTGACCTCTTCAGACAGCCACGGAGACAGAAAATAACCTAGTCTTTTACAGTGTAGAGATTAAACGTCTTTCAAACGATTCATACTGGTGTTATCCTACGCAGATCTAGCTAGGTAGGATTAGGCCCACGCCTGCATTCAAGCGCGTATTGAATCCACCATCAAGTGTCTTCGAAACGTGTCAAGGTTTAATGGATTTTGCAGGCCTTGTTGTCCTTCGGGATTTTTTGTTCAATGTTTTGTTTTGTTCAGAATCGATCAATTATAACTAGATAGCAGAGGTAGTAGATATGTACATATGTTTAAGATTAACTTTTCATTATCTTTTATGTCTTAGAATACATTCAACAATCTTGATTCCAAATGGTAAACGACAAAGAGTATTTTTAACCGACTTCCAAAAGAAGGTTTATTTCGAAATGGTCCCATTTCAATTTCATATAGATCTGATGATGCCTTTCCGAGACAGACGACGGAACTCCTCAAATGACAGCAAATCAACCGCGATTGCTACTATCGCATAAATATGCATTGTTTTGACCCCAAAGATGATGAAGTTTCGAATTGATGTGGGGTAGATACTGTAACTAAAAAATGGAAAATAAAAACTTTTTCCAAAAACAAAAGAAAAACAACCGACTTTGAAAAAACAACCGACTGCCGAAAAACACTACAAAGTGAAAAATAACTTTAATTTCGGAAGTCGGTGACTTTGGATGTGTATTTAAATTTTTTGTCACCACCTTCCGAAATTAAAGTTATTTTTCACTTTGTAGTGTTTTTCGGCAGTCGGTTGTTTTTTTTAAAAGTTGTATTCTATTCTAAATATGCTGAATTCAGCCTTGTAACCTTCGTCACCCAATTTTCATAGATTCAATTTTCGTGTAGGAACATCTGAGAATGATTTACTCAGCATTCTCGTTCACTGGTGATATTGCAAAAATAAGAAAGAGATTTATCACTAAGACTGTGATTTACGCGAATGCTAACAGTTATCAGTTGCAATTTCACACAAAACGTTAATTAAAAAATGTTCTTCATAAATCTATTGAGTGTACAGAAACCGCAATATAGGCCAAGGTCGCCTTGTCATTAATTTTGATTCGCCTTGTGATTGTTTTATAGGCATCTCTTATGTTTTTTTACCCTTCGAAGCAGCCGCAAGAATACCACACTCTCTCCTAAGATTTCACGCTAATAACAAAAGCATTTTTGTGTAAATATTTCATGATTATGATTGGTTCTGTCATGTCAAAGAGTGCGTGGGGGGCTGACTGATGTCTGGGTACCAGAACCACGACCTTCCTGGTCTTACAAGGTTTATAATTATTAGAAGTATATTTATGACACCGTGTTTTGTTTTTAGCTATTAAACTGAAGTAACCTTCGTTGAGATGTATAGATTGTTATTATTTTTGTATCAGGGACGGTTATTACGTATTTCCTGTTCATCTTATCGGAGTGTTGAATCAAGATCCTTCCGATAACCCATACCTATGTAATTTAAGTAATTGTGTTTCATAAGCGGGTATTTTGTAAGCACACAAGCTGAAGGTTTTCATTCGGCGTGGCGAATTTCGAAAGCCTCTGCATTATCTAATCAAATTAATTACAGGTGCTCCGTCCAGCGGTAATTAATTAGACCACTCTACCGTGTTTCCACAATGGACTTTTTCAACTAGATATCTACTTAGTGGATTTACTCTTACAGTGATTTTGTTGACACATACGAAGTATTAGATTAATCATTAAAATAGAGAAACACGGGAAATTTCACATAATAGGTACATAGTAATAAATTATGATTTCAGATTTTGTAGGTACTTTAAAATGGAAAACACTACGGGAAGAATTCTTTGAAATATATATAAATTTTTCAGACTTTCAGAAGCTAGCGAGGTGACAAAGTATTTTATATTAAGATGGGTATTCCCCTTAGAGGACTAGCTCTCTTCGAGCCGGTTGTAATGACATACATAACTCACCCAACTTGGATTCAGTCCCAGTTGCATTTTGATTTATACGACGGATAGTAAACAAGAATATTTTAACACGAGCTGAATTCATATTTACTTATAAATAGCTGGTAGTTACTATCGGGACTTCTTTTGCTTAAAAATGTAAACAGTTGAAGGATATAGTTACTAACGTATTTTTTTTATAGTTACACGTGCCACGGCATCGGTTCTATAATATTTCTTTCAATTTCTAAAATCTCATCCTATTATTTCCACTAATATTATACATTTGAAAGTTTCTATGTTTGTTCCTCAATCACGCAAAATCTGCCGAACGGATGTGGATGAAATTTGGCATACGGATAGTTTATAACCTAAATTAACACAAAGGATGCTTTTTACCCCGATAGTACGTTCCCGTGGGCTAATTTCCGACCTCCTCGCGGCGAAGTCGCTGGCAAAATCTAGTACTTAGACACTTAAGCATGAAAGAAAATTTCTGTACTTACCTCATGTTTGTATTAGTGTCCGGTTAAAGGTAATAGGGTCGTCCTATATTGCATAAGACTCGAAATGTAACCCTATGCCTTCGCGGAATAGATGCAGCGTCACTATAATGATATTTTTAACTAACTTACTCTAAAATTAAATAACATATTTAAGATCTAGAACAAAACTGCACTAAACGGCGATTAGTCTGACAACACTTAAGAATGCGCACCTACGTACAAACATAATCCAATTTAATGGGACATAATGTTTGCTGCAAACTCATTTAAAACACATTACTAACGTAATTTTATTCGAGGACATAAAACTTGAATGTCACAGGAACGTTAAAACTCACACGCACTTAAAAGAGATTTTCGTTTTTACTTGAGGAAATTGTGAGTCTTTAATATTAAAATCATCATAACACCATCCAGGGCAATAGAGAGGGCTATGCTTGGAGTTTCCATGCGTGATCGAATCAGGAATGAAGAGATCCGCAGGAGAACCAAGGTAACCGACATAGCCCGAAGAATTGCCAAACTTAAGTGGCAGTGGGCAGGGCACATTGCTCGCAGAACACATGGCCGATGGGGCCGGAAAGTTCTGGAGTGGTGACCGCGTACTGAAAGACGTAAAGTTGGAAGGCCTCCCCACAAGTCGGACCGATGACCTTGCGAGGGCCGCAGGAGGCCGCTGGATGTGGGAAGCACAGAACCGGTCGAAGTGGCGGAGCTTAGGCGAGGCCTATGTCCAGCAGTCGTCTTTCGGCTGAAATGATGAACCCAATGCGAGAGCGGTGCTTCTGATCAAACCATGCATCACTTGCAATTGGTCGTACACTCTGAAGACCTAAAAGATGCTACTGATGCCACAATCAGCGTGACCTCCTAAATCATTTCAGCCTAGACTCACGGACTGCTGGGTCTAGGCGACCCCTTTTTCTGCCATACTTCCTGGTTCCGTGTGTCCACGTGTTTCCGCGACTTTGATGATATCATCAACCCAACGCGACAGAGAGAGACACGAAAAGCGATTGCAGTTTAAAACTGTAAGTAATAGATTGAACACATGACTTTATAAAATGTCTGGTGGTTTTGAGTATTTGGTGGATCTGGTTGTGACGGGTCATTAAGCTTCCTAAAATAGAGTTGAGCTACACGGTGACTGATACATACATGCCATCTGTTGGGACTGGTCAGCTCAAAGCTGCAATGGCTCTTTCTTCAAAAGGCCCTTCCAGACATGGCCCTGCATTGTTAGATTCGCATAAAATTCGAGAAAATAAAGTTTGGACTTTAAAAGAGACCATGACCTCTGAGTTTGTTTCGGCATTTCTTCTCAGGGAACAGTCAGCTAGGAAATGCCGGCGCCATCTAGTTTTTAAAACATTGACTAACAAAATATTGACGTGTAAAAGTGTACTTTCTGATCTACTTACAAAAATAAACATTTCATTTCATTTCAATAGATTAAAAACACTGTTGCTACCAGTCCTCTTGACATCATTCTGACCTCCCCTCACCTGGCGTGAAGAGGGACTGCCACATTCCATGCCGGAAACCACAAGCTACCTACAGCTGTAAATATGATAGTGGGCTGAAATGTCAAACGTCCACGTTGATACTTCAGCTTCAGGGGTGGATGTGGAATGGCGGGTTCAAGCCAATAGTACGCTATTTCCTGAGCTCGAGAGCCTACCGTAGATAAGAGCTTTACATCCAACTATGTATTTATTTCGTGTACGTACGCAAATCACGACAAATTCATCACCAAAATAGTTGAGATTTATTTAAAGCATTAGCAATTTCATTTGTAACGTTCCTTGGTTTTAACAAGACGTTTCCATCCCAAATAAAGGCATTGATTGAGTATGATTAAAAAGTCATCATCACCTGCTGAGCCTTTTTCTAACTACGTTGGGGTCAGCTTCCATGCTAACCAGATATAGCTGAATACCAGTATTTTTCATGGAGCGTCTGCCTATCTGACCTCCACAACCCAGTTACTGGGTAATACGATAACCATTGGTAAGACTGGTTGTCAGACTTTCAGGGTACTGAAGACCCGTAACGACTGGTTAAAAAGTAAGGAATGGAATAAAAACGAACGAATTACTTTTTCCTTTGTTTTTTGACAAACATTTTTCTATTTAGGGTCACGACAATAGAACCATAGTCAATGCCTTTATTTAGTATGGAGACGTAAAGTAGTACGTTTTGCGGCGGTAAGTCGTCTTTGAGGAGTGGCTTGAGAGGCGGCATGGCGTCCTCACCTTCCGCCTGACACAGGTCCTCACCGGACACGGTTGTTTCGGGAGGTTCCTGTTTCGAATAGGGCGGGAGGAAACGCCCGGTTGTTTCCATTGCGAAGATCGCCCTGAGGACACGGTGGAGCATACGGTGGAGGTCTGCCCGGCTTGGGCGGAGCACCGCCGTGTCCTCGTGGAGGTGATAGGCAATCTCTCGCGTCCGACCCTGGTCCAGGCCATGGTACGGAGCGAGAGTGCATGGCTAGCAGTCGCCTCCTTCAGCGAAGCAGTTATGCTCGCAAAGAGGGAGGCGGCGCACGTGAGGGAGATGCAGTACATGTGTATGTCGGCAGGGCTTGTGGCTAAGTAATAACTGCCGCACAGGTCGATCGAACATGTTAAGCTATGGTTGCCGCTGTTGGTCCGTGGATGGGTCTGTACATACCAAGAACCCTCCGTGCCTCGGAAAGCACATTAAGCTGTTGGTCCCGGCTGTCATTCGTGGATTTTAACCATCGTTACAGGTCGTCAGAAGTCCGAATACTTGCCAACCTGTCTTACCAAGGGGTATCGTGTTACCCAGTAACTGGGTTGTGGAGGTCAGATAGGCAGTCGCTCCATATAAAATACTGATATTCAGCTGCGTCCGGTTAGACTGGAAGCCGACCCCAACATAGTTGTGAAGAGGTTAAGCAGATGACATGTTTATGTCGGAAACTATGTGATTTTCTACAAACAATAATTATTTATTATAGCTTACAAAGTTTTGTATGAGTCGACGACCCGCAAATAACATTAATAGGACTTTAAATAAAGTAATTCTAGCAACGTTATTTTAATTTTAGATTTACTACATCGACATAGTAAATCTAAAATAGCTAATAACTTCCTGCGAAACTAGAGAATGTCAATGATACAAAAAAGCTCTTTTCCATTCCAAGAAAGCTTCAGAAAATCGGCAAAGATGACTTACTTTCATTTACGATTTCCTAACGACACTTCTCTAGAATTCATCATACATGCGACGGTGAAAACGACACTATACGATTCCTGTAAAAAAAAAAATCTAATTGGAAGTTTGGGCGGCTAGGGCGGGCGGGGCGGCTTTCCGGAGAATCGGAGATAGGAAAATCGGAGCGAGCGCCATTCGTTCGGCTGCCGGCATTGCAGTCGCACGCGTCCTCTTCACGAGTTACGGCGTTTCGATTCGCCTTCACATGTGAATTTGTGTATAGTGAACAATAAAATAATAAATAAACAATTATAACAAGTATAAATGAACATTTTTTAACTATAGTTAATAGTGACAGTGAAGATGACATTAGACAGGGGTGATAGTTTTGTTAACAAGATACAACCGGCGTCTTCGGTCTCTTGTCTCTCGCAGTGTCAAAACATTTTCGGGAAGAGGCTGAAGCGCTGGGGCTCCACGGGATCTTGGGTAAGCAGAAATTCATGGTTTTGTCTTCATATTAGTCAATTGTCATCGTTTTACACTTTCGTTCGTTGGCGTTCCTTTTATTATATGAAACTGTCGAATGTTTTAAATATTGCAGTACTTAATTTTCCTTATGTTTTTAAAATCTACTAGAAATCAGATGCACAAGGGAATAAAAGAAGGTACCCCAAATTAGATTTTTTTTTAAATTCTAATTAAATACTGTTATGATGAAAAATTACACTTTTAATCATTTCAGCCGATAGACGTCCACTGCTGGACATAGGCCTCCCTAAAAACATGGGGGACGCTGTCACACTTTTAATGTTAATAACTAATTATAATCAAGCGCCAAGTATATCCGATATGTTATTTTAATAATTATTTAATTAAAATTACGTAGGTACTTAGGTACTAATTAATTTTCAATACTTATTCGTTCGTCACGGGCATGTGATTGTTGTTTACAGCTAAAGTTGGCATAGCTTGATGTTATTTATAATTCTTAAATATCACTTACATAGTGAGACTTGATTTAATGATTTGTGTACACAAGTTTTTTTGCTGATCATAGGCAATCAAATAGATATTTTGTTTTAAGTTAACACTTCATTTCCTTTTGTGAAGACACTGGAAAAGCAGTTAATAAACATTGTATTAGTTACTTAAATAAAATGATAATGGTCATTATCTAGAGATATTTCCATCAATATAAAACGCTGTTATCAGATCACTATCGTCACTACATATTATAAAACAAAATCCCCCGCCGCGTCTGTATATCTGTTCGTGTTAAACTCAAAAACAACGGAACGGATTTTTATGCGGTTTTTACCAATAAAAAAATTAAAAACTTTATTTGCTAAATGAATCTAACAACCTTACGCAATATTTTTTCTATTACAGTTTTATCAAAGAATGTACATTAAGCTATGTCTACTAGACAGAATGATTCATGATGAGCCCTAAGACGACCCACTGACCGAAAGGTTTAGGTGTGTAAATAGTATGTTAATGTTTCGTGTAAATTGGTTAACACAGGCGAAGCCGCTGGCAAAAGTTAGTTAAGAATATTCCAAAAACAGAATAAATTTTCCTAAGATTTACTAAAACCATCATATTAATAGCAACTAAGGAAGTTAAATTCACATCCGCTATCCTAAATCCATACCTATTGATTAAGCAACAGAGTTATGTCATCACAACCTAAATAAAATAAACAAAACACTATAAACAACAAAGAAATGTCTATATTGTCTATAGGTAGTACTATCAAATCTCGCGTATTACATGCTTGATTTGGCACTTTACCGCAATAATGACGTATTTATGTACACAAGCGACTCTAATCTGTATGAATAGACTTTAATTAAGTAAATAATAAATATCTGCATGCTTGCCGGTGAATTACATAATACATTTACGGTTTTCTTTTATCTATCGCGTGTTACTTTGACGGATTACGAAACGGTAATTTGGAATTATGTAAAAAATCGTTAAGAACTGACTAAGTGACTAGGCGTTGTTAGTAAGGTACTTGTAGTTATTTTTTACAACGATAATCAGGAATGTATCACATCTGTTAGCTGTTGCTATGCGAAGCTTACATCATGGGTCGTATGTTGCGGTTTTTTTGTCTCTAACGGTACAAAATGAGCAATGAAATCATCTCTACTAAACTGATGTAGTCACTTTTCATCATCTATCCTGGAACAAATGTTCAAAGAAATCGATCAAAAGCACAGAAAAGCTGTTTAAGTTTGCCTGTGCTTTTGATCACAGATTTTCAATTTTTTTACAAAGAGTCAACATTTTTTACTTGTAAATTTGTAAACATTTACAACCTTATCAAAACGCTTTCCGACATGCAATAGAAAAAAATACACCAAATTCTCTCGTCCAATCCAACAAAATGTAACCCTTACGATGTCCTTGACACACGATCACGCTTAAACTTCATGTACGAACGTAAACATTATCGGCAAACGAACATAATTGTATGACGGACGAAGCCATGTAGGGTTCCAAACCAAATTGAGGGGTGGCGTCGTCATCACGTGACGGACACGCGACGACCACGTCATTTCCGACGAAGGCACGGAATGACCACGAGGTTTGATTGGACGGGGTTGTGTCAGATAACCGCGAGGCTGGATTGGTTTTGACATATGGCT
Source organism: Polymixis lichenea (assembly GCA_949091785.1). NCBI lineage: Eukaryota > Metazoa > Arthropoda > Insecta > Lepidoptera > Noctuidae > Polymixis > Polymixis lichenea. The sequence continues at coordinate 5,320,543 of OX420938.1, forward strand.
ATGTATATTGGTGTAGTCTGTGGTAATAGGGGTTGTTTAACCATCTAATGTAGGCTGTAGGTATGTTGTATACTTTATGAGTTGGGAATGAGTTCAGTGAAAGGAATAGGGATTTTCTTGTACTTATTTGATCTACAAGCAGTTTTATACATTTATGTTGAAGCGCCGAAAAAATAACTTCCAAAAATGAAAAAGTAGGATTTGAATATTTATTCTTTGCGCTGGACCTGGATGCGAGAAGCACAGCACCGGTTGAAGCGGCGGTGCTTAGGGGAGGCCTATGTCCAGCAGTGGACGTCTTTCGGCTGATAATGGTGATTAATGATGCTTTACTTAAATTATCGGGCAAACGCACAATATTTTCTATCAGCTAAGTATGAAACCTGCATGACCTACCTACAAAATATAAAAGTCAAGCTCCATTGTTCCACTACACTCACAATGACGTACCGATGTGATCTAATTTTCTGATATATAACTATCTGTAATACATTCCAGTCATACATAATAGGTATTGGGATACAATTAGGACGCCACACGCCTTTATTTTACGAGCTTTCAGACTGTAAACTAGGCTCAGTGGCGTTTATGTGGGCGATTTGTTATATATTTTATTACTTTATCATTTGTCAGTTCATTTTTGTCGATAATTAAACAGACTTCATTTCGGATTTAAACACAGATAAATGAAATCGTAGCACATATATTAATTCCGAGCTTTCGTTTATAAAACATAAATTTTAACTGACTTTAAATCGGATTTTTGTAACAGTAAGTGTAACCTAACATAGGTATTGAGGTATAGTTCGCGAGATTTTCTCTCTAATATTGATTTAACATTTGCTAGACTTTTGGAACCGTCCCAAGATAGAACATAGGCCGACCATTAAATCCTATCTAGGCTTGGCTAGCAACAGAGGTAGGTCTCGGATCTTTCTCTTAGCGATTCCTCTTGACTTGATCTACTTACTGACGAAGCTCCTCTTTGAATATTTCATAGCATTCTATCGATTTAATTTGCCTTCAAAACTTCGGCCTTCATCCTCAATCCTAAGGCTAGATCTGAACGCAATGTTTCATTGATTACACCTTCCTTAATTACTTCATATCACGCTTCAAACTACAAGTTAAATAAGAAAAATAACGCATCATTCACTTTAGCTATTTGTCGACAATTACTCGAACATAACATGGCGGATAAATGCGATTCTAATAACACATTTAGCTATCCACGATACAAACAACGATTTATTATACATATATCGAATTTACCCGTTTTTTTATTTCAATATTTACTTTGCAATTACTGCTACTCCGAATAACGATTACTGTCGAGATCATAAACGATTAGGATAATGACTTGGGACTCGTAAAAACAGTTTTTAATCCGTCATAACTTATAGTGATGTGGTGAAGTAAACATGTTGTAAGAAATGAAGTGGTTCTTGAGTGTAATTTACAAGAAATTTAAACAAATCGTGAAACGCTGGGTGAGTGTATTGTTCAGAAAATTTCAATACCAAATATAAATTGTAATACTTTTATACGTTAATGTTAGTATATTCCTATGTTATGTAAAACATGTAATCATAAGACCGTTTATGATGCTAATTTATAACATTGCTTCCGATTACGCGAAACTTCACCACCAGACAGACTGTAGGACCATAAATCCACTAGCTCGTAGCGTTACTACAACAACTATTAGTTGCCAAATCGTATTCCTGCTCGTATACAATATGCAGACATGTTTGTTGTTAGTACTCGCACCCAGTTTAATGTATAAGGAAGCTTTTAGTTATAAACAGACTGACGTGTGTTTTGGACTTTGTTTTAAATACCCACTGCTCATGTCCTGTGCCGTGTAAAGGTCATCTTTGTGGTCGTTCAGACGGCCATCTAGCCCATTACTCCTAAAACAAATCAAATCTAAAGGCCCTTTAGAAGGTCCTGATCCTATCTCAAGAATTAATAAACACGAAAGTCAGCCGTTTTGCGTGTTCGAACGTGAAATATAAAAATAATAAACGGGTTGATAGAGGCTAACGCTCCCTGCGTGTCGCGAGCTCGGGTCTAAAGTGACCGGGTCTATGGCGCACAGTGGAACGAATGTATGGGAGCGGTTGGACGTAGACATGTCCGAAAAATAAGAGTAAAATTATGACAAACTAATGATGCCATCTTATTCGATTACTTAATGCCTTCATAAATTGTGGTGATGAATTTCTTCATAACTCCCATATTTCGGGAGTAATTTGAGAAAATGTGAAATTTTACTATGAAAATGAGTGTATCGAGCTCTCTCCCTCCTGATTCCGGGCTTGTTTCAAGTAGCGGTCTCTAATATCGTAATGCTATTACTAAGAGCTATATTTAATACTAAGACACATAGTGCGCCAAATGTGCACTTTCTGGGATAAAAGGAAATGAAAATTTAAAAAAAAAAACGTTTTTTCCCCATTTGTATTTACTTTAAACCGCAGACAGACTTATTAAGAGGTCTATAAATATATTATATATATATACAGAAATATATATTAACAAAAATATTCACAAGAACTGATGAGAGTATGACTTTTAAGTAAGTTGATAATAAATTACCTAGTTTCATTAAAAGTACAATAAATAATTAAGATGTAAGCTCTAATTTACTAAGTTACACATTTTAAAACAATAACATCATTTAATTATCTTCGTCATCATCATCATCATCAATTAATTCAAATTCAGAATCGATGTCCGCTAAATCATTTATGTTAACAAATTCGATATCACTTTTCTCAGAATCCGTAAGCTCATAAAATTCCTTAAAAGAAGATTTTTTTACAAACTTATTTCCTTTTGGACGGATACTTGTAACAAGTGGATCAGAAGACAGTAAAAGATTGTGCATAATATCTTCATTGCATGAGATACTGCTATGCTTTCGAGAATGCCCCTCTCTATATTTTCTAAAATCTTTATTTCTAGCCTCAGATGCCTCTTCGGATAGAAAACCAATGGGCACAATTGACATGTTCTGAACTATGTCTGGCCCATGCATTAAAATTTTATGAAGTGAAGAAGGCATATAATACCATGGGTATAACTCCACGTAAAGCTTAGCAGTATCAAAGCAGAACTCTCGGAATTTAGTTACGTTGATCTTCTCTCCTGATGAAATACACTGCAAGATCACACAGATTTTTCTTAAAAGCATAGCATCTATTCCGGTCAGTTCAGCAGATTTAGTGTAGTTTTCAAAAAATCTCCTTGCCGAGTTGCCATTGTTGGTGGATCCACTGCCTTGTTTCACAACATCGAGAAGTAAGCCCGTTTCTCTTCTTACAGCCTCTTGAACTCTTTTCTTCCTGTCATCAACTTGCCTTTTTGCTATATCACCCCTTACTTGCCATGATTTTATGTCTAATTTGTAGGAAATGTGTAATAAGCATTCCATTGAGCGAATCCAAGCGTGAAGGGTGCTTAAGCTATATTTATACATGTCCTCGTTTGCGTGTTTATCTTTGATTAACTCTAAATTATTCATTTCTTTAGGACAAGCCTTGCATATGTCACACACTGAAGCTGCTGTATTGGATATAATGGAATGAATTTTACCATCAATCATTGTCAACAGCAGTTGGTGTTTGACACTAATTCCATCAGTGATGGTGGATGGAGTTAAGGCTTCAATCTCTGCTTCGATTTCAGCCATCTCTCTCTGCACATTTTCTTTGGTTTCCTTTATAAACTTAAACAATATTGGCCGGCAAAATGAAGTGGAAGATGGTCGCTCGTTTTCCCAAATTGTTACACCTTTTGAGACGAGCCGCAGTGGTACAAGACTAATCATAAAATTACTAGCAAGATCGATTTGCTCATCTTCACTCGTCCTTTGATGATAAATGCTTTGGCTAGATGATCCGTCAAAACCCCATTTGCTGGTCAATACGAGCTGTTGATTGGGATCAACAGGGGTTTCTAACGACCTAATAAGTCTTCTTGAGGTTAAATCCATCAAGGCTTGTAATTTGATTTTTGCAGAGCTCTCTGTAACTGTGAGATCTTCTTTGGCCGGATAGCACTTAATTTTTTCTTTAACCAACATGTAGTAACTCGGGTATTGAAGAGCTCCTTCTTGAGTGTTGAAATCCCGAAGAGTGTTATAGCGCCATTTCGATAAGTTCATCGATACATAAAGAGCCAATGCCTTCAAAGGGGATATTTCCCGTACCTGAATTGATTTACCTTCAATGAAGGCTTTGATTTTTGAGGCCTCTTCTGGATTCTCCGTCAAGTATTTCATAACATAAGCTGTATCGCTTTGTCCTGCCTTTTGAAGCGCCCTTTCGGCCGAAAACATAATTTCAGCGCTGCTACTGCTGCATGAAAGACTATCTTCAGTGCGTCTTCTTTTTTGCCGGTTACTAAGGTCCTCAAAAGATTTACGAGGACTAGGATGTGTACAAGTTGAAGCATCAGATTTAGCAGGAGAAATTATGGGCTCGATGACGTCACTTATATTTTCTGTAGAAGGTTCCATATTTTCATTCTGTAATTCCGGCCATTGAATTGCAGCCTGTAGCCAAATCTCATGTTTCTTCCGAAACTTATCTGTGCTTCTTCCAGACTGTGTCCATTTTGCATAAATGCGGTAGCAAAATCGACGACACCAGTCTTTTAAACTTGTTTCAGCACTTTCACATAACTGAACACAACTGTTATCTTTTAAAACACTGAACAAATAGTTAAAGTCGCGTAAATCTTTATGTGCGCGTGCGCATAAAGCAACGTGAATATCAAGATTTGTATTAAAATTTGGAAAATACATTGCGAGATTAGCTTGGATACAACGAGGTGTAAATCAACACTGATTTTAAAGTTACTAATAGTGACCTATTTATATAAAATCCAGGTATCCCAGGTATCCTTTGTTAAATATTGCAAGGTAATTAGTTATTGTGATAATTAGTAAATGATGCATGCTAAATTAGTGTATTAAGAGCCATTTAGTAATTAAATAATAGCAATGTTCTTATCAGTAATCATTAGTGCATCAGTTTTATATGTAAACCTTAAGTCCCTAATTATATATCCTAATTAGCTTATATCTTCTCTAATTGGCTGCTCAGAAATGTTATTGTAATAAGGTAAACCTTTAGAAAAACGGTTTTAATCAACAAAATAAACAAAAAATAAAAAAATTGTGTTATAAAATAAACATCACTCTTTATCCCAGAAAGTGCACATTTGGCGCACTATGTGTCTTAGTATTAAATATAGCTCTTAGTATTAGCATTATGATATTAGAGACCGCTACTTGAAACAAGCCCGGAATCAGGAGGGAGAGAGCTCGATACACTCATTTTCATAGTAAAATTTCACATTTTCTCAAATTACTCCCGAAATATGGGAGTTATGAAGAAATTCATCACCACAAGTTATGAAGGCATTAAGTAATCGAATAAGATGGCATCATTAGTTTGGCATAATTTTACTCTTTTTTTTCGGACATGTCTACGTCCAACCGCTCCCATACATTCGTTCCACTGTGTGGCGGGACCTTGCTTCGCTAAACTGGTCCGGATGCGCGGGCGCAGGACTGGTTTCGCGTCCGTCGTCAGGTGGCCACACTTTACGTAATTTCGCCCACCGTAATGTCATTATCACTAATGTGAATGTCATACCGCATAACCACAGATACTCTCTCCCTATATTTCATGTTAGAAAGTATGTAAAATCAATTTATAGAATATTATAATGGTATCAAGGCCCACCCCACAAACTTGTTTGCGGAATTCGTATCTCTTTGCATAACATTTTCATACGCCGGACAAACAGACATGATTGAGGATATCTGCAAAATCTAAATCTAAAAATATCTAACGTAATATCTCAGAATGAAGGATTTCATTCACATTTCAGACTTCAGACTGAGATAAGGTAATGCATTTGAACATAACAATATTTCTATGACCGCCTCAGTATCCTTATTTCTGCCATAAATACTTCAAACTAATTAATAAAAGGAACACGTTTTCACGTAAATCACAGACGACATTTAGAACCTATAACAATTCGTACAGAAACGTATCTTTTGGCGTAAGTTTACGTAATGTCTACTAATAGTAACATAGCTTCCCCTGTTGGAGAATGCTACGCGATGTTATGCGATGCGTTAACTAATATACAAAAGTAGGATCAACTTATAGTACATACTAGTTCCATGCATCTACTAAACTGCAAAGGATACTGGCAGTTGTGGCCAGTGGCCTACACCAAAGAAGTAGGTATTTTGAACTTAGTTCCTTATTCCATTTGAATTTCGAACCAGTCGAGCAGTCGTGTGCTTTTACATACCGCTTTGCATCATGTCGCATTTGCCGTTCACGTGGGACGATAGTACAAGTTATTTATTTTTACACACATCGAACCAGTAAATAATGAGCCGAACGACGTTATAAATAAAATCTTTCTCCCACGCAACATGTCAAGGTTCACGTTCACACCGTGTAATTAACTAATTCCGGTCTAAACGCATCAGTTTGATTGACATTTTGATTTAGCCTTTTTTGTTCTACGAGCGAAATGATTTCGTTTAAATGCCTTGTTCTTGAAAATCGCAGTCTTTCTTAAAAAGGAACAAGTTCTATTGAAGAGAAAGTAAAACATCAATATTTCTACAATTTTCAAGTGCATCTAAATAAACAATAGCGGCCGAGGTATCAAATATTCAGTAATAAATTACAATTCCCCAGCTAAACACCACTTGCCATTGTATTATGCAGAAAAGTGAAAGCTCATAATAATATCAAAACAATAGCGTCCCCATATAAATTTCACTTGCACAAGTAGTTGTAAGTTTTCTCGGAACAATAATGTTCTTGATTGTTGGCATTGTGCTCGGTAACGTCAGGGTTAACTGATGTACGACCGTTCCTTTGTTTTTACGTCAAATATACCAATTGTAATGTTAAGTTTTGCAGACAACTTCCAAGTAACTTTCAAGTTGTCCAAGAGGTAAATTCGTTATGAATCTGGTTCCGCGTTCGAAGAAAATAATTTATTCACGCGGTAGAAAAAAAAATCGGCGAGAACAATTTTATGTAAAATTTTCGAAAACAATAAATAGGTACCTATTTTATTTATACTTAATTCAATTTTTATTTTTTTTAATGTGTAAGTTTTATCATTGCACCTCTTAAACCGAGCACCTGCCGTCTAATCCCTTCTCCACCCTTGATTGAGTGATAGTGAATGCCCAAGGCATTAAGTCCGCCATTGTACCTTTTTGTGTGCGAAAAGTTTAAATAAATAAAATGTGTAGTTTTAAAGATCACATAGCACTTTTAAAGCAAAGAAAACATTCGAAGGAAAGCCAACGATGACGACAACAGATAAAGACGAACAATCTTAGTTCTACATAAATCAGAGTAAACAGCTGAATGCGCAGACGTCGATAATATGCAAATATCAAGTTTACTTTCTACGATAAAGCCGTTTGATTTACGACAAAAAAGGACTTTATCTATCTTGTGTTTATTTGTACGATGTATTTCGTTGGACACCCAGATAAGAAATGAGAATCTGTAGATAGTTACAAACTACAAATATTTGTACAGCAAATATATCAATTCATCACTATCACCTTGCCCTTCATCATCATCTGCCTAGCATTTTCCATCTATGAGGGGTAGGCTTTTCAGTCTAACCAGAAGCAGATAAATACCAGTATTTTACATGGAGCTACTGCCTATCTGACCCCCTGCAACCCAGTTACTGGGTAATACGATACCAGTGGCGTAACCAGGGTGAAGCAAGCAAGACAAGAGCCCTGGGCGCCTATCGAAGGCGGGCGCAAAAAGTCGACAGTTATTAAATTTAAAAAAACGTCAATAAACCATTTCATACTGTTACCTAACCTAACCCAAATCTGCATATTTCTCTTAAAATTGCAGCATTGCAAGCGATTTTTTTGCAAGTTGAAATGATACCTTCGTTATTGAAGGCTAATAATAATTAGTCAAGAAAGGATATGCGACCTAGCTTTGCTGAGTGTAGACGGAGAAGAAAATTTACAAAAGGGCGTAAATGTGATGCACCTTTGGTGTCATTTTCTATTGGGACGCTCCTGTACGATACCCCTTGCTAAAACTGGGTGTTAGACTTTCAAGCTTCAGACGACCCTTCTTTTGACCTTGTCTTAATTTAATTGGGATCGGCGCAACATGTATACATCTCTCAGTCATCTCAGTAGTCATTCCGTCTTTCTAGCTATATCGTCTTTTATACAATCTAGCCATCTTTTCTTAGATGCATTGCATCTATATTCATACTAATCATGACAATTAATTACAGACAACTTACTACTACAGAACGAATTACCTCCTATCACAAATACAATGCTACAAAAGAAACCACATAAAGAGAAGTTTCCTCAACCAAACACGACTCGTTAACTAATTGAAACGGACGCTTTAATCTGACATTGAAAGTTTCAACTCATCAATCATACATAAATAACTATTTTGATAACCATCACTCACATCTCTCTGCCACCCATCTCTTAAAATGACCTCAAAATTCTATTGTTCAAGTTCAATGAAGAAATTCTTGACATCCCGCGCAAGTTTCTAGAAGATTCCAATGTTACTTCATACGGTACTATCTTAAGCATGTGATCTGTATTGTCTTCTCTCTATGCACCTGTGGTCTGCAGACTTGGAGTCCTGCCCACCCCGCATGCCAGCGAATAGAAACATAATTTGACAATTTCTATTTATAGTCGTTCCGTCTGTGATGTTTGCAGTCAGTTACGAGTGGTACATACCAGGAACAGACCAGGTGTCCCCGATGACCCCTATCAGTAATCTTGGCCTTCGACGATCCGGAACGTTTATGTAAATGGCTTTATTAGAACTTAGAAGGTGCGTTTTGATTACGTGGGGGCTTGGCATAATATTGAAGGCGTTATTCAGTTAGTAAATATATATATTCTGGTTTTGACCAGGTTCGAGTTATTCTATTGTTTACTTGATAACCAAGCCCTTATATTTATAATCCCACGCCAGTTACGTTAGTTAACTTAATGATCATTTAGAAAGCAATTAAAATTAAATTAACAACGCCGTTAGATAATTACGAAAATTTAAATAAAGATAATGTTATCTTGACATCAAAAGTAACTCATGCTGCGAAACGAAAGTGCATAGCTAATACAGTTTTAATTGGAAAGCGTCATACGATTGATAAAATCACGAATTCTCAAAAGTAACCTCGGTAATAATTATAATATATCCAGCCAATTTTGACATATTTTTCGTGAAGGAAAAAGTAAGACGGTCTAATTTCCTGCAATAAAGTGTAGTAATAAATACCAGTCCGGTACGCTGCGCAGGAGTCGCGTGCGCTATGTTACGTCCGTTTCTTCATTCTTCAACTATCTGTGCGCGGAATCACGAGATCTTATCTCTATTGTCGAAATTATGATTCAAAGTGATGCTTTAGAGCCTGCTAAGTTGTTATGAAAAGGTTATGTACCTGTGAATGTAATTCATTGTTATTTTGGTACGTTTTGGAACCTGTACGTTTTATGGGATGATCATAACATCTGTTGATTTATATATTATGGTGTACCTACATAATAAAGAGTATTCTATCTTGGCTGACTTTCCGATAGCTTGAGCAATGCGCAAGGCATACTATATTTTTGAAAGCACTTTGACCCAGTTTTCGAATCCATGCAAATCAGTCGAAATTCTACTGACACTGTCAAACAAAATACTCAGTATGGTCCAACGTAATGTTGTCTAAACTAATTTGATCAATTTATTCAACAAAGAATCACTTGATCAGCCTACTAACAAGCTGTACTACAGCCTGCGGCTCTGACCGACTTTTACCCATTATAGGAGAAATCTAAGCAATTCGTTTACTTGACAATGGATGAAATCAAGGTGAAAACCAATCCTAATTATACAGTATTAATTGTACTTTCTTTTTCGGACTTAATCCTCATCCAATCTTTGCCCGTGGGCATACAGCAGAAGATTAACTAGATATTGAGAAACAGAATATTAAAGTAGCCAATCACATATCACAATGCAACTAAGCTTGATAAATTGAATGTCCAGTTACAAATAATAAAAAAGTATACATATAAGCCAGAAAAGACTTAAAAGCAAACACGCTTGCATTTCCTTCCTGTACTAAGCAATTGAAAAGCACAAGGCGCGTATACGACACCTTTACCATCAGGCTACTATACAAGCAAATAAAGTCGCTACACCATACAAAAAACAGTCAATAATTCCTATATTCCCATGCATATATTTGACATAATCAATCTGCTTATTTGTCTTCCACTGTATCTGTTCAACCGCGTTGCATACGCGCCTATTCAATATCTACGCATGTCCGCGATTTCTAACGTTTGCGGTTGCGCCTACATACACAGTACTAAGTAATGTTAGAGGCTTTTCACATGGACTACAAGTAGCCGCTACTGGAGACTTCAGATGAACTCATTTATTTAAGTGGTTGTGTTATTATTGATTTGATATCGTACTTGACTTCAATAGACTACTAGTAGCTGTGGTCTGGTTAGAAGATATTTAGTTTCTGCTACTTAAATACTTGAATACTCGCAAAATTACAAAATTACACATGTGTCCATTCCTCTATAAGTACAAACAGTGTCATAAGACCAGTGATATGATGTACTATGATATTACAGCCTGCTGACCATACCAGGCTAACCAAGAAAGGTGTGCACATGAAAAGCCAGTTGCACAACAGTCCGTGCGGTGTAGTCCCCTATTATCACGGCCCAGTTGTCGCTCGTATGTCGCAAGCCTGTGTGTGGCGACCCTAATATTTATTGGAGGCATACAATTATGCAAGGAATTTTCTTCGCCATGTTACTTCTTGTAATGTAACTGTGAAAGCAGGGCAGAGACCTGAAGAAAAAAACAAATGGATTACCACGGATTACTCCGTGTGGATTACTTAGTTGTGCGAAGACAGAACTTAAAAACAATTGACTCTCTCAATTTTTGTTTGGTAGATGTGTTTTCTTTGGTAGATTTCATCGTATAAATTAGCATAATTAGCGTATATCGTTCCCACTGCTGGGACACAGGCCTCCTCTCGGCGAGAGGGAGTGGGCCGTAATCCACCACGCGGGCCCAGTTCGTGTTGGTAGATGTCACATTTCTACGAATTTTTGGTTCTAGGACGTGCCGGTTTCCTCACGATGTTTCTTCGTACAAATTACCTGGAACGAACTAGGAACAAGAATCGTAATAATAATTTAACGAATACCACTTAACCTCATTGAACTTTTGTATTTCCAGAAAAAATCAACTCTAAGCGATCGGCAATCTCAGAAACCCATTTGAATGCTAATTTGCCGTTTTGACATCAGAAAAAATATTCTATCAATTCTTTTACATTCTTGTGAAGGTCAGTGAACTTTGAGAAATTTGTTGAAGGAATAATCTACAAAGAAGGAGAGGTTGAAGAACTGAAGGGAAATTAATAGATATTCTTCTCAACTTGTAATCCATTTTCCAGAAATAGATTGGTGATTAACTCTGTTGAGAGATATACAGTGAGTGATCAATCTTTATATAAACTCTAAAGCTCTAGAGAAGACTGATGATCAGTCAATAGCTTAATTGTATCCAAATAATTTATTTTTACTGTTTGAAAAAAATATGCTTCATAATTTTCCGGATGGAAAGCACCTTGGCCCTGAGACAAAACACATTTCTGTTAGCGTTCACGCCAAACGCTACGCCAATATATATGGAAATGACATTATCTGCGGAAAGGACACGACGTAATATTTCCGCAGGTAATGTCATTCCCGTACATTTTGGCGTAGCGTTTGGCGTGAATGCTAACAGAAATGTGTTTTGTCCAGGCCTGTTTATGTGCCAAAGACCGTTTCGGTACCTATCTAATTTTGTGGTAAATAAGTAGCAAATACACAGACAACAGAACAAACGATTTGCAAAAAGATTCGCTGAATAAATATTACACGAAAACTCGCTAAGTTTTCCACTTCCGTTAGCGGCGAAAGGATCTAACCAAGCGTTTACAACTCGCTTGGATCTCTCAACAAAACTCTATTATAGAATCAACAACAAGTCAACGCCCTATAATAAAAGACTACTTTTAGATCCGTAATTATATTGCTTTATACAAAAGCTTTTCCATTTTCCTTTCAAAGAACTTAAAGGAAAAGTAATGCACTTAATCTCATCTATATCGTATTATAACAATATTATACTGTGAATAGATCCTCGTAATGAATTCTCTTCCCCCCCACTTTTTTCCGCCCAAAGTATCCGGTTTACCGCTAAACATTATGTAAAACCTCCTTTAGAGGTCATTGTACTTAGATTATGGAAAATTGACGTCTCGTTTTATTAGTACTTATGTCTGAGGTTAAAGTTTACGGGTCAATTGTTTTTCTGTTCATTATTAAAGATTTTTTATACGAAATTCAATCTTTATAATTAAAAGGTCACTGAAGAGAGTCACTAAATAAGACTTCTCTATCTATCCATGTATTGAAACATATCCCTTTGTCATCATCATATCATCATCATCATTTCAGCTGAAAGACGTCCACTGCTGGACATAGGCTTCCCCTAAAAGGGGGGTTTTGCCATAATCGCCACGCTTGGCAGGCGGGTTGTAAGTCTATCTAGGGTTGTATCCCTTTGTAAGTCTAGTCAATCTGCCCAGCTTTTTGCGAACTATGTTGAGGTCGGCTGTCAGTCTAACCCGATGCAGCTGAATACCTGTATTTTACATAAAGCGACTGCCGATCTAACCTTCACAACCCAGTTACTGGGTAACATATCCCTTGGTAAAACTTGATGTCAGAGTTTTGGGCTGCTGACGACCCTTCTATTGCCCTTGTTCCACTTAATTGGGCTTAAGTCGGCGCAACATGTCTTCTTTCCTACATCCCTATCAGTCGTCTTCTCAGTATCTTTCTAGAAATGTTCCAACATATAACACAGCATCTCAGTACATAATAATAAACTTCCTTCCTCTGCGACACTGAGGTATAGAAATAACCGCCATTACTTCCTGTCCAACCATATACATGATAGAATAATAAAAAAGCTATACAAAGATGATAATCAACGTAACGAATCATAAATAACGTCGGTGCAATCTGCGATTTCATCGGGAAAAAAGAAACATTCTTAATTCACGAACAAGACAATAAATCGAAACCGTGTCTCTATTCTTAAGTTTTTGCCTTTATATTATACAGAGATTTGAACTATGCAAATTCAGAGAATGAGACGAAATATCGTGAGTTACCAACACGATTTCGGCACCAAAAAAACTCAATAAAATCAGCTGCCTTTAAAACAATGATATTTAACTTCCTGTTCAACTGAAAACAAAAAAAAAGAACAATTGATCAACCAATTCTCACCACACACCTTGAAGCTATCGATAACCAGTGATTTATTATATTCATCTCACAAATGAATGGTTGGGAAGGCTCCGTGGCCTTGCAGCTAGAAAGGTGAGGTTACATGTCTATTCGCTCATAATGGGCAGCAGATGACAGCCGATAAGTCCCGACAGGATAGCTTGACACGTGTCAAGAACTACCCGTATTGTAACGCAACCGGTCCATACCTTGAGTTCACCAGATTTTGCGTAGTGAGCCTTAATCAGCGATATGTGACGTCATAATGTTACCTGTTACTTACTGATAGTTCAATGCAATGTCAGCAAGGACATCATCTCGTTACGGTGCGTGCCCTTTGCTCTATATTCGTATTTGAAGTTACACATGAACAATATATGAATGAGTAGTGATGCAAGCTTTGCGTCTTCCGAAAGGATATTTGTATTGGATTCAGTATTTCCGTACATAGAACGAAAGACAACGCTTTAAAAGCCCTTCCTAAATTAAAGGTTTACTAATTAAGCTCGGAATTCAGCGCCGACGCAACAATTTCTTGGCCGTCAACAATTCGTCTTCGAAAACGTCAACAATACCACAAGATCGCCGCCCAATACCGAACATAGCGTTGCCTTGCGCGCGCGCAATTCTTTTATTAATTATTGTGGCCAATTCGGTGAGGATATGACGCCATGACGTCGGTGTCCGAGCGTGACCCACCTGCAAATCGAGCTGCGCACACGCACGGTATTCATCCTTGAATCGTTTGAGGTAGAAACTGTATTGTTATTTGTTGGCTCGTGACATCAAAATATCATGGGCCTCCATAGTGTCTCGGATTAAATATGTACATTTTAAGCAGGGAAGCCATTTAAATAAATTGGTATGTGCCTTGTTTCTTTTGTTTTGGATGTTCTATTTTAAAATTCCTTAATGTCTGAACCCGGAAATAAGCTGTGATTAAGACAACATGATTGTTCCATCCGTTACGACAGAATCGGATAATGTTAAAGCTCAAATACATATACAATCGGGATATTAGCATTACTTGAAGACACGTACGGCAATAATACATAGAATTTTGCGATCGTAACAGCGTAGTCGTGGCCACCATAATAATTAACATGACGTCTCGTTACTGCATAAAAAGCATAATTATATCATTTTCAGGATCAGAATCAAACAGATAAAAATGTGAGTTTATTTTTCCATAATAGGAACACGGAAAATTCGACACAATTAAAAATTCAACAAATAGTAGTCCAATGCTATTAAACGATCGATTTCTTCGTCTGTTTATGGTACCATCGACCTGCGTTATGTCATGCGTGACATTTGAAACGTTCTGCGCAGGCGCAGGCGGCGCAATTCATTTCATAACTCTGTTTAACCATAGTTTGTATTCTTCCTAACGTTTTGCCAACACACCGATGGCGGTGTCGAATCGCAAATCAATTTGGAACAGTTCGGTGTCGTTAATCGATACGGTACTTTAACTTCTCGATTTATTAATCGTTAAGAAAGTGTGTCGATTATTTAATAATATACATCGGAACTAATAATGAGCGAATGAGATTTCATATGCGTTATTGTAATTTTATCCGTCCGCACATTATGAATTGAACGTGATAATAAAACAGCTCAAATTATACAAGTAAATGAACCAAATGCGACTGTTAAAATATTTTCATTTTAGTTTCTTTATTGATTCAAAACTTAAATGGTTAGTAGGAAGAAAAGACTCATTGGAAAGCTTCTGTATCCTTCAATTTTGATACCGATATCGATATTCATGTACAAATACCAACTCCAGATACTCAAGAACACACCTACTCGTTAAATATTAATAATTCACGTTTATAATTGGTATTTTTTAATAGAAGCTCTAAATATAATAAGGAAGTAGCACCCAAAACAATAATCACCTCTCAATAATGATTAGATGCTGTCATAACCAATCTATAGATTTTTGTAACTAAAACAATAATCTCAAGGTGAGACGCGGGAGTTCCGTAAGTAAATAATACAGTAAAAAGAAAAACTAAATGATCTTCTTGAAAGATATGAACAGACTAATGGAATTGGAGTACTCGAGAATGTTGAACAAGTCCCGTAATCCTATTCTGAGTCTATTTACTTTAAACGAACGTCAGAGAAAAAATCTCGAAGCTTTTACGATTCCGATCCGTATGGTATTCGATATGTTCATATTTGGCCGACTACAGAGACCTTAAAACGAGTTATTAGTTAAGTATAATTACGTAAAGTTCATTGGTTATGGTTACTTGCCAACATGGTCAACACAACACAGGCTGACATTAAAGCCTGTTCTTTGAATCACGGTCATACTGACAGGCGAAAACCTTTCACGTGGTTTTTGCAAAGTTCATAGAATTATTCGATACTGTTTTGTTCACAAAATAATGAGCGTAGTGTGTGGTCCAGCATGATCTCTAGAAGCAAAGTAAATAAACCAATGATTCAATGGAAAACTACTTTCCTCTTTATAGAACCAACAATAAAGCTTTATTCAAACTGATTCTCTGAAACAGCAGGAGAATTTATATCGAGTACCGCACTACCGCTACATTATAAATGAATCAGTGTAGTACATTTTTACATCATAAATAACGATACAGGCCCGCACTAAGTGCGTATTGTACTGCTAGGTAGAAAGCCAGCCTGTCAGTTGCTTGCAGCCGATGATTCATGCTATATTCAATGCTTATAACATCGTACGTGCATTACAACATACTGACTAGTCGAATTTAAGAATCGTTTCGCAACCTCAGCCCTTGTAAACGAAATGTCAGTCACATCAAATTAACACTTTACACGCTTTTTATATCAGCCATCTCTTTGGCAGCCTTCAGTATTTCTTAATTCATTAAATAGTTCAGTTCAGAGATTTCGAAAAAACGTGGTTAATGCCCTGTTGCGTTTGCCATTGACCCAATAGCTTTGATATATTTTGTTTTACAATTTCACACTTTAGTAGGGGACAGGATTATGGCTTTTTTATGGAGCAAGGGCGTGGGTTTTATGATATAATTATAATTGCAGCATTTTATATTTTAATTTAATAAGCACCATAAAATATCGTTACCAAGTTGCAGTTAAATCTGTTAGAATTTAGAATGAAAACCGCCATAAATACGCCTATGACGTACACAAGTGTATATGATTGAACAGATTTACCAATACTGTTACAAATAAATGTCTATTTCTGTTTACTCTGCGGTTCGCCGACCGTCCGTCCATCACGTCACTCGTCATGACACAAACCAAAGTGCGTATGATTTATTTCGTATTGGCCGAGTCCGTCGTCGCTTGGAGTAACTGCCGTTTCCGTACCTATCTGACCATCGGGCTTGTAACATTGTACAAGCGTCCGTCTGTCTGTCAGTCATGATCGTGCGCCTGCGCTTCCAAGAACGGATGCCTCGGTCCCGCGCTCCAGGACGTCCACTCATTACGTACTATTAGACCTCTGCGTGCTTCAGATTTTGCCGTAAATGGTCAGTTAATTGCAGTGTTTTACGGCTAACAGTATTTATAGTATGTCCAGGAGACCAGGTGTGTCTTTGTCTTCCTCCGACAGTGAAAATAGAAGTAAATATTTTTTTGGTTTTGTGTGAGTTTTCAATTTTCACCGCAATATCATCAATCTTGACGTCAGATGCTGTATTTAATATCCGGCCAGTAGATCTGTTATTCATCACCATAACGTATTAATAATAAAGAAGCAACACTTATAATAAACTCCGTATATGCTTCGTTCACTACTCGGACCAGTAGACCATTAAATCGTCAACATGAATGTCTATGCTCAAGTGCATAGCGTAAACCGTTACGGCGGGGAAAGCTTTTCATCATGTGGACACGTCCCAGTAATTGATATGTTCCATATCTGTAACGCGATGGTACACTTAGTGAGTGTGCACATTTCTTTATAAATGAATATCAATTACTTTTAATTGCATCGCATTAATATTGTCCATTTGACCACCATACTGCGATCGCCAACCCGCCTGCCAAGCGTGGCGATTATGGCAAATGTCCCCCTTTTGGGGGAGGCTTATCTCCAGCAGTGGACGTCTTTCGGCTGATATGATGGATATTGTCCTAAAAATGTAAGGAAGCCGTCTTTAGATGGCTGCAACTAGATAGGTGAAAAGTCAACCTATTTACCAAAAAGATACATTAACAATCAGCCTGGAGCAGGTAAACCCGCAATTAAAAATAAAATATATTATTTTAGATATGTCGGTTCGTGACTACACACCTGTGAATAGATCTATCAACTGTTCTTTGTAAAACATGGCCAAACTAATAGCCGTCATCGGCATTTTACCCGTTCCCGGGTTTTGACGATAGGTATAATTATTGTCAAACCCCAAAACCCAGTGTTCTAAGATATCTATAAAAATCTTATCCTTATTTCTTACGCACTACTTCATACATAATGTCCAACAGGAAAATTCGAGTTTTCAGTATATATCTTTCTTGGCTTCCTTTTGTAGCAACTGTAGCAAGTTGACAGATGGTACAAGAAAATCTTGAACCATTTCAAATTCAACATTATCCCTTCGCGTTTCTAGAAATTGACATTTTATTTACCTTATAAAAATAGACCGTATTACCCTAAATTCATTAACAAAAAGTAAGGGGTATCCCATAGCCTGGAACGTTCGCTCTTAAGAAATCAATTGAGACATCGGGGGACGAATTTAAAGCTTCCGTCGTTTTGTTGAAGCCCGCACTAGCTACATGGTTTTGGCACTAAAATATCTTAAACCATTTCAAAGACATCCCTACGGGTCTAGTCCTTATTTTCCTTATTAAGTTTTATAAAAGCGAACGGGTGTCCCATTCTGGAGTAATGCCTGCTACCTACATGGTCAGCACCAACAAATGTTGAACCATTTTTCAATCATCATTCATTCCGTCATGTAACGAGAAGTTCTCACTTCAGTTACTTTTATTTCTCAATACAAAAAGTTTTCTTAAGTGTAAACAGTCCATTTATTATGAAAACAGCGCATGCATCTCAATTGCCGAAGCAAGTGCGGACAAAGAGCCTGCAACACATGGCGATCGAGGCAGACCGAGTGTCTGCTTTCCGAGAAACACGCTGAACACATACGAATGATAAATGTGAAGCACTTGCGTACTGCTCATTAATTACAAAATACAAATGTAAATGCACATCATTCTTAACGCTCTCTCTCTCGAAATTAATGGACTTTTTATCGAGATCTCTCAAAGCGTTCATATTGACACTTCAGTTTTCAATGTCGATTTGTAACAAACATTTTTACCAATGGTCCAGTGTCCGACGGTAAAATTTATCTTTTCCTAAACGAATTAACTTCTAAACATTTTTGTAATCGAAATTAGTCTGCTATTGTTACAAAAAATCTAGCAGGAAGTCTCTAAAAGTTTCTTTACCGCGTCGGAAGTCGTTCCAAGAATATTTGTTATTTTCTAACCTAATAAATATCTTGAGCTTTAACTTTGCGGAGATAATGGTTTAATGTGGAATTCGTTAATTTAACATTGAATAACTAACCTTACAACCAAGTAGACAAGGATCTAATTGATTGAAAGCAGAATAGAGGAATTACGAAACCGAAGCACGTGGCATTTCAATTGATTTCTAAATCAAACGCCTCACATTGTGTATTCTCAATGGCAAAATAGAATCGCAATAGTGCATCTCAGTAGGCTCTTTACTGTCAATCGGTTATCCTGCGATCGGTTAGCTGCGCGCACGCACGCCGTCAGTCCGCGACGCAGCAAGCTGCCGGGGTCAACGACCTTGCACGCCTGACGTGGAAATATAATGAAACACTGGAAATGATTGCAAAAATATACATTTGTCCAAATAAGGGAAAATATGGAAGTCTGGCTACGCAATATCTACGAGAGCGCCGTAGGCTGTTGTAGCACGTGCTGCTACGAATTATATTTTGGCAAAACGAAGAGACATTTTTTTGTTAATTAGTTGTGTCACAAACCGATAACTGATGTTCATTAGTATTGTCAGTTTAGATTTTTTTACCGGAAACTTTATCTTGGCCACTCAGTGTCTACTACCTACAATAATTCTTACAAAAAAATAAAATTTTCCATGTCATGTCTTGCCCAACTTTGGCTTTCTATATAGAAAAACCTTTGGTCATTGCCAGACTGCGAAAAATTCAATATGAAAATATGAATCATAGAATCTTACGGAACCTGTGTCTAGTAATTACTGTTAAGTAACGTTGTTAATTTTCACTTCATAACATCTGCCAAGTAACCTTATGGCTCAATTGCCTTACTCATCACAGGAACTTTCTCGCCTAGACAATGTCACCCACGTGGCTCATCCAGTCTTCTACATCCGTGGCCCATTCAATGAACGAGTGGGTGACTGACGGACTCTTGCGAACTTGCCAATTATTATTGTTTACTTTCTATCGTTAATTGCATATTTTACTAAACAAATATCTACGTGACTCATAGTATCAAGTTACCTGAAGTATTGATGAAAAAATAACTGTGATTCAAAAGGTTTATGGGGGTTGAAGTTACGCCTTTGAATTGCCAATATATTTCGAGATGAAACAAATTATTTTTGAGTGACTAATTGACTTGAAAAAGTAACTGGCTAATCCGTCTATTGGCCAATCCCTGTCCACATTTGCCAGAAGTCACTCACTGTCTCAGACATCATTTATAACTAGTATCTACTCATTTTGACTTGTAAATGAGGCATCAGGACGATCGATAGAAAGTGATATACTCTGATTAATAGCAGGAGTCAGTCACTGTCAAATATTTGAGTAGAAACGTTCAAACAACAACATTTCCTTTCACGTCGAACGAACTGCGAACATTTGTTTCACCATTGTGTCGGTCAACGACCCATAACACACATGAACTCGTTTTAATTAATTCTATAAAGTGTAAACTTCCTACACCTCATTATTTTCGCTGTAAACTGTAAACTCTTTCAACTTTCCTCTACTGAAGTTTATATGAGCTAATCAACGAATAAATTGGACAAAATGAAAGCTCGTTACACAAATATAGTGGTATCTTTGTATTCAGTAAATGTAAACATATATTACACCCAATATTAAAGAGAGTGTAAGATACCCCAATATTGAGAAATGTAGGCCATCACGAAATACGTAAAAACACCAAAATATTTACTTAAACGAAACGTTTTTATTAAGCTCAACATTTTTTACTGAGAAAGTAAGATCTGTGTTGGCAAGGAGAAAAGTAAACCTTGCAGAAAATTTTCTCATAATCTTTTTCTTGACTGACATAGGTACCTAGAAATACTAAATGAAGATACACGAATTTAGTTAATAACTCCATACATTTTAATCCCTCAAAAACCATTTAGTCGTACCTAAAAGAACAACATTCAGTATTGAATAATTGTAAAGAAATAGGAAAACAAATAACAGCCAGATAAATTGCTGTACAATTTACTTTTAATAGCGTTTTCATCTGCATGGTTACAATTTCTTATATTGACAGACAAGCAGACAACTTGATGGTTCCAATATACAATAATAAAGTTGATTATTATTTCTGGTATCATAAAACATCGATTTCTCTCGTCTAACGAAAACAATCTCTATGAAAATCTACATTAGATACATTTGTTTTCTCAATCCAAGATAGTGCACTTAGTAGACTAATTACTCCATAAATAAACACCAAAGCTACATAATTGAGCTTATTTTCAAGTGGTTCAATTCCGCTTGTCTTGCACTCGTCATTAATACCACACTGATTAGCTCTCGTTACACGACAATACTGTATTCAAGAGGAAATTAATGAAGTTATTAAAGTAGCAGATCGGTTCCGAGTGATCGGGAGCCGATGGAGCGGCACGAAGCATCGCCCGGCTGCCTTTTGGGGCTGAAACACAATGTAAACAAAACAAAACGTCATCGGAACAGACTTATCACACCATTGTCAGCTTACACATCAAACGTGTGGAGACGCAGAAAGGTGAATCAATGCGTGCAACCATCAATATGACAGTGTGCACACAAGTCAACACAGTTTTTGTTTTGCCTTAAGTCAAAACTGTTACAGAAAGAAACACGCTGATTCAGTAGATTTAGAACTAATTTTACTATACGACTTAACAGTCTCAATAATAACAAGCAATTATGACGCGAGTTTGAGCCAAAAGACGTCCACTGCTGGAGATAAGCCTCCCCCAAAACGGGGGGATTTTGCCATAATCGCCACGCTTGGCAGGCGGGTTGGCGATCGCAGCATGGTGGTAAAATGCATAGAGAACACTGCTGCCCATTCTCTGGTAATTCCCTTAGTCGCCTTCTACGACACCCACAGGAAGAAATGGGATGGTGCTCTTCTTTTTATGTACGGCACCACACGGAACGCAATGGTCTGCGTAAGACCAAAGATAACTCAGGTCTGCTCACAGCCTAATTGCCAAAGAAAGTTGACCCGTGCGATCAATCTCTTAACATACTGACGCGAATCGGTGCCGACAAGTATAATAACTCCTTTACACAGCATGCAATAACACTTTTACAATTGAAATAACATTGAGGAGAAATTAGCAGATGTGTCAATCATGATACACTTCCGTACTAATATTCAATATTGTTGTGTTAGTTCCGTATACGTTTTCTGAGAGGAATGAATCTGCATTGCATTCGGAATGAGGGTAAAAGCTTCTGTGAGCTTCCGGATTAATTTCGAGACGTCTTTATTAAGTTATTTATGTTTGGTTTGCAATAATCACGGCGGCGAGCTTCTTATAGTGCAAACATTTTTGCTTATACATTTTTGGCGCTAAAGTTCCACCCTACTTATTTCACAACTTATATCATTAACTAGCTTCTGCTCGCAACTTCGTTCACGTTAAAATTCTTACTCCTCGACCTACCCTATCGCTCGCCTCGCCTGCCCGTGCGAGTACTTCGTATTCGTGACTTTTTTCTCTTTGCACGGCTCCTAAGGGTCTTACCGTGATGTTATATAGCCTATAGCCTTTCTCGATAAATGGGCTATGTAACACTGAAATATTTTTTCAAATCGGACCAGTAGTTCCTGAGATTGGCGCGTTCAAGCAAACAAACAAACTCTTCAGCTTTATAATATTATAACATATAATATATACAAGGTTATTTTTTTAGTCACCGTCCAAATTTTTCAGGATGATAGTACCCGTGAAATTGAACAACTTTCTCCAAGGAACATGGGTCGAAATATTAAAAAAAAACCGACCTCCCATTCAAAATCGATCAGCTGATCGATCAGCTGACTATTGGTTTTGTATGGGAGGTCCGATTTTTTTTTCATATTTTGACCCATGTTTCTTGGAAAAAGTTGTTCAATTTCACGGGTACTATCACCCTGAAAAATTTGGACGGTGACTAAAAAATTAGCCTGTTTAGTATAGATTTCTATTAAATACACACTAATATTATTACCCCGCCTATTCAGATACAAATCAAATGAGATTCTAATGTAATGTCATCTTACGTCACCCAGCCTCTATTACGTACAAAAAAAACAAAGTTATATTACGCAACGTTATCAATTGTTATTATGGCCGTTATTTGCAAGTAGGCTATCGTTACCTATATTAAGACTATGGGAGCCATAGCCCGTAGCTTCACCCACAGTTCTTATTTGATCAGTTTTCTAGATCATAACGTAATTGTATAGAACTATTTGATAATGTGATATCTTGGACGCCATATTGAAATGAGCAAGAAAAATAGTCGTTCCTTCTTCATTTAAGCTTTTGTGCCTTGCAGAGGGAGAAACAGTCTTTACTCATCAATCTACCACTCACAAATTATATCATATTTAATTGTACTTTAGTCTTATTTTCATAGAAATAATTAAAATATTTAAAATTTCAGGCCTACGTGATAAATAAAATATCGCTTACAAAAATCTCTATGTATAAAACATTCCTTCACATTACATCGGAAAGTAAATAAGGAGAGTAATCTGAAAGGTTTCGAGAAATGAACATAATAACAAACGTACGCAAGACGTGTGAATTATGTTCAGTAAACAGTCTGGGGAACGCTTTGAAGATACCGCTATCACGGACGAGTGAACTTTCAACTCTGCAAAATTATTTTTGGCTCATTTGTATAGGCCGCCAAATATTTACCTTCTTAGCACATACTTTTAGGCTTATTAGCATAGTAAAACTCATTTATTCACACGTAATAATATGACACGCATTTTAAATTAATTAATTTTAATTTGCTTCATAGCAGGGTTGTCAACTTGCATATAACTCGAACTAACTTACGTAATAATATAAAACGCATCTGATGACCACGTAGGCCGCATTTCCGTTCCATTTTCATCAAACAATGATATAAATAGGTTATAAAACATGAATGTATGAAGCTGCCTGACCCAAATACGCGAATGACGTCAGAGTGACGTAAGGTAACGTAAGGCGGATCGGGATCAACCCATTGACTGCACGGGATCTGGTTTCTATTATACTTTCTATCCGATAAATACGTAAATCCGCACATTACGCCGTACATCATAATACAGGATGCGATTAAGTAGAAAGTTACAAAACGCGTTTACTGGGTGAATATCGAGTTTTGAAAGTAATGTGAAATAAAATTGTTCACTAGCATGCGAACGAATTTAGAAAATTCTTGAAAAACTTTAGTTTAAAAAAATACAACTTGTAATGGACCGTGCAATTAAAAACATAAAGCTAATTTATCGATGAATTCAATCTCTTCCCTAACATCACTTTGTGGTCGTATAATTCAATAAAATACATACCGTTAAAAGCTTTTGTGATTCTAGCGTTTACATAATACTAAATTAATTGCTATAAGTCTTATACCTGCCACAATCTCTCGGACAAAATGGCCCTCTTAAGACTTCAGCGACGTCTGGCGGTCGGCGTTACGCAACGGTGACTCATTATTACCAAATATCGATCTACACTACTGCACGCACCATAAATCTTTCAAGACGCCGCGTTGAATCATCCAACCAGCCTATTGTTTATTCGACACTTAGTCACGATAAGTAGATTTTATCGACACAGTTAGGCCACGCACAACACAAATCGCCACAACAAAGTTACGTAAAAAAGAAACGCAAATATTACGGAAACTGTCAAACTCATTTACCGAAAGCGTTGTTATGTATCATGTGAATGGGTCATAAAATTCGACATCACTCATTTCAAAGGCGAGTAATCTGAGAAGTAACTAGTCGTTGAACGTCACTATGGACGTCAGTGGGAATCACTCCGGGGTTCCTATATCTCTACTACCGCCAAAATTAAAAGTTTAATTGCAAACTAACATGCGTAACGGAGCAATGACTTACCCTGAAAAGTTAGCAACTATTAAGACACGGTTCATTGAGAAAACTAGGGCATTTGCTTCACCGGTTTCAGCAGACCAATCTTTCACTTTGACACAATGTTAACAGAAAGCGAGAAAACTTCACGAAAAGAGTTCAATGACAAAGCGAGGAAATTGGCAGAAGGGTTGTCACCCGGCGTAAATAAAACTATGTAAATTAATAACTTGTGGACTGATATACATCCTGTTAAAAGTATTCCTGTTAAAAGTATTCCTGTTAAAAGTAAATTTTTAATGGATTCTTAGAATTTGGGAAAATTCCACGTCATACATCCGACGGGAAAGGAGATTAAAGAACTCCCTAGTTCTACCGTTGCTAAGTGCCTTAAAACGTATTGAATATTTTTGACAGCCCTGTATTTCTAATTCTAAGCGCGAAGGAAAAGTATGACAAATCACGATTATTACCTCGCGTTCGCGGTTCCGAAGAAATTACGAGTGACACGGTCATTGACGAGTCGATTATAATTCACTTTGCAAATTGATGTAGCCGGATCTTAGCATTCGCTTGACACAGCTAAATAATGTATGTTGAAGGCACCTAATGACTTGACAGATATTTACTAAACCACTGGTCATTTGAAAGCTTTGAGTAATGTTACAGTCGCCATGTAAAAGAAAATCTGTGAATTCATATTTATGCCCGACTGAAGAACTTTAAAACTTAACGTTCGTGTATTCGAATGAAAACGAATTGACATGTTGATTTTGAAATAACTCCAAAATTGACAAAACATTTATCCAAATAAACGTCTGAGAGCCGTGGCAATAATTCGAAGAAACCACAGCCGTATTGTGCTGAATGGGTCATCCGGAAAAAAATCACCAGTTTCCGTACCGTGAAAAAAGCCATTTTGGCAGACGGCGCGGAGTCTGCGCGGGAGCACTTTCTCTGCGCAGACGCAGATCGACAGAGCGCCGTCATAGTCCTGCAGACGAGCGCGCGCGCCGCCCGCCCCTCACTGCTGCACATTTCCGGAAATTTATTCAATTTTCACATTGTTGTTATATCGCCGGTATCGATTCGATCGAGCACTCGGGCACATGGTTGATATAATACGACACTTGTATGAATGTTCGATATCGACGACTACGGATTTGTATCATTAATTTGTGAGATATTTCGGAAGTTCGCGAATGACGTTAGGGCCAATGCTCTCGTGCAGAATACACGTGAAAAGTTCGCTGGAAGGGCATTGTTTTGTTGAGTGTATCGAATAAGTGCATAGTGCGTGGAGCCGGTGTTGGGTGGCGAGCCGAGCTGTGACAATGACCACCACGCCTCGCCCTCACCTGTGACGTCCGTGGACAGCCGCCAAGTCATGACACTCTGGTACACCGATATATTGGTGAGCATGCATTCATGTTTTCCGATGTTATTTCAAGTGCTGCATTTATTTTTAAGAAAATCGAAAGTCTATTGGTGTTTACGAAGCTGTGTTCTCTCGTGTGAACACGAGGTATACGAGAATAGCGAATGCTGACTTGCTGAAGCAAAAAGATTTACCAGACAGCAATGGGCAAGTTAGACACTCGCCTTAGAATGATCGCGCTTGGAGCTATAAAAAAGAAAAATAATAGAGCAATAAAACGCCATATAAGAAAGTAAGGTTCAATTTCTCATAAACATAATGTGGAGTAAAGATACTGTCGTCTCCATGTTCGATCTCTAATCGTCAAAGCATCGTTTACCTACATTTTTAATCGTCCAAGCGAAGGCGTCGCAGACACAACACGCCTCGCAATTACGATTATTGGAAGGTATAGGCAATTGACCTACAAGTAAAGTGATATGCTATTACCGATAGAGATGCCGCCGAGCCTGCATCGATCGGGTCAATTACTCGATAGTTCCGACATTCTTCAGTGTACTTTCTATATAATCACCGCACTCGCCCTCGCCAACGGGACTAGTCAACGAGCTTCCTCATTAGCTCCCCTGTTAATTTTTTATTAGCATCTCTAGTATATTGCATGCTCGTTACGTCACCGTACCGCTTCTGACAAGCCGTTGACCCACTAATTGCGTTTGATGTGAATAGGTTACAATCGCTAAACGTTGTCGTCGGACAGACGAACATGATTTTTTACTTCTCTGTTACATATGCGGAAATCAGTTAATGTGGGTCAGTCTCAATAAATCATCGATTCTTATCGCGGACCGACAGTTTTCAAGACTATTTGAAGCACGATCGTTTTCTCACATAAACCGAAATTGAGTATAATAGCATTCGATCACGATAAGCTAAATGGCTCTACTGTAAAATAAATGTATTGTCTTTTAAATGGAGAGTCGTGCTCATTTTTCGAGTCGCTTCTCCAAATTAATGTCGTTTGTTGTTTTGGTTAAAGGTTAATAGGTTGGATGTCAGAAATAAATTATTCGCACATGTTTTTAAGTGAAATGTGATTACTAACATTGGTTAAAATCATCTGTTTCCGATTGTAAGTTGACTGGAACGTAAACGTATCTGCTATAATTAATCGTGAACCTCAAACACACGTAATTTAACATGTAGAATAAAATACAGCTTCGTTTAAGACGCTTAGCATTGTGAGGCCAACATTACAACTTATTTAAGATTTCAATCTTAATACAGTTAAGTAGATGGTAATCTATGGCGCACCGTGACAAGGGCCTTGAATCGCGTGCCGTGACAATGTGGCACGCATCCGCGGAAGACGCGGTCGCGGCCGTACTTTCGATTTCCTCTGAGTAACGAGCCACTGCCGCGGGCGGGTAAACAAACACTTCTTAACAAAACCTATTCACTGCTACAATATAGGCGACACTAGAAAAGCGTTCCGTCTTGTTCACGCCACGACCTACTTTTCTGTCGTCAATCTCTTGAACCGTTACTATTCCAAAGTTTGTTAAACTTTTTCAGTCTATCAATCGTCAATCGTCATAATGAGCTTTTGGCATTCGTATTAATTACTCATCTATTTTGAAGTAGCCTAAAATATCTGCTAGGAAATTTATTGTTGTCTCAAAGTTATTTAAGACTACTGCGAATGCCTCAGAATCCAGGGTTTGTTGAATATTGTCTTGAAGATTTATAGCTCATAGTTGTATACAAATCAATTTGGCAGATGGATTCACAATCGTATAAAAAAAGCTAATATTTTGGTGATGGTGCGTTTTTTCCGCCTATTCGGCGCCAGTGATGCGCGTGCGCAGAGGCATTATACCTGAGTTTTCAGAAGGATCACTGCTGACAACGGAGTATTAAATAGCAAGACTTTGACAAATAGGGACAGAGTACTTAAATTAGAAATGCTAGTCATGTCTTTACGTAGATCATCTGGCCACAACCCTCTAACCCAAACAATTACAACATGACGCTTAAATATGAGCCTGAACTTGTCATCAAGTTAGCCTTCTGCAGCTTCGCAATCTATGTCATCGTCATCTCGATTAATGCCGCCTTCACTCTGCAATAAAGCTGACGCGATTCACACTGAGCACTTGTCTGATTCACGACTATTCTTTCTGAAATACTATAATTAGGGGAGGGGTGAAAGCTAGACAAGGCGCCTTTTTTTTCAGTTCCGTGAGTAGTGTCGCCTCACGATTTATCAACAACTAGTTTTTCGGAATGTGCAGTAATTACAATAATTTTGTTAACTGCTAGACACAGTTCGATTACACGGTACTTCCTTGACTTAATAGTTGGCCATGAAAAAGTTGACTATCAATTATTTTAAGCTTTCATTTGTCGGATTACAATCTCGTTTTATTTAATTACGATTCGTCTTACACAAGTCTACGTCATAATAGCCTCTCTGCCTGTCTTCTGCCACCACTCGTGCCTAGTATGAGCGTGCACAAATGGCCTGGAGCCAAGACATTGAAAACATACGCGTACATACGCCGGTAACTAATCTATTGTTACTCTTTATCGTTAACGTCATCGGTGCACGTTACTGCTACGGTTCACCGCTGATAATGTAAACTGTTTAAAAGAAAAGGCTATTTCTCAATTATTTACAAAACATTATGTCTGCAGGACGTCATTTTGTATCGTTCTTTATTGTGGGAACACCAACCTGAATGAGTGACATGAATTATAGGAATCATATGATTATTTAAAAGACAACGGTCTTTGTTCGAAGTACTACCAAATGGGTAACGAAAGTTAGTATGGGACCATTCCTTAAAAAAAGTCAGAACTTCAACCTCACGACTTCAGGGTCCTCAATAGGGCCAAGCCTGTTTAAGGTTTAGGTTGCCCCGGCCTGATTGGGGCCTGTTAAATAGAACCGACTTATCCTGAAAATGTGACTCACATTCTTACAATTATGTTGCGTTGCCAGTTATATTAAAAAGGGCCCATATATTACCCTCATTTGCCAAATTGATGTTTAACCAACTCCTTTCTTCTGCCACAGAGCCCCGGCGCGGTAAGCGGTGGCGGCACGGAGGCGCAGCCCGGCTCCAGGGATGCCCTGGACGTGCGTTACTCTCTGGCGGCCCTCGCTGATGACTACACCAAGAGGAAACACGTGGTTAGAGTCACCACAGCAGCGGGCGCCGAGTTGTTACTACAGGTATGTTGGTGACTAGGATAATATGGAACTAGCAGTTCAGAGACAGGAACCATGTAACGGGATAAATAGGGAAGAAACTTTAAAGTGGATTTTAACGTTGATCTCTATTGTTGTTACGTTGTTATCTATAGCTTATTGCCAAGTAGGACACTTGCCTAATTGTGAATATATATAACACATTAGAATCCTTTTTGGTAACAAACTATATTATTTGAAAGTGAAAATCCCTTTTAGTGTTTAATCCCGACTCACCCCTGCATCACTATTCACTCGTTTTTCGGCTTGAGCTGCCACTGTTGACAACTATTTTATTTCTTTCTCGACCATTAGAGTTGTGCTGGTACTGTTATCGAAAGCAACTCCGGACCCTTATTTTGGTCACGACAGTCAAAAGTAGTATTTGTACAACACGTGTAGGTTATAGAGTGAACGAATTTAAATTGGTGAATTTGCATATTAATGTTTTCTAAGAACCTAGTGACTATTGATTGAAAACAACTCTATTTTCAACGTTCATTAACCTTATCTGCCACTTACGAAACATTTGAATATAAAAATACAACAATGAGTTTTGTTACATTTTCTATCCAATCCAATACAAACACGGCGGCAGTTTGCCAGAACACGTAATTTTGGCAAATTGTTGTATGCTAGAAAGTTTCAATTATAATTAGCAACTACGACGGTATGGTATTGTTACAATTCATACAAAACTTCCTCTGATTCAAGTTCTATTCATTCAGATCGTCGCTTTGTTAATATGGCAACCAATGTCTCGGTAAATATACTTAACCAATCATATAAGTTTCTCCTGTAGAAATAAAACGACTTTGAAAGCGTAGCCTCTAATTACTTACTTACTTTAAAACCAACTTTAAGAAAATGTTTTCATTTGCCCTAGGCTGAAGGTGCAGCAGATGCCCAGCGGTGGCTAGCAGCCCTGCGCCGTCACTCAGCGGAGCCCCCGCCGGCCGAGCAGCCACAGACACAGACACACGCACAAGCACAGCCGCAGACGGCGCCGACGCCCGCGCCGCTGCCAGCGCCCGACTGCCCCTCGCCGCTCCCGCCGCAACGCAGCAAGAAGATCGGCAGGAATAGGTCTCCTACTGGTAAGTGCTCGCTTGAATTACTTCCAAGTTCCAAGACACGTAGGTGATTACTTGGTCGCCCGTGGAAATTAATACCTGAAGAGAAATGGAATTAGGAGCATCCAGACTTTTTGTCTAAGAGATCTTAAATTGATGAGCTAATCAGACAAAGCAAAACTTTAATGATCATAGTATTTTGTGAAAACGCTTTCAACAGCACCAAAGCGAATTTTAGATCATATTTATGGCAACTAAGAACCTAAAACTCAGTTCAGGTCTCTTTAAATTTCTTCACCCTCACCGACAACTCAAGACATCCCAGTGCGGGCGTGCAAGAAGTCCTAAAAACTCATTGAAATCTTCTTTCCATAGGCCCACCGACACCAACCCTCCCGTCGTCTCCAAAGAACAAGACGTGGAAGGGTCGCATGGCGAAGCAACTGCGGCGCATGCACGGCGGCGCGGCGGCGGCGGCGGCGCCCGCGTCGGGCTGGCTGGGCGCGGCGCTGGAGCGCTGTCCGCACGACCCGGAGCACCCGCTCGTGCCTAGGGCTGTCACACTGCCCGCACATGCCGTCGAGGTGGGCATTTGAAGATAATAAACCTATACTTGTAGCAATAGATCTTTCCGCCAGAGTCCCGCAGAGGGGTTGGAAGCAGCATAAATTGTACAATTTCAATTTTTATTATTTTCATGGACTGATACTGTGATATTTGCTGCAATAAAAATGTCTAAATTGACCGTTAGACTCGGATTCTTATTGATGTGTTAGCTCATCGACTCAAAATCGAGTCAAGTTCACCAGATTATTTTTAAGAAATAGCTCAACATTTCTGTTTCTAGGACTTATGGACCCAATATAAGACAATCCAGTCAACCTTATGCAGGTCTTATAAAATACTTACCCATAATCTCCCTCACAGGCATACGGCCTCCGAACAGTGGGCGTGTACCGCGTGCCCGGCAACGCGGCCGGCGTGGCGGCGCTGGCAGCGGCGCTGGACCGCGGAGAGCCGCCGCCCACCAACGACGCGCGCTGGGCCGACGTGCACGTGGCCTCCAGCCTGCTGAAGGCCTACCTCCGGAGGCTGCCTGACCCGCTGCTGACGGCGGATCTGTATCCTGCGTTTATTGGTGAGCTTTTATATTCTCCTTCTTTGTATGTCAATCACGTAGCGTGCTTGGCACTTCCAGCAGCGTCCATCAACTCCTGTATCGTGTAGACAGCGGGACACACTTGAAAAGAAGCTTTTATATTGTTGTTTGTGGTAGGTTCTCTGAGGTCCAATTTCGAGTATATCTCACCACCTGTGACGTGGAACCGGTCAAAATCCAACTGAAATACAGGTCGCAAAATTTCACTGACGTGATGGGTACGATATCAAAACAAGATAAAATAAAAAAACAGATTTTGTAAACTCATATTTTAAGATACTACAGGAGATCAACGACCGGAAGGAGTGTAGGTAGTTACTTCACCACGTCTATGAAGTTTTACAGCTAATTTAATTTATCTGTATTTATTTATAAATTGATAAAGGTAAACTAACAGCTTCTGTATACAATCTATCAAAAGTATAAAGATACAGAAGCCTCCCATTTTTAAATCTGGTGCAATCAAGTTGTTTGCAAGTACAATATTGATTCTCCAGTTTTAAATAAGTCTATTCTCAGGGTCCACTGCGAAAGAGTGGAAACACCCAGTGTTGCCATTATACAGGACGGTGAACACTTCTTGGATTTCATTAATATGTAGTTACCTATCGTGACATCCGTGTTCAATAAACAAAGTCCACAGTGCTTGACTATTAAACACAACTGTTACCACTTCAACGGTCAACAAACTTTTTATTAGATTCACTTTCTTGATACTTCCAGCGTTGATTTGAACCAGTAACTGTTCTTTTTTCAAATTGATGAATGATGTCAAAAAAACATCCAGTAAGTGGTCATAATTATTGTGCTCATTTCAAGATCTGACTCATGTAGGTAAAGGTAGTCCTAGTCACTTCCTTATTATTGGGACAGACCTTGAAATTACCACAGAATATAATAAGTCCAAAACAATAAACATAGGTAATCGAGTGACTGTTTCAGCTCTCGATCTCGCTGTATCATAGATAAAACCAAAAAATACTCATTTTTAATCATCATCCTCTACACTAGCTTAGACTTTTCCCAACCAAGTTGGCGTCGGCTTCCAGTCTAACCGGATGCAGCTGAATACCAGTATTTTACATGGAGCGACTGCCTATCTGACCTCCACAACCCAGTTACTGGGTAACACGATACTCCTTGGTAAGACTGGTTGTCAGACTTTCGGGCTTCTGACGACCCGTAACGACTGTCAAAGATCCACGAATGACAGCCAGGACTAACAGCTTAACGTCCTTTCCGAGGCACGGTATTGGTATGCAAATCTGGTCACCCGTCCACGGACCAACTGCGACAAGCATAAATTAACCTGATTGATCGACCCGTGCGTTGGTTAGTACTTAACCACAAGTATTTTGAATATGTAACAAAAATCTAATCATATTTTCTTCCTTCAGCTGCTGATCGGTCACCAGAAAGAGCGCGAGAACTCCGACGACTAGTCCGCGCATTACCAGACGCGCACTATGAAACACTTAAGTACCTGATCCAACATTTGCGCCGAGTAGTGGCGCATTCCGCCTACAACAAGATGGAGGCGAGAAACCTGGCCATAGTGTTTGGCCCAACGTTGGTCCGCGCGGCCAGCGACGACATGCTGGCGATGGTCAATGATATGTCCAGCCAGTGTCGAATTATCGAATCTTTCCTCACACATGTAAGTACTTACTTTGATATGTTGGGGGGTATTTAGAATTTCCATAATGGCCAAATCCCTAACTTCTTAAGTTTTGGCGGTATCGTCAAAACTTTTTAAAATTATAACTTGATCAACTATTTTTTGCCCTTTACAGTACGAATGGTATTTTGAAGAGGAAGAGGGCGATCCTCCTATGGATCCTCCCACAAGCGCGGAGGAACTATCCCCTGCGCCTGCGCCATCAAGAGACCTACTTATACACAACGTTAAGAAGATTGAAGGTAATTCTCTTCACAAGCTGGAAATACTTGACCCTGTGACAGATTTTTTTTAAATATGATCTATGTTTTGCACCTACCTTTATTTTAATCTATATTTCATTATTGTAACTATACTAAACGCCAGGAGTCGTGGCAGCTGCGGTCGTAAAACGAGCGAGTAGGATGGCTCTCGTGTCATCTCGCTGCCGCATTTTAGGACCGCAGC
The DNA here is from genome assembly GCA_949091785.1 of Polymixis lichenea. Classification (NCBI taxonomy): domain Eukaryota; kingdom Metazoa; phylum Arthropoda; class Insecta; order Lepidoptera; family Noctuidae; genus Polymixis; species Polymixis lichenea. The sequence goes on from OX420938.1 coordinate 5,354,309, forward strand.
TGCCACGAACACTGGCGTAACTTGTTTCCACTTGTCTGTCGCACCCACATTACCCAAGCCATTTTACCGTGTTAGCAACTAATAATACCATTAAAAGTAGCCTTCCATATTCCAGGTAAGGATGTGTCCACACGGGATATCGTGTCGTCCATCATATCGGCGGCTAACCGCAAGATCCAACGCAAGCCGCGGTCGAAGCCCGACAAGAAGTCGGACGACAAGCGCTCGGACGTGTCGCCGGGCGGCTCCCCGCCCAGCTCGCCGCTAGCGTCGCCACCGCACCACCTCACCACGTCGCTGGCAGACTACGACGGACTCAACCATAAGTACGGCAGGACGCAGGATGGAAATAAGTGAGTAGTTTAAATTATACTGCTGGCTACTTTATTGCGCCACTTCTTCTTCCCAGCTAAAGCACTAGGAAGTGGTGAAGAGCGGGCGTTTTGGGGAAATGTCTTTTGTTATTTTGGTGTTAAATAACTGCTGATTCTCAGCCTAATAACTAACATTAAATAACTGACTTTTGATTATGATTATATTAATGCAACTCCTAAACTGATATTTCAAGTAGGGTTTTTGGTTTTATTTGACATATTCAAATCACATCAAGGACTTTTCTGCTATAAACATTATCATTTTATAATTTTTTTACAGAAAAACTTATATTCGGTTTTTTTTTGTCTAGAATTGAACTAGAGTCAATGCAAGCGCTGGGCCGCGGTCGTCAGGAACTCTCGCGGCACACTCACGCGCTCACCAACTTCTCCATAGATGGTGAGTTTACAGCACTTTCACATATTTCTGATTATTTCCCTGGAGTATAAATAAGCCAAGCTTTAGTCTCGGTTATTTATTTCGTAGAAGCACGTGCTAGCCTGGTTTATCTATACTCGATATATGCCTCAGCTAAGGATCTGGGAATGAAATGATATAATACTTTAAATTTATATTCGTGTACAATAAAGGTGTTCGCTATTTGCCCCACTAGGTGTCCAGTACTGACGTCAGAGAGTAGACACACCAATCCCTTTCTTTTGTCCACATTATAAGGTAGAGGAATGTGAGCGTGTGTGTTGCAATGTGTGCGTGTACGCGCCAGCTACGTTAACACACGATGCTACTTGTTCACATCTGTCACCACACGTTACCATGCGTTGCACTTACTAGGTACATCATAACCTGTGTCATACGCCAGCCAGTAAGTGGAACGTTGTCACAATAACGACGACTAGATGTGAATAACTGTAGTATCAAACTAACGCTTCCAGTCGGCGGCTGTTGACAGCACGGCTTTAATATGCTCGTGCATTAGTATAGCGGTAGGCCGGCGTGACCATCACCACCTCACCACTGTACATACCGACATCACTCATCCATCATCAGTTCATGGTCACCTAACACGCTTCCGTCTGTGCCTAACCCCCGCCCCCAGCCCGACGCGCACTAATCTGTAACGTGTTGTCGCAGGAACCGGTGACTTGGTGTCGTCTCTGACCAGCACGTTCGACCAGAAGTTGCGCACGCTCAACAACTCGTCGCCGCTCGACGACGGCAGCATACCGTACGCGGACGAGTGCGCGGACGAGACCGAGGAGGGCAAGTCCACCGCCAGCTCGCCCTCCTCGGGCAACAGCGAGCGCGACGAGCGACTGTCGCCCGCTGCGCGCGCGCACGAACTGAAGGCCGCCTGGCTCGCACGCGACCATCGCCACTCCTCCTCGTCCAGCGCCGACGAGCCCGAGCGCGTCTGGCGCCGCCCCAGGGACGACCCCGACGACTCCGAGAAGGAGAACTGCCCGCGGCGCGACGAGCCCGACGCGGCCGCGCCCGACGCGCCGTGCCCGCGCGACAACAAGCGCAACAGCGCCGCGCTGGACGCGCCGCCCGCGCGCGCCGCCGACGACGACGGCGCCAAGCTCAAGCGCTCCGAGTCGCTGCCGCGCGAGCCCGAGCGCGGCGCGCGCGTGCTCCGCTCCGAGTCGCTCAACTGCCGCGCCGCGCGCGCCGAGCCGCCGGCCGCGCGGCGCCGCGACCAGCAGGCCTGGCGCTCCACCAAGCTCAAGCGCAAGAACGGCATGCCGGAGCGCGGCATCAAGCGCCGCCACACGGTGGGCGGCACCAAGGACTTCGACAAGGACGGCTGGTCGGCGCGCCACACGCGCACGTCGTCGCCCGACCTGTCGTCGGACGTGACGTCGGACCTGGCGTCGGACCTGGCCGAGCTGGTGTCGGTGTGGCCGACGCCGCTGGTGCCGCCACCGCGCCCGCCGCTGGAGTCGCACGTGTGACGTCACACGTGCTCTGTCTAGACGCGCGCGTCGACAGACTCCCACGACACGTGCACGTGGCCGACGAGCAGTGAGTGCCGTCGCGGTGCAGTGGAACATTACGCTATCGAAGCGATGTCGAGTCCGACACAGTGGGCTCGACCGAACCTATGAACGACTATGAAAGTACACGTCTCTTTAGTTTACGACCCTTCCCGGTGCCTAGTAGTTCGAGTGGTGCTGACTTGATATAGTTTTCTTTTGTGCTGACGCAGAACGAACCTTCTTATGAATTAGTTTGAATTATAGCAAAACGAATATAGTATTCTACTATTCTAAATCGTCTAACAGAAGTCTGATTTACATTTACCCATTACCACGTCGATACTAACAGTTCGAAACTTCATTTCGAGAGAGGCTATTATTTGATTCGATTCAATTGACTGAATAGATTAGGTCACAAATATCTATCTATATTGTATAATATTACGAATGATTATAATACTCAGATTCGTTTACTTCTTAAAAAGCATGTTCAGAATTTAAAATTCCATGCATATTACAACAATATTAAACAATTTTATTATCTCTAAAAACCGAGGCGTAGCTTTTAGTAATTATATAATTATATCTATAAATAAATAAATACAAAACAAAAGTAATTCAAATAAATAAAAAAATCAGTAGTGCAATACATTTTTAAAGCGTGGATTAGATGGAAACTATCGGTAATACATGAATTAAATCTATTAGTGGAAGTCTTAACGAACTTAGCTCACTAAATAATGCCAAAGAATGATATGAAACTGACGTAGTAACAGAACGCATGCGCGGAGCGTATCAGAGTGAAGGAACGAATCGGTGAACGGAATGCAAGGATTAAGATGTTGTCGAGCAACGACACAACTGACCATATCGAGGAAACAATGTCGCACTTTACAATATGAAAATATTAGTAGGTACTGAAGAGTACCGCGGCCGAGAGCCTTCCACACATCTACATTATTTGTTTGTAGTGTAACTCCCTTTGTAGATAAACAACTACTATTTACGGAGTTGCTGTGGAACTAAGACGTTGAAGAGTGCAAAACAAATGCATAATACATAATATAAGTGCTACTAGTATGTAGTTAGAGCAGACAATGAAACTTTATTAGCTATGGTGCCCGCGGGCTTAATATTTAACTCGTATGATAAGTGATTGAATGTACCACCGGTACACGACATTCTGACCACACTACTGTAACAAACACCACTTAGTTGTAAGTCATATACATAAGGATTATTGTATGTAGGTTCTCCTGGAGTTTCGTAATAGTGATTATTAAAAGGATTAATGAAAATAAAATGCATACATCACCTACTTGCCTTCGCAATAGTTTTAGCTGATTCGAATTTTATGCACAATTCTCAATTATAATATTATAGATAACTTCTACGAATTAAAGTTACCTTGTGTCACCTTTTGACGACAAAACTATGTGAGTACGACGATGATTAATTAGATTATATTGTCAGAATTTTGTAGATTGTAAACGCTTTTATTTCATTTACAAAATATGAATGAGGTGTTTAAATTGTAAATAATGAATGCAATACCTATTATTATGTAATAATGTTAAAGATATTCACTATAATTGTAACAATAGTTATATGTACGTGTATGTGCCACACCGGCCAAGTTAACTGCGCGACTAACAGACGTCAGCACTACATTACAGTGATAATAATAAAAGTGATCCCTCTTAGCTTTGTAAAAATTGTACATTTCTTTTATGATTAATTTATATTAAATTTGTTATCGTAGCTTTGTTGAATGCAATTATTTTTTATTGTTTTGTTTATCAAAGAAGTATTTTAGGCTAAATTCAATTGTTATTTATTTGTGAGAGATGTAAAACGTGATTAGGCACAACTTCATTTTGGAAAAAAAAATGTAATTATTATTCTTGTAAATATTTTCGTCAGCAAAATGATGTTTTAGAATTTCGTTCTTTAACTTTTAAAATTTTATACCATCTTTTACGTTAAGACGATCTCAAGTTTGTTGAATGTTTGCAAAGCGTTCCTTTTAAAGTTTTATTTGTAAATATATCATTTAATGTAGGAACAGTGAATTTACTAATTTTACTGAATCATATTGTATGTAGACGGTAGGTTGCAGTAGTGAGCCGCTCGTTTCACGATAAAAGACATGTTTCAGCCGGGCCGGCTCGCCAGTGTCTGCTTGCAACAGATTTGTATTCAAATAATCTATTCATGTTCTTCGTGTAATCAGCTATGAAATTCAAATAAACACCTTTAAAGACATTTGCAAATATGGATGAATCCACATTTTCAATATTTGTCATTGTGTATATTTTGGAGCAATGAAAAATAAAATATTGAATCAATTTCAACCTGTTTTTTTTTTTGTTTTATATTTTGTCCTATTCACAAAGTGTTGAAAGAAGCCGTATGTCCCGAAACGAAAGAAGAAGAAAAAAAATATATAGGCACAGTCAGAAATAACACTTGGAGTTAATAATATTTCGTCAACTAGGTATCTCACTTCCGAAAACCGGTGGTCAATATTGCAATCCATAATAATAATACCAGCGGACTAGGCTAGTCCGCTGGTATTATTCATGCAAAGCTCTCTTCTCATAGATAGTGTCGTCTACCGCCCCTCGCCCCGCCATCCTTTTCCATGAAGCCTGTACATTTATTTGAATTAGGATAGGAGAGGATGGAATTTGAAATAAATCGTGCGATTATACTATACTGGATTCTGCCTGCTACTTCTGCTGCGATTGCCTGTTGTTAAATCATTGACCGAATTACTGCAGTTTACGTAGACGCGAACGCCGGCTCAGTACTAGAGTTTGCAAAGAGTGGTAAGACTAAATTCTGATGTGGGAAAGATGCACTTTGCGAGGCCCTCTGGGTCTGTATAGAATTTTTCGGAGAGGTCGGGTTTAGTGAAAGAGTCAAGATGGAACCCTTGTAGTTTCGCCACGTCCAACCGTCTGTCCGCAACTTCGGTCAGACACTCTTAGTACTCTTAGTACTAGAAAGCTCTCATTTGGCGTAGCTACATATTAGTCACGCCGACATAGTAAAAGGGTATAGTAAAATCTTGATTTTTTTTTCTTCTACACGTTAAGTGCAAAATAATTTTAATTTTGTATATTGAAGACATAGACTGCGAGCCGACTGCACTTCAATGGATCTATGAATGTAATATTAATAATTAGATTCTTATTGATTTTAGACGACGAGAGTCACTTGTGGCCCGCAGGGGCGGCCACCTCGATTTTACTCTGTCAGCAAAATCGCAGCAGTTTTAACTGGAATGCCTAAGCACAGTAGCCTAGCAACACGGTTATGATCCTATTATGTATGCAGTCAGTTAGGCTTCCCCTTCATCAATAGATCGTGCACGTTCAATAGATGGCAGCACAAATCGACACGAGAGCCACGGTTTGGCCAAAAAAAGAAACTGTTTAGACCTGTCATCGTGTTGCCGCCAATGTTTTAAGTTAATGTTTACATTTTATTTATATCGTTTCTAATTATTAAAATGATAAAATATGGGTTCCGGCCGATTAATAATGATCGTTAGCGTGGTCAAAATATGTCCAAAGGCCAAAAACTCTTCCGGGTCCGGGCATGTCTTAAATGTAGAAAAATTGTAGCTCAAATGACGATTTCTAACGTTTATGATGTCAAAATGACTGTAAAGTATTTTCTGAAGTAATTTTTCACGTAAATAATTTGTCTATATTATTATTTACGTTCATGTTTTACGTTCACGTGCATTCTTTTCAGCTTGATTGCAAAATAAATATTAGAAGAGCAAATTGCAAATGTAAGGCAGGCCTATCTGAAATCTCGATGATCTTGATGATCTAGTTTTCGCTATAGCACTATCTGGAGAATTTTTAAAGTAAATTAAAGCACTGCTGTGCCTACACGTTTACTTAGATTTGTTTTTATTGAATAGTACTACTACATACAAAACTCAGGTATTTTTACAAATAACATTATTGAGTAACTTCTAAATGTTTTGAAAGTCATACTTACACATGTTTTAACGGCATTTATCGACTTTTGTCGTATAACACGTAACCAAGGAAAGTAAGTAATATCCGTGGGAAAGTAATAGAACTTCATACCATTTGATTTATTTTGAGTTTTCTTTGAAGTGTTCGAGCATCCAGAAACACAACAATACATTTTTACTTAGTAATTATATATTATTCACATCTTTTAAGAGATTATTTTATTACGTGAAGTGTCAATTTCATGTAATGATTCCGAGAAAACTTCCGATTTGCGCCACTAGATGGCAGACCCTTCGTCATGTACTCTGTGCCTTCGTCGTGCACGTTCCCTATAGCGCAGTATGATTGAATCACCCATAATATCGCCAGACGGCACTTATTCAGTTTCAGTATAAAAGTTTACATCGCCGACAAAACAGATTATTGTCTATAGACTCATTTGTTGGCTTTATCATAACTGATGATTTCCGACTAACAGACCTCGCAAAAAATTGTAATATTTATCTTGTATGGTAACTTATCCTGAATCAGGTTAAAACTGTACGCTTGCTCTTAAGATTGCAGCACATAAGAGTGTTCCTTAACCCACCATTTACGCAAGCAGGTAAATTGGTAAAATTTTCCATTGTCCATGAATACTGCATAATTGTTTTTATTTTTACCGTGATTTGTGTAGAAATATTTCAAAAATATAATGATACGGCTAGTGTAAGAGGGCGAACTACACTGCGCGCGCTCTCCCTCAAACACCACTCGACGTCTCGCTATAGAGACCGCGTGAAGTGTAGTTCGCTTCATCGCGACAGTGTAGCCGTAGCATTTAATCCGTTTTTTGTACTTTAAGGTGAACCTAGTCCACATTTTTCCCATACAAACTTCGGGAGTGTATTTCTCCACTGTTCGACAATGTACATCAAAAATTAAACATGGTATGGTTTTGTCTCATTATTTTTATTGTCTGTACGGAAACAGAATACTAAAATAAAAAACCATTAAAAAGTTAGGAGCCAACAAAAATTAGTTTTTCTTGCTAATTTAACCTAATTTTGGGCGTGTTTAAGTAATAAAAGAAGTGTAAATCTGAAAAACCAAGTCGGTACCGACAAAGCTCAAATATCGAAAAGCTCAATAAACTTTATTGGTCATTGCTTTATGCAGTGGTTTTTTCATAAAACCCGATCTTCCGAAGGAAGTTTCTTAATTTTTTACCCGCCTGTGTTACTATAAATGATCCTGCATCTCACTCAATAACGTTATGGGTGTAGACTAGCGTCTAATAGCTCATCACTGATACTACCTCTGTCAGACACGATGCCTGGTGAGACAGCGTGCTTTTTAGCCAGACCCACCAGTGAGTTCGAGCCCGCGACTAGGTTCCCCTTAAGATTAAATGACTGCAGAGTGACTAAACGTTATGTAGGCTGATCTATAAGATTCCTAATTTTGTGTCTGGCCTAATGGTAGGGTGAAATAAGGAGTCAAATAAATAAACCAAATGCATTTTTGTGACATTTTATTAATATGTATTCAATCCATTTAATCATAACATAACTGTTTTTGTTAAGATATCAAAAATATAAAAATTTAAAGATTCTATCGGAAAATCAGAGAGTTAACTTGTACCCATCGAATTGTATAGTATATGGTTTCCAATTGTTCCTTTAACAAAAATAATCGAAATAATTTAATTAATTCGGTAAATTAATCCAATATACCTACATATTAATATTATAATTTTGTCAACTGTAGCCGGCCCTAGTGTGAGTTTCTTTTAACAATCTCGACTTAAAAAATCGAATCCAATCTAATCCTGGACCAATCGGAGCGTCGAACGCGATCGATGCGTAAAATCGAGATTGTAAAAAAAACTCACACGAGGGCCTCTGATTTAATACATATAAAGTGACTTAAAGCTACTCAATACTCGAGCCTCGATTATCTTAAGCATCACACACTTTGAACTTTTCAGTCATATCATGTCAATCTACGTTACCTACTTCATTAAATATTTACTTAACACTGACAACTAGGTCCAGGAGCGGTAGATTAGTACAATCATATGAAATAACAATTATGTATTTGAACTATCGATGCCAAAATGAGCCCCGAAACTACATCTCCCTTTTTACAAATCAAGGTTTTTATTTAATCAGGTTTAAACAACCAAGCCAGTTTTAAAAATTAAGAACCCATTAGGAATAGATATGCAGTTCTTTTTACAAAACTGACAATTTAATCCGGTGCTAAGTTGTCATTGTTGTATAAGAACTTTACCCAAATCGAATCAATTATGTTGGAAATGCAAAAACTGGCTCAGAGCTTTAGGCTGGAAATAAAGTTAAATCGCGTTTTGTAATAAGGTGGCATATGCTGAGGATCGCTTCTCAACATATTATGCCGTCTTATATAACAGGCGATATTCCCGTGTTCGCGCTCTAACCATCGGGGGAGCACGCTATAAACATCAGGTGACCGTAAAGTTCATAAATATATTCAATTTTGTCTTCCAAAGTTACTTCATGCTTTCTCCTGGCTGGTATCGAGAACTTAGTCTCACTATAGTGGAGTTTCCAAAACGAATATTAAGTATTTATTCATTTTTTTTAAATGTATGTCACTATTCGACCTAAATTGAATCCTATCTACATAGCTCTACAAATTAAATTGGTAATAGGGTATTTGCCAATTGAATAAAAACTATTTTAATTTGAGGATTGGTACTATATATTTAACAGAAAAATAAAAATAAAATTTATTTATATCCATTTTCTCAATTAAAACGATTAAAATAAATTTATTTTTCGTTGTTTTCAATTTACCGCCAAAATGCTTCTTACTATGACTTTTTATCAAGTGACATCGTGACGTCAGCTTAGTTTTAGAAGTATTTGTGCACAGAGGCACCGCACACCAGTAATACCACTTTCTATCCATTAGAAATCTTGTTAATTATAAACTCGATAATTCACTTGTTTACTTACTAACTACGTTAGTTTACACAAAGTTGACGTCACGTGGTCACGTGATAAAAATTCATCGTAAGAAGCGTTTTGGCGGTAAATTCAAAACAACGAAAAATACATTTGGTTTAAATCGTTTTTAATTGAGAAAATGAATACATATATCAATTTCCACTTTTTTTTTGTTACATATTTCGTCCCAATCTTCAAATTAGAATAGTTTTTAATAAATTGGAAAATACCCTATCTTATTTGAATCCCCATGTACATGTAAACTGACCACACTGGGAATTCGCAAAATGAAACCGTAAGATTTAGAACGCGGCTTAAAACAGTTGTTGAACGAATCTGGGAATTTGTAAACAAATGTATGAAAACGACAGCCTTTAAAGTGTGATCCCCTCATGTCTCAGATTTCTCGGATAGTATCTTAAAAATGAAGATTTTGTGATTACTGACAAAAAAGAGTAAATCTCTCTTTGAGGACTGAGGGACCACTTTAAGGGCTGTAGTTTTATATACATTTGTTTACAAATTTCCAGATTCGTTCTACAATTGTTTTAAGTCTGCTACTGAATCCTAGGATTTTTATTTTGCGGATTTCCAGCGTAGTCCCTTAGTTGACACGTACATGAATTCCCGGCATGATGACAAGCAGTTTTTAATGTGCTGAAATGTGAATAATTCTGTGTGAATCAATTCAAACGTAAATGCGAATACTAGTGAGCATTTTACGACCGACAATGCAGGGAAATCTAATTATTAATTATAAAAATACACATTAGAACAAAAAAAATAGCACTCTAATATTTTTGGCAGGCGAACCTAATTCGTTTCACCCTAGTAATAATTGTACTGATAATCGTTAATAATGACTATAAAAAATAAATATAAGAGATCGTTTAAATTTTGAGTCTTCTACCTAATGCCCGTACTTTTATACGCGTTCTTACTCTACTTGTGTGACGAGGAGACACAAATCTCTCAAAAAACTTAGGGAGCCCACACCTAAATATCGTAAGGACTACATCGTGCCAAAATACATTTTTATACGTTCCTAGAACGGAGGGGTGAGCTAGCTCAGTCCGTGGCGTCTATTGTGTTAAAATCTCACCGTGAAAACTTGGGTGAAGTGAGCTGTCATTCCACCTGTTGCTAGGGATTGACACTATTGACAGGGGACAGGGATGAGACCGACTGGGGACAGGGATGCGACCGCCCGGGCTGGCCTGGGACAGGAACGCGACCAGCCGGGATGGCCGAGGACTGGGATGCGACTAGCCAGGCCAGGCCCTCGACAGCAGGGGCCGCGCCCACTGGGCCACTCACTACGACTATTGACGCGAACTCGGCTCTGGGGGGCTGTCTCGATGTAGTCAGCAAATTCAGTGTTAATGTGCTCGTCTCCCACTTTGGTTGATGCAATAGGTGGCTTTGGTGTTCATTGACCTCTACATAATATCTCTTAGTAGTGTGAACGTACCGTTTTTCATTAATCCGAAAAAATGTTGACGAAACCTTATTTCTGTTTTAAAACTAGAATCTATAGATAAATGTAGGTTATCAATGACAGCTATAGCCACCATACATTACATCTTTGTATATCAGAGGTTTGGGAGATATTCATTGTGCCAGCGACGTCGGCTCGTTTTATATTTCGCGGTGAGCTGTAGGATTAACCCTCGTAGCGTTTTAACGCGATGATTTTGTATCACGTACTGGATTTTCAACGTACTGCTTCTTAGCACAAAGAGTTAAAATCCAACCGTGTAATATTTTGATACGCAGGGATGCACTATGTTGTATTCTAAATGCTCTGCTGAACAACGAAAATTGAAAATTCAGTGCACAATAAAAATCGGGCGTGCGAACCTGAGCTTAGTGCATATTATCGCTGTATTCAGTCGGCACAGCACGTGTATCGGTACTACTTGCGGCGGCGCCGGGGGCCGCAACGCGCGCGCGGTCGGCGCCGTCAGTTGGCGTGCTTGGGGCCCGGCAGCGCCGTGGGGGCCGCGGCGGCCGCGCCCAGGCCAGCGGGGGCCGCGCCCGGGGCCCGCGCCTCCACGGGCGGCGTGGCTGGCGGCGACTGGCGCCATCCCTCCTCCGACGTGTCGTCCACAGGCTCGTACTCAAAATCTTCAAAGTTCAGGCTGCCTAGGAGCATGTTGAATAGCGATGCCTGGAAATATATATTTCTAGTTAGATGCTGCTTTATATGAGCCGGTATAGAGAGAATAGAAAAACGACTTATTCTATGTACTACTTCGTATGTGTTCTATTTCAGAATTAGTGAATTTTATCCAAACGAGAAATTTAATTTTCTACTCAATACTACAAAAAAATAAAACAAAATACTCAAAAACTATAAAAAATAAGGGCTGCTTTTTATATAGTCGTATAACTTTTATCTGAAGAATAAATCTGACAATTTGATATATTGTCTCAGAAGTTGTCAAACCGCAATATTTACTCCTCAGATAAAAAAAAATCTGAATATTGAAAAATCAGCCCTAAAACGATTGAAAATTTTATGTTGTGCCGCCTTTTGAGACCTTTATAGACGAAAGGAAAAAAGAAGTCTAATATCAAAATAATAACAAAAATAAAGAACTTAGTCTGAAATGACGTTTAATTTATTTAATATCTAAGACAAAACAAAATTGCTTGACATGAATAGGCCATATTTTTACTGCAGTAATATCTCCTTCGGCCCAACTATTTCGGCAACATTTTGTACCCAAAAATGATCAGAAAAAGAAATCTAGTTGAAAGTCGCTTCGTCTAAGCAATGCTTAGTAGACGATGCAAGAAATTTAGCAATTGTATTTATCGACATACTTTCTTATAAAATGACTCTTATGGCAACGCATTTAGGTTCATAATTCAGCTTATTATACAGTCGTGTTTTTTACTTTACTTAACATTACCACACTAACACTAGTGTGGTAATGTTAAGTAAAAAACACAAGTGTAAACATTTCCGTTGTATGGTTGTCTACATCACCTGGGGAAGAAGAGCAATAAGTAGATTTGACCGCGCCGAAACTACTAATCGAGGCACTAAACGCGATTGATAGCCTTTTGCCACAAAATCCTAGAGAGAAATATTTAACGGCCTTCGAAACTTTCTTACAGTGGAAAAACAGCAAAAATGCCCGGTCATTTTCGGAGAACGTATTTTTGGCTTACATCAATGAACAGGCAAATGAATACAAGCCCAGCTCGGTTTGGTGTCTCTATTCCATGTTAAGACCAAAAATGTATTGTTATCAAAACCTAATGCATACCTTACGGCATTTCTAATGAGACGCTCGGACGCAAATATAAAGTAGATATTGCCTGTAACCAACCAACTTTGAAAAGTTTTTAAAGAAAGATCAGTTGAACTTTATAAATCTAAATGTAATTTCTATAATTACGCTATGTAGCATCTAGAAGTTCTTGCAACTATTTGATCTCACTGCAGGTTGCCTTAATATTCAATGTTACTGGTGCTTGTAGACGTAGTCAGGAGCGTAATGATATTACAACAAAGGATGTAGAAACCCACAGTGAAATGCTTCTCGTAAAAATTACCAATACTAAAAACAAGAATCCACGCTATTTTACAATCCATGGCCCGTTTTATGATATAGTAAAAAATATCAAGTTCTCCTTTAAACTAATTCAAAAACGCTCAAGAGAAATTCCAAGTTTTTATATTTGCCCCAGGCTGATTCTTACACTGGGCACAGTTTTAGATTAACTTTAAAGCGTCGTGGCGGATGGCGATCTGACACAGTGGTTGAATCTTATATCGAAAATTCTATTCATAACAAGGCAAACATGAATGCTAAAATAACACGTGCAATTATTTCGTAGCCACAGACGAAGAAGAAGACTTCTTCGGCTGTGGCGCTCAGATGCGTGATGTGTGCGGCTCAGAGCAAGAGCTCTGAGCCGCGACAATATTCTTCTCGTCACACGGGCTATTTAGTGCCTACTACTCCTACTAATAAGCTTTTTAATTTACATTCATCCTACTCGTATGAAAATATTTGATCATCGCTGATATTTACCCACGAAAATGAAAATAACGAAATTATTAAGCTAGAGGGCAAACTTGCCTCGTGTAAATGTGCCTTTAGTGTGTACTGGCGTCAAGTTAGCGTAAAATAAAATGCAAAAAAAAAAACAATATTACATTAAACACATCGTTATTTACGTTGTTTGAGATGGCGCGTTCCAGCTCGTCCTGGTCGATCTGCAAGTTGGCGTCCGGCCTCAGCGCCGCCATGGCCGCCCTGCTCGGGCGCTCGATGCCCAGGGCCTCGTAGTCTAGGCGCACTGGAATGTGAGATCACAACATTGTTTTATTCTTCCTTTTTCTGGCAAAAGGACTGTGGATAAATGAAATGTATGTACAGTTGTGGTCATATAATTAAGAACGATTTGAAGTTTTTGAAATTTGTTTCTAAATCATGTCATGTGTAGTTATGTGTTCCTTCTTAGAAGTAACTAGTTATGTTATGAAATAGCCACATGAATAGAGCAAACGGGATTAGGAACATAGAATAAAATCGCGAAGTATTATTTTTACAAATTTTATTTATTCTCTCAAGTGACAAATTCAAATAGTAAATCAAGCTAGACAAATAATTAAGGACGATTTATTAAACTGCTCGAGAGTTGTTCTTTATGAAACTTAGACAAAATAAATCACATTAATGTAAAGTGCGTAAAGAAAAAAGCAATTTTATATATTTTAAACTAAAATTAATAGTAAGTAGCATGTCTACGATCTTTAATTACTGCTTTACACCGGCGAGGCATTGATGAGTTCCATTCTTCAAAGAAAACGTCGTACAGCTTTTTCACACAATTAAGAATGCTGAATAGTTTTTTTTTTTTTTTATTCAAATTTAAATAGAGAACACTCTGTGGCTCTGTGGTTGTAGGTTATCATTCGTATAAGCGCGGCCGTTCCACGACGTGTCCTGTATTGTCTCGAGGCGCGGAAAAACATGTTTGGGAAAAACTTTTCTCTTCGAGAGGATGAGCAATTAATCAATTAGATTGATCAGAAACTTATGTTATTTCATTTAAATAATCCGGAGTATAAAAAGTCAATAATACTTACCGTAGTATCAAACATAACTTTTCTTCTGGGCATATTACTTGTTTGCGTGTTTTAGGTTTTATATCTTCTTATATTAAAGATAGAACGAAATTAAACTGTTTTTTATCAGGCAAAACTTCCGAAACTTTTCCTGATCAGATTTCAACAGTCTGACGCGAGCGATAGACGCGCACCATGGAAACGGTACGGTCGTCGGCTAGGCGTGTCTAACGCGCGCGCCGTTCGCATAGCATGGCCACGCGCGTCTACGCTTCGGCCGCTAGTCTCGGAAGTCTGCCATAAGCGTCTTACGCTCGCGCTTCTGCTGTTTTATAATGTGTTAGATAATATGTGTGTGTGTGTGTGTGTTTTAACCTGCATGCAGTTAGGCTAGAAGCCGACCGAGACAAGGTAGATGATGATGACGAGTCTGTGAGCGTGTGAAATCATACCTACAGGTGGCGGCTGGCGAGTTTGCCGCTCTGCCGTACTACAGCATACTACTATATACTAGTGTGTAGTCATACGTACAGTTTTCGGGGTTTCTAAGGTCGACTCTTTGCAGCTGGCCCGGCGACAGCGGCGGCTGGCTCGGCGACTGCGCTGGCTGGCTCGACGACAGCACTTGCTGGCTCGACGACAGCGCTGGCTGGCTCGGCGACAGCGGTGGCAGGTTCGGTGATAGCGGTGGCTGGGCTGGCGACAGCGGCGGCTGGCGGCGAGAGCGCGGCGCTGCGGGCGAGGTTGCCGCTCTGCCGCGCGAGCGACCTGCAGCCGCATTGCGACGTGCGCCTGACTCGGTGCTTCGTAGGCTACTGGTCCAGTGACGTTTGCTAGCTGCAAATGTTACGTATATTTGTAGAGGTTACGAGACGTTGGTCCAACACAACACTACGCTAATCGCCATTATAAATGATCTGGTTCTAAGATTGAGTGCTCCATCTCGACGGACTTGGCACACACAGTTATTCGATATACCGCGCAATGGTACAAACTATGCTCAAAATTCTCTAAAAAAAAAATGTGCCATATAAACTATGGCACATTTTTTCTACAGTTTGCCATGAATTCAATAAAGCATGTCCTGTAAAAAAAGTTACAATCACTCCTTAACCAAAATTTAGCGAATTGGCCACAGCTGGCATTAGGAAAAGCAGAGATATCTTATATAATTTGTACCACGAAAAATCATGGACTCTGATCAGGCCCTTCATAATTATGTAAGAAACTATTCTAAGATATTCAAAAGAGTCTGCGCTCAAGCTAAATCTAAATTAATAAATAACAAAATTAATATTTCTAAAAATAAAATAAAAGCTGTGTGGCAGGTAATTAACAAAGAAACTGGAAACACAACAGCGAGATCAGAATGAGCTCTAAAATTTTATAATGAAACCATTTCAGATAAGTTAAAAGTTGCTGAGACTCTAGAAAGTTCATTACCAACATCCCAATAGAGGTTACGAAATCTCTCCCCTCATCATCTGTATTAGCTGAATCTCTTCTTAAAGTAAACTTCAGTAAAGATATTCCAAATTTTCAATTCAAACCCATTTCTATTGCCACTATTAAAACAGCATTTAAAAGTCTTAATATAAAAAACACTGAAGACTTATGGGGGATTTCCGTTAAGGTTCTTGAAGATATCATTGAGACAATTGCCCTTGTCCTAACAGGCATATTTAATCAATATTTAGACAGCGGTACGTTTCCTGACTTAATGAAACATAGTAAAGTAGTACCAATTTTCAAATCGGGTAGTAAGAGTGATCCCTGTAATTATAGACCTATATCTGTGCTTCCAGCAATGAGCAAAATTTATGGAAATATCATGCTAGACCTAATGTTGTCACATTTTAACGCAAATGGGATTTTACATAGTCGACAGTTTGGTTTCACCAAAGGTAGGTCGACGACTGACGCGGGAGTAAAACTCATCAGTCACATTTTGGAATTCTGGGAGAATTCCCAGGATGCAATTTTAATTTTCTGTGACTGCTATAAGAAACAAAGTCAATGAGTTTTACATAGTTAAAAAACAAGTACCCACTCTGAGAACATTATTAGTAGACCTCCGGGAATCAATTCAATTTTCTGGTTGTACGGAAACACTGAGGCAGATATTATTTAGAAATGGGTTTGAATTTAAGAAAAATAGAAACGAGAGATCTCTTCTTATTGAACGCCATGATATAGCCGCTTGGAGACACAAATATTTGAGAACAATTGCTCTGAAGCGTAATGAAAACAGGCCACTTACATATTTAGAATGAAACTTTAAAGTCAACAAATCGTGGCAAGGGCCTTCAGTGAGTGGTGTTACAGACAAGATTTCCATGGGAAAAAGGTTTATAGTGGTCCATGTAGGTTCTGAACATGGTTTCATACCAAATGCTTTCTTGACATTTAGTACAAAATCTAAGCTGGCTGATTACCATCATGACATGAACGCCTCAAATTTTATGAAATGGCTGCAAGAAAAGCTGATACCAAATTTATCACAAAATAATGTGGTAATAATGGATAATGCTAGTTACCACGTCAAGCAAATCAACAAGCCACCCTCGATTCAAAACCGAAAAATTGAAATTCAAAACTGGTTGGCAATTAATAGAATTCCTTATGAAGACTGTTACTCAAAGGCTGAGCTCCTTTGCCTGGTAAATGAGAACAAACCCATACCCCAGTATGAAGCAGAAGAGCTTCTTAAACAACATGGCCATGAAGTTTTAAAACTACCTCCATATCATTGTGATCTAAACCCGATTGAGATGATATGGAGTTTAGCTAAACGCAGAATCGCAAGCAAAAATATAGGAGTACCAGCTAAAGAAATGGAAAAACTAATTACAGAATCATTTTCTAGTATTTCTCCAAATGAGTGGAAAAAATGTACAGACCATGTCGTTCGTGTTGAAAATGAGTACAAAAAGAAAGACAGAATACTAGAAAATGAAATAGAACCGTTTATTAACCTAGACGATGACAGTGACAGTGATGATGACAGTGACGATTCCTTTGGTGACATTGAATTCCTCGAATCAGACTTCGATTATGATTCGTAACTTTTTGAATATTGTTCTGTATTAAACGTCATATTTGTAAAAAAATCTGTGTTATTATTTTTGTAATCCATTTTCCTAGGTTTTCTGCTATGGAAATCTTCATAGAAGAAAATATAGTACCTATTAATGCATAGAATTAGGATACGTACCTAATCAAATGTTCTTAAAAATATGACCTACTTATCATTATTGTGTAATATTAATTTCTATGCGACTTGTAACAACCAAAAGATCATAAACGCTTATCTACATAATTTTTTGCATTATGATGTCCTATTGTTCTGTAATAAACAAAATTAAATATTCTGTACGTATAAAAATATTCAAGTATCAAATACATTTTATCCTAGTTGATCTGGGGATACACGACCTAATTTTTTAAAATTTGCCGCCCTTTTTCACTCTCAGCTTTCAATAGACAGACTCTATTTCGGAAACTGTATTTCTAGGAATTACTTTAGATTCAAAATTGTAATGGGGTGCCCACATTATAGCTCTATGAAGTAGATTAAACTCAGCTGCTTACGCAGTAAGAACAATAAGGCAGTTGACTGATGTAGCCACAGCTAGGTTAGTATACTTTGCTTATTTTCACAGAATTATGTCTTATGGAGTTCTGCTGTGGGGATCGGCAGCCGACGTAGATTCAGTTTTCATTTTACAAAAGAAGGCAATCCACGCAATCTATAAAATGGGACCTCGCGAGTCTCTTAGAAACAAATTCAACGAAATTGATATACTAACTTTGCCTTCTCTTTATATCCTAGAAAATATCTTGTATGTTCGCAAAAACTTAGGTCTTTTCAAAAAAAGATGCGACTTCCATAATCTAAATACACGCAGTAAAGATGAAATTGTGATTCCAAAATTTAGATTAACTAAAACTAGCAAGTCATTTGTAATAAACAGTATCCGCTTCTATAACAAGTTGCCAAAGTCGACGAAGTGACAGAACTTAGCGATGGATAGTTTAAAAGTCACATCAAACGTGTCCTTATCAAAAAAGCATATTATAAGATAAAAGGCTACGTTGAGGACAGGGAAGTTTGGCATTAATTCCTTCTGCACATGTGGCTTCCCTGGTGCCTCATTAACAGCATAACTGTGTGAGAGTCTATTAACTGCTCCCAAATTACAATGTTAATTTTTATTCTTTTTATTTTTTACACTTTCCGACATATTCTCGTCATTATTTGACACTATACATCACTTTTAATATCGACTATTTATTAGTGATTCTCATGGAAATCATGTCCAATTGGTTTAAATAGATTGATCTTACTTATGTAGATTCTTTTACATATTGTGAATAGGAGAACATTGTAGGCCTTACAGACTGTAGATTTATAGACGATTTTCTATTCTTTATTTTCATTCCTCTAAGTACCTGGTACTTATTGACAGGCGTGCACTGTCCTCCCATACCTATTATCACTGTAATTTGAAAACATTGTAAAACCCAATTATTTTTAAAAGAATAACCGTGGTGTTTCTTGCCGGCTCTTCTCCATCGGAAGCGACAAATTTAAACCGTGCACCTAGCTTCTGACGTTATAAAATATTTTGATTTTTTTGATATCATTGGTAGGATATTAAGAAATTTTAACAATAAATTCTCTCATCTTGACATATTTAACACCAAAAAAGGTGTATTCAGGAAACTTTTAGTGACTTCTGTATGCAACGAATTGACTAATAATTCTAAATATAACTGAATAAAGGAATCCGTGACCATACACCATTAAAACTCCTCACACACACTCCTACACACCCACCCACACTGCACACTTAGATATGCTTAGAAGGTGCTAGCATGACATCCTGTTTGTTTCTGATGCATATCTATATATATAAGTGTAGTTATTATATTGTAAATCCGTAATTGGCTGTAAGATTAGTTTATTTATCCTTCGTAAAATTGTTAAAGAGCTGTGGATTTTGTGAATAAATGTTGTTTATTTCTCCTCACAATGACAAACTTATTCTAGGTTTCACATATTCAGTATTTGTTTTCTTAGCAATGTGAGGAGCTGGTGTCTGAGTTAGGCGAAATGCCTGTATTACAAATCACCAGGTCCCCACCCCACGGAAGAACAGAAAGTTTTACTTAACAAAATATGATATTATAATACAGTGTTATAAGTAAATAAGGAGATTTAAGACTAAAAACATGTAATAACAATTTGGGGGTAGAAGCTAAAAAGAAACTATCCACAAAAAGTTAATCAAGGCGCCTGTGTCGTGTGTATAATGCTAATGTGTAGTGTTGAGTGTCAGGTGTAGTATGCCGATGTGTAAGTGAGAGGGTTTTGGTACAAGTTATAAACTTATATCGTACTAATTTAATTTGAATGAAGTAGACTTTCTGAAAAATTATAATCCAATTTTTTTAACCAGTCCGAAACCACAGACTTACATTTGGTCTTTGGCAAGGGATATAGCGTTAAGGCTCGGTTTACCTTATTGTATAGATTTGAACCCTGGTAGCAGAAAAAACGATGTGCAAACTTAGTTTTGAATGACGATGAATAACAGACTATATGTTTGCGACGTTTGTTTCTGATTCTTTCTGGTTCAAAAGTTGTTAGGGCATGTTGTTTCATAACCGTTCTCAAGATGAATAGCTGTCTCACAGTAAGTACCTCCCATTTCGAGTAGAGGTCAGTAGTTGGGTGATAAAAAGGTAGGAACAAACTAACCTTTAGGAGTGCTCTTTGTGCTCTCTCAACTTTTAAGAATTGAGTTTTATATGCGCCATCCCATGTGGTGATACAGTATTCAAGCTGAGACTGACAGAGAGCATAGTAGACCGACTTTATAACAGATTTAGGTGCAGTGTTTCTTAAGGCTTTAAATATTACTATAAGTCTACGCACTCTCGCTGAAAGAAGATCAACATGTTCATGAAATTTAAGATTTCTGTCAATAATGACTCCTAAGTACTTTGTTGATTCAGTGTTTTTTAGGTTAGGACACTTACAATATGTGTCATTTGCATTTGGGCACGAATGGGAGACAATACTCAAAGAGTGATCCGGTTTGTCATTAGGTTGAATGGAAAACGTGATGAAGGTCGTTTTTTCTGCATTTAATGTAAGTAAATTCTTATTTAACCAACCAGTCACAGTGTTCATGCCTATCTGAGCTTTGGCAAAAACTTCATGCCAGGAGCTCCCACTGAAAAGTAAGGCCGTATCATCGGCAAACGCAACAGTTTTCGAATCCGGAAACATTAACTGACATATATCATTTATATAAACTAGAAACAGTGTCGGTCCAAGAATACTGCCCTGTGGAACTCCAAAAGTCACCGGGACCTCATCACTAGTTATGTTACCGATTTTAACACACTGTGTTCTATCGGTTAAGTAGTCTTTAAAAAGCTTTAATTGTAGATCCCGGATACCCAGGCTTTCGAGTTTTGTTAACAGAATAGGGACAGAGACTGTGTCAAAGGCCTTTGCTAAATCTAAAAATATTCCAATCGTTTTCCTCTTTGAATCTATGTTGTTAACTATATAATTTGTTAGTTCTGACACAGCGTCAGCGGTGGATCTCTTGGCTCTGAAACCAAATTGTGCTTGTGAGAGGAGATTTTGACTTTCCAAGTAGTTAACAAGTCTTTTGTTAATGATGCGCTCTAAAATTTTTGATAAGGTAGGGAGAATTGAAATTGGCCTATAATTATTGACACAGTCTCTGTCACCACTCTTATGTATCGGGTGAACTCTTGACTTCTTATAGATCTTCGGAAATATGCCGGTTGTGAGCGACAAATTACATACGTATGTTATAGGTATTGTTAGAATATCCATATTAGATTTCAGGATGTCACTAGATATCAAATCAAGGCCCACCGAGCAATCACTCTTTAACCCGGTTATTAAAGACCTAACCTCATCTTCATCCGTAGGGAGCAGACAAAAAGAATGGCAAATCAATAAAAAATAAAAATAAAATAATTAGGTATATGTAATTATGATTTATTTTATTAATTACATATAATTTGAATTTTCTGTAGTAAATAAACGCAAAGTAATCAGTCAATATCTGCGTTTTGATCTAAAGTACGATGTAGATGAGGAATAAAGTCGGACCGAGAACACTACCCTGTGGGACTCCAAATATCGTATTTTTTGACACCTGATGTTCTCACCCACTTTCACACACTGGTGTCTATTAGTAAGTTAGGTTTTACACCAATCTAGTGACAGTCCTCTGATCCCAATGACCCTTCCACCGTTTCAATACCCATACCACTTAAGAAACCAGTTTCTTAAGTGGTATGGGTATTGCAACGGTGTCAAATACGTTGGCAAGATCTAAAAATACTCTGAACAAATTTTTATTATTGTCTAGATAAGATGTTACTAGTTTGGTCAGGAGGCTTACTGCATCTTCAGTAGATATTCCACTCCTGAAACCAAACTGTTTAGTGGAGATCAGCTTGTTCGAGCCTATGAAAGAAAGTAAGCGTATGTTCATCATCTTTTCCAGAATTTTGGAGAAGATTCTGCGAACTACATAAATATGCCTACATCGTTATTGATATAGGCATATTTATGTAGTTCGCAGGGTTTTGTTTTGATCCATTCTTGTGTATAGGGGTAACTCTGGCTTCTTTCCACGTTTCGAGGAATACATCTTTACATAGATTAAGGTTGATGATGTAGGTTAGAGAAGTTAAAATTTCACTTCTTATCTCTTTCACAATTTTTGGTGTAAGACCATCAACGCCAGCAATAAAGTCTTATCAATTTTATGAAAAATCAAAACTGCTGAACGAAGCGACGGAGTAAAGACTAGAATCCTAAGTGCAGCGAGGGTAGACTATTCTATCCATTGATACCATTTATTATTTAAAAAAGAAGATCGCTTACTTGGTCTAGATTGTGGAGGTGGGGTAAATCCATTAATGCGCATCAGATTCATCAGTAACACGTCCGCATGATTAGCACTAGACCGCGACGGGTCGTAGTCATGTCTCGGCGAGGAACCATCTGTCCCGGCCGGTCGGGACGCTGTCAGACAGGCGAGGCGTCGGAAAATATCCGGCCTGGATCCCGTCCCGTCGCTTACTGCTTCTATGTCGTTCTCACCTGGAGATAAATATGTATCAATATTGATGTTACTTTTTACTGAAGTTCCAGCGCTTTACATAGCTTCAAATACGCAAATACAAAGCCACAATGTGTGCAAATAACCAGAAGGCTAATTCTCGTACTCAGAAAAGGTTCAAATTCATGTCGCAATCTCACCTCTACGATAATAAATGTCAGAAACTTCTGATTGAGAATGAGATTAGAACGAGAATGTTGTTAAAAATATGGGATTTGCTCCTCAGATTTAGTTGCCAACCCGACTTGCATAGCGTTGAAATGTTTGAAGATATGTCGGGCGCCGGCTAAATAGGCTGGACCCCACCTGATCACACCTCACCGCGCCCTTACTCAGCAGTGTATATTGAGCGAAAGCAAATACCGTCAGTAAGCTGCGTCAAAAATAATAAATTAAGGCGATCCCGTGGTCTCATTATTATATACTGTAGTTTTGTAGCTACACATTGCAAGAGAAAACATATTGCACGATAGTTGTCTTTGGCTGAAAGCGAATATTGTATGCTTAGTCCGCACTGGCCATACGGCCAGCGGGAGGCGCGGTGGATTTTTTAATGTGATCAAGTGGGGTTCAACCCAACACTGACGCTACTTACTGCGGCCGTGCTGCGTGTTCTTGTTAAATCAAAAGCTCGACGGCGTTTCATCCTTTATTATTATTATTTAATTAAGTTTCGCGGCGGCCATTAACGTTCTTACTCATAACAGTGACAAGATCTACCGACGACGTCTTGAAAATTGTGTACTTGAGGAATTTTCGGGAGAGGACAGGTAGGATGCGGTGCAGACGCACGCGAGGCGGCTATGTAGCGTGCGGGGCGTGCGGGGCGCGCGCTGCGGGCGAGGCGCGCGGGCCGGCGCGGGCGTAGGGCGCGGCGCGCGCGCGGGCCGCGCCCAGGCCGCACCACGAGCAGGCCGACGAGCCCGACGTGCCCTCTGCCCCAGGACCAGGGTTAGGAAGCGGCGGGGGGGAGGTGCGGCCCGGGGGCCATGGCACGACCCTACCGGGGCCAATACGCTCAGGCTACCTTACAACTCTTCAAACAGTGCTTGGCAAAATTACATTAATATTCTTGTTGTTTAAAATGACTAGTACTCTAATCAGTGTAAGGATTCTCAGTTGACTAAGAAAATATCATGCGCAAAGGTGTAATAAAATAGAACGTTACCTGACACAGTTTCGTCGTCAACATCGTTCTCTTCGTTAGAGTTGTCGTCCAGATGATGGGGACTATTTTCATCAGCGAACACGTCTAGTTCGCTGAACATCAAGTCCTGAAATACATATTTAAAATCTTCAACTGCACTCTTGAATTTGTTGGTAGCGAAATAAGTTCAAATAAAATTTCGATATGGCGGCCATCCAGTACAATGATTTATTGTTATGGATGTAATTATCATGATATTCTTGTGAATGTTATTGATGCCTAAAATACAGTCAATTTAGAAATCGATGTGATGGCCATGAATTTTTCTATGCCATATTCATCATGTGCAACATTTTTAACCAACTTCCAAAAGGAGGAGGTTCTCAATTCGTCGGAACCTTTTCTTTTTTTTTTTATGTATGTTCCCCGATTACTCGAAGATGGCTGGACCGATTTGGATATTTTTTTTTTGTTTGAAAGGGGATACTTCCCAGGTGGTCCCATGATCATCAAGTCAGGATCTGATGATGGGATCCTGGAGAAATAGAGAGAACTCTTCAAATTTAATAGGCACACTTGAAGCAATTTGTGTAGTTTTTGGAAGAGTACTTTCTCGGAGTGGTTCCATTTCAATTTGGTGAAGATCCGATGAAGAACTTCGGAGATAGGCAACGGAACTCTTCAATAAATGATAGCAAATGGACAGCGATTGCTGAAATCTCATGTCTGTCAATTGTTTACACCAGTTAATAACATAACATCACGACGGTACGCTGTGAAGGGGTAAGCACATGTGAACCACTAAAAAGTGAAAAATAACTTTAATTTCGGAAGGCGGTGACAAAAAATTTAAATACATATCCAAAGTCACCGACTTTTGCAAGACGTACATGACATGTAAGATGCTAAGACATCGTCTTAGCATCGGCGACACTAACCAAAAGGGCGGCTACATACAATATGTAACAAAAACCCTGTTGTTCCTTTTAGGGCCGTATACACTTACCCACAAGCACTACATTGATGAAGTTATAATTTAAAAAATAAGCATTGGCTAGTCGAGAGTTCAATATCAAATGACTATTAAAATCGACACATTCAAAAAAATGTTTACAGTATCTGATTCTACAAGTATCCTTATTTCGCACAATAGACTACGAGCTCGGCGGCTTTCTTTGATGTAATCAAAATCAGTTAATTTGTTACAAAATTCATATGTCAATATTTATTTTCATTATTTTTGTTGAACAGTTTTTACAAATGTCTTGCTTTATTACGTATGTACACCGATTCTGAACACCTGGGTAGAAGGAACAACAGGGTTTTTGTTACATATTGTATAAGCTTTTTTTACAAGAGCCTCTTGAAAGATCCGGAAAATGCTCATAAGACTTGTCTTCCTCCGCTATCGTAATTTTTGTAATAATCTTCTTAAAAACTCAGAGAAGACTATGAAACCTCCGAATTTCATAGGCAGTGCCGGCAAGTTTTAGGATGGAGCGAGATCCAATAATGGCGTCTCCGAAGATGTCATTGGGCGCTCCCCTTGCTTGCCCCTAATGTATACCAGGAGTGCGTGCACGCGCTAGCCTGGAACTGGGAAGATCTTGACACGAATTAAGTCTATGTTTAATGTTTCGATTGAAAACAGCCATGCTCGTGGCACTGCACGGCGACCGACGGCAACGCAAAACTGCCGAAGTAACTGACGTGGGGATAATGCACCACTCGCACAGTCCACATGCGCTCTTCTAAACAAATAAGGCTATATGTGCGTATAGCTTTATTGAGAGGAAATTTTCTTGACCACTGAGGCACATGAGCAAAGAAACGGAACAGAGACTAAGCTTGTAAGGAGCGCAAAATTGTTACCCTTTCTGGTAGGGTTGACTCAGGTGGATAAAATGAAATAAACTAAAAGATTGTATTTTTCTAATATTTAGGTATGCTATAGTAAAATGTTACTGAGGGTGCCTCCAGGGGCTTGGCGCCTGGAGCTGCCGCTCCGTTTGCCATATGGTAGGGCCGGCCCCGTTCAGAGGAATGACCCGAAACACACATGGCGGCTTATCAAGTGACAAACTTGAATAAGGCTAGCAAAGCACCTGCCTCCAAGCACGTAAAATGCTGCGACCACCCCAATGAATCAGTTAACGAGGTAAATCAATATTTCAGCAGAAATTTAGCCTCTAGAATCCACCAACATATTCGACCCTTAGCAGTATCAGATATTTAACCTGAATCTGTAGCACGAAACCCTGGCATACCGTCCCCTTCGGAATCTATGGTTATCTATGGCGTGGATGATGCAGAAATCAACAAAATCATCCTACACCTGAAAGACGTGTGCTGTGTTGTGTCGGTTGTGACGGTATTTGGCCTCCGTTATTAGGGCCACTAGGCACTCTGTGATACCCACGCATGTCCACATTTTTAACCTGTGTCTTTGTGTAGGTGTAGCGTTTAAAACCGCTATAATTCACCCAATATTCAAAACTGGAGACAGGAGCACTGGCCCTCCTAACTATAGACCTATATCTTTACTTCCAAAAATTTTGAAAAGGTGCTTAAAGTTAGACCTGTAAACTATCTCACAAAAAAAAATTGTGGCTTCAAACCAG
Organism: Polymixis lichenea; assembly: GCA_949091785.1. Taxonomy (NCBI): domain Eukaryota; kingdom Metazoa; phylum Arthropoda; class Insecta; order Lepidoptera; family Noctuidae; genus Polymixis; species Polymixis lichenea. Next base: position 5,380,634 of record OX420938.1, read on the forward strand.
TTTGGCTTCAGAATTAGAAAATAAACAGAGGACGCCGTTCAGGAACTGACAGACATAATAATCGGTCACTTGAACAATTAACAAAAAGCTGTTGGTATCTTCCTAGACTTATCCAAAGCCTTCGACACCGTCTCTATCCCCAAGTCGCTGTCCAAGCTGGAAAGCATTGGAATTTGTGGTATAGCTCATGTCATTTTCCGGAGCTACCTGACAGACCGCCACTAGGTAGTTAAAATAGAAAGCTCTACTAGCAAAGATAGTTATTTTTGGTGTCCCGTCAGGGAAGTGTTCTTGGTCCAACTCTGTTCCACATTTACGTGAACGAACTGTGCCCTAACTCTAAAATAGTTACATACGCAGCTGACACAGCTCTTGTAATTCGTGAATTACAAGAGCTGTGTCAGACCAATCAGACCAAATCATTCAGATCAGACGAATCTTTACCGTGGTAAAGATTGGCCTGATACTTTATGTAAAGCGGAAATCGCCCTCAGTATGGTCATGAAATAGTTAAACACAAACCTCCTCATGTTCAAGATCAGTACGACAAAGTTTATTTCCTTCACCCCAGGCATTAGAAGCCAGCCCCCCATTTCCTTGGAAATTAAAGCTCACGAGTGCACAATCACCAACTCTTCCACTTGTTATTGTACTCCCATCGAGGCAACCGACAACATACGATATCTCGCAGTAATCATTGACAATCATTTATAATAGAAAAGCAGATCAACACTACGGTGACACGAGTGCGAAGACTAAGTTACATTTTTTTAAACTTAGGGCGGTTGCTGACTTCAAATGCCTGATAACTGTCTACCTTGCTCTCGCTTAATCAGTCCTTGAGCATAGTGTTCTCAAACGAACCATGCTGCGACTGGAAAGGCGCAGAGGACCGTGCTAAAGGTCCTTTCTAAGAAAACAATCATTTATCCGACACTTGACCTTAACTTATTATGCAAAGTTCACATGGTGAGGTAGCTCTTCGCACTTTATTGCATTGAAAAAACACAAGCAAGTACCCTTCGATCCAACCTATAGTACAGACCGGGCACAATTTTGCAGACCCCGACAGAGTCTGCAAAATTGTGCCCAGTATAGCACTTGGGTTCATTAGCTCCAAGATCTCCAACAAAGTGAACAAAAGAATCGACATTTACCGGTTACCTCGTCAGGTCTTAAAATTTAAGTTGGCAGACTGGTTGAAATCGCTCTCATATGATGCAACTGAATAAATCGCGAAATCTTAAAACTTACCTGGACCAAGCACTCACTCATACCCTTACTCTCACACACCCCCACTCACACACCCTTACTCACACATACCCACACTACCACTACCCGTTTTTCTTTTGTATATTTTTATTCTTATTCATTTTTACGATCTTTATTTTACCTAACTGTAACCATGTGTTTCAATATGTTCAGACGGGCGTTGATAGCTGCGACACAGTTTTTTAATTTTGTAGCTATCATCGTTTCCATTGTAATTTATGTCAATATGTTTTTGTTCCTAAATAAAAAACCTTTTCCTTTTTTTTTTTTTTACAAATGTCAAATTTCTATGAATATAAGGTAACGTATGAAACGAACTCACGCCAGTATCACTGCTACTCTCCGAGGCAGCATGTAGCGGGTGTTGTGGGCCGGGTTCAGACGAGTCCAGTTTACCACCTGCGTTCAGTTCAGGTGACGAGATCGACGAACATAGCACTACGTTCGCTACTGTCGGGTTACTTGCGTCGGTCACCGGACTGCTTGATACTGCTGTAGGTTAAAATAAATAAACGAATACATACATTTTTTCAAAGAGAATGACCGAACGCCTCGTCCGCATTGAAAAAAAAAAGAGAAACAAAATCAATTTTGAGAAAGAAATCCATTTTTAGTTAAAACTCACGAAATATCACTTGTGCCAGATGGACAAACATACATCAATTTGTCATATAAATTAATAGTGTCCTATCCTACGGCGCTGTATTTCTGATAGATTGTGCTAACTCAGAATAATTTTTGCAGATAAAGTTTTGTCTCATCATTTATTTACGATATTATAGTGTTACTGTTACATTTCACGAACGCGCGTCTATAATTCTAATTTATACCTTACAAGACGTGCATCCGATTGGATTTCCCATGGACAAATGTCGAACTTTTCATACAAACTTACATCCTCTATTGAACCTTTTCAGACCTGAAGTTTTAAATATGTTTCCTTAGTCTTCAATTTATAAAGACGCCTAGACTCAGCGATTTAAGATTTTTATTAAATAGATTACAATGACATACGAGTTACATGAAGCTCGCTCGTGTTTTGCATTAATTTTAAACAGTTACCGGTAAGACTGGACTCCTTGGCGGGCACATGATGCTTGTCAGGCCTCAGCTCGCCCGGCCGCTTGTTGGCGAGCTTGCTGGGCACGCGGCTCGGCGAGTTGGCCGCGCTCAGCAAGGTATGTAGGCTCACTAGCGCCATGTTTTCAGTGCACGCTACGTGGAGCGAGTTTGCGGAGCTGATATATGATAAAAAAAGAACATTTAATTATAGTTCCAAATTTGCAGGTCTTATAATATATAATAATAAACGTTTGCGTTGAGCTGTGCCAGAGACCATAAATCAGCGAGTCGTAACATACGTTATAAAGTGAGCAAAAGACATTACAATAATTTACTCCTCCAAAAACCAAAAGATTAGCATTCATGAAAGATACACCTCTGAAAGACACATACATAAACCTTTTACAAAATATCTATATAACCGTATACTGATACGTGTATACTGATGTTAGTTTTTGTAATATATAAAATTGTCGGAAATAAAGTACATAGTTTCATAAATTCTGTTCTGGAGTTCTGGAGTTCTGGACTTTGCACCTGCGTCTTGTAATATTTCGTTATATTTATTCCCAAAAATCAAAGTGACACTTCGTCGCATTGACATTTAAACCCTGAAGACGCAGTGACTGCATTCGAAAGGATTGTGTTAGAGAACTCCAGCAGGCTTAGCATGAGCTTTCTATTTCTAGGAAGAACAGACACAGCTCTTTATACAAAGTCACATTTCGTTTCACTATTTTTGACATCTCACCGTAGAAAACCTTTCACAATGAGTCAATTTGTCTTTTGTTTCTAACGATCTTTATATAGGTCCTTTTATAAGGACACTATTTCAGAAGAAAGTTTTCTTCCCAAACTGTCAAAATCACACTGGCAACAAACTTTCTACTCGACGGCCACAGAGTGTATACGGTTATCTAAAAAATCATTTTTCATTTTGAACACATAACTGTGATAACTAATACAAGAACAAAGCTATTTTCTTCATTATTCACATAATTTATTTAAATAATATATTATAAAGTACAAAATACTATATTGTAATATTTTTCGTTCAAGAATACGGTACTTCGACACTTTTAGAAAAAATGTTGTAGTTGTCTCTAAATACGTGACTTAATATTGCAAAAATTGAGAATCAAACAAAAAAAAATCCTATGCAAAACGAGGGATTCAGAGTCGAATTACATGTGTAAAAGAGGGAATTTCGTAAACAGTGCAAATGACTCTTTGGGGCCATTCAAGTATTACGTAAGCATTACAGGAGGGCGTGGGGGTCTTTGCTTTGCTTATTTATGATGATACGGGGGATGCGGGAGTCTGGATGGTGATTACGTCAGCAGTATTAATTTTTTTACTTTTTGGATTTTCTACATAGTCGATTTTGTCGATATTCCAAAATCAGACAAAAGTGAGCAGACACACAACATTGAGCAGCAAACGTCATCGAAGCAATGTCATCGAAGACTTAGAGTTATGGATTCGTGTGTCATGGACTGAAGACTGTTAATTTGAATGAATATACCAACATTTGAAAAGAAGTTTGTTTTGTTCGTTAATACGAGGTGCATTCAATAAGTACCTAGCCTCATCGCCAGAGGGCGCTGTAGTTTCAAAAGAGTTTTACCACAGTGTAGCACATTCTTTTTTAATTCTTTTTTCAAATTTTCATTCCAATCCCTTCATTTGTTTTAATTTGACAACTTATGGAAGCGAACGTGTCGATCGGTTTTACAAAAATGGAAAAAGAGCAATATCGTTCGGTGATTCGATTCCTATTTTTGGAAGGGAAAACGCGCATCGAAATCAAAGAGCGCTTGGATGCTGTGTACGGTGACTCTTCTCCATCGATGGCCACCGTCAAGAATTGGTTCAACGAGTTTGCACGTGGCCGTACGTCGGTTTTTGATGAACCACGTCCAGGTGCACCGAAAACAGCTGCTACGGAGGAAAACATTAAAAAAATCCATGATCTCGTATTGGCAGATCGCCGATTGAAGGTTCGGGAGCTAGCTGAGACTGTAGGCATTTCAGAAGGAACAGTGCATCATATTCTTCACGAGGAACTCGGCATGAGAAAGCTGTCGGCGCGATGGGTGCCGCGTTTACTCACACCAGAAAACAAGCGCAACCGTGAGACCACATCGGAGACGTGTTTGGCGCTGTTTAAGCGGAATCCAGCGGAGTTTTTGCGTCGTTTTGTGACCGTCGATGAAACCTGGATCCACTGGTACACACCAGAGACCAAGGAGCAATCAAAACAATGGATCCAGACCGGGGAACGTGCTCCAAAGAAGGCGAAAACTGTAAAATCGGCCGGAAAAGTTATGGCCACCGTTTTCTGGGATTCACAAGGTGTGATCTACATCGATTACCTCGAGAAGGGTAAAACAATTACAGGGCTTTACTATGCCGATTTATTGGGCCGATTCGACGCCGAATTAAAGAAAAAACGACCCCATCTGGCGAAGAAAAAAGTGCTCTTTCACCACGACAACGCACCGGTTCACACGTCTGCCGTTGCCATAGCCAAATTGGTCGAATTACGCTACGAATTGCTGCCCCATCCACCGTATTCGCCAGATTTGGCCCCTTGTGACTTCTTTCTGTTTCCTAATCTGAAAAAATCACTCGCCGGGAATAGATATGGATCGAATGAGGAGGTCATCGCCGCCACGGAGGCCTATTTTGCAGAGTTTGACAAAAACTATTTTTCGGACGGATTAAAAAAGTTGGAGCATCGCTGGGCTAAGTGTATCGAACTAAAAGGAGACTATGTTGAAAAATAAATTCCCACTTTTCCAAAATTTTTGTTTACTTTTTGTAGGCTAAGTATTTATTGAATGACCCTCGTATATAAAGATTATAATAACTGAATACCATCTCAATAAAAATTTGCTTAAGTAAATATTATATGCGTTAAAGTCCTCTATTCCAAGCCTATTCCTTATTTCTAGACTTATATAACTGCTGCTTGTGAATCAATTAATAAACCAGAACAGATTGAAAAATGCATCGAGCGTGGGAGGGGGAGGGGTAAGAGCTTTGCTTACTATTGCTGAGTAGGGGGAGGGGGGCGTTTAATAATTGCAAAAAATCTGCTTACGTAATACTTGAATGACCCCTTTCCGCTTTGCTGCCGTCGTACTGTCTAAACGGAACATAATTTTTGTCTATTCTTCCGTCGAGAAACCGGTAATCGTGCTTTCAATGATAGCGTTTTTTTTTTTTTTTTGGGTGGGAAATCATCAAATAACTTCTCCCGCTCTGGGCGGAGCGGGAGGGCGTGTCAGACTTTTACTGACTAAAACTCACCCGTGTTCCCTCAGTTGCCTGTGTGCCAGGGGCCGCGGTATCTCTTTTGAACAACCCGCACCCCTGGCAGTTCAATGATAGCGTTACGTACACCTTCGGTAAGTGACACATGATTATTTACCGACATGCACGCGAACAAAGTCACAGGCACAGCTAGTGCTGTAATAAATACGTACCGTGAAGTGGAGGGCAGGTTGTAGCCGGCATCCAGCGCATGCGTGACGGGCGCCAGTGCGGGCGCCAGGGCGGACGCCACGCCGGCCGCGCGCCGCTCCAGCGGCGGGTAGTCGCCGTAGCCGAAGGCGCCCGCCGCCGCGCTGGACACGTCGTTGTTGCGCGACTCGTCCGCGCACATGCCCGTGTTCAGGATTGAACCTGCGTAAGCGCCGCGGGCTGAGCACAAGCGTGCAACGTCATTAACATATAGAGCTAGATTATATACACCGTGACATTTTAGTCGTCTTACAAAGGTGGTCCACTCAATGTATCAGTCATAAAATACCTATAGGCGCGATTAAAACATTGTTACCATTAATTAGGATAACAGGTACAAAGAAAAATAAATAATGCTCTAGAATTATGAAACACCCTCCCTGTTATTAATGTTTACGTATCAAACGGTAGAAGATATCTACCTACCTACCATTACATTCTATCATTAATTCCACCTCCATAAAAGGGTGTTTCAAACTACGTCTTGCGTCTTAGTGAATGATATTTGAATTTTTTGAACTATGCAAATGTTCAAAAATATCATTTTTTTTAAATAAATGAATAGTAGTCATTGAATACATGAAGTGGGCTGCCGTTGTAAGACGACTAAAATGTCACGGTGTATAATTAGAGAATTATGATCTGCTGGTAGAAAAAAAAACTTATAGTCATAGGTGTTATTATAGTTCCCAGTTCTATCGGTACTATCGTCACCGACAGATCGACCAGTCATATATCGATTGTATTGACAGTTGACTATACAGGGTTATTTAAATTGGCAAGCTAAACTCCGCAGTCAGTCAAACATTTAAACACGATAAAACATTAGAAAACAGTTTTCCGCAACTCTAACTTCAAGTAACAACAAAAAAAAACGTATAATCTTTTTACTTTTATTATATCGTGGTTAGATGTCGATATCCACACATGCATATCTAAATACACATACAGGATAAGTTTTTATCCAGTGCGCAAACTGTAACCATGAATTCAGCGTATCATTCTAGACCCCCCAGCGCAGAATTTTTTCGCCGGTATTTAAAAAAGAAATCAGCTGTTCCATACATTTTGACCGCGTAGTTATTACACTTTTCTATGAAACTGCTGATTTTTTTTTTTGTAAAACCCACGAAAAATGCCTGCGCTGGAGGGTCTAGAATGATATGCTGAATTCATGGTTACAGTTTGCGCACTGGATAAAAACTTACCTTGTATACACATAAATATCCAAAATTTTACCTAACTAAAAAATGTAAACTAACCTACATAAGTACCAAACTATCAGAGAGAATCAAAAATAAAAACCACAGTAAATAATTGTCCAATAAATTAAAATATATTTTGAACAGCGAGCGCAATCCGAATTTAAATTCAAATATAGAAACGGATTGTTTCTATATTTGAATTTAAATTCGGACAAGGCGAGAAATTCAATAAATAAGGTAGGTATAGTCCTATAGTCGCAGGACCTGTTTGTTGACTCGGATAGTCGGATTCAATAAGATGTCCAAAAAAACTATTAAAATTACTTTACAAAAAGTAACCCTTATTAGAAAACAATGCTTATTGTATTTAATGCTTAAAACAATTTAATTAAAATTTCCTAGTATCGATTTCTGACATTCGTCATTTACTCGAGTCAATCGAAATAAATAAAAACTCCATTACACATTTAACAGTAGCTATAGAATTTCTGTTCACTCGCAACACTTAAATCAGAATAGCATTAAAAATTATTCCACACAAAAAACGATTCAAAAAGATTTCTTTAAAATAAAAATATCTACCAACCTGGACTAGTAATTCTCTGGCTACTGATAATATTATGTGGCACGCTGAACTTCCACTGGTTGCCGAAGACGACAGAATCGCTGAGACTGTTTCCATCGACAGGGTTGTTTTGCGAGGGATTGTCCGTGTCGTTGCTACCAGCGTTGGATTGCGTTGAAGTGTTTGAGCCATTCTGTGCGTGGGTCGCCGCCATCGAGTTGCGTGACATCTCGAGGGAAAGACGCTGCGGAAAACGGAATCTGCTCGTTAAGGTTGTTGATTAAATTGGCTAATGGGTTGAAAATATCGAATTGAAATAAATGAGGTGCTGTTTTTTTTTTGCCTATATTGTGTCTTTGTTGGGCAAAGGCCTTCCCATTTTCATGCCCATGTTGGCCCTGCAAACTTTATCAGATCGTCATGGTGACGGTGATAACCTTCCTCAGGCGTCCACTTAGTGACGATCTTTGCCCATCGCGCAGGGTGCATTTGCGCGATGTGTCCGGCCCACTTCCACTTCAGCCTGACTAGTTTTTCTCCAATATCCGCTACTAAGTCCGGGAGAGTTGAGTGAGGTTTTGATTATCTGATCAAATAAGAACATAAGACCATCAGACATTGCAGAGAATTTTGTGATGATGACATTCATTACGCATGACACCCATAGAGCTGTACTACGTCGATGCTCGTACAGCTTATTTTCTATTCAATTTCGGTAGAAAAACTCTTCTCTTCTCGGTCTGCAGCAAGTCAAAAACACCAATTTATAGATCCAGAGTTAGTAAAGAATAAAGTTACCTCTTTGAGATCATTAATCTGCAGGACGTGTTGGTTCTGCATGGTGACGAGCTGGTTGATGTACCATTGCTGGTCGCGGCATCGCTGGTAGAACGTCGGCGGACGCACTTGGAATCTTTTACGTGAAACAAATACAAACATATAAGACTAAAATAAGAGCATATAGTTATGTAGAAATAAAAGCGTCTGTGTCATTTCAGTTTCAAGTGTCTAGAATACATTAATGGATAATTGGTAGAATATCTAAACCTGCAAGAATTCTGCTACTGCTATCAAGTTTAATTTGTGTTAGTTGGTTTCCGCAGGTAATCTCGCATCAAGGCCACTTTGCTGTAGGAAACGTCTACAGCAAGTTGCCTTGATGCGAGTCGGTTTTGGACGTCAACTTGCGCATAGCGACAATAGTTTTTATGCAGGAGTATGTTTGGAAAGTTTGAGAATCAAGATGTTTTTTTTTTCGGATAAGTATTCTCTCTTTTTGTTCTAAAAATATTGTAACAAGTAAAACAGAATCCATCCATACCTTAGTATAAGAGTATCCTCCGGGTCGAGATACCCCTCACTAGCCAGCAGATCGAGCCTGAAGAATCGGTTGTATCCCCAACACTCTCCCACTTCGAAGTCAGAAGCAAACTCCCGTACTATGTTCTTTGAAGGGTCGCGCGTCACTTGGTGCAACATCTCCACACGATACTCGTATCTGAGACATATTGAGTGTAACAGGGTTCTGCTCAAGAGTTTATGCAAGATTTTGTTGAATAACTATGTGTGAATAAGAGTGTTTTTGCTTTAAGCGTATGGGCAGAGAAGGCGTTAACGTCAAACTATGTGTATGTAAATACTTACGCTACGACTGCGTCGCATAGACTTCGTTTTCGAAAATACTATGTGTTTAGTACGCAGTGTGTACGTTCGACGAACGTCTTCCCCACACAAATGTTTTGATTACTATTTTATTTATCATATTAATTATGATGATGATGATAGAGTTATCCATAGCAAATTTTATTCCTATACACTTGTCAACTTACATATTCACTGCATCATCTACTATACAGTCAGGCGCGGTCGCAGCCAAAGACTTTGGGGGGGGGTCACAGACAAAGACTACCCACATATTAATAAGAAAATGTATTATATTTTGGAAAAATTACTATTTTATACTTTACGTTTACGGCTTTGGGGGCCGTCATGACCCCTAGGACCCCCCCTCGGACCGCGCCTGTATACAGTAGTTGAATTCACGGAGTAAAGATAATGCTTAGAGATTTTGTAAAAGCTAATTTGGGATAATCCGCTTTTAGTTTATTTGTCTTTTTTATTCTTTGTGTTTAATATATTGTGTTTCTTTATTTATGTACTGATTTGGTGAAGAATGAATCATATGTAAATAAAGTTCTGTTTATGAACGCAGTTTGAATTATTTATGGTCACCCTACACAGAAAATTCTTTAGGAATTTTAAAATTATTAATATCTTTTGAAATACTGAATGTAGAGGAATTTTGATTACGCCAATATTTAGTAGAAATTTCTACTAAATATTGCCATAATCAAACTTCGATTTGATCAATTACTTTAGTAGCTACGTACATTTGTTTTTATAGACCGTCAGGATTGAGGAGCCACCTTCAACGTCCTGTAACTTTTGAAGGGTTTTACTACAAATTCCAGGATCGCGACTACAAATTTGGCTAATTTACTACTAAATAATACCAAAAATCTATTTTAATTGCTTCATCAGTTTCCGAGAAACAGCGCGAGGAAATTTATGGATTTTTCAGATAAATCAAAGCATTGTAGCTACCTCAAATTCAGCCGTACAAACCCTATTTTTTTTGTACAAATTAAGCATAATCACTACTAATTCCTACCAAAGTTTTAGCAATATCCATTGGCTAGTTTTCGAGTTCTGAGGTGGCTCCTCAATCCAGACGTCTGAATTGAGGGGCCACCTTCAACGTTCTGTAACTTTTGAAGGGTTTTACTACAAATTCCAGGATCGGGGCTACAAATTTGGCAAATTTACTACTAAATATTGGTAGTACCCTCGTTTAAATCTGAGACATGGCTCCTCAATCCATACGGACACGATTTTACTTTGTAGTGACGTAAGTATCTCACACTAGATGTCACTAAGTGCAGGATGCAACAGGGTCGTACTCAGAATTTTCGTACCAGGGAGTAAATTACTTACTCCGTTTTTTTATATTCATTTTGCGAACCAACTTGATATGTATTTTTTAAATTGAAATAGAGATATTAATTTTTGTAATACATTGCTGTCTTAGATTATCTTCGGAAAGAAATCTAGAACATACATCATTTAAAATTTAAATAAATAAACTAGATAGGCTTTAAGTACTTTTAATTAAGTAAACAACAACTACCATACAGTATGGCAGTCGTTCTATAGTTTCCCTCCGTGAGACAACTAGTATGCACCATAATAGTTGTCTCACGGAGGGAAAGTACTTTAAATAAATTATTTTAGATAGAATATTTAATTTGAGTATTTCCATTTATGAGACAGCCGCGGGTTATTCGGTACAATAATTGGATTCTAATTACGGCCCTGTGTTTTTGTTACTTGACAGGACAAACGCCAACAATACACTACTTAATGACGCCGCCACGCCTACTTAATGACGTCAGGACCTAGTCGAGAATCACAGTGCACAGTTGTTTAAGCCGTCTCCTCTTTGTATTGACTCCGTCGTTGAATTTGTCTCTAAATTGTTTAAGTAATGCTAACAATGGCCAGGACAGATTTACGTAAGTACAGAGGCCAGCACATCATTCATGTTCACTTGGGAAAATTTGACAGTTTGGGGTAGCTTGATGGCTGTACAAGTAAGGCCACAAATAGACGATCTGAATTAGCTACAGTGCAAAAATATTTTTTTTTTAATAAGCAAACGAATGGTTTGATTCGTATTGTCAAGTTTTAATATAACTGCAATGTAGGATAGACGATCTCAATTAGCTCTAGCGCAAAAATAAAATAAAAAAATAAGCAAACGAATGGTTTGATTCGTATTTTCGAGTTTTAATACAACAATGTACGAAACAATTTCTGTTACAGTTTTATTTATTTTATTATTCAGGTTGAGTGTGATTGTTTAACGGGAACTGATAGAACAGATGCGATAACAAAAAACTTTGTCGCAGGCGTTTAGAAATAGTGTTTGAGCTAAAAGATCAGTCATTTAAGATACATGACAGGCGAATAGACCATCTTGTTAACCGACTGATTAAAATTACAGGTCTTCGTACAACCTAATGAATCTTCAAGAGAACTATTATGTTCCTATTGATTGAAATATTTATGGTTTCTCTATTTACCTGCTTTTTTTATGAGTAAGTAGGCTATTGTCTTATTCTAAACGGGAGCGACAATGTTTTGTGAAGACACTGGTGCCGATTCTCTTGTCACAAAATTCTCTAAACTAAACTAAAAATCACTAAAATTTAGTTTATTCCTGTCAAACGACGATTTCCCATTCTGAAATTGACTAAAGTGACACAACTTATCTATATTTTAGTTTGACAGCACTAAGATTGTACTGAGTTTTTAATTTAGTGAAAATGGTAATTTTGCTATTCTGTTGTTGTCAAATTCATTATTCTATTCAATATAAAATTTTGATTGTCTAACTAAATCTGACTATTTTTAATCGCGATTAAAAAGGTGTGGAATAAAATTAGTTGTCAAGAACTAAAATTCACACTGACACCTCGACTTCGGGCGCAAATACAGTACTGTATCTTTTTTTTCTTTTCTTTTGCTTATATCTCGAAATTGGTGTGTCCTATCGTAAAAATAATGAAAATTTCGACCCCCTTTATGTAACCCCATACACCTCTAAAACTCAACATGTAGGTAATAATTTTTCATATTTTCGATACAAAAAGTAAAAAAATCCATTTAAAACACGTTGAGGCTGCCCCCCCCCCCGCGCGATTCCGGCTCTAAAAAAAATCACGGGGTAGGGCAAACGTGGAGTCGCGTTTGTCAAATTCGATTTTAGTTGTGTCAAAATTATTTTTAAATTTAGAGATCTTTTTTTGCAGAATAGCTTTAAGATTCTCATAGCCAAAAGTAAGGAATTCTAGTGATAGTTTAGTTAGTTTAGTTCGGTGTACAACAGAATCGGCACCACTGTCTATGTACAAGGAGTATTTTTAATTGACAAGTGATAATTTAACATAGTCTGACAGTTTCAAGTGTTCCAATTGGGATCTTGAATACAGTGCGGTTTTATGTGGATTTATGTGTTTGGTTATCAGATTAAAATCTCATCCAAAGTGATGGTTTTATCAAAAATGTCAATGTATCACTTATTATCGCATTGAAGAGCATACAGGAGAGACGTAAGGCACGATTATACTAAAGTGACATGAACGTGGCGAATCTTTTAAGAACTAAATTAAAAAACTTGATACAGAGACAAAACACTCAAGTTTTCCTAAAACATTTGACTCTTCATCCCAAAAAGGAGGTGGGCACCTTTTTAGGAAAGGTCATGTACAGCGGTACACTACAATAGGCTAATTTATGTGCATATTAAAAAGGCTTATCATAAGCCACTGAACAGAACATTTCTTGTCATATTATATTATTTGTCAAGTGAGATTTAGTGATCGGCTGAAAGAAAAAAAGATTTTCCGAAAGTATATTCTTTCATTGCCGGCAATGAACAATTACTTTAAATCTTAGGGCAGATGGTGCCCTTGAGCTTCTTCACATTGATATTCAACCTTCAAGGCTTTCCTGCAGGCTTAGCATGACGCTTTATATTTCTACTCTACATTCATCTACATTTCTCGGTACAAAACTGTCAACTGTCTACACGGAAACATCATTTTTAGGATTCCGTACGTCCGAATAAAAAAACGGAACCCTTATAGGATCACTCGTGTGTCCGTCTGTCCGTCCGTCACAGTCAATTATCTCCGAATCTACTAGACCGATTATGTTGAAATTTGGTACACATATCAATTTCTGTGACCCAAACGCAGAGGTGTGACGTGAATAGAAGAAATCTGTACATGGGGTCACTTTTGGGGGCAAGATGGAAAAGTAATAAAAAAAATTGCAAACTGCATCGTGTGACATATCAAATGAAAACGAAAATTGACCATTCCCCTTATCTCCGAAACTACTAAAACTAAAATTTTGAAAAAAATACAGAAATTAGTTTTTTTTTTCTACTTAGTCATAGATTTTTTACTTATAGATTATGGGAAAACCTATAAGAAGTCCATGATATTCAAATAACATGGTAAATCACTCAATATTGTGCGTACCAACTTACATTTGCAGTTGTAATGTGAGAGAACATATTTTTCTACTCCAATGTTAAGTTTTATTAAATCGGTTTTTCAGATAATAGTACGGAACCCTTCATGCGCGAGTCCGACTCGCACTTGGCCGGTTTTGTCTACTCTTCCGTCGACAAAACGCTTCTCTACGGTTCTCCTGCTAAGCCTGCTGTTGGATAACTGTCTCTACTCTTTATTATTATTATTAAAAGCCTGTGATGTCCCACCACATGGCAAAGGCCTTTCTACCCTCCTGCCACTTCTCTCTGTTTAAAGCTGCTAAGGACCAGTTCTTGTTGAAGAAGTCCAGCTCATCCCGCTATCTTCGTCTGGGCCTACCGCGATGTCGCTTGCCATTAAGAGGGACCCATTGGGTCGTCTGACATGCGGCAGATGTATCCAGGCCAATTCCATTTTAGTCTGGCAGGTTTCAGCAGCTACTCATTGGATGATTTATAATAATTGGATGATTTATAATAGTCTTTAATGCTCTAAAAATATGTCTATGGTGTTGTATTGTTTCCCGTGTTTATTTGACTTTCAATTTCTGATTACTGTTTTTCGTTTAGATTGGTATTAATTTATTGACCTATGATTTATTATTTTATGTTTGCATTTATTGGTATTTTATCTATGTATTATTTTTTAATTTTAATTGAATTGCATGTATTCTTATATAATATTATATAATACTGTTGTTAATGTTTCATGCTGGATTAAATACGAACGCAACGCGAATTGTTACTGAATAAATAAATTGAATTGAAATGGCGCCTTAGATACCAACAGCATGCTTGCAGCTACATAGCGACGACCACAGCCCACACTTACCTCTTGCCTAGTCCTAAGTGAGCAAAGCAGCTTGCAATGACGAAACACAAGTTATTCCACTATCACTTACAAGTTCAGGGTACAAAGTTATCATGGTGGGGTTGTGCGTAAAATTAAGTATTCAGGTTACTGTTTCACCAGTTTTAAGCTAGGATGTGCCAATGTTTTGTGTTCTACAACATTTTTTAATCAATAAAAATGGAACAGAAAAGATTTTGTGACTGTATCATGTGCCAAAATGTGCAAAAATTATAAGGGCAAATATGATCGAAATTTAGTGATGTCTGCATTTGGATGCTGAAATCTATACTAATATAATAAATCTGTTAGAGTTTGTTTGTTTGTTTGGACGCGCTAACCACTTAACATTACGCTACGACCCTTATGAGCCGAGCAAAAAGACAAAAAGTCAGAAAGAACTCTAAGCGAAAAACGAAGTAACGGGCGGGCGATGCGACGCGGTGGGTCGTGGCACCAAGAAATTTCACGCGGTCGAAGTCGCGTGCAGAAGCTAGTACGTTACATTTGTGGTGAAACAGACCCACAAAAATACGAAGAGAAATCACATTTGGATATTGACTTGGTATAAATACAAACATCTGCCTAGCCTTTTCCCAACATGTTGGGGTCAGCTTCCAGTATAACCGGATGCAGCTAAATACCAGTATTTTACATGGAGCTGCTGCCTATCTGATCTCCACAACCCAGTTACTGGGTAACACGATACCCTTTGGTAAGACTGGTTGTCAGATTTTCGGGTTTCTGACGACCCGTAATGATTGTCAATGAGAGCCGGGACCAACGGCTTAACGTGCTTTCCGAGGCACGGTGGGATCTTGGTATGTAAAGATGGTCACCCATTCACGGACCAATCGCGTCAAGCCTAGCTTAACCCTATCGACCTGTGCGGCTGTTACTTAGCCACAACCCAATTACAAAAATTTTAACAACTTACTTGGAAGTCTCCGGCAGTCCTGCACTAAGTTCAAGAAAGACGGAAAGATAATTGCCGCGGACTACTCCGTTACCGTCGGGGTACACCTTCAGGCGCCAGCAGAGCCCGTTGACGTGCAGTGGTGACGAGTACACCGGCGCAGCGGCGTGTTGCAGTTGGGCGAAGTTCGCGAGGAAAAACGTGCTGCAGTCGTAGCTCGGGACGATTTCACTGAGGAACAGGGATTCGTATGAACTGGCAATTCTTATAAATATACAGGAAGATTTTTTAGGACGGGACTTTAAGGCGAAAATCGGAACAGATAATTGGTATAAGTATAGGAAGCTTCTAGGATCAACGGTGGCCTTTAGCAAAGCAATTTAGTCTAATAAAACTAAATGCTTTTGTAGGGCAGACATTGGTCTAAGGAAATTAAATCACACAGGGACACGCAAAGCTCTTCCAATCGTTATACGAAGTTGCGCAAAGACCAAGTGTGTCGCATGAATGTCAGAATAGTCTGGTCTTTTTAGGGTTCCGTATTCAACAAGGAACTCCTATAGTTTCGCCATGTGCGTCCGTTCGTCCGTCCATATGTCCGCAAATTAGCTCAGATGCTCTTAGTACTAGAAAGCTGTCATTAAGCACAGTTATACATATTAGTCTCGTCGACAAAGTGGTAAAATAAAATCATGAAAAAAAGTTGGGTACCTCCTCTCCTCTACAATGTACACACCCACACATCCCAAACTTCAAAAACTTCTGGTAAACGAATTGTCGTTAAGTGGTAAACGAATTGTCGTTTAGTACTTAATATTTGATACTACTTGATACACTACTTGGTAAACAACAGTGACAGGAAGTATTATAGGAGAGCGGAGCAATGAAGACTCGCACGGGCGGGCGAGGCGAGCGACGGGCTGGGTCGGAGAGCAAGAAATTTGACGCGTCTTATAGGTCCTGAACCTAGTTCAGACTCCAGCTCTCACAAAAGTTCTAGAATAAGGCAGAATTGGATAAATAAATAGCTGTAATCATTTATATATAGCAAGCTTTATATAAGAAAAAATACATAAACTATACATTATTATTAATGTTATCGCTTGCCTGTGAAAATCGGCCGGTACGGGAGCAGTCACGAAGCTAGCCATCGGTTTCTTACGAACTTGGTGGATCATTTTCGATATTTCACCACTCTTGGATATCAATTCGGACCTGCAAACATTGAGATATTTAAAAAAAAACCTGTAAGATTTCATATCAGTAATTTAATAAGAGAAATTCATTTTATTGTTGTTTACGACTTTAATCGTGTTGGATTGGGATTTCGCTCGGGGGCCCTTATTCATAGGTAAGACATAAGCTCATGAGGATGATGAAGATAATGACTTCGCTGGAGGCAAATTACTTGTTTCCGGAAACCTCGAGGAAAGCCGAAACCAACACAAGGAAAAAAAACCGTAAACAACAATAAATACAGTATTACAAACAAACATGCATGATTGAAAGAACTTTCACATGCAATACTAACATAATTTACTATGTTCTTATGCGTTCTAGTCAGCCCAACATTAGAGCATGGAATGTACAATAATATATAATAATAATATAATATATTATTAATACAATAGAACGCTTGGGTTTTTTAAATAAATTGTTAAAGCAACGGTTTTTCTTTTGGGTGGCAAATCATCAAATAACTTCTCCTGCTCTAGGTGGAGCAGGAGGGCGTGTCAGACTTTTACTGACTTAAACCCACCCGTGCTCCTTCAGTTGCCTGTGTGCCAGGGGCCACGGTATCTCTTTCGAACAACCCGCAATTAGGGATAATCGCAGGGGTCAACCTAGCCGCAGTGCAATGGGAAGGTCTCGCCCTGGGGGAACCGCCAAAATAATCACGGTATCCCCTATGCCAGGTGAGCTTAGTTTAAGGGGAATCTAGTCGCGGGCTCTAACTCACTGGTGGGCCTGGCTAAAAAGCACGGTGTCCCACCAGGCATCATGTCCAACAGAGGTAGCTGAGCAGTTAAACACTAGTCTACACGCACAACGTTATTGAGTGAGATGCAGGATCATTTATAGTACAACAGACGCGTAAAAAATTAAGAAAAGTACTTCGGAAGATCGGGTTTTATGAAAAAACCACTGCATAAATCAATGACCATAATAGTTTATTGAACTTTTCGATATTTGAGCTTTGTCGGAACCGATTTGGTTTTGGAGATTTTACACTTCTTTTATTACTTAAACACGCCCAAGTTAGGTTAAATTAGCAAGAAAAACGTATCTTTGTTAGCCCCTAACTTTTTAATGGCTTTTTATTTTAGTATTCTTTTTCCGTACAGACAATATTAATAATGAAACAAAACCATACCAAGTTTAATTTTTGATGTACGTTGTCGAACAGTGGAGTAATACACTCCCGAAGTTTGTATGGAAAAAATGTCGACTAGATTCACCTTAACAATTGCAACTCCACTAACTTAATTAATGCAGTATCTCACATTGATGAAAGTATAAGTATCCTGATATACATCAGCCGATAATGTGCCCACAGCTGGGACACAAGCCTTTTCTCTTTGAGAAAGAGTGGGCTGTAATCTGCCATGTATCTAATCTGTTGTTGTAGATGTCGCATGTTTTGGAATGTTTGGTTCGAGGTTTTGCTTTATTTTTTATTGCTGCATATGGTCTGCTTTTGACCTCGATCATGCAGGCATGGCACCTTTCCAGGGAAAGGTCACCACTGCTCTCATAATAAACGTCGAAGCGAGCACCGTCGAAATAAACAGGGGAACACATACTAAGTTAATTCATTAATCAAGTCTGATTTGATGGTGGTAGGGTTTTTATTAAAAGTTAACAGGTAATGCAAGGGACAACTCTATCATGTGTCAGGGTACAAACTGACAAAATGAGGTACCAATTGAAGTCAACAGAGAAATAAAAATTCTACCTAGTACTGGATTGCAGTTGGTGCTCAACCTCCTGCAGCAGATGTTCAAGTTGCTCCGTCTCCTGGGTGAGGCTGTTCTTCTGCCCCATCAAGGTTAGGAGTTTGGCCTTCAACGCGGAGTCCAGGCGAGAAATCATCAGTTCTACGGCGTTTCGAATCTCGCGTACGCGCTCGTCTTTGGCAGCGCGTACTGATTCTACATTGCGTTCCTGTGAAGAATGATTAATTTGTATGTGCATGGCCTGAGGCATGAGGCAGTATGAAATATATACATGGGCCTAAAATTACCCCCTCCATCCATCATATAATATTTAATTGATATCCAATATTATGCAAGGTGTATGCTATCACGGCATTTATACCAGGAGGCTTTTATTTTGGTAGTATGCTTTGTTTACTTTTTTTTGTTCGGGTTTCGGCTTTGTTCGGGTGGAATCTTGCAACTCAATTTTGAAGCAGATATATTTAACCAATTGAGCTGAAATTTTGCATGCATATGTATATCGCGTGACAATTCAATATTATTATGACCTGTAGCTGATCTGATGCTGGAGCTGGAAGGTGGCTACAGGAACTCCACAATAAAACGACACAACCCCATCGAGTTTGGGCTCGTTTGATTCGTATTGACGAGTACTTTGATTTTATATGGTAACCAGTGTCTGATGCTGGAACTGGAAGGTGGCCATAGATACATAACACTTTAAGTGCTCAAAACAACACATATGTGTGGGTTCTACGAATTATTACGAGCTACATAATAGAAAAACGCTGCTACGAACTACACCGTAGTAAATCCCGCATCATAAATACTAAAAAGTTAAAAATAAAATTAAAAGAAAATAACTTTTTTTGAAACAAGCTTTTATTATTACTTGTTAATAAAACGAACTAAAACGTCAAAAATAATTTAATCTCTATTATTTCAATAAAAGCGTGTTACATATTGACAGTTAGAAATAGGTCTCACATGCTAATAAATGTTCTTTATTTCTCCTGCCATCAAAATGTAACACGCTTTTATTTAAATAATTGAGATAATTATTATTTTTAACATTTTAGTTCGTTTTATAGTAATAATAAAAGCTTGTTTTTAAAAAAAACGTTTTAGTTTTTCTTCTAATTTTATTGAACAAAATAAGTTTTGGTCATTTTATTATGCTTACTCAATACTCTAATAATTTTGGTGTTTGAGATCTTGCGTCAAATATGTTACACATTGTATTGAGGCCTTTGCTACTTGTTTTTATGGTTCCGTGCCCAAAAAAACGTTCCCTATCAAGTAACATTGTTTTTTAATATGATGTGTTAAATATTGCATGGTGCTATGGAACCCTTCATGTGCGAGTCCTACTTGCACGTAGCCTTCTTTTTTTTGTAATTTCAGGTGGGCAAGATGATGCATTAAATTATTTTAAAAAATTAAACCCCCTGACAAACAAAAACCTCTTAATCTCATCAAAAAAATAAAAATGTATTAGCCTTGAAAGTTTAATATAAGTTGTAGGTAATATTTTTAATCAAAGCATTAAAAAGGGTTAAAAAAGGAAGTTAACAGCAATTATCCTTTCTACAATTACAGACACATTAGCCTCATTATTGTTGGGTCTCCTCTATTTGGCGTCTTCAGTTTGTTTCACCTAATCTCAGAATCGGCTAGACCGATTTTAACACTGGTAGATAGCTGATATTATTCAAATTCAAATTATTATAAGGAGTAACATTGGCTACTACACCCACACGAGCGAAGCCGTGGCCACTGCTAGTCTCACATATAAATATTAGATCAGCAAGAAGAAAAAGATGTAGGCGAATACAGAAATACCCTGTTACTAGGTAGGTTGTGATATTAAGATCAATTGCATTTCTTGAGTACATCTTTCTTGAAGACAAACTTAGGCCATATTTTTATCCGACTTCCAAAAGGAGGAGGTTCTCAATTCGTCGGAACTTTTTTTTTTTATGTATGTTCCCCGATTACTCGAAGATGGCTGGACCGATTTGGATTTTTTTTTTGTTTGAAAGGGTATACTTCCCAGGTGGTCCCATGATCATCAAGTCAGGATCTGATGATGTGATCCTGGAGAAATAGAGAGAACTCTTCAAATTTTATAGGCATATTTGAAACGTTTTGGGTAGTTTTTTGGAAGAATACTTTCTCGGAGTGGTCCCAATTCAATTTGGTGAAGATCTGATGAAGAACTTCGAAGATAGGCAACGGAACTCCTCAATAAATGATAGCAAATGGACTGGAATTGCAGAAATCTCATGTCTGTCTATTGTTTACATCAGTTCATAACATAACATCACGCCGGGGCGCTGTTAAGGGGTAAGCACATGTGAACCACTAAAAAGTGAAAAATAAAAACTTTTTTCAAAAAAAAAACAACCGACTTCCAAAAAAACACTAAAATATGAAAAATAACTTTAATTTCGGAAGGCGGTGACAAAAAATTAAAATACACACATTTTAGTGTTTTTTTGGAAGTCGGTTGTTTTTATGTTGAAGTTTCATTGCAACATGGATTATCACCATTATCTGGATTAATAAATGATAAATGATTTTATTTCTGTAAGTAGGTTGTACGAAGTGTAGTAGTACAAACACTTTTACACGTCAATCATTTTTTTTTAAACTAGATGAGGTCGCCCTTTCCCATCTCACTACTCTGACAAGAAAGGCCAAAACAAACTCAGAGATCACAGTCTCTTTTAAAGTCCAGACATAATCTTGGTCAGATCATGTGAAGACAACGAGTCATGTGTGTTGGATTGGTGTCTGAAATGGTCTTTTGAGGAAAGAACCACACAGACTGAGTGGACCTGCCCTGTCAGTGCACTCATTTATCAGTCATCATGCAGCTCAACTCAGAACTTGAGGAGCTCAATGATTTGATGAACAAAACCAAAGAAAGGACATTTGGGTAGGCCGCATAAAGTACTTAAACTGCCAGATTAACATTAAAAGTAACTGAGAAAGAGATGAAACACAATGAGCCACATAGGCCTCACATTCACAATAACTAAAACAATAATAATGTTATACTTGTCAAAGTAAATATTAATGTCAAAGTGTTTATAATAATTATCAAATGTCAAAGTGTATAAATTTGCAAAAAACAAAAAAAAGGAGCAGGTCAATCCTAAGCTTTGTTGTTCTCAATATAATCTTTAACGGTGTAAAAGGCTTTCAGGCATAAGTTACGTTTAATGAATGGTTTAAATTTATTGAGACTTAAGATCTTGAACATGGCTTGGAAGTTTATTATAAAAGCGTATACATTGACATCTGAATGACCCACCTATTTTCTTGAGCCTTGTTGATGGTACAACAAATTTGTGTTTGTTCCTAGTATTTATACTATGGATATCACTATATTTTTTAAACAATTTAATATTTTTATGGGCATAATAAAAGATTTTCAAAAATATACTGTGAAGGCACAGTCATTACATTAATCTCCTTAAATTTCTCTCTGAGAGTGTCTCGGACTTAATTTATAAATTGATTGAACAGCTCTTTTCTACAAGACAAAGATAGTCTGAATGTCAGCGGCATTTCCCCACAATAGAATACCGTACGACATTACACTATGAAAATAGCTTAAGTACACTAGATGCGATGTCTCTATATCAGTTAAATTAAGATTTTTTCTAACAGCATATGCTGCGGAGCTTAGCTTTGTCGACAATTTATCTGCATGTGGGCCCCACTGAAGCTTGGCATCCAAAATTAAGCCCAAGAACACAGTGCTATCTTCAGGATTCAATCGTTCGCCCTTTATCAACACAGTAGTTTTCACCTGCCTAATGTGAGGTAGCGTAAATTTAATGCATTTGGTTTTTTTTTTAATTAAGAAGTAAATTATAAACATTGAACCAGTGAACTACTTTTGAGATTGCACTATTTACATCGTCATTAACCAGCTGCTGACGTTTAAACAAAAGTTAAGTGTCATCTGCAGCAACACTATATCATGATTATCCTTTATGAGGTAAGGCAAGTCATTAATGTAAATAAGAAACAAGAAAGGACCAAGAATTGAGCCCTGTGGGACTCCCATTGATACTATTAATCCGGAAAATTTCCCATTTACATCAACACACAAGAATCATACTTGTGAATCCTATTACAAAAGTATGAAATAAGAAGATCCAGTGCGCTGTTCTAAATCCTATAGTGGCGAAGTTTCCTGATTAAAGTTTCATGAAGCACGCAATCGAATGCTTTAGATAAGACACAAAAGAAGCCTAAGGCATCGTAATTATTTTCCCATGCATTGTAAATATACCCTAAAAGTTCAACACCAGCATCGGTAGTTGAATGACAACTTGTAAAATCAAACTGTTTGCTATGTAATAAATTATATTTATTAAAAATCTTTGCAATTGGTCTAAAATTAATTTCTCAAAAAATTTACCTCGTATAAAATTGTATCATGTTAGTGGAGGATCAAATAGGGCCCTATTATAAGGCAACTTATCTCTATCTCATATTATTATATCTCAATAGCAAAGACATGTTTTATGTTTAAGTATCAGTGAAATATTATATTCTCGAGAATGCATTGTAATTAATACAATAAGCCCGGTCAACAATCAAGAAATTGCATAATGTTTTAGTTACAACATCAATCATTTATTATACAGTTGTGTTCGCTAAGCAACAGAAAATTAAAGGAAAATACTTACTACATCTTGCACCAGACTAATCAGCTCCATTAGTCTACGTCTCAGCTGGGACACTTCATCACGTATCTGCGTGACATGTTGTTCATACACCTCTTCTAATGGCTTGAAGGTGTGCCCCGAGTGAGTGCCTCCCCACAGAGCACACTGGTGGCAGATACAGCGCCGGCATGTCCAGCAGTACACTGTCAGCTTCTCCTGATGCGTCGGACACCTGTTCAAGATGTGTTATGTGTTTTTATTATATCATTATACATAACTAAGGCTATGGATTAATTATGAATCCTTCAGAGTTGTGATTATTTTTTTAAACTTTGTTTGTGAAAAATATCTCAATAAATAAATTACAATGAACAGGGAAAAAAATGTTGTTTTTTATTATTTCAGTAGAAAGTTAGAAGTGTAAGTCAGAAGGTTGTGTTAGGGTTTCTATTCTCTAAGGATCAGCATTCTAGTCAAAGAGAGAAGTGTTTGCAATAATCACCTATCTCTGAAGCTCTCCCTCTGACTAGCCGAATTGCTCTGCTGCATAGTCTCGATCTGCTGGGTGACCTCCTCGACCCAGCGGCAGTTTACGAGCTCGTGCAGATGCAGGGCTGCCCGGCAATGCGGGCACTGTGATCGCTGCTCTGTCAGCCATCGCCGCACACACGCATAGCAACACAGCTTCGAGCAGTGAGGGCACAGGTGTGCGTCCACCAGCTTCTCCATACAGATGAAGCAGCGGAACACCTCTGCCAACGTCTGCAACCATCATTCCATTCAAAACTCTCGAGAACTTAACATAACTGTCAAATATGTAGGCCACATCGATTTACCTCCACGACCTGCTCCTCGCCATTTCCAGTCCCTTTGTCTCCTCGTGAGGCCATAATAAAGGTTTGCTTTTCTTACTACGGGGCCGACGAGATATTCACCATAATTTAGACTTGTTTATATATTTCTAAAATAACAATTGGACATGTTTCGCAATGCGAGCGTCAATACACGAAACCACTTCCGTGTTCGAATATCAATCGAATCAAAATAAAAACAAAAAAATGGTGCTTTTGTGTAACTGTTAAAATTACCCTATATTAAACATTTTCACACAAATCAATGATCAAAAAACAAGGTATTGGAATATTTGTATTGGTGTCGCGATTAATTATATTACGGTACTTCACTATAGTATTATTTTATTTCCGCTAAACCTTAGGCCAAATTTGCTATGAACAATTTTCCGCGCCAGAATATTTCCCTAAAAAAAGGGTAATAGAGCTGGCGGCACTGTAGCAAAAGAGGAGTTGCCATTTAAAAAAACAATCGATCGATTAGGTAGAAGTAGCGTTCGAAAAATTATAAATTTGCAATAGGATGTGTTCATAAGAAAGTACTTCATGTTCACGCTGCTCTTCTAAAATAAAATGAGTAATCTCTAGGCATTTTCTCACCACCTATTACGCGCTATTTATCCATTGTGACTGACGCATTTGATACTACCCTAGGCTTATTTATTTACTACACCAAAAATAGTAGGTACAGCGTATTACTTTACTCATAACAAGGGCAACAAGGCAACATGAGAGCATCTGTAGCTGAACTAGGATGAGTCGTGTATCTCGGATTCTCGGCGTACAGCTCCAGAACCCTCAAAACAGACAATAATACATCCTAGTGTGACCACTACACTTCTTCCACTGGGTGACCCCAGTGGAAGAAATTCGATTATGTTTTTTAATTCAATGTATTTATATCGCATCATTTTAAACAAAAATTTTAGCTTTCTCCTCTCTCCTACTCTATATAAACATCACATTTGCCAAATTTCACACCATTTCACACTCCGTCCACGTAATTTTCGTAAAATGGAGTACAAACTTTTTGCTTCACGTATTAATAAATAAATAGATAAACGCAAAATAGATACAAAATGATGGATCAATAATATCTTTAGAGAAATAAACTTACAAAATACAAAATGAGTATGTTTCTACGTATATGTGCACGTGCGTGTGAATTTGTGTAAATGTAGACTAGTGTAAGGTGTTGAGGTGTTGGGTAGTGTTTATACGTGTTATCGAAATCAAATGAAATTTTTAAAATGACAAAAGCATTAACTATTTCTGAACCATGAACAGGTTCTTTGTTTCTTCATAAGAAAGGGCATTTAGATAGAGTACAGTCAGCGCATCAAGCTATCCCAAACTGTTGATTTTTTCCAATTGAACATGAACCTTATTGTCTTGGAATATAGTTGAAAATCTTGTTAGTTTTCGTACCCTAGAAGAGAACAGCTTAGTAACAATATGTTCTTTAAAACTTCATCTTAAATAAATCATTCATTTTCACCGTGTCTATCAACTACTCATCTAGACCAATCCAACAAGCCCAACTTCAGTTGAGATACCATGTATAAGACAGAGTTCCTGACTAACGACCACCTTACTCAGGCGCGGTCTGGGTCCCCCCTCTAAAGGCGTAAACGTAAAGCTTAAAACATTAATTTTTCGAAAATATTATACATTTTCTTATTAATCAAATTTAGACCTAGATATAGTTTTGGGAATCAACTTTTACAATTTTATACAAAATCTTGGTACTTTTTATTTCGCCGTGGCCTCGCATTTGAAACGGACACCTAATTTTCTTACGTGATCCTCGCATGCACACACACACACTCGTACCTATTTATAAAATAGAAAGAGACAGGAAAAATTGACAGAATCTGGGTTGCAAGAGCGAGTGAAGCGAGCTCAATAAATGGGGAAAGTCGGATAAAGGCATATGTAGATGGCGTGATCACGGCTACAACCCTAACTCTCTAATTCAGATAGTTTCTGTAAACTAAAGAAATTATTTATACAAATTTTTCGTATTTAAAAAACGGATTTTTTTGGGATCAAATATTTTATGATACTGGTAACACTTCAGGAGTTCCAAACATTTTTAGGCTATGCTCTGAAATAAGGAAAAGGATTAATAATATGTCGCACGAAACAACAAAACTCTTTGAAGAATGTCTAACAGAAGACATGACACGAAGACGGGACACCGAAGAAATGGGTAGACTGCAATGGCTCTGTCTTCAAAAGGCCCTTCCGGACATGGCCCTGCATTGTTAGACTCACATAAATTTTAAATAATATAATGTTTGGACTTTACAAGAGACAATGACCTCTGAGTTTGTTTCGGCTTTCTTCTCAGGGAACTTTCAGCTATGAAATGCACCGTCTAGTTTTTAAAATATTTACTAACAAAATATTGACGTGTAAAAGTATATTTTATGATATCTTTACATAAATAAACATTTCATTTCACTTCACTGTGTTAGACATATTGTTAAAGTAGAAGATAAAATGTGCCAACTTGACCACATAATTGATGACGTTACTGATAGTTTTATCATCAATTTGAATAAATCCGATTTGAAACCGATTGTCATTTCAGAGACCATGAAAAAAAAAATAGCCAATCGTAATCGGAATTACCAACTTTTAAATGACTGATTTTTATGTTAAATAAATGAAATAATGTCGTATGTTCTATTTAGCTACATATAATTATCTTCAACAACACACAAATTAGAGCTCTCACTCATAGATTCATATTGAAAATGTGTTATTTACAATAAGAATCTATTAATGAGAGGTGTCTTGCCACAAGTTGGATAAAAACATCTGTAAACTGCTCTGGGTGAAGATTTTGGGAGGCCTACGTCTAGCAGTGGACTTAAAAGGTTGATTATGAATAAGCCACGTCTCCGCTACACAAAACATTGGCTGCGATATTTTGTTTGCATAGTTCTCCTATGATGATGATTATTTAGTAAAATTTAATGTTTTGAACCTCAGTCCTGTCATTTTGACAATGACATTTCTTGACGTTTTTTGTTTTCAGAAATTAATTGAAGTTTATCGACGATATTTCTACGGTGGTTCCTATAAATCTAATCTATAAATCTAAAGTATTTGACATTCAGAATTGAAGCTTTTTAATGAAAACCAAGATTAGGTAAACTCCGCTAGTTTTAGCACCCTACATTTACATTTTGCATGAGGAAGGGGCACAGAAAACTATTACTCCTAGCGGGGAAGGGGTCTCCAACTGTTTCTAAGCTTTGAACTTATTTTAGGTTTTTTTTTTAGAATATGACATAAAGTAGGTAATTCTTAATATTTGCGTCACCAGGGGCCCCCGGGGCTTACCACATAATATTATTATACTCTTTGGCGTACCAGCCGCACCCCTGATAAACAAATGTTCCCTGATAAAAAAGAAAGCTGAAACCTTAAAACCTTGAGTTATTTGATGAATAGGCATTATTTCAATTTTTTACTTTATTTCCGTAGGAGGAAGTCTACTTATTCAAGTTACTGAATAGATTTCAGTATATTCTAATGTACTCTGTGTGAATAGCTAGCTAGATCTGGCAATGATCATGCACGCACTGACAGACAGAGGCCACTTTCCGAATTAGAAAAATAGCGCTGTGAGCGCTCACATCAATAATTTGCGTTCCGAGTTAGATATCGCGATTATGACAGCTAAGAACTGTCATTTTTGTCATCAATACGGAACGCTCGTGAACGCG
This sequence comes from Polymixis lichenea, assembly GCA_949091785.1. Lineage (NCBI taxonomy): Eukaryota > Metazoa > Arthropoda > Insecta > Lepidoptera > Noctuidae > Polymixis > Polymixis lichenea. The sequence goes on from OX420938.1 coordinate 5,408,371, forward strand.
CTAACAGTGCTCACTCAATGTTAAAACCTATTTACACCATATAAAACTTGTATAGACCACAAATTTCATCTTCTTATTTGATTATGTGGCGATTCTAGCCAGAAGCACTATTTTATGTTAGCTAAAACTATGATACGAATCAGAACATAACAGCACAAGTGTCATTTTTGACAGCGCTCACGGTGATATTAGTATAACGCATGGCCGGCGTTATCGCAAGATGGCGCAAGTCATGACATCATCTATGACGATTCACGGACATCGTTATCGCGCTCACGCCAATTCGGAACGGGTGTGAGCACGCTCAAATCGATATTATCGTATCTCGGAACGTAGCCAGAGTTACGTCACTTATGTCATATGTCGAATTTAACGTGATAACCTCTGAAATGTTTTCATAATATCGTTTTTATCATAATTATTTTTTGTGGTGATAATAAGGGTGGTTTTTTGGAATATTTATAATACTAGATTACAAATAGTAGTAAACACGTGAGTCGTATTTCCATCAGTCATAACTAATGCTTCAACAAAATAACTTCAAACTATTTACTCATTTGAAATTAATCTTTGGATGGAACTGTATGTTATTTAAGTCCAATGTAATCTTTATTTGAGTTTAGTATTGGTTCGAGTCTTGGGTCGCACTGTAGTCGAACTTGAACTGGGGCCATAAATACACATTACTATATCAACAAATATTTTTATTTTGTAAATTTCAGAATGTTGATCTAAAAGGCGTGTAACGACAGGATGTTCTATAAAAAAGTGATACACTGCACGATCTGCCTGAAACATGGCACTGTCGGCATTTCTGGGGTAAGCTATTTTAGAAACTATTACTTATTTTTACATGCGGAAAGGTAATAATATGAAACGTGTTGTTATCTTTTACATGATTGATTATTGCGTTTTATTATTATCCTATGATAGCATGATAAAAACTTGCGCATTAGATGTTCATAATGTTTATTAAACAAAAGCACTTCTTTATAATTCTTTTTTTTTGTAGCGGTATGCCACAGTTTATTGTTTATTTTAACAACATTATAATTTTTTATTTTATTTAATTCAAATTCTTATGCAGGATAAGTTTTTATCCAGTGCGCAAACTAACCATGAATTCAGCATATTATTCTAGACCCCCAAACGTAGAAAGTTTACGTCAATTTTACAAAAAAAAATCAGCTGTTTCATAGAAAAGTGCAATACCTAAGCAGTCAAAATGTATGGAACAGCTGATTTTTTTGTATTACCGATTAAGAATTTCTGCGCTGGGGGGTCTACAATGATATGCTGAATTCATGGTTACAGTTTGCGCACCGGATAAAAACTTATCCTGTATCTATACATTTATTTATACACCGTAACATTTTAGTCGTCTTACAAAGGTGGTCCACTCAATGTATCCGACAAACTACAGGCGTGTTTAAAAAATTGTTACCACTAAATTAAGATAATGGGTACTAAGAAAAATAAATAATAATGCTTAAGAATTATGAAACACCCTCCCTGTTAAAAATGTTTATGTATCAAACGGTAGAAGATTTCTACCTACCTTCCATAATACCATTAGATTTCATCTCCATAACAGGGTGTTCAAAACTACATCATGTGTCTTAGTGAATGATATTTTTGTATTATTATTATTCATTTTGTCCAAAAATATTTTTTTTTAAATAAATGAATAGTAGTCATTGGATACATGAAGTGGGCTGCCGTTGTAAGACGACTAAAATGTCACGGTGTATATGGGGAAGTATTGGATTTCACTTCCATTAAGAATCTAATTACAAAAAGGATCTTGTAAAAAAGAAAACTGGCTACATATCAATCATTGGTCTGGCTCGTGGGTCTAGTTGTTGCAAACGTATCTGTTGAGCATGAGATCGTGGTTTGATTCCCGGGTCGGGCGAAGTCTTATTATGGTTTTACTATCTGGCATTTCTCAGTAGCAGCCCGGACTTTGGATTTGTGCCCGGTTGATGGCAATAGGCTCGCCCTTTATTACATGGGACTTAAACATAACTGGCGAAATGTGGATGTACTATAGGTACAACTGAACGGAAACAAGGTGTCATGTTATGTTATCAATCATTTTTGTAAATTACAAATCAATAAACTGAAACAATATTTGAAGCTATTATCCTTTATTATAATATAAGGTGTTAAAAAATTAATGTTTAGAAATTTAAGGAGTTGTTTAAAATGACATTCAAACCATAATCACGAAAAAAATATTTATACACAACAATCCGTTTCAAAGATATGCAATATTTTCCCCACGTACTAATTTATTAAAACTGCACATGCGCACCGTACCTACATCATGTAGGCACAGACAGCCGCGCGGGCGAGACGAGCGCGTTGTCAAATACCTACGTAAACAGCTGATTCTAATTTTCCCATCACATTTCTCAGACTTTGGACTGGCGATTTATTAAACTTACCTAAAATTAATATCGCTCAAATTTCCTTTTTTTTTTGCAATATGTTAGTTTTTTGATACCGAGCAAGCACAGGAAATTCGGAACATTTTTTTTTTAACACCTTATATGTATAGTATCCCTAAGTTGTTAATATGAAAGGCATGTAAAACCAAGGGAACCTCTTCAATGTTATCCATAGTGGTTGTTCATGTAGGCACCTTCCCTATGCCTACTTGATTTGCCACGGGAGTTACTACGGCACTCGATGTGTAAAATAAAAGCACTGGGCGATCGCCCATCCATACTTCTCTTTCATACTGCAAACTGCTGACGCATAACATTCGTACTTACATTGGCCCTACATTCATTTGAATATTTTATTTAGCCGAACCCAAATAAATTACCATATGATGATGATAGTAAATTTATATAAAACCAGTAAAAGAAGTGCTAGTAGGGACATAATTACTTTTTTTTAAGTAAGACAAATATTTTTTTTTAATAAGATTGCTTGTAAAATAATTATGCTTACCATGTTTGTGGATAATTCGTCATATGAAATTTACAGTTTTATGTACTAACCACAATCCACGATAGTTATTATGTCAAATTGTAGGTTTTATTTATTTATTTATTTTTAAAACTTACACACACTATCTTTACAGGATGACCCAATACAATAGTGGTTTCCAAACACACACCAAATAAATTGCAAAATCAACTTACGACTTATAATAAAACTCAAAACTTTAAAAATACCAAGCAACACTAACTCTATTAACTGAAGTCAGACTGCAGAATTATATATAATACCTACCTATGTAATAATTATCAAACTAAACCCAAAATACAAAGTCAGACTTATCACAGAATGTTAATATTGAAATTTAACTAACAAAATTCAACAAAACTCTTGCGTATTAAATACTATAATATAAATACCATGGAACTTAGGACTTACTTTCAACTTAACACTTAACTAAAGTGGTAAAACAAATTGGAACTAAATGCAGGCTGATAAAAAGGAGTTCTTAAAAAATACTTTTTTGATCAAATATTTTGTTTGTCGTCTTTTACATAACATCGCGCCTTGGCTTCCATGAAGGGTTGGGCAGGCAGAGGTGTACACCATCTTATAATCACTACTATTCTTCTCCGTTCTATAATCTTAATAATGAAAGTGTCTTAATCAATAATTCAAATACCAAACAACTTATAGTGATTTATACTAATATTATAAGGCGGTCAAATTGATGAGTTTGTGTATGTATAATCTTTGGAACTACTCATCCAATTCCAAAAATTGTCTCACTAATGGGAAACTATGGGCTGAGAGGGTATTATTATTATATCCTTTTATTTCCTCAATATACATTTCATTTATTGCATATCACTAATCAATTCGTATTCCACTATATTATAAACTATTATTTAACACAGTAAATCACAATAAAAGTATGTATTAGTGTTAATCTCATGCATTTGTTGTAATTACATAAGAGTTGATTTTTCATTAATCTATTCATTTTATTAATTTATTATAATTATTTATGTATTAATACCAACAACATGTTTTTTTATATGTATTATTAAGGGCCCCTCAACGAGTAAAGGCCTCCTCCATTTTACTCCAAGTCTCTCTTTACTTTGTCTTCGTAAGCCAGTCGTTACCACCCACTTTATGTATCTCGTCTATCCATCTCTCATTTGGTCATCCCCTGTTCAGTTTATTGGGTGGTCCTGGCCAAGTAGTTATTCGTCATATTTTATGTTAAAACAAAAAAAAATCACGTGGCGGGCAGAAGGTATAAATTTATTAGACGATGAATACGCTACCTACTACAATTAGGTACTGTCAGCGTGATACTGATAACATAGGTCCCTAATCTCGAAAATTGTTATTAAAAAACCAAAAATAATTATGTCATCTGTGATAGCTTGTAAAGGTTATTAAAATAAAAATATTCTTATGAAATAGACACCGAGTTATCAACAAAAACTTCGCGTGTTTTTGAAAAAATATTTTCGCGATGATAAAAACGTTTAAATTGTTTCGTGACAAAAATCGAATTGGTATGACAAAGTTTTAGCACCCTTAAGGCTGCTTCAAACAAGCGCGACGCGACAGGGCGACGCGACACTTGTAGAATATTTTCCATGAAGTTTCCAGGAGCTTTTATAGGATGCCCTACTAGGGTATACCTACATCCGGCCGGAAGGTACACCCTATTCAGTTAGACGTGGCACTATACTTTCTGACTTGCTGTTATTTTCGGCACGATTTGTATCAAAATTATTCCAGAGTAGCATAATCAGCATATATCGTTCCCACTGCTGGCACACAGGCCTCCTTTCGGCGAGAGGGAGTGGGCCGTAATCCACCACTCGGGCCCAGAGCGGGTTGGTAGCTGTCACAGAAATCACACAGTCTAGAGTGCTAAGTGTTAATAACCAAAACAGGTCCTTTCGATTTATTTTGCTAGGGCAAAGAACTGCTGTTACTATCCAGACGCTTTTAAAATAAACAAACAAAAAGATAACACGAAGATTGAATTTCTAATCATTATAGTTTATTCAAAAGTTAATTAAGATGTTTAGAAAAAAAATTAATAAAAATAAAACAGCGTTGTTTCATAATGATGATCAGAGATCGGATATTCGGATGCATATTCACCTAAAGTTGCGATGTTGGCTAATATGAAACGCGCTTTTGTAATGAAAAGTATCTTCATTTAATGTAAAAAATGTTTTAACTAACATACACTACCACCACTCTTACAGACTTTATACACCCTACTTACACATATTTGCATCGCAATTAATTTTAAATAATTATGTGTCTGAATAGCCATGCAATCCTAATAATTTAGAAGTCGCTTCCATACTATACACCTGACTAGTTATGCATTCCCGGTGTTCCTGGCATATCCGATCTCTAATGATGATTGAGCAGTTTCGCGGTGATTTAGCTAAAGTTGGGAATTTAGATGAAATTCAATCAGAAAGTATCGGAGAGCAGTGGTGGCTCAATGACTTACGAGTTGTAGGTCGAAGATCCGATCCCAGACAGGAGCTTTACTTTGTGTAAATTATTTTACACCACTGCTCTTAAAACGGTGAAGGAAAACATCGTGAGGAAACTGGCATGTCCTAGAATGAAAAATTCGAAGACATGCGATGCGACATATACCAACCCGCACTGGGCCCGACGATATAAGCTGATTATGCAAAAGGTCATCATGTCAGCCGAAAGACGTCCACCGCTGGACATAAGCCCCCCCAAAACGGGGGGATTTGCCATAATCGCCACGCTTGACAGGCGGGTTGGCGATCGCAGTATGGTGGTCAAATGCATAGAGAACGCTGCTGCCCATTCTCTAGTAAGTCCCTTAGTCGCCTTCGACGACACCCATGGGAAGAAATGGGGTGGCTATTCTTTTACGTCCGGCACCACACGGAACAAAAAAATGCAAAAAGTATATGCACTATTCCACGATTTCCACACTTCACCGAAATTAATGAACTAGTAGACTTTACACAAGTAGGAGTGCGGTATTTTCCTGTTCATATTACGGGCGTAATGAACTCCTTCCTTTAATGTTTTACCTGTGTAGGTACGTATGTCGTAATGTCGTCTTAGATAAGACGTAATAAAATCGCGGGCGGGATTTTTTCGCGCACTGCATTTAAAACTTTCGGTGTTGTGTACCGAGCATTGATAATCCAACAGAGTTCATCTAAGCGCGTCGAAAATCGAAGAGTGTGTTTTACTGTTTGATTTTCAACTCTAGGCGGTAAGCAGTGCGTTGAAAATCCAGTGCGCGAAAAAATCCCGCCGCGTTTTTATTACGTCTGTGGGAAGGTGGCCTTGTGGTCCATACAGAACAAATAATTAAATTAGGTTTTCGCTTTCGAAGAAATACAGCTACAAAATGTGTAGCTACTATTCAATAAATACTTAACAAATCTATCGTAAAACAACTTATTTTTTTCCATAACTAGCTTTTGCCAGCGGCTTCGCCCGCGTTAACCAATTTACACAAAACTTTAACAATTAAACACATACCTCCATATTTATAAGCATTAAAGTTAAGAGGTGATTAAAGGTCAAAAATGTATGATTAAACAGACGCTAATCATTACTAAACTGTAAGCAACGTTTATGAATAAGGGGGCTAACAAACCTTCCTCATGAATCACTCAGTCTATTGGTGAAAACCGCATAAAAATCTGTTCAGTACTTTTTTATTTTATCGCGAACAGACTGACAGACACGCGGTGGGGGACTTAGTTTTATAAGTAGTGATAGTGATATCAGCCCGTTAGTTAGCTTAGGCACATCTTAGGTACCTAGCTAAGTCATAATCGATGTTATCTTTGTATTTCAGAACGGCATACTTCTGCAGCAACTGGCAAGGATATCGACGTCACAATGTTGGAACAGTAAACTGCCACTGACGTCACAAACGACAGCTCCGGCAAAGAGCAAAAATGTACCACCACAGGACAACAGGATGTGGAAGGAGACGCCCTCCCTAGAAAGAAGGAAACAGATGGGGAACTATTGTATGATGCTGTCTAAGTTTCGGTTAAGTTGTAAGTAGAAGCAGCCTTCTATTTCTAGACTATTTTATCATCAGTTCAACTGGTACTGCTTAAGGTAGCCCGCAAAATTTAAATTTTCATTCGTTTTTTGCAATTTGCAGGTGCACGTATATGTTGATTTAAATATTATTCGGAACCGTTACACATTATGTAATTTACAGATTTATGAGAATTGGAATCCTCAATACAGGGTCAGTTTTTATCCAGTGCGCAAACTGTAACCATGAATTCAGCATATCATTGTGTCTACAATGATATGCCCCCCATGATATGTCCCCCAGCGCAGAAATTTTTCGTCGGTAATACAAAAAAATAATCACCTGTTCCATACATTTTGACTGCGTAGGTATTGCACTTTTCTATGAAACAGCTGTTTTTTTTTTGTTATAAATCCGACGTAAAATTTCTGCGCTGGGGTCTAGAATGATATGCTGAATTCATGGTTACAGTTTGCGCACTGGATAAAAACTTATCCTGTATACTCCTTAGTTAATTTCATTTCATTGAATGACCTTTTCATCAAATAGTCATTCAATGGGATATTGGCTATGTAATAACAGCCGCACGGGCTGATCGATCAGGTTAAGCTACGCTTGCCACGGTTGGTCCGTGGATGGGTGACCATCTTTACATACCAAGACCCCTCTGTGCCTCGAAAAGCACGTTAAGCCGTTGGTCCCGGCTGTCATTCGTGGATCTTTGACAGTCGTTATGGGTCTTCAGAAGCCCGAAAGTCTCACAACCAGTCTTACCAAGGGGTATCGTGTCACCCAGTTACTGGGTTATGGAGGTCAGACAAGCAGTCGCTCCATGTAAAATATTGGTATTCAGCTGCATCCGGTTAGACTGGAAGCTGACCCCAACATAGTTAGGAAAACGCTAGTCAGATGATGAGTCATTCAATGGCATAAAATGAATGAAGCTCCTTTAGTTTTCAGTTCTGGGATAAGGTAATTGTATGGAATTTGTTACGTGTCAGCCTCGTTCTTCAGGACATTTTCCGGCGCTGCATTTGTTTGCATCGTATCGCAAAAAACTGTACCGTAGAACAACTGAATACAAAAACCAAACACAAACATGCTCCCGCTCTTGCAAAAATAACATATCATAGCGAGACCATATCTGGCTTTTCGGCTTCGGGACTACACTCAAAAATTAGGTTGCTGCCCTTTCCTCTCAAAATCAGCGACACACATTCTGAACATCGAAACTTTGTCTCAGGCAATGCCAGATCAATACAGTCGCGCTGCAATGTATAGACATAAGACATTCCCTTTGACATCGTTATTTGAATTGAAAACAAACGCCCGTTTGACATTCTACGCTGAAGTATTTTGATATCAACAATTACACTGGCCGTTTACAGTCCTGCTGTGGCTTATCTGTTACGTATATAATCGATGCCATTAGGTATATCTTTAGAGGAGATAATGGTCTACTGGATAATTGTTCAGAGAATGCAGTCTGTTTATGCGGTGGTCTGATAACACAGCACGTGTATCAATGCTTAATTGATCATTATATTCTGCAATCTTTGAAGAGATCCTCCTGCACAGCTAATCCTACAAAGACTTTGATATTGACATTAATGTCTTACCCTCATAGTTTATCGATGAAATGGAAGGAAAATGTAGCTTTTACTTTAAGTCTTGAGCATTTTCTTGTTGAAAAACCTAATTAGTAATGCGTAAGAACGAATTACCAATTGGGGTTTTCAACTGATTGACGGTTTGACCATGATACCAGTCCTTGTAGCAATACGAGCCACGCCTAGAAAAGTAAAAGAAATTCTTCATGTAACTGATGCAATTTGGATACAAAAAATCTGTTTACGCAACATTATTAACCTGATATCCGTTGTTTGGAAATACTGCGACACTAGTTTACTGACACTGCTATCAATTTCTATGATATGCACTGAAAACATAGTATGTACATAAATGATTGTTTCTTATATAATCCTCTTCACCGTATCTGGCGTCGGTGACCCGGACTAATTTTCATTCCTTTCGTGATTGTTTGTTTCTTTACAAGAGAAACGGTAGGTACGGAAAGTGGGGCTCGCATCTAATAAAAACATGACATTCCTTTAATTCGGCAATCGTGTATTTCGCTGCGGCGGTCGTCCACCCGCCCTGCCTCTTACAAATATGTCTTACATTTCGCGACACCTCAATCGGTAGCCCTGCAATTGAATTAATTTGGGTTCTTCGGCTTTGTAGAGAAATCACTACCACCCTCTGAAATTCATTTAAAACAACATCCTTAAGTCCCAATAAATGTATGCTAATAGAATGCTCTTTTCCAGCGTTAGTAGTGATGTCCTCGATGGCCGGGTACGCGCTTGCGCCCGCGCCGTTCGACCTGACGACGTTCGCGTTATGCGCGATCGGAACGGGACTCACTTCAGCGGCCGCCAATTCTATCAACCAATATCATGAAGTCCCATTCGACGCACAGATGTCCAGGACTAAGAATCGAGTGCTGGTCAAAGGATTACTTGAGTAAGACCCTTTTTCTGTCTTTTTGTTCAATGTTTTAATTTTAGGCATAATTTAGATATATCTAGAAAGGGGAAGCACCAGGGTTTTTTTTTTGACGATGGGATATCATCAAATAACTTCTCCCGCTCTGGGTGGGCGTGTCAGACTTTTACTGACTAAAACCCACCCATGTTCCCTCATTTGCCAGTGTGCCAAGGGCCGCGGTATCTCTTTCGAACAACCCGCAGCCCTGGCAGGCATCGGCCCTTGCGGACCACCAGCTGTTGGTGACATCTCTGACGGCGCGCGTGGAACACAACGCGCCGTCGACCCAGGCATTTTTTCTTTTTTTGTTTAACGTGGAGATTTTTTTAAAATTAAAAAACAATTGGATGACTATTTCATGAAGTCATTCAATGCGATTATTTGGCTTTCGCAAGGTTGTATTGATCATTTTAATGGTTATCATTCATTATAAAGCCATTTTTTTACGGTCACGAATCATTTTTTAATCAACACACAATCTCACACTGACGTGTAAATTGCAAAAAACGCAAGAAAATTGGAATTTCGCGGGCTATGTTTGCGCATCCTCGGTACTTACAGTTAAACCAGAAAAGGTATGCGCTTCGGTTATCTTCGTGTTTCCGAATTTGCACGAAAGTCGCGCCACAGAGTAACCACAGAGACAAAGTTTCCAACTTTTGTCCTGCCGCGCTTTCCAGTAATGCACCTATCGTTGGGCGTTACCGCGTTATTATGAAGTTTGCTCTTTGTATTACTGCGTTCGCAGATTGTCATAAAAGTTTCGAAAAGTTTATTGGATTTACATAAAGTTGATTAATCCATAATTTTGTAATTAATTAAGGTAGGCAAGTACTTCCATACTTTTGTTTTACGTGTCTCAAAGAATGACTTGCTCACTGCTCTGTTTGAATCAAATTTTGCTTACATAATGTGTAAAACAGAGTGAAAGAATAAGTTCAATGTTTCCTACGCTTAAGCCGCGGTTGGTAACTTAGAAACTATTATTTATATTCTAACCGCTTATTACGTAATCTTATCATTCCTTTTATTATTGAAAATAGCTTGGATACTCGTGTCTAAATTAGAAATCGCTAACCTTTTGACCACTGTACTTGATATTATCTAAAAGATTATTTTATCTCAAACTTTTTTCTAAACATACCAATATTTTTTAATTAAAAGTCGAACAACATTTTTGAACAAACAATAAGGGAAATTATCAATACTTGTTCTTGTTATTCTAATAACAACTTATACATGATACTACGCCGTTGGTAGTGAAAGGGTTAATTCATTAAATCATTCGACACGTGTTTTTAGATAAGTAAATAGCTAATTAATCAAATCGCAATTAACTTGACTAACTAAGTTATTTACCTCTATTTGTTGCATCTCGTGCGTGAAATTAACAATACAATTGTTATGCAACAAAAAGTAGGCATTCTTAACTAAGAATTATTTCATTAAAATATCAAAATAATTTCATTTATTATAGCTAGCCAGCTTTTGTCCGCTTCTTCGTCAGCATGAAATTTCTTGTTCTCTACCGAGCCACCTCGTCGCAACCCCTATGCCCGCGCTATTACTTCGTTGTCGTTAGCGTTCTTTCTGTCTTTTATCCAGTGTGCTTTGCTTCTAAGGGCTCCTAGTGTGATGTTAAATAGCCTATAGCCTTCCTCAATAATTGGTCTGTCAAATGCAAAAATAAATATTTTAAATGAGATTGGTAATTCCAGAGATAAGCGGGTTAAATCAAACAAACTCTTCCACTATAATATTAATATAGATAAATTACTGATGAACAGTTATCACTAAAATAATATAATAATAGATTGTAATCACACGGGATTCCTCATTAGCAGCTACCTAGACCAAGGATATCTATTTTTAGTATAACTATAGACCAGACGAGACCTAAACGTAATATTTTTACCCGACTGCGCCAGAAGGAGGGTTATGTTTTTCGAGAGTATGTATGTATGTATAATTGTTTGGCACGCTCTGCAGCCTGAACGGCTCGATGGATTTTAGCTTGAGAGGTGTTGTTAGATTCGTATTTACTGTGAGAGTGACACTGGGTATACGAAAATAATAATTTAAAAAAAATGGCGGATTTTTGGAGCCAAATTCAAATATTTGGCACGCTCTGCGGCCTGAACGGCACGATGGATTTTAGTTTGCGAGGTGTCGTTAGATTCGTAATTACTGTGAAAGTGATATCGTAGAAATATCATAGAAATGGAGGCTTAGTGAATTGAGAGCACATACCTATATTACATTGCAGATTACTCCAATCTACTGACTAGACGGCTGACTTTCTACAATGGGTCCCGACTGCTACAATTTATCTGCTTATAAGCATCGCCTTAGCAACTGGCGATTCTTAAGTTAAGTGCAATCGGGTACAACGACTTTCTTGTTTTAGGGCTTTTCCATGAATACTCAGAAAAACAGTCGGATTTTTTTTTTAAATTACCGTTTTTTTCTCATATAATAGTATAACAAAATATAAAAGGATCACAAAATATGTGTATCGAACTTAGACTCGCAAAGCAGTCGCTGAACTGCTAAGCTATTAGTTTTCTATTCAGCCGAGATCACCGATTCTTTTTATCCGTTTTTTTGGCAGTCAAACCTCACTTAATCTGTGAATGCAGATTAAAGTTACAAAAGTTAAGAACAGACTCGTAATACCGTTTTTTTTTGTAGCGACATCGGTTAATACTTAGACCTGTCCTTATTGCCCCCATCTCGAAAATCTACCCAGTAAATGTCATTATTGACTACTTAGCTCCATAAAGATAAAGCGTGATGATAATCATTTAAAAGGTTAAATCTATAAGGCTATTGACTCGTGTTTTTACACTTTGCGGTTAATTATAGAAGAATACGAATATAAAGCAATATTTCTCATCCCCCATAGCAAATGCCGTGATAATGTATAGTCTATAGACTGATCAGACTTATTGGTAATATCTCTGCAAAATTTGAACAAATTCTATCCGGTAGTATTTGCGTGATGCTGGAATATACATTCAGGTAAACACGGTACAGTTTTGATTTCAAGGAAGTATAGATTTTAATAACTATTTTTGTTCTTATAATCGTGTTTCTTATCACCGCTCCATACTTCACACGGATATCGTGATTGATAATTAAGAAAAATCTTTCAAAAATAAGCTGCTTATCTTTTTTTCGTTGCAAAAAAATACGAAGTAGGTATTAAGCCGCGTATACGTTGATAAGTTGAAAATCAATTGCGCAACATTAAAAGTTTTCAATGGAAACAATACGCAACCTTGTTACCCAATAAATAACAGGCTTTACCATAATTTGTACACTTAGCATGGTGATGGGTTTTTTTAGGGTGGGAAATCAACAAATAACTTCTCCCGCTCTGGGTGGAGCAGAAGGGCGTGTCAGACTTTTACCGACTAAAACCCACCCGTGTTCCCTCAGTTGCCTGTGTGCCATTGGCCGTGGTATCTCTTTCGAAAAACCCGCACCCCTGGCAGATGGTGATGGGTTAAATTATAGTTTAACAACTCTGTGCAATTCCAAAAATCTTTTCAAAACTTTTGAGTGACAAATAACAGTCTGAGACCGGAGTGGGTAACCCAACACAGAAAACTTCATACAAGCGCGTTAGTATCTATACCACAAACGAGAAGCATTGCCTCTGTGGTCACTGTGTTACGCGATGTTCGTGCTAATTCGGAATCACGAAGTTTACCGAAGTGCATCTCTTTTCTGGTTTATCTGTATGTATCATTTAGAGAGTAACGAATCGTACTACTTTTCTCACACCGCTTTTTCTTTCTAGGCCAGTTCACGCCGTAGGCTTCGCTGCCCTAACGGGTACCACAGGCTTGGGGCTGCTTTACTTCGGTGTCAACCCCCTCACAGCTGCCCTGGGAGCTGTCAACTTAGTTCTTTACACGTCCGTGTATACGCCCTTGAAGAGGATGTCTATTTATAATACCTGGCTGGGGTCTGTAGGTAAGCTTTGTTTAATAACTTTCTTATAATGCTGTAATAATTCTGTAGTTCAGTGAGTAGTTGGAACTCTTTTACCCTCCCCCTGCGTTTACATCAAGGTAAAAACATGCATGTTACAAGTTGTTTCTACTTTGTTCGTTTATCGTTTGCACCTAAAACAAGTTGTATTCAAAACTTGTCAAAAGGTTGACAAAATAGTTAACAGTGCGTTTCACGGAAGAACTCTCTTCGACGCAATGTTGGTAACACGGGATTTTTTTTTCCGTACTACCAACATTACGGAAATGTACTATTCATTTCTGAAACAACGTCAATATTACATACACGTGTACCTACATGATTTGACAAGTCTTTTACAGATTTGTCGAAAACAAGTGTCACAACTTGTGTAGATGAATGCAAACGTAGGGTAGGAAATCATTGTTCTTATCTGCATTTCGGTTTTCTTTTTTGTTTAATGTCTTTGATCTACCATGAAGTTAATATCCCATTGCATCCAAATACAAGTAACAATCAGTATCATAGAAAGCAAATCATTTTGCATGCAGAAGTATGGTTCGGTACAGCTTCATTTTCTAACAGTCTAACACATACTTTTACTTCCTTCAATTTAACCAAGCTTTACTTTTTTTTAAATATTAAAACAACTGTTTTTTATTCATATTCTAGTCGGTGCCATCCCCCCTCTAATGGGCTGGGCGGGCTGCGCAGGCGTGCTGGACCCGGGCGCGATCGTGCTCAGCGTGATCTTGTACTCCTGGCAGTTCCCGCACTTCAACGCGCTGTCGTGGAACCTTAGGCCTGATTACACACGGGCCGGATATAGAATGATGGCTGTCACTGATCCCGGTGAGTTGAGATTATCGAACACCAAAAATTATTCCGATTTGAGCCTTATGTCACTGTCATAAAAGTTATTTTTAAGAACTGTATTTATTTTTCCAGTATAATTTGAACCTTATTTCGTTGCCATAAGATTGAGTAGTAGTATCATTGGTTAGCAAGCAATGGTCCATCTATCTTGTTCAACCAGTCAACCAATCATAGACTTAAGTCCATGGTAACACAATTAAAAATATAGCGACGGGGTTTTACCGCGCACTAGAATTTCCAACTCTCGGTGTTGAACCTAGCATTGAGAATCGAACAGAGTAAATCCCAGCGCGTCTGCTGTCCCTGCAGTGTGTTGAAAATGCAGTGCACGATAACATCCCGCCGCATTATTTAGGCGAATGTGGACTAAGTTTTTTAACTTAGTCCACATTCGCCTAAATAATGCGGCGGGATGAAAAAAGATTGAAAATTCAGTAGCAAAAGCTACTGAATTTTCAACCTTTTGCTGTTCTGTTAAAACATGCAAACTTGTCTTAGATATTTTAGCTTCATAGGTTTTTAACTGTTTGGTTTCGTTTTCAGCGCTATGCCGAAGAGTAGCCCTCAGGCATACGGGAGTGATCATCGGCACGTGTCTTGCCTCATCTTATCTAGAAGTGACCAACATGTGGTTCGCGCTAGAATCCCTACCGTTAAATGTTTATTTTATGTACTTAGGTAAGACATTATAACTTTTACATTGCATGTGTTTCAAGCTTTTTTAACTTTTGTAATAAAATATATACAAGTAACATGTTGAACGCAAGACCTCATACGCCCAAATCGAGTTAAAAGCATAATACAATGACCAAAACGTATTATTTTGAAAGCCAACTGTTATGAAAAACGTGTTGACCCCAGCTGTACTTTATGCATTTAAAATTGAGTCTTATTGCCTTGAAATAAGATTTCTTTTTCTTTGACTCAATCAGCGGTAGGTATGGCGAAAACACGTAATTTTAAAAAAAAACCTTATTAGAAGTTACTGAAATCGATTCAAATGCGTTTATTCTGTTACAACTTGTAGAAATGAGAGAAAGAAGGATGAAGCAAATAAAGATGTCTTTTTTATTTTTTTCAGCATGGCAATTTCACCAAAAATCAGATAGCAACAGTTCGAGGAAACTATTCCGGTTTTCACTAATACACTTGCCAGCATTAATGATTTTGATGCTAGTCAATAAGAAGAATTGGTACAAAAGTGACACACAGGAGCAAGAGGCTCCAAAGGTGCAGGAAGTAAAGATACCCGACGCAAGGATATCAGTGTTGCCTCGTCGGCCAGTCGTGGCTGCGCAGGAGTCGGACGACGCATAGAAGTGGAAACACTGATCGATAATAACCGAAACGCTCGCATCATAGAATCAAAATGAATCGTCTGGCGTCACAGTCGCATATTAGTTACCTATATTTTAAGTAATTATTTATTATATGTCAATTCGACGGCAATTCAAAACCAGTCGGCAAGAGTCGTACGATTCGCACGTTTGTTTGTTTGTTGCGTCGTACCGATGGAATCGTCGATGTAAGGTTAAGTGAGAGATTATATGAAACTTATGTCCTCATAAGTTCCTTATAACTAATGATGTATTGGTGCGATACCTACGTTTGTTGCCGATCAGTGTTCCATGTTAACACTTAATGTCATAATCTACATGGAGGTAGATGTAGTACTTATGTAAATAATGTACATTATAATTATGTGATTCACTTAGATGTTCGTAAGTTAGTAATAATGATCTAAACCTGGAGATTTTGTTATTAGGTCACAGTGCTAAATAACTTGGGCATGGTCCAAGTTATTTCAGTGTGCTTATTGTTTAAATTATGTTCAAAAAAATAGTCTCGAAATTACTACAGTAGTAATTGATGTATAGTAAGCTATTTTGTTCTATGGTAACACTACCATTGTTATTTGAATAGAATCAGTTGATTATGAATTAGTCTATGACTCAGGGAATAAATGAAATCAGCAAATAATAAATCCTTAAATTTATTTCTTCGTGGTATTCATTTATTACATTTTCATTGGAAACAGAAATAAACTACATACATACAAACATTCAGACCTGATTTTGAATAACACAGACGGACATTGGGCGTGAGAACACAGTATCAGTAACGAGCCATGCGGCAACAGAAACACATGTTTGCTCCTAACGAAATTATAAGTTCTCTGCAGTTTATTTCCTGAAACAAACGAAAACACATTAGTATTTTGTTGGCTACTCTTTAGTCTTGCGACTGCTGAGCATGAGGTTCGATGCCCAATTGAGTTTTTCCAAGGAACTTCTCAGGAGCCCAAATTTGTGTTAAGCTGATGGGCTAAATGTACAATAAACCTCTTCCTTCACCTTCGCGATGTGATGATGTACGACTAGCCTTGGCAAAAAGTACAATTCTGTTTCAAAAAACTAGCAAATAGGCTGCTTCTTTCATATTTCCATGCTATTTTAATAAAAACTAGCCTCGCCAAAGTCACTAAGAGAACCACTCATTTTTCGGACAAGATAATTATGAATCTCTCCTCGGCCAGTGAAATAAATCCAATTATTTTTTTGCAAAAATACAAGAAATCTTGAATTTCGTGGGTTGTTTATTTCCTCGCTATTCTAATTACGAAAACTAGCCTTGCCAATGTTGTTGTGAGAACCACCCACTTTTCTAGACAAGACATGAATACTGAACTCCTTGAGATACAGCCGGCGAAACTCCTTTTTTTTTTTTTTGCTAAAATCCTAAGCAGTCACGTCAGACATATTCCTTATATGCTGATGAGCATCTCCCCAGCAACACCAAGTAAAACTTGAATAAATTTTACGTAGGACACTAGTTTATTAGGCAAGCAAACAATCAAGTAGTTGTTAAAAATGTTACTCTCATTTTTACCACTGGGTGTGCTGGCTATGGCTTAATTAGCCATTATTTTAAACCAAAACCAAACCTTTATTTGATATCTCGATTATATTTAGATGACAGGGTGATAATAATAAGATGGGTTGTCTGGGGAGCATGACGTAAGAAATCTTGAATTTCGTGAGCTAAAATAGAGTTTCATGAGTTCTCAACTTCAAATTCTATCTATGTAATAAATAATAAATAGTCTAATACTCACTTAGCTTTCTTAGAATGACGGTCATGGTCCCGGCTGTCGTCGCGCGAACGTTTGTGCGACTTGTGGTCGCTGGAGTGCTTCTTATCGTTAGATTTGTTGTGGGACTTGCCGTCGCTCTTGTGGCCGCGGTCGCGCTCGTGGTGCGACGACTTGTGATGCTTGTCGCGGTTCTTTGAGGGGCTGAAGAGAAAGATTTTGGGTAGTAGGTAAAACGGGCTGTTGTTCACAACTCTACTTCAAAGCGCGTATTTTGCATACGGGTGGGAGAATTAGTTATTCGATCCACCCCAGCTCCTCGACAAAGGCCAGCAACGCATTGATGTTGCTGACAATCTGACGTAGGGGTACCTGGGTTACCGAAGTATTTTTCCTTTTAATTAGCAACCACCGGGCAGTTTCAACAGCACACGAGCCGCTGTCTCGTCGTCCTCCACGCAAGATTGTGGGTAAAAAAACACCGATACTAAAGTACTTTAATTCAGAATCTCAGAGAATTATCTAGTTCTGGGAACACTTCAATGTTATGCAAGACAAAGTTCAAATTCTATCGAATAATCTAAAATCAACTAGACTACGAAACGCTAAAGATGTTTGAATAAGTGGCGATGCATGTAAATTATCTAAGACGATGGGTATTCAAGTTTAGTTGTAAAGTACGCTCGTGACGTAGATTGGGACGCCCTCAAGCTAAATGGACCTTAAAAAGCAGCTGGGAAAGACTGGATAAGATAGATGGGAAACCTGATGCTATGGGGCAACTTGGGACATACCTTTGTCCAACAGACTGTGATAAGCTGAGTTGCTTGATTGATAGGATGCTTAATATTTGTCCATTAGTGACCACATCATTCACATTCAGGTCAAGGAAGGTGGAATCCACGTCAAACTTATTGTTTGCTATAAATTAGGTAGGCTTAGTTACGACCTAGCGGTCTATGCTGTCTACAGGATCAAAATAAATTAACCCAACAGAAACCAACCTGCTGTTATGTTTCGACGGACTCTTGTGATTCGAACTCTTATGATTGGAGCTAGAGCTTTTATGGTTGCTAGAGCTCTTATGATTGCTGGAGCTCTTGTCATTCTTGCCCTTCTTCCCGTGCCCTTCCTCCTCGAAGCGACCGCGACCGCCCTTGCGCTTGCGATCGAAATCTGTTGGTTCTCCGCCTCGATCGTATATACGCTCTTTTTTGTCTTCCTCGGCAGCCTCGCGCTCAAGATCTGACCAATCCTTGCCGGATTCTTCGTCTTCTTCACCTGGAACAGAGTATTTGATTTAGATTATTATTTTGCTAACTCACATTCTGGTCTCCGAGACCAGAATGTCAACATTCGCTTGCCGTTATACGAATTTATTTGGTGTCTAGACTAGACCAGAATGTGACATTATAAAAAATTAACAGACATGAAAGTTAATCACACTCGCTTTATCATTCAAACGAGCCTCTCACCTAATTAATACAAGACCTCATACACACCAAATAGAGTATGGCGTTGAAAGCATAATACAATGACCAAAACTCTTTTTTTAAAGCAAACTATTATTATTTAGAAAATAGCGTTGACCTCAGCATTACTTTAGGCATTTAAAATTGGGTCTTATTGCGTTGCAATAAGAATTAATGTTCTTTAGCTCAATCAGCGGTCAGTATGGGCAAAACACGTAATTTAAAAAAAAAAACCTATATTAAAAGTCACTGAAATCGATTCAGTAGTCACTTATTAACAAACTACTTTCAGGACTTGAGCTTATTCTGTTACACTTTGTAGACACTACGTGCTTATTGCTAGTAAATTACAGTGAATATCTTACCATCACTATCGCCAGACACATCGGACTCGTCGGAAGCTTCCGAGTCGTACTCGGAGCCTTCGGAATCCTCCTCGCTCTCGACGTCCGTTGGTTCGTACGCGTCGTCTTCTTCCTCTGACGATTCATCCTGCAACAGAGAGTATTGTGATTTTAGTACAATTTTGCACAAAATGGCAAGCACGAGTTTGGTGCAACTAACTGATAATTTTTCTTTTCAGAAAAGATTGAAGTTGACAGAGCAGTGGTGAGTACAGGTGGTCCAGTGGCCAACGGTCACGATTTACGAGTTGTCGGTCGTAGGTTCGAACCCAGACAAGCGCTTTACTCGGCTTAACTTAGTGTAAATTATTATAAAATTTTTGACAAAAATAAAAAATCTTTTATTATTGACAAAATTTAAGTCCGGCCCTGGTTTATGTTTTTAAGTTACCTACAAATTTAGATTTTTTGCTTCGCATGAATCCTTTGCTGCTACCTTCCATGTCTTGTTATTTTTGTTGTCTTCATTTATTAGGTACTTGTTTTGTGCGTGTCATACTAGCTCTGTTCACGAATGTCATCATTATTATATTATAGTTAAATAATTTCTCATTAATGAAATTTGTAGTAAATTTCTTTTGAGTAAATAAAGATTCTTTAATCACAAATTAATTCATCACCAAACATTTTTCTCTCAAAACGGTGAAGGAAAACATCATTAGGAAACATCTACCAACCCGTCGTGGGCCTGGGTGTTTGATTACAGCTCATTTCGTGGCTGTGTCCAACCAGTGGGAACATTAGAGGCTGATAATGATTGAAGCAGACTGATCAGGATTAATGACTTTAAATGCGTATCCCAAGGCCAATTGACTTAACTGCTGGAACTAACAGTCTACTGACAAAACATGTTTTTTTTAAATATAAGGTTGAAATTAGGGATGCAACCCCGATACCGATGCCGATATATCGGCGATATTTCTATGGCCGATTCAACGATACTTTTCAAATTTCGCACGTTAAAATGTAATGTAAACGCGGGTGTTGTTTCGTCTATTTCGCTGCAAACGAGGCGCGAACTAACTATGCTAAATATACTATTAACTAATCTCAACCTGTCTATAGTTATAAACGGTTTTATTTAGTGTCCTGTTATTTGTTATTTTTATATTAATTATAAAATTACCTGACTTGTTTTATTTAATTACCTTCATTTTTGAAATTAATAAGCGTATCGGTATCGCCGATATTTTTATAAGAGCATCGGTATCGGTATCGTATCAGAAAAAAGGCGTATCGAGACATCCCCAGTTGAAATAGAGCATAGCCTCAAATGTAACTTGGACAGAGAAATTTCTCCATTAATTGCGTTCGTCCATTGTGAGACCCATCCTTACAATGTAAATAATCGCCTTACGAAAACCACAGAAAAATAATATCTGTCTACAAAGAGAAGATTACAAAAGATAACGGATACGGTACTAACATTTGCAGCATTCTCCTCATCGGACTCCGGATCCAAGAACGACCAGCCGCCGTTTTCGAAGAAGCCCTCGATGTCATCCGTGATCGTCTTCATGACCTTCGTCCAGTTCAGCGATTGTATGCCTTCTGAGTAACGGATGTCGCAAGAGCTGGGGAGTTAGGTTTATCATTAGAATGACATTAACAGTTAGGTTTTTGAAAGTGGCATAAATGAAAAAAAAATTTTTAGAAATATTAGTTAAAAGGTCGAACCAATTATGAGAAACAATAGAAAATACTTCTGTTTTCTGAAAATTTAAGCATTCAAAAATAGTTAGCAAGACAGCTATAGCACCACATTCTGACGTTACCATCCCTATATTACTTGTATGTAGTTAGGTTAATTTGTGTAGATATGTTTTATAAATCCATGGTTACTTTTAATAACCATGGATTAATAATACAGTATGTCCCCCTATCGTCGCCCTTAAGGTATTTCACGCTCGTAACCTATAGTTGTTCAAAAAAAAAAAAACAATCACCGTAGCTGAAATTGGCATGCAATTAATTCAATAATACAGTAAATGAACTCCTATCAAGAATCGTTTCGCGCGACAAGGACGGGAAATATACCCTCATAAAACTTATAAAGCATTTTATCCTCCCTTTGTTCAGTATAGTCGTTACATTTTACGAACACACTGCAATTTAAACCTTATACCACTGACATAAAAAATAACAATTTCTACTTTAAATGTACTCACTTAAGCCACTCCTTCACATGATCCAGCATGTTCATAGGTACAGCGTTCACCATCGCGACCTTCTTCGCATAATCTTTGAAAACGAACACCATATCGAAGTTCTTGAGATGAAACTGTACTCGTTCGAAGTGGACTAATTCTACGTCTTCCAGGGCTATGACGAACGGCGGCCACTCGGTCAGGTTGACCAGGGCTCCCGATGTGGGCTGGAGGAGGACTGTGCTGCGGAACGGGGCTCCAGGGAAGCCTAATTCTCTGTGGAGTTAAAATAGAAAGGTTAAATTGCTTGGAGAACTCCAGTTTATTCAGAACTGTAAATCCTGCTATATGATTTTTACGCAACCCCTCGAACGCAGTACTCCGCCATATTTTGTATTATTTACGGCTTTAGTTACATGTACTTTTTGTGAGAGTCCAAATAGTTTCAAACTTAAAACGGATAGATAGATTAATAGATAGAATATACAGGGTGGCAGGGACATCGAAACGCCAAATGAAACTACGCCCAGCGTAGAAATTTTTCGACATAAACGTCGAAAAATCTGCTGTTTCATAGAAAAGTGCAACACCTAAGTGGTAAAAATATATGACAGAGCAATTTTTTTTTTTGTTATAACAAACGATATATTCTCAATGCGGGGTGTTCAAAAACATGTACTGAATCCATGTAACATGTAACAGGTTTTGCGTTGATGTCCTTGCCATGCTGTATATTATGTACTTTATGCCATAACAGAACCCATAGGTAACTAAGATGAGCACGCGACTAGGTCTGAAGTCGAACTAGCGCGACACCGTGTCGCATAGCGCTGCGCTTGCGCAGACAGTGCATTCAGTATCGGTGTAACGTGTGCGTCCTCATCAGTCGTCGTATTTCGAGGACCTAAGAAAGGTAGATATAAATTCAGACTAACCTAAAAGGCGTATCAAACTCGACCTCCTGCTTGGTCATGTTCTCGACTCTTTCACAGAAGCTCTTGAAAGCAACCTTGAGCTTGTGTCTCAGTTCCCTCTCACTCTGCTCAGCCGCTAAGTCGTCTCTGTCGTGCATATGCTGGTGTTTGCCCAAGTCGGTCGTGATCTCACCGACTTCCGTGTAGAATTGGACGTCAACATGCTTCTTTTTACCTGTAATTGGGAGTTTGAGGATAGGAGATTATTTAAGAAAATAATTCTGAGTTTGTAATGTTTAGTTATGTGCATAGACAAATATAGGTCAGTTCAGAAGGCAGAACAGGCGCTGGTCGCGTTTACGCCGAATAGACACTGCGCTTGCGTCGTATAAGCATGATTGTATCAAAGCGTATAAAAGTGTGACGACGAATGCCTATGCTAGGACCAAAGGGTGGATTTGACAAAAATATGCTTTTAGTATTTCAACTTACCAAACATAATCGCGTGCTTTAAATGGAAATGTAACAGTATAATCATCTCCCCATCACACGGCTGGAAGAACGCGTTCTTAATATTATTGTACAAAATATCCACTTTATCCCCTCTAACTGAAGTAAACCTGAATCCGTTCGTGTGTGATTCTAGAGAGCCGCTCATTCTCTTAGTTACGATATTAGGTCTTATGTATAAGTCTTTAAGTTTCGGATTGCCTTTACTCTGTGAGAGAACTAAGGTATCTTGTTTGACCAGGTCCTCCTTTTCTCTCTCTTCTGCTTCTCTTGTTTTGAACTTTTTCTGTACTTCTTTGATAAGTCTAAAGCCGGTGTTTAAGTTTGAGGATGGAGGGGATATCTCGCCTGGCTCCTTTGTGTTTGTACTTCTGTATGTTCTGTAAATGTATAAATTGCAGTTTAGCCCAGTGAAAAACGTGGACCATCATGCGCACAGTTTTACAGTAGGGATAGGCTCCCGGAAAATGTTGTGATGACTGCCACACTAAATTGCTTCAACAATCAAATAGACAGCTTGAATAAATCCAAGGTTTTTGATACATACGCAATCCGAATACTCAAACGAAAATGCTACTTCAACTACAGGCTTTTAAGAGACCGGGGCAGCATGAGACTTAACGGTCACTTAAAATTACTTACAACTCATGTAACATACCTAGGCTTCCAATACCACATTAGTAATGCTTTCTTGATTATTTCGAACAAAGCAAAATACGTATGTTTTATCACAAAAAACCAATAGACTTAAAATGGCGAGTTATATCAGCATAATCAAATACTTACACTTCTTTGACAAACGTAGCGTCTGGTTGTGAGTAGTTCCCTCCTTCGTTCCTGCCCATCGTGGCACCAGGGTGGAAGAAGTTTATCCTAAGGTAGGTGTAGTCACCCTCGACTGATTGGGAGATGTTCTTGATCGTTGATATATGGAATGGAACCGGCACACCGAATATCGGCAATATTACTGTTTCATATTTGCGATCTGGAAACAAATAATACATACATAACATCATGCCTGTAATCCCTGAAAGGTTGGGCAGAAGTGTACCAATAGGACACCAACATTTCGACAATTATGTTTAAGTCTCATGTAATAGGGGTGCGCACCCCTATTACATGAGACTTAAACATAATTGTCGTAACTATTGCCATCAGCCAAGCACAAATCCAAATTCCGTGCTGCTACTAATAAATTCAGATAGAAGGCCCAATAACATTTTGCCTGACCTGGGAATCGAACCCAAAAGCTCATGCTCAGAATAGCGCTTGCAACCACTAGAGCAACGAGGCAATTCAGGCAGGCAGTTAAGTATATGGGGATCATGATTCATCACATAAACGTATTGACAGAAAATATACGTCCTGTTTCACTACCGCCAGATAAGTTCTACTTATTTTATTTGCAGATTTTTCAAAAATTTCTTTGAAGAACAGTGCCACTGCATATCTAGCCATTTTAATACAGGCCCTTACCTATCATCTAATAATCCTTACTTAATATTATAAACGCGAAAGTTTGTATGTATGGATGTATGGATATTTGTTACTCTTACACGCAAAAACTACTGAATGGATTTGAATGGATTTGGATGAAATTTGGCACACAGATAGATTATAACCTAGATTAACACATAAGATACTTTTTATCCCGGTAGTACGTTCCCGCGGGATAATTTCTGAATTCCACGCGGGCGAAGGCGTGGATGGAAGCTAGTATCACTATCACTACATAGTATAAAACAAAGTCGCTTTCTCTGTCCCTATATCCCTATGTATGCTTAAATCTTTAAAACTACGCTACGGATTTTGATGCGGGTTTTTTTAAATAGATAGAGTGATTCAAGAGGAAGATTTATATGTATTATACACCGACCTCCACGGGGGCGAAGCCGCTGGCAAAAGCTAGTATAATATATTTCGCAAATGTATAATGTGTGTATCGTAATATAACCAAGGAGCTAAAAGCGACCGTCGCTCGTGCGCACGGTACACGGTAATCAGCGTCTATACAGAACTGTGATCTTGTAAGCAGTGGTGGCCCAGTGATAATTGCCCCGAGTTACGAGTTATAGGTCGAACCCAAGCTCCAAGAGATCTTTACTTTGTGTAAATCATTTAATTACAACTGCTCTCAAAATGGAGAAGAAAAACATTGTGAAGAAACCGTCATGTCAAAATTAGAAGACAGTGTTTTTCTATACTAAGTCACATTTCGTTTCTCCATTTTTGACATCGCACCGTAGATATCCTACTACAATCTGTCATTTTGTCTTTCGTTTCTAACAATCTTCGTCTAGGTCCTTTTATATGTAGACTATTTCAGAAGAATATTTCTTCCCAAACTGTCAAAATCACACTGACAACAAACTTTCTACTCGACGGCCACAAAGTATAAACGATTATCTACAAAATCATGATTCGTTAAGAATGCATAACTGTGATAATTAAATAGAAGAACATAGCTATCTTCTCCTATTGTACATCATTTAGTTACTAGTCATGTCTACAAATCGGTGCTTGCGCTAAGCCTGCAGTACCAACCGACACTGGGCCCACGTGGTAGATAACAGCACTCCCTCTGGAATAGACTAGGCCTGTCCCAGCAGTGGGAATGCTTTAGGCTGATTATAATGATGATGATTATGACCTAGTATGATATTGTAATCATCATATCGGCTGAAAGACGTCCACTGCTGGACATAAGCCTCCTTAATCGCTGCGCTTGGCAGGCGGGTTGGCGATCGCAGTATGGTGGTCAAATGCATAGAGAACGCTGCTGACCATTCTCTAGTAAGTCCCTTAGTCGCCTGCTACGACACCCACGGGAAGAAATGGGATGGTGCTATTCTTTTACACCCGGCACCACACGGAACATGATATTCTAATTAACAAAGTAATTTCACACTAACTTACCAACATACAACTTCAGTTCTTTCACTTCGTTTTCCCTTGGCATCTGACTGGTACTCTTGTAAGAAACGGTGCTTTTCCTCAGCTTTTCTCCTTCTTTGCCACTTGATTGTTTTGCTAACCTCTCTTTAGCCTTTTCGTTTAGTGTTATAGCCAGCTCCCTTTGATGTTCCTTACGTTTTTCCTCCGAAGAGTGCTCCGTACGAAGCTTTGATTCAATCACTGCTGTTCTTTTACCTCTGCCTGAAATAATATTATGTAATTTAATATTAAGTTCTCTGAGTAAAGCGAGGTTGTACTTTCTAAAATATTTTGAAGCATAACTGTTTTTTTTTAAGCTGGGTTCAGAGTGGGCCAATAAATACAATTGAATGGGGCAATAGCAATCGTTACCTACTGTTAAGAAAGATTCGCAAAGGTAGCCCGTATAATTCAAATTTCCTTACAGTTTTAGCAATTTGCATCTCAGTGTCAGATTGTATTTTGATTAAATATAATTTAAGACCGTAAAAATTTGGCTTTCAATTATAATCATCAAAATCATCAATAAGGTGAATCTAGTCGACATTTTTTCCATACAAACTTTGTGAGTGTTTTACTCCACTGTTCGACAATGTACATCAAAATTATTTTTTATTTATTTATATTGTCTGTACTACATAATACTAAAATAATAACCATTAAAAAGTTAGGACCGAACAAACATTCGTTTGTCTTGCTAATTTAACCTAATTTTGGGCGTGTTTAAGTAATAGAAGAAGTGTAAAATCCCCAAAACCAAGTCGGTACCGACAAAGATCAAATATCGAAAAGTTCAATAAACTTCATTGGTCATTGATTTATGCAGTGGTTTTTTCATAAAACCCGATCTTCCGAAGAACTTTTCTTATTTTTTACGCCCCTGTTTTACCATAAATGATCCTGCATCTCACTCAATAACGTTGTGCTGGTACTACCTATGTCGGACACGATGCCTGGAGAGATAGCGTGCTTTTTAGCTAGGCCCACCAGTAAGTTCGAGCCCACGACTAGATTCCCCTTAAGTTCATGTCCATTGAATGACTTTTTCATGAAATAATCACGTAGGAAAATTTGAATTTAGGGGTCTACCCTGGCCCTTTGTGCTTCCCTTAAGGGAAGAACAAATCCTTTAACAGTTTACAAGTACTATCGAGGAAACTAACATCTATACACCGTAAGGACTATTATTGCATGCAGCGCTCTGCCGCTATAGTAACGCGTGCTAACAGATGTGGTCATTGTGTGCACGGGATTTTGTTTTCAAATTGGTCAGATGTAAGTTTCCTCGATAGTAAGATATTGGGGACTGAACATTCTTAAGCTTTTAATCGCCAAGACTGTATCCAGCCTATTAAATAATGTACAGTACGCGTGCGTCAAGGCAAATGCAGTTTTAGATAGTCAATTTTTTCTAAGACTTTATATGCCTTCTTAATAACGGCCGCATGTTGTATGAAACTTATACAAGGTGTAACAGAATAAGCGCAAGTACTGAAGGTAGTTTGTTTATAATTTACTACTGAATCGATTTTAGTTAATAGGTTTTTTTTTTCAAAAATGACGTCTATGACTGCAGATTGAGCCAAAGAAAGCTAAATGTTATTTTAAGGATATAAGACTCAATTTTAAATGCATAAAGTGCTGAGGTCAACGCTATTTTCTAAATAATAATAGTTGCTTTAAAATAGATAAGCTTTGGTCATTGTGTTATGATTTTACCGCAATACTCTAATTGGAGTGTATGAGATCTTGCGTTACTTATGTTACACATTGTATAAACAAAAAATACTGGTTTTATAGTCAAAATAAGTAGAAACTCACCTCCATTTTCTATAAAGATTTCCGATAGCATGTAATGAAACAAAAATAGGTGTAAGTAAGTATAAAACACTCCAGTTCGTCATATTATAGGTAGTAGTAGTTAGTTTAGCGTCTATAGATACTGAAAGCTTTTACAAGTATTATACAGGTAGAAATTCAAGTGGAAAAATATACAACATACTAATCTGCCATTCTTCTGTTTATTTCACATCATATTCCTTCAATTATAAATTAAACAAATGATTAGGTATGTGAGTAGCAAATTGTGGCAAATTCATTAAAGAGTATTGAGTTTTGTATCAATATATTTACTTTTAAATAATATGCAGACTCTGAAGACTCTGTAAGTCTTTGACTCACTCAATCTTTGAAAAAAGCTATTCCTGACAAAACTGTTCTATATCTTGCAAGAACATTTAAACTTTTGACGCACAGATGCTTACATCAAGCTAGACTTTATTCGTAAAACACACAACAGTGTCACTTACAAATCATATTTTGTTTGTACTCACACAACAACCAACCTTCCTACTCTCAACATAACATTCAAATTCCTTTCTCTAGCAAACCTTATCATATTTCAACACAATATAGAATTTGGACCCTTCCACGCCTCACATAAAGTCCACATTTCTTTGAAAATTATGTTGACTCACCCAGTATTTCAGTCTTGTTTTCCTTTTCTTCTTCTTCTTCCTCGTCGTCGTCTTTTAAGAAGATACCGACATTCTTGATTTTCTTTTTAGATTGTGTGAGGAGGGAGGCTGGCTGTTCTTCATTCACTAATACTGTGTCGCCGATGAAGAGGGCGTAGGTCTGAAAAGGTCACCTTACGTTCGAAAAATATGCTCTACATAGAGTCTAACTAGTTCTATTGAAACTATTTTTCGCAGTCATGAAATTGAGGTAGGTTTTCGCAGTTGTGAAATGAATGCGAATTTTCGCAGATATGAAATACTGGTAATTGACGACATCGACAGCTGACCTTAATTTTCAAAAAAATCTTAAATCTTTTGAGCAACCATACCTTGCCTTCTTTTTCCGTGGCGGCGCTATTCGTTAAGTTTGCCAAGCCGATATTGATGTTAAAAACCATTCCTTTTTTAGCCACAGTTGACGTTTTGGGCCCTATAATAATGGAACTTTCACGAAATTCTATTCCCATTGCAAACCTGTAAGGTAACACACAATTATTTATTTCATTTAGGGCTGATTTTTCAATAGTTAGACAACTTTTATCTGAAGAATAAATCTGACAGTTTGGCATATTTACTATACAAAAGTTGTCAAACCGACATATTTATTCCTGAGATAAAAGTTATCTGACTATTGAAAAATCTGCCCTTAGCATTTCAATGAGCTTCTGAAGTTTGCTCATACTTTGTCTTACATGAATCCAAACCAACTTACCCAAAAGACTTTGTAAGATTCTCAACCAAAGCAGGCTTCTCTTTTTTCGCTAACTCCAAACCAGCTTCATAAACCGCTGAAAGTTTAACGCCAGAGACAAGTTTCTTCATAACCTCCTCTTCTATATTCAAAAGGAAGTTATAATTGCTCTGAATTTCATCTGTAGGATTGACGAGCAATGTCCGAACTATATTTGAGCAGTACGATTTATATCGAGCGCCTAAAGAACAGACGATCGAGCCGAAATGTAAGTGGTTCTTGTCGGAAACGGCGCTGAATTTGAGACTGTAGTTCCCTCCTGATTGGATGATTGGAGGGTAGCACATGTCGACTTGGCTTGTGTCTACACCGGTGACGTATTTCTTGTCGGATATCGCCGCTTCGACACCTTCTGCCAGCTTTGAGTGTTTTACTTTCTGTAGAGAAGTAATACGTTCATGTTATTATATTAAAAAAGTAGGAGTTGTTGTTTTGAAAGAAGTCTTTGATGAAACTTACCTTATCTGAATCAATAATTTCCATAATCTGGTCTTTCAAATATTTTGTAAACACGTCAACTGTGACCATACATGCTTTCTTCACGGTTATGATTTCTGAATCTTCTTTTGGCGCCATAAGGTGTGCAATAGCTGAACTTATATCTACATTTTCGAATTTCTCGCCCTTCATTACAGCCTTCCAACTTTCGCAGAATTCCCCGGGATAGTTATCTTTAGCGAAAACCCCGAGGTTCTTGCCGGATTTCGATTTTTTAATCTCTTGAACCAATTTGTTGAAATTTTCTTTATCTTTATCATTCTGAAAACACATTGAAAATGAAAAATTGCTTCCTGTATAATGTTCACTTAATGCCCAAATACGTACAATATCCTAATAATATTCCGATTACATTTATTATCCTCATCACGTTTTTGTTTCTTCAGTCTCAGAAAACTTGTAAACCAAACATCAGTGTTCAGACATGCGCGTAACAGACACGCCGTTATTATCACAGTAATCAATTAAATGGACTAGAATAGATTTTACTAACACAGATACCAGGCTACTTTAATTATAATAATAATTCATGAAATGGATCAGGGTATTTTTAGTTTAGATTTGTTTTATTATTTGAAAATCATTTACGCAACATGAACGGCATTGAATCAAGTCTTCAATGTGCTCGAAATTAGAAACACGTGACATCGTTCGGCAGCGTGCACGTTGCCGTGCTTACGTAGAAGTGCCCAAGTTTTGACTCGCACAAGAATCAATTTACCCTACATTATTAGAAGAAAGTTGGGCAATCAGAGAATTTTTATTCTGTTGTGGCAAAAATCTCACCCATAAAAAACCCACAAGTAAATTAAATAAGTACTCATAGCCAGAAATACATTAAATGTCATTAAAGCCTGCATTTCCTATATTAATGTACAGATAAACTCAATAAAAACAATGGTTTTAGGTATACTTACTCTATCTCTAACAAGTAATTTCACTGGTGGCAGTTCTGTTTCTTCTTTTCCGTTTTCTATTTGTCTTAAAAATTCAATCTTCTTCTTGCTTGCGAGAAAACACATGCTGTTTTCTGTGAGAACTGTTATTGTGTCGGGCAGCTCATAACCAAACAGCCAAGTCTGGATACATAAATAATGTGTTTAAAAGTACATGGATACTGTAAATATACAACTCAATGAAGTCTCCCATTCAATAAAGCCTAAAGAACACATTTTGGGTGTGGCTAATCGGAAGAGCAGCGGTGGCCCAGTGGTAAATGACGCGACTAAGGTGCTCTTACACGGGCAATTTTTTGAGCATTTATTGCTCGGCAACACTAATGGATCAATCTGGAGCACTTAAGTGGAGCAATCTGGAACAACAACAATAAATTGCCGATGTGTTTCGGCAATATTGCTTCTGGTTGCTCCATATATTATCTCTATCTAGTTTGTATGTATAACTACGTCTCGTTTTTGCGACAGGACAGGCGGGAGGCGGCGGGGGAGGCGCATTGCCTAATTTTTTAAGTTGCTCCATATTGTGTGACCGTTTTTGGCAACAGGTGGCTTCATGTGGCCATTGCTCTAAATTGCTGGATATAGTCGTGACGTCATACTTAATGAGAATTGACCAAGATGGAGCAATTTTACTTGCTCGTGTAAGCGCACCTTTACGAGATGTGGGTCATGGGTTCGACCCCAGGCAGGCGCTTTACTTTGTGTAAAATATTTCATCACTACTGCTCTAAAAACGGTGAAGAGATTTGCCAGTGATGCCAGATTGGGGGGAATCCCCGCAAATTTAGGGGTTTTATTAAGTTATGGGGGGAGAATTGGGGGCACAATATTTTTGGGGGGATATTTGGAGAAAGAAAACTGGGTGTGGAGGGAATTGGGGGATTTTTATCAACACAACTGTACTATACAGCACTAGGAATTTTGTCATTGCCGTTTTCTAACGCAGTTGTGGAAAGAGCCTTCTCTCAATTAGCTATTATTAAAGGCAAACTCCAAAACAGATTGGCCATTCACACTGCCGAATCCATCTTGCAAATAAGATATACATTGCTAGAAGGATGTGTTTATTTTAAACCCAGTTCAAAGATGCTAAAAAGATTTAACTCAGAAAAAATGTATGGGACTGTAAACAACACGGGTGAAGAGGCTGATTTAGTCATGGACGCTATTGCTGAAATTGTATAAAATTGTATCTTTAATAAAATTTAAAAAATATGCCATTTGTGGGGTTTTTTTTTTCAAATCTTGAATTTTGGGGGATTTCGGGGAAGGTTTGGACAGAATGCAAGATGGTCATCTGGCAACACTGTTCATAGCCCAGTTTTATTGTACATTTTATAAATAGCAGTTTCTTCATGACTATTACACAATAAATAACCAAATGATGCAATGTACCTACAGTTGATGATTGGCTAGTTATTCAACAATTTTACTTTGGGGGACATTGAGGTGGAGGCAGTTTTGTAGAAACATGTTTAAAAAAAAATCTTATACTTTTGTAATAAAGCTGAAAATCTATCAAAGAAATTTGACAGATTGGGATAGCTTGATGTGCTGGCCTCTGTCCATTGTTGTACTGGCTTTTGAGATGATAATTAAATCGTATTATAGTCACCCAATTCTATGAAAATTATAAACAGGGTGTCAGAGACATCGACATGCAAACTGTAACCACACATTCGCAAGTGTTTCTATGCCCTCTAGAATCTTAATTGTTTCACATATTTAAAAAAACTAAACTGTTTTATAGAAAAGTGCAATACCTACACAGTGAAAATGAATGAAACAACCAATTTATTTTTTAATAACTGACAAAAATTTCAATGTATAAGTTTTTAGAATCTTGTACTGAATCCCTGGTTACATGTTGAATGTCAATGTCTCTGCCACCTTGTATAGCTAGCTGGGTATATTTTTTACCATTTATACCTCAACCTAAGGTTATCTATAGATTATAATGTTCAGAGTACCTTCATATCAAGATAATCTTTGAGTAAAGCAAATTTTCAAGCATAAATATTGTAAACAAATACAAAACTAATATGTCAAGAATTAGTCTATTGTTTTATATCTCCTAAAATAATCAACATTAAGGTTTTTTTCTTGATTACACCCAGTGAACAAAGCAACTATGCCATGTGCCCTGTTGTAACTGACTCAAGTATAAACAATATTGTCAAATAAATCAATATTGCTATTGTAAAGTTATACAATCAGATGCATCAAGTTCACTTTAAGGTATGTAGTTTTCCTGTAAGGTCTTTACGTAGATATTACAAGACGTAGAACTGCAATCTGATTAGTTGTGGGGACTATAGTTTGTTCAAATTTTACCATTAATTTCAAGTTACCCTGCTAACACTTAGCAAAGACGTCTCGACAACCGAAACAACTCTTAATTCAATACGTAAATGGCTCTCGACATGTTTTAAAGCAGTTTTGCACATGGAGAGTAATAAAACTCGCGCAAACCTGTAGCGCTGTTGACTTGCTGTAAAGAGTGTCTTCGTCCACTCCGACGCATGAAACCAGGCAATCGACCTTCGCCAGGGCATCATCGCCCTTTGAATCCGCTGCAGCAGCCTGTAAAACATGTAATTACTGTAGAACGGGCCCTCAAAACGGTGACATCAGTAGACCAAGAGTTACCGACCTTCCATGCTGCGTACAGCTTCTTCATACGTCGATAAAACGTTTCTTTATCGAGCGATATATTAGACATCGTGGAAAGCAATAATGAAACTTAACTAAACAAAATATCCTACGTAATTACGCCGCAATGATCGCAATTTATTCACGACTCCACGACATTACATCGCTTTTGACAGCAAACACAAATGGCGGGCGTCGGTAGAGGATGTGCCTGCCGCCTATTCTTTCAATCGCTGTCTATGCTTTATTCGAATGCAGATAACGAAACCAACCGACATTTTCAGTATTTTGATAATTTTATTTTCGTATAAATTCGTAGCCATAGATGGCAATAGAGTCATTTCTCTGAGATCATTGAAAACTATTTGTTCTTCATTTCTTGTAGTGAAGTGAACCCCAAAACAGGGTGAAATCTTCACGAGTCGATTCGAACTAAGGGAAGTGAGTGAAGGAATTGAAAATATTGAGACTCTGCTTGATGAGCCCGCCTCTATTTTGTCTTTGTCTCTATTTTTTGACATCTCACATCAGCCTGCCACATTCATTCAGTGATTCACTCCACTGATCCACTCCGCTCCAGTGATGCCAATTAGTCCCTTCGGGGCTAGATCTAGCCCTTTTTCTTCTTGTTCAGCCCCGAATATAATGATTTAGCCCCTAGCCCGTAGTCTAGCCCCAAATATTATCGCCTGCCAAAACCATATACATAACATAAATTACGAAACAGAATGAACTTTGAGTCCCTAAATTCCATACTATAAATACGAAGTGAGGCCCTAGTGTGAGTTTCATTAATTAACAATCTACACCAAACGCAGTGAGCGCGTTCGGCGTTCCGATTGGCCCTGGAGTGGTGACGGACCAATCGGAGGGCCAAACGCGCTCACTGCGTTTGGTGTAGAAGGTTAAATGAAACTCACACTAGGGCCTCTGGCCTTACTTAGTTAAACCAAACTTAGTACACATAGGATGTCCTTTAAAAAAAATGTTTCCAATTTAAATTTATACTGGACAAGGCTGCGCGCAATGAGGCCCAAGCCCAACCATCTACGTCGTCAGCACAAAGTGGAACCCATTGAGAGTAATTAGATGAAGACTGCTATTTAGATCGTAATTTTATGATTAAACAATATTTTATAATCCAGAATGATATATTTTATTCATAATTTACACACTTACTTATTCATGAAATCCATTTTACTACAGAATCTTTATTTTTATTTTTCGTTATTTAGTAATTTAGTCCTATTTTTTTTTAAATGTGATATTCTAGCCCTTTTTTAAGCTCGATTTAGCCCCAAACCTGACAACCAGTTGGCAACACTGCTCCGCTCTTTCATTCAATCCAGTTGCAGTTCTCAATTTGAAAAAGATGTAAAAGTTTTGTTTGTATTTATTTGTCTCATGTTTGTTTTAAATGCAAAAGTTAAAGTCTCAGAATTTAGGCAACTTATCCGAGGGTTCAGTAAGAACTCTCGCTCAAAATCGTATTACAACAATTTTAGATTTTCTTCAAGAAGATGTTTCTAAGTTAGCAGCACTAACTAAATTGAGCCTGCCTGAAATATTAGCAATTAGAAATGAAATATTTACAAAATATTCAGCACCACTAATAAATGGAGCGGATTTATTTATTAAAGTTTTCAAGACAAGAAGTCGAATTAGTACAGGTATAGAAAGGTACGGTATACAATGAAACTTTATAACAAGAACTAGTCATAGGCATTTAGTAAACTTTTATAAACTTGTTCAAGCACTAACAGTTACCAAAAATTTAATTTCAGGCTAAACACTGTAATAAATGGCGGTATTCCAGTGAGATACATTACAGAGATATGTGGCCTTGCAGATTCTGGGAAAACTCAATTGTCATTCCAATTAGCTGTTAACTGTGTCAAAGATGATACTAGCACAGTCCTATATGTTGATACTAAAGGGGATTTCTCAGCAGTACGGGTTCAAAAAATGTTGGCTGCTCAAAGATATTCCCATAAGGTATTGATTTATTTTTGTTACAATTACTACAACAATTTAAGAGAAAAGTGCTTGCCAGAAAACTTAGATTCATTGGTGCAATGGCCAGAGAAACCGACATACAGACCTCCATATCTCTCTAAAGGCAACCTTTGCACAACAGTTCGACAGTATACGGTGATACAAAAGGTTTTATTACATTACCATCATGCTAACAAATAATGTTGTTGATTAAAAGAGGTATTTAAATGCTTTTTACTTATCAGGATATGGCTTCAATAATGTACAAAATAAGAGTAGTTCACATATGGACTATGGAGGATTTAGTGGAGCTATTCAAGAGCCTTAAAAACAAAACACTCGTAATTGAACATTTGGCAATGATTATTGTTGATTCCTTACCATGTTTGATGTTTCAACATCTTGGTGATGATAATAAAATGGGTAAGTTAAATTAAATAATCAAAGGAGCAAAACTAATCAATTGAATAAACAATAAAGGCAGAAATTGAATAATATTTCATTACAAAAACTATACTGATCTTGGAATGTAACATTGGAAATATGTTACAGGTTTATAAACTCAGTAGCCAGCATGGCCAATCCCCGTCTCAGCTTACAATTCTGAAGACTAAGAGATGACAGAGGATGTAATAATGTACATAACAAATGAATGTAGTATTTAAGACTATAATACTGATAGTGGGTGTGTGTGTGACAAATTGCTACCAAGTCTTGTTCAGGCACTATAGGGATTTTTAAACAAATTAAAAAAACAGGAGGTTATTTTATTCAATGATTTTTTTTAGCTGAACTTTATATTTGTTTACAGGATTGTCTCTTTTGAATGGCTTAGTTAACTATAGCAGATTTATAGCTAATGAATTTAATGTGGGAATAATTTATATAAACATACAAACAAGATGGATAGACAATGATATTTCTGATATGGAAGGTAAAGTCTGGAAGTTATGTAATAATTAGTACATCATAATCATAAGAATAACTATAAAATATTTTAATTAAATTATTGTTTATTGTTTCAGATGATGGTGAGTCAACTTCTGCTTTCAGAGAAGCATCTTATATCGAGAAAAGGAATCGTTGTCTAGGAAGATATTGGGAACAGATTCCAGCTTTAGTATTGCAATTGGAAAAACTTGAAGACAACTCTAAGGAAACCAAATTTTATACTCAAATTAAAGTTTCAGTTCTAAGTTCCAATACAGTTAAAAATGAAAATGGACAATGTATTTTAAAGTTAAGTTCAGTGGGAATAACTTGATATTTAATAAAAGGTTTGGTTTGATTGCATCATTTGTTGTGTCATTTAAAATCTGCAGATTTGTTTTAGTTGTGTAAAACAAAATTGGCACTGACTGTAACTTACTAGTGCAGCGGCTAACAACTAGATGGCGGTAAAAGTTCTTAGCATGCATACGTTTATGGTTCCAAAAACTTGTCTATGAATCATTCGATTCAATACCCGATGCTGCGCGTCAAAATACTCAGTCAATCACTCGCCTCCTTTCCATTCACTCTTTCATTTGAGCGCACGCCTGACGGGCGATGCGTGTTAAACTGTGATGGCTCTTTTTAACACTTTTGTAAATTCAACATTTTTATGATATTTGTGTGCTCAGTATCCTTCTTAGTTTAATTTAATTTTAATTTATATATTTGCGTTTACTTTAAAATGGCGAATCAAACCCAGAAAATCGTTTACAAACTGGTCCTCACTGGAGGTAAGGATTGCACATATATTTTGTATACGGTGTTTTTATACTTTTTCCATGCCGCTATTATGTTTTTATTCGTTTATTTTACTAATGAAGTATAATATATCTTTATGATATCTTATTTGTTATTGTATGTGATAATGGTGTCATGAAAAAATGCAACACGTGGATTTCTGACGACGTAAATCTCACCTCGAAACCACATTGTATTTTTATTCAGGACCGTGTGGCGGCAAAACCACCGGACAGTCCCGCCTCAGCACGTTCTTTGAGAATTTAGGATGGAAGGTGAGCAAAACATTTTATTTTAATTTTAAAACTACTTGCTAAGATTCTATCTATTCGTATTAGATTGTTATCATTATGTTTAGATTTTGAAAAATATGTCTCTATTTGTATTGATAAAATGTAGAAACTTTTCGATAACTATAAAATTATCTGTAGCTATTATCAATACCATTGAAATAAATAATTACCTACAAATTTTATCGATTTTCTGGTTCACAACTAAATTGTAATTTATTATTCTAATACTATTTGGCTTATTCAATTGTGAAATTTCATTCCTTCAAAAATTCGATATTCCTAGCAAAATATTGCTTCCCTCTCGTATTCTGAATTGTGGTGTCTCCATCTGGAGATCATATGACATGGTTCCACAATGTGTTTATTTCCAGGTGTTCCGGGTGCCGGAAACGGCTAACGTGCTTCTCAGGTAAATGAGATACCTACAAAAACTACACAGTGCATCACAAACATTAACTCAAACTTTTAAATTTACATTCTCTATCAAAATTGTGTACACAATACACATCATAAAATTTATATTTTTAGCACTATATTTATAGAGTTTCAATGGTCAGTCCAAACATGTCAATTGTGTTTATCTGACTAAGTAGTGAAATTATTTTTTAATGTTAACTTGAATTGCTTAATTTTGTACTTATAAGAATAGTTTCCGATTCCATGATTGTCAGTAAACTATTGATCTTGATGCAAGAAAGTTAATGTAAATTTAAAACTTGATTTACTTGGTATGCACTGTGAAATTGCCTTAGTTTTTGAAATTTAAAAGCTTGCACAACACAAATATGCAGTAGTTGTTAATTTTTTATCTTGTTATATGGAATTGGGAACTAATGCATAAGTGATGTAATAAAAATGAAAACATGAATTTAATACAATTATGTTTTGTATGTAAAATGTACTGCAATCCATATTTTTTCTTTTACAGTGGTGGTGTCAAGTTCGCAGATCTCTCCGCAGACGAAGGTAAGATTGAACTATCCTATCATTGTATTGAAGTCTGCAAAGTTGCAGAAATCACAAAAAAATTGATACAGAAGAATAATGTCCAAATATTGCATGCTGCATGTCTATGCTTTCACACCAAAGCACGCTTAAAAGCACCCTTCGCATTTAGCGATGGCGTTCGTTGATAGTTTACGCTGCGCCAAAGCTTCCTTTTTATCATAAAATCCCTTCAGCAACGCTAGCGCAGCGTCTACGCGATGTCTGCCAACGCCAGATGCGAAGGCAGCCTAATTTTCACAGCTAAAGTAATAATTTAGTTTCATTACTTTCCCATTTCAGCTTTTGCAACCTACATCCATATTAAAGAATGCATGAAATTAGATGCCTACGAAGTTGCCTATTCTTCGGTTCGAGTTTCTCAATTGTTTCTTAATTTTCCTTCTAAATGAAGTTACACAATGTTAATTAGACATGTACTAGATAGGAAAATTAATGTTCAACTATTTCAAATACATAATTTCAGTCAATTTATACTGTAAACTTACTAATGTAGACATTATTAATACTGCAAAATCGATAAAGCTATTTTCATTTCGAATTTGTGGTAATATAATGAATTAAGTTTACATGAGCATATTATGAAGTGTTTATGTTATGAAGCAATAGTGCTTACAGGAACCTGCTTGATTATGGATGCAAACATTTCAACTCCCATTGTTCCATAGAATTTACAAACAGAAACTTCCAAGATAGGGTGGGTACCTACGGTTGAATTGACGAGCAACAAATTTAACGGAACAATAGGGTAAACAATTGATTTGATGGTAGCAAATCACATTGCCGTAAGATTTTAATGCATTGTTTGAATAATAAAAGATTGTAGGTTTATACGTCTTTTCCATAAAATATCTTGAATACCACTAATAGTTAAATGCGCAGAACGAATTAAATTCTCGATAGAAGAAAATAAAATATTTTAGGAAAATCCAAACGTCGCATTGGCAAGTCTGATGACCGGAAACCTCTGCCAGTGCGTACATTTATTGTTTAGCATTGAGTGCTGCCAAAATCTTATATCACATTTTTTTCACCCTATCGCACATCGTTTTTGTTTAGACTATACATTCTGTTAATTGATTAAATTTGTTTAGTTTAAGATGAGACTGGTCAAATTCGTTCTATTGTGTATCCACAGCTCAAGTTCAGTGTCAATGACTTGTCTCGTGCCTAATCATACAAATACTTTAATTAGGCTTATACATATATGCATGCAGTATATTCCATTCCAGCCGATGTTTCACCATGGAAACTAGTTAGTGAAACTTGTTTTGTGTAGATAGTTGGTACATGTTTTTCTACCTCCTCCAAATTTTTCAGACGTTTTTTGGCGGCCATGACCATGACAAGGTCAAATTGACTTTCTCGATAGATATTCTCACGTAGATATTGGTCTCTTTATATTGGTAGGGGCGTGACTGCCATTGACGTAAGAACCACGTGAGGTAGGTCGACTATACGCTTTGCCAAGTGGTAATTTAATTTTCATTGCTAAATGCTAGTAATTATAGTAAAGACTTGTGTATGATGGACAAATGGAACATTTCAAATGGGAACACAACACGAGAAAGGTTTCTAAATATAGTCTAGAAATATGTTTACCAGTGCAGGCAGCACTCAACCCTTTTTGTAGAATATGAGCTCCCTATGATTTCTTCGAAAAATTACTTTCTTATTAATTTTTTCTGCGTCTGCTATTCATCTATTTTCGTCGTGAAGCGGGAACTCCATTAACATAATGCTCATTCACTCTTTAAATCAGGCCAGTCGCTCAGAATCCCGATAAATCTCTGTAAAACAGCACCCTTGTAGGAGAAACCTTAAAGTAGTTAAAAAGTCGAACAAAATTCTGACCTATCACGTTGTCTCGCATGTTTTCACGATATTTTGATATTCGACTAATAAAAACAAACTGTTCGCAGGTTACGGCACATAACTCATTGAACAGTGATAACCCCTGGTTTCATGCTAATTGTAAAGATAAGATTTTTTTATTCCTTTTATCTTTGGCAAGAATTCTGTTTTAGAATTTGTTTCTTCAGACTTGTGGTGTTATTATCTAGTTAGGAGCAGTTTGTGTTTAGACTACAAGCTACATGAAAAAAAAAATGTGATCCTACTTTTCTTTTTCAACTACTCTAAGTCCATTTATTTTGAGAGGCTTGTGGCGCTTAATAACAGCTGCACGGGTCGATTGAAAGTTAAGCTAGGCTTGCTACTCTCGATCTGTAGATGGGTGACCATCGTTACATACCAAGACCCCTCCGTGCCTCGGCAAGCACGTTAAGCCGTGGGTCCCGGCTGTCATTCGTAATACATATTTGACTGTCGTTACCGGACGTCAGAAGCCCGAAAGTCTGACAACCAGTCTTACCAAGGGCCATTGTATTATCCAGTAACTGGGTTGTGGAGGTCAGATAAGCAGTCGCTCTATGCAAAAGACTGGAAGCTGACGCCAGCATAGTTAAAAAAAAGACTAGACAGATTCAAGACCTTTTATGATGATTGACAAATATCGTATTTGGCTAAACCTTGTGGCTCTGATAAGTCGTTAAGTCATGCCGTTTGGAAATCTCCCACCTGCAGCGTATAAGCCAGCAGATGTATGAATCATGCCTACAATACTTGTTCAGTATTCAAATTTTACATTTTACGAATTCGCACGTCACAGAGAATTCCGTACTGCAATGCTTTGTCACCATACATATACGACAGATGTATCATTTCATACACTGCCAAGACGTAACGTCGGGCTAAAGTCCAATATAAAACAGTCTAGATCTGTATAAAACTCATATAAAATTTAAAACGGACAATAATTATGTTGCGTAACATCAAACGTATTTGTATTCTGTTACGCCGGGTATTTCGGTTGTTTTACATTGGCTACGGTCACGTGCACCGTTTATTTTTGCTCCTGAAGCTCTAGGTGAAGACCGATTTGCGAGCTCCTTTATACGAAGCTTCGAATCGCCTCTTGGGGACGATTTTCTTGTCTATTTTAAGGATACCTACTTTATTTGTTTCTGGTTTTGTGCTATTGTTTGCTTCGTCGCAGTTAAACAAATGGTTTTTCTTGATATTTGTGGTCGATATTGCGCATTCTGCGATAGAAATCTGCTTTTGAAAGGCTTTATTAAAGTCTCGGGACATTTAGGAGTCGCAGAGAAATTATATTATCATTATGCTCTAATCAGTATACCCTTTGTTAATGAAAAGGGCAAGATTAACGTCGCTTAGTCGTTTCTTTTGACGATTGTATTGAGCCGTTACGTGCTTGTAAATCGGTTTAATCCATTATCGGCAAGGCTGCCTCGCGTTTAACCATTGAATAATACATATTTCTACCATTGGTATAATCTTCTTATAAAAATTACATTTTAAATGTATATGCAGACAGGCTGGGGGTGTGGTGGAGGGAGGGAAGGTTCGTTATGAGGCTTCTCGACACTCCCGACACGTGGATGTTAATGTGTGTGTCGCTGACGTATCGAGCCTAAGCTAGTTCACGGTCACGTTCATGGCAATAGAAACACGTTGTATGGAATGCGCAGTTACGTTTCTGTAGCATTGTTAGGCTCTAGGATCGATGACGAAAGGCTCTGGGCCCGGTCTCGCATATGGAATACTGTCGATTTGCTACCGATAAAATGAATTGTTTGGAAACGGATCGCTTTTCTACATTTTTGGTGTTCGAATTGCATTCGTAGGCACCTAAATGCAGTTATCTGGCGCCTCAAATGCGATGCTAATCGTAATCACAATTTTTTATTTAACTTCCACCTCCTTTTGATATCAAGTAATTTGTGTTTCGTTAGCGTGTAAGTATAATCGTCCGACAAGTGTTGATATGATAAGCTCCTCATTGCCCATTTTTTGTTGGCTTGCTCTGTTTCACGCCTGAATGGCTGTGGCAGTTGTTACTGATAAAATTGTAGTTTTTACTTTTTATACGATCAAAACGTGCCACGACACAATTTCTGCGTTTGATACCGAGACTGACTATTACCAGATCGAAGAATACGTGATTTTTCTAGAAATCGGCGTTTATAGGCTCCGAATGGTTTATGTAACGTTAACAGACTTCATGTTTTAAGGTTTTTATAAGTCTGTGGTGCACGTGGTTATAACCGTGTGTACAGTCTCTTTATACACCTCTAGCCAGTCTACCGTACCTACCTGCAAACGTTTATTATTTACGCATGTTACCCATTAAACAGAAATAGACAATCGTGCCCGGTTCCACTCAACCGCAGTTTTCCGTTCCAGTGCCCCCCAACGGTTAGCCATCACTCGAATAAACTGAATATAACTCAAAACCATTGTACGACTAGTAAATTGTATACACAGATTGTTTGTCATCACATCACTGTGTGACGCAGACATCTGTGTACATTGAGCATCAAACGATGTTTTAATAAGTTCACCATCCGTTCCTAAACATCCATCAACGTTATGTTTAACTTCATTTTATATGTCTGTTATTTACTCATAACAAAGTCACATGCAACTCTGACGTAAAACAACAATCATTGCTTTTGGCCCGTATTTCTTACTTTTATCTCTCATACTTACTTACATATCTGCATCTCTCTGTAGATACCTACCTATACCTACTAAAAATATTAGTTTTATGACATCCTATAAATCATCTTCAAAGACAATGTTGTCTATATCTTTCATTTTCCTCCACGCTAGAATTATTCCTCACTACCCATGCGATTTGTAATTTTAAATGTCTGAATGAGTCTTGAAATTAAGGAAAAAAGAAAACTAATGTCGAGCATGTGTTGACAAAATGTCCATTTATTATTTTGTCGTTTGAAGTATCAACATGAAAATTTTCCGACCTTGTCTATTCAGAGCTTTTTTCGTTTACTAGAATAATAGTGGGACAAGTGGCGTCGTAGATATTCTTCTAGCCTAGCGTACTATTGACAAATACATAAAGCTTAGTTTTATAGGGGTTGGTGACTAAGTTCGTTCGGACAGACAACGCTCAAGGTCAGGACGACCTCACCAAACAGATATTGATTAATACTCAATGAATGCCACTATGAAATGTTAATAACTTGTAACGGTAATAAGGTTTTTCCTCATAACATACTAGTAGGCGTGTAGAGTACTACCACTTTTTATGAATTCTTTAAGGCAGTGGCCGTACGACCTCGTGCCCTTTTTCGTCTAATATCTAAACTTACGAAATACAGAAACAAAGAATTCGTTCGCTTTCTTGTCCTTAAATTTTTATATGTACCTACAGTGTTAATAACAGTTCGTATAAAAACCTTTTGTTCTGAAGTAGGGCGGGCCAAGTTTCAATGCTGAAGGTAATATCGACCTACAAATATTTCTGTATCAATTACGCCTTCGCCTTGAAGTTTCATGTCAATATAATAACACAGAGGTATCATTATCAGGCCCTTGGACACTTAATGATGACACAATAAATCACCTAGACCCACATCTAACAAACTTAATGATTTTAAAATCTATCATGCGCATACATATTCATACTACTATGGATCCCACGGAGTGAATACAAAGATGGATCCTAAGTATCATAACGCGTTAAGCAACCAGTAATAGTTACACGAGTAAATAGCCATGCTAGGAACCAGTTAGATGATAAAATAAAACCATCTATGATCAAACATGTGCAACAATTACGCACCACAGTCCACAATCAGTTCAGTTAAAAATACGAGCATTTTCATAAAAGTATTAGATAATGAATATGTGGCAGATCCGCCGAAAAGTGTTTCAGTTGACATGTCTTCTACCAATTGCAAATGGTGCACCACCGCGGCTGTAGCCCAGGCAAGCGACGGTGTTGTCAGTGGTGAGTCGGTAACCACCGCTAAAATTGAAGCTCATGCAGTAGCTCTGATAAAGCTAAATACAACCATATCACATGACGGCAGTCCGGTACATCGATCTATCG
The DNA here is from genome assembly GCA_949091785.1 of Polymixis lichenea. Lineage (NCBI taxonomy): Eukaryota > Metazoa > Arthropoda > Insecta > Lepidoptera > Noctuidae > Polymixis > Polymixis lichenea. Next base: position 5,452,606 of record OX420938.1, read on the forward strand.
CTAATTGCTTTAGATACCTATCTAATCATAGGTATATGTCGCTCAGCTCTTATCAAACTAGGTAGCCCATTGCAGACCGCTAGCTAGTTACTATATCCACTGTATCTAATAGACATAATAAATAGTGTTATTTATTAGAGGAGATATAAATCGGAAAGTAAACCAGCTAACCGATGAGTTCCAGTTTGCTTCTGTTTCGTCACGTCACGTAATCGAAGTTTGTCGCAGTGATAATAACCCACATCTGGTATTAATAGGATCGTTAGCAGACTGCGGTTTTTAGAAATTTATACTTTAGATAAACTCTGTTTATCTGCTCAGTAGTATGTTAGGTTTGGTATCGTGCCAGGGGAGCCTACTCTCTAACTTCGTCAACGAAGATACGGGCCCGTCCGAAAGTAGTTCGAAACTTCTTAGTGAATTCTACTGCCAATTAACTAACTTTTTTGGAAGGGCAAAAACGTATCGGGAGTAGGGACGGCTATCAAATCGTGTTGTCATTCATTCTTAGTTCGGGCTCCAAACTAATCTTCTGCCCGTGAGTGATACGGAGTTGGAAACGCCCGTTACTTCGACCGAAACGACGGACTTCGTGCTTAGGAAGTAGGCCCCCAGTAACAATATTTAAACACGCACAGTATTTCAAGAATTTCGTAGTCTCCTTTGCAAAAGACTGTCATATCACAATGATTGAATTATTTGGTAATTACGGCGTTTCCGACTAATTAGCTTCAGTCAGGTATCAGGAGCTTTGTTTGGCTTCTGATTGACGTCGCTAAAAGCGTTGAAACTTCTTTTTTTATGAGCCACTGACGTCAGTGGAGGCGTGTGTTGGTCAACGTCCACAAGAGAGCTGCCAAACACTTTGTGAAGTAGACAGGAATTTGAATAAAAAAGACTTTGTAACTTTGAACATTTAAATTATACTTCAATAATAATGATAGTTGGAAAAACCATTCATTCGGTTGTAAGTTTAGCTATGATTATCAAATAAATTGATTCAACTTTTACAAAAATCACCCTATTGAAGTAACTACTTAAACAGGGGGATTTTTGTATCATGCCTACCTAGGCATGATAGTAAATTACTGAGTCATTAAGTATCGTCGATTCGCCATGCAAAGCGAACAGGAGCTTGCTCAAATAACGATGAATAATGTAATTTGAATAGTGCATGAAATTTGTCATGAAAACAAAGCACGCGATACGAAAATAAATTTGTTTTCCATCGTTATCTTCGACAAGTTTACGTTCTAAAATAACTTTCTAGTACGTTAATTTTAACTGGTTTCTTTCCTTGATTTGTGAAGCTATATAAAGTTATTCAGTATATGATTTTAGACGCCCACTAGCTGTTTCGTAGAGAAATGTAATGCCTATACGTGGTAAAAATGTATGGAAAAGCATAATTTTTAAATAACCGACAAAGTATTCAAACAACAGGATTCTAAATCCATGCTTGAACTGTCTTTCATAGCTGCAAAGACAAGTATCCAAAGAATTAAATGTTTATATTATAGATGAGCTAATTACTGTCAGCTTGCAAATACTTGCAATGAATATAAGTGCTATGACGTCTTTGTTCGTTTTACTTACCTACCTTTTAAAATACCATGTCGTTCTTGGTACGAAAGCATTTGACCTCGGCACGTTGACTTTGTAATTAAGGAAAAAAATGATTACAGTATTGTACAATGACAGATGGATTTCTTAAATAAAAAGCAAAACTTTTTGCTCGGAGAAGGAAATTTAATTAAACCCCTCATTTCCTTATTTAACGTAATTATCCTCTTGGCAAGAAACCCGTACTTACTAGAAGTTTTTCCGCGGTTTTGCAAAATCGTGTTTTTTTTTCTCTTATTAACTACGTGCCTAGCAAAAACAATAATGTTTTATCAAGTTCATGGCTATAGATTTTTCTTATCTATCATGTGATACCTAAGTGTCCACTCTAAAGTAGGCAATAGAAAACCCGTATCTTGTGATATAAGTTGAAGATTTCATGTCTAAGATAATTATTATTGTTTTTTTTTTGTGAATTTACTGTTATCAGTCGTAAAACACGTTATGCCTTCATTTTCATATCAACCTCGTAAAATGTCTAGGCAGCTGTCGCAGACGTACATTTTGATAGAATTTTCGCTAACGTGTCCTACTTTTAAATGATACGATTATACCCTCCAATTATACCACAGTTTACTTTTTAAATGCTGAAAACTTGTATTATCCACAGCCAGTGCGACTTCATTGGTATGGCGCTGAAAATAAAACGTAAAAGACAGTCACGGCCGAATCCGTCTCCCGGCACGCCTCTAGCTGAAATAATTAACTTTATTTTTTAAATAGACCGCCAAGGCACCGTCCTTATACTACTTACTGTCTGTCAATTACACCGGGAACCTCACTTTCTATTTGTAAACTCACAAACAAACATTTGCCACACATCTTTCTTATTAGACAGATATCCGGCTGTTACTCGGTGGCAATTGTGTGCGAGTGTGAATAAATATTTACTGGCTTGATTGTATTGTAATGCAGTGTAAACGGGTGGTATTCAACATGACTACATTACCGCTGCGTTACGGTCAGAATCGGAATCATCTTACATAAACAGGATACCTCAAGATGCGATACCTTCTTAGTTGGTCGTTGCCACTTGTAAGCCGTTGATATCGTAATACGAATACGCAGCATCTTGTCATTGGCAATGGAGACGATCGTTATCTACGATAGCTACTTATGTATCATCGCACTAGCGGATTCTCTGAGAAATTAGTAACAGTCGATGAATGATTTAGATACTTGATTCATCATGGGCACGACTCATGATATTGATTTTTACATACGCCGTAAGAAATTAAGCTTTAATGGCTTAGCTTAGAGTATAAAGTTTTTATTGTGAAATCGTGCTTATTTTTTGGCATTGATGGTAATGGTCTGCCGGGGTCGTTAACAGTGATTTGTAGGTGTTAATATGTGTTCCGCGCGCCTTATCGCGTCAGTGTCCTCTTGCGTCATAGACATGTCTCGTGGTTCTCATCTCATGTCCGCACTCAAAGCGACAAAAAAATATTCAAAATCTTGTTATTTATAGTTGTCTAACTCTTCAATCTTGCTGACACTAAAGTCTAGGTGTCAATGTCAAGGCAGTAGACTTTTTCAATTTTAGTAAAATTACTAATGCATGGAATATTGTGATGTAAGGGACTACGGCGCCGCTTTTATCGATTTTCATCTTTTATTCATTGGCTGACACGAACATATGAGTACTTGCAAGATTTTCAGTCACGTTCTCTAGAACGGGACATTCAATTTCCGTTCATTTGGAAAATGCACAATAAGGATTGTGTGCGTGACAGACTGACAGTTTACTAAATTTAATCGCACTAACTTTAAACGACGACGTTTATCGGTATAGATCGTGCCGTAAATTGCCGTGATCAACGTTCATGTCTTCCCAAAGCGTTTGTATCCAAATAACTTAATGTAGATAAATGTACCTAACTGTCATCATTTATTATGCAGCGGGTAATTGGCAAGATAGGCTAACCTTCAACGTTTTCAGTAAGTCGAACAGAATATTTTAGGAGCTTTCTGTGATTTGAAGTAAGGTATTCTTTTTTGAAGCTTTCCCCTGCACCATTTCCTGCCGGAAATTAGAACGTCCGCTAGTATTCTATTAGCCATTTCCTGTGAGTTGACAGGTAACTTAAATCTAGGAGACTAGTGGCAATTTCGTAAAAAAAAACCGCCGTATCATTTGCGTTTAATATTGTCAAAGTCAAAGTCATTTATTTGCTGTAAATGCGGTACAAAAGATGGTAGTTATAAATTGTTAGTGCGATGACACATTTTGCCATAGGTAAGTTGGCATGCAAATATTAAAGTAAAATCCTAGTGCTAGCATGTTAAGCAAATCTCTACACAAATGAACGGAATATTATTAAATTATTTAAAGTTAATTTTAAGCTTCGAAAATTCAACATTAAATAAAATAGGTAATTGCTATTCAACATAAAATGCAGTATGTACAGTACGTAACACTTATTGATAGGTAAGTTTATTTACAATGCATACATTATATTTCATAATAATATGCGAACATGGTTGCTGACCAATTATTAAAGCTACAAGATAATCCGATAACTGCTACATAAACATAATATTATAAATTAACCACGTGCAAAGCCGTGTTATCAAGTCTAGCATCGTATACACATCCAATAAAAGCGTACTTAACGATATTTGCTTGACAAGATTTTATTGTCAAGTGTTCAGTACCTACCTACTTTAATCGTGGTACATAATTGATATGAGGATAGAGGTTTCGAGTGTCAACTCCTCTGGGGAATTCCATTTTCCAGTCAAGATAGGCTTGGTGCATCACTATGTATATTTAAATATTCTTTCATTCCTCATTGTTTTCACACTGCGCTAAAGCACATGTATGTTTGGCTCCAATTCAACACTTCATTTTATAGGTTATTGTTCTAGAAAATAGTTTTATAACGACCTATCTATTTTTACCTATAATTATACTTTTGACCTTTAAGAGTTTTACCGTTTAAACTTTATCAAAATTAAAAATTCAATTAATAACTGAAACTTTTTTTAAGTATCAGTTATTAATTGAGTTTTTAGTTTACTTTTTCCTTGTTTGAATTTGAATTAAGAAAGAATTTGTTCCTTATGGAACAAATTTTCCTTGTTAAAAAGTTACAGACGCCAGGAGGGTCGCTATTAATTAGTAGGCTTCATTTGTTTTGTCTTTCAAACATTTCTTGATGAATTTGTCGTCTTCTGTCTAGCCGTTAATTTTACAGTATATAAAATGTTCGAACACGCATCGTCATTCACAAAGTTTATCTTATTCACAGTGATTCATTTAGAATACCTGCAAGAATAAACGTTGACCATCTGTGTTTTCTCATGGCTAGATCAGTCTATCGTCAGTTATTGTGTTTGTAGTATTAAAACAACTATTATGGTATTAGACACATTTATTTCGGTAGTTCCCAATTACTTGAAATATGTAGTACGTCATTTGAAGTTTTTGGACATGATTGCGTGGGTTGATTTTAGCTTAATGATGCAAGCCATTAATCACTGCACTTACTCATCCATGTCATAACTGCATCACGCATGTACTCTCCGAAGGGGATAGGCAGAGATGTATCTATAATCTATCTACATTCATCGTCACACACATATAAACATCTTACTACTTACTGGTCTTAGAGCGAAACTTTTGTATTCATAAATGTTTATTCCTTGTTACAGCGTTAAAATTCCAGGAGAATCTACTAAGGACTATGATACAGATTGAGAACACTTTCTTCGAGCTGGGCAGGACTTGCCAGAGGGATTGCCTAATTATATGCGATAGGGGGGCCATGGATGCCAGTGCATGTAAGTTCCAAAATCTGTCTTTTTACACGCTTTATATTAGCTTCACTTGTATGTTTGTTTGTTTGTATGTAACCGAGTCCTTTGGACGCCATTTTGACCTACTTTAAACGGTCTGATTTCATTTAAACTTTGTAGACTTATCGAGGACCTATGACAATTCAATAATTAAAAAAAATATATATAAAAAAACACGCTTTTGTAGTTAGCAAAACTAAAAAATAGAAAATAAATAATAGTTTAAAAAAACTTAAAAAACACGCTTTAAAAACCAAACTAAAAAGTAGAAAATAATTTAATTCCATTAAAAAGCGTGGGGTGCTTTTTGAGGTATTTTTATAATAATTAATATCAAGCACCCCACGCTTTTTAATAGAATTAAATTATTTTCTACTTTTTAGTTTAGTTTTTAAAGCATGTTTTTTTAGTTTTTTTTTTAGCCTAATGATGATAAAGCATAAAATCCAAGCTAACATAACAGCGCGCTGGATGCAGCCAGGTACAATAAGTTTGCAGTTTTTTTATCATCGAAATTGCTGCCATTATGATTTTGTCTGATTCCCTAGGTTTAAAATAGCCATTCTAACAAGTTTTAACACCGCATTGTGAACGCAGATCAACGGACACTATAATTAACACGTCTATTATTACTGGCCGCAAAACAACGTCATGCCATGATTATGATTAAGTACGAACAGACAGACAAACAGACGCCTGAAGGGCGGGCAATTTGTCTGAGAATATAAATAAATAAGTATTTTATCGTCTACACTACACTCTAGATATAATTATCAACAGTGTAGGTACTAGCAGAGTATACCTGGAAGATAAAGCAAAACAAAAACACGTGGCCTTTACATAAAGCTAGACAAGCCGTAGTAATTACTAGGTATAGGTATTTATATCTGCACTAATTTGTAAATAAACATACAGCGTGTTTAACTTGACTAAAGTTTATTAACATTAATGCAAGGAGCCTCAGTCAACGACCGAGGCGAAACTTGTTGGGAAACATCTCAACAAGTTTTATCATGGATACACACCTGCATACATCACAAGCTTCTAGTATGCCTAGGTAAATGAGTCAGAAACAAGAAAATAGTTTTATGCAATCAATCTGCCTTGATTGTATAAAACTATTTTCTCAAATAGTTGTATACCATACGGTAAAATAAAGCAGGCAATTATTCGTGTCTAACAGACAATAATGTTACTAGTATATCTTGCAGGAAAAAGTAACTCCTGGATCCGGTATTTTTGGGGATCTGTCCTATCTTAAACTAGAAAGAAATGGAAAATTGAAAAGGAGCTATCACTTTTGCATGGCTGCCCATCAACTATCCCTATGTAAGGCATAATCAGAACTTCATCAAATGTATGATTAAGTATTAAACTAACTATAAAAATTACTAGATACATGGTATACAAAGAAAGTTTAAGTACAAGAGGTCAAATAGAATTTACAGAGCGTGAAAAATTATCAGTTGGTAATCGGTAATTTACAGAGAGCAGTGGTGGCTCAGTGGTAACGACCGCGACCAGGCGCTCAAAACGGTGAAGGAAAACATCGTGAGGAAACCGGAATGTCTTAGAACCAAAAAGTTCGGAGACATGTGACATCTACCAACCCGCACTGGTCCCGCGTGGTGGATTACGGCCCACTCCCTCTCGCCTAGAGGAGGCCCGTGTCCCAGCAGTGGGAACGATATAGGCTGAATAAGATAAGATAATAAGAATCGGTAATTGAAATGGTGCTATTATGGTTACTAATTATAGAAATGACCTCCGTTTAGTTGTTGCAAAAGCTTTATTGTTCCCTGTGTCTGTGTGTCAAATGCGTCACACACTAACAGTAGGGGTGACTTTTGAAAGTCGCAACAACATTAATTGCGTTTTTACGTTTTTGGGCAGACAAATTTTTCAAAAATGGATAAGCTATAATAATCCTTCAAAATTGTTCAAATTCATAGTGTGATACATAATTGTTAAATTTTTTTTTTCTTTCTTTCTTAACGCAATTACGGTGCTGTGTATTGCGCAGATATGTGGTGTTGGTATGCATTTTATTGCTACCTATTACATTATAACATGATTTATGCTAGTTGCGCAAACTCTTTGTATTGTCTGATTCATAAATGAATAGAGACCTATTTATAATAATTATGGCCAATAAATGGATCGCCTATTGTATTGGAGAGTGGTACATACTAGCATCAAGTAGGTATAATTATAAGTTTATGTATTTTCTCTGACGATGGTTCTAGCTTCAGTTTCAACAGTTTTAAATTCATATTGTGAGAACTATTGCCTGCATGATGTAGGTTTAGGAAAACCTGTTACGGGTCACCAGACCCCACTTAGTGGCCTCGTACTAATTAAAAGGCGAGTAACATGTATTTGTACTAAACAATTCAAAAAATTATATGTAGTTCGTTTGGTGTATACCTAGGTAGGTATGTTTGTATTGAAACTTCAACGTTTTGTTGTTATTTGTTTCGATTGTATTCGCAGTTTAAACTGGGACATTAGTGATAAATTGAAATACAATACGATTAAATTAGATTGAGGTTATGAAATGATTAGAAAGTTGCACAATTGACAGCAAAAACAACATTCGATATAAATTTTTCTGAGATTGAAAATAAAAAAACTGCCAAGTACACAGGAAAATGTAGGTGGAATAGTTTGGGTTGCTACAATTTAAAATTCCCTTCATTATGCGGGGTATTTAAATATACCTAAAAGACATGAAGGTCGTAAACATGTTTACAAATATTTTATTTAAGGAAAGAAAAATACTCGCTGGTAATGCATTTCCGTAGATAACGTCTGTAAATTCTCTTGACAGGCACTGCAGATAAAAATAACATCCGTTGGGTGGTTTCGGTTTACATACGTTTTAAGGTTGAATACTCACATGTTGTTTACTATTAGTGAGTAATTATGTTTTGTGAGATGTCAACAACCAAAAACAAGTCTGAAAAATAAAGAAGCATAGGTCGGCAGGTTATTAGGTATACAAGGTTAAATTAAACTGGCTAGCAAAACTGTTAAAACGTGATGGTATCCACCTGCAGGTTTTTATTTTCTGTAACCTTCTGACACGTCATGGGTATCGAACTATCGATACGATAAAACAAAAAATACTTCAGTTGAATATTACTACCAACGGGGTGGTAGCCCCAAAAAAAATTTTTGGTCGTGTTTACTTATCGATACGCGTCGTTAGACCAAAAGTTGTACAAGAATATTGATGGCTTAGTAATGATGACTATTACAAGTACATACAAACAAACAATAAGCCCTGATCACGAACATTTACCTAAAGAAAGGTACTCATCATTTTCCTGTATTCAAACATGAGTTGTTATGTAATTTCCGGCCACGCGTGCGCACCAAGGAGGTCGTTTGCTTGCTGATACAAACTCCAGTTTTGTTTACTTACAGCGATATCTGAATGGGTAATAATGTCCACATTATCTATTATAATTGGGGTCTTGACTATTTATTAATCAGTCACTCCAATTATAATTAATCATACCTACCTATACTAAGTAATAATTAGTAATGGACACTTATTGGTAATTTATTTCCGGATATGACTTTACTATGACTCAAGGTAGTTAAAGCAGTCTTGGCCCAGTGGTAACGGCCGCGACTTACCAGTTATAGTTCGTAGATTCGAACTCAGACTGCCGCTTTACTAAGTGTAAATTAGTTCATCACCACATCACCACTGCTCTCAAAACGGTGAGGAAACCGGTATATCCTAGAATTAAAAATTTGAAGACATGTGACATCTACCAAGTCGCACTGCAGCCGCGTGCTGGATAACGGGCCAGTCCCACTCACTGAGACCTGTGTCCCAGCCCCAGCAGAAGCACCATTATAGGATGATTATGTATGACTCAAGCTCAATTGAGCTGGTAGACTTGTAGACACCGCTTCCGTATAGTCATTCACTAGAGAAAAAATAAAAACAAAAGTATGTCAGGGTGTTACATAAAGTTGGCGGGCAGCCGAATGCCACATTCATTTATAACTTCTTAATCTTTAATTGTACTAAATACCTAATAGATATATTTAACACTTTTCAGTTATATCAAGAGAGAAATGGGAAGCCATGCTGTCAACTAACAACTGGAATTGTGTGGAGCTGCGAGATAACCGGTATAATCACATCGTGCACATGCTTTCTGCTGCCAACGGCGCTGAAGACTTCTACTCCACAGAGGTTGGCATTAACTAGTAACCTTTCTCTAATACTACAGGCGCCGGCGCCGATGTCACGTACTCAGAAAATGCAAGCCAAACTATCCGAAACTAGAACACGTTTAAAATACTCCTTAGATAATAGTCACTATATAATGCGCTCGTTCTATTTATGATTTTGTTTTTCTTCTTTATAAACTAGTGTTTCATATCTTATATGTCGCAGAGATATTATAATTTCACTGTAGTTTCGCTGTAGTAATTTTATAATAACTCTAGGTTCGTAGTGGGGATTCGTGCGTTTTGATTGGTCAACTCTTCTTCATCCGCCAATTAACGGACCAATCATTGACCGTCTCACAATTTAACGGGCTTGCACATACAGTAAAATTGTCAAAATAATACTGGCTCGCAATTTCACTGCGTGGGTCCAATGGAATTATAATGTCACTGAAATGAGCCCGTGAAATTGTGAGAAATGGAGGCGGTTGACAGTTTCGTGTAATTATAATTATGATTAGTGAAATTATAATATCACTAGTTTTACAATATCCCTACGACATGTACCTACAACCTCTTTGCAAAGAAAAGTCTTTATTTGCATATTTGATGCTTTTTGTACGCTAATATTCTAAAGAAAATAAGCATAGATTTCCTGTAATTCTAATCATCACAATAGAAAAGGTTTAACGTGACTACCTATCGAATTTAACATAAGTTAATTCCACAATACAAATACTGATTTAAAAGTAAATTTTCTTGCTTGTAGCTAAAATAACACCCATACCATTGTATTGCAACAAATTGGAAGTTTTTCTAATATGTTCAAAAAGTGTTGAAAATATCACAAAGTAAATAGATGATAACAGAGGTTATAGAGAACATAAAGATTGTATCTCAAGCCACGTTAAACTTGAGATTGTCCAAAGTCTGTTGATCGCTTTTATCATTAAAATATTACGTCGAATTTATTATCTGAAAAGCCACTAAACTCAATTATGTCAGTTGTACCTACGGCAAATCTTAACATCACGCCTGTATTGCCGAAGGGGTAGGCACAGGTGCACAGTACAGAGACATTTTGTCAGTTATATTCTAAGTAAAATGACTAAAATTTTCATTGAAATAGTAATAATAGCTTAATTTGGATGCGTACGCAGCCCTTGAATACATTTTTTTTTTTTCAATTTGAAGGTCAAGGTCAGCTCGTATGTTGATTGTAATAAGATTCGCGACCGTAACAATTATAGCTTTACAGAATATGGTATTTTACTCTATGTGAGAAAAAATAAAAATAAAATATATTATTGAGATAGCTTAGGCAAAATGCAGTCGGAAAATCTTAGTTTTAGTTCATGAAATAACAAAATAAATTTTAAAATTCAATTCAAAGATTTCAGTTTTTTTTTATCTGTTTTGGAACACCATGAAATAGTAGCCGCCATGGTATTACGTCATACGGCGTGTCAACTGAATAGCGTACTTTTATTATTTTCGTAACCAAAGTAATTTGTATTAAAATAATATTTTGCATTCAGGAACAGCAAACCAACGATAAGTAGAATAATAACGATTTTTTAAAATTATAAACAATTATTATTTATCATATCAGCGAATTTGTTTACACAGCAAACTGACGTCATACTCACAGAGTAATATGGCGTCCATTGCTTCCAACGTTTTCGTCAAATTACGCGCGAAATTTGATAATGTTAAATTTAAATGCATTTTTATAGCCCCAATCGATTTAAAAAAATGTTGTATTTCTGTGGTTTATTAGTACTTCCTCTAGAATCTTATTAGACACTTTTCAAAAATGGGTGTAATACCCTTTTATTTATAATAATTAAAATCATCAATAAAACCCTACAAGTCCATTTAATCCCGTTGAAGGGCTATTTCATGAAAAAAAAAAAACGTAAGAAAATTTGAATTTGCAAGCTACCCTGCCGTTTCCCCCGTAATGCTTTACATTTGCCTATTTATCGGACATTGTTACTGATTTATCATTGTTTAAAACATCAATCAAAGTATTAGGATCATGACCAGGTCTGGGATCCAGGATCTGTGGGTTGTGGGTATTGTCGTCTGTAAAGCTACGTCAGTGTTAAAGATAAATGCGCTGAACGGATGAAAATAATCTATTGAGGAAACATTCCCACCGTCTAGTATTACCTATTTTAGTTCATTTATATGTATCTGCGCATTATCTTCCGACCGGCTAATTTCAATGTCACTAAATTCTTTAAGTGTCATCTGACGCGTGATAAGTCTTATGTACATGTATATTCACACGTTATCTTGATACTGAATGTTTTGATACGATAACATCATACCTCATCATCATAGTAAATAATTAAAGCCAGATAAGTTACGTGACTAATAAAAATATGTCAACAAATATAATGTGTGGGGAAACAAGTATTCAATGTATGTTACATACAATTTGGTTAATTAAATAATAATTTTATTTCAGTAACTTGACTATTGATAAGTAGTTTTTGTCCTGTGTGGAATTAGTTGTTTCAACATAAAATACATTATGTTACAAACAAGAAATTCGATGACACTTGGCACTACTTTAGGTTCCCATAAATTAAAGAATTTTCAGTTCTGATCAGTGTAATTTCCCCTCCATAAAAACTCACAAATATGGCCTTAACATATTACGTTTAAAACTAGTGATGTACTGACGAGTCGCCGACAAGTCGGCCATATTTGGAGTCGGCGACTAGTCGGCTAAAACCGCTGACTAGTCGGCCTATTTTTTACTCGTATTAATATGCTTACAATTTAAAAGACGTCGATTGAAATGAAATTGAAATCTTTGCTGTTATTATTTTTATTATAGAATCAGTTTACTTTCAGTGCAATCTAGAAAAGGATAGGAAATTAGGATAGGAAGAAACGCCAGCTCACACGTAAACAATGATAGAATAAATGCAAAGTAAACAAGCATAATATATGTCCCGACAATTCCGCCCGGGCGCCGAAAGCGTACTCACGAACATTACCGATGTCACCGGAACTCAACCGAAAGCAATGAAGGGCTTGACCGACTAATCGGCAACCGACTAGTCGGCTAGTCGACCAAAGTCATAGTCGGCCTATCTCTATTTAAAACACACAAAAATAACCTGTCACACGTTTTTTACCTGACTGCATGACAGCAAAGGTCAGTTATTTACATTGCGTACAACATTAAGTGAGATTGAGAAATAACTAGTTTCACTAATTATAAAATAATCGAACAGGTAACCCATTTCCAATTTACGTCAGGCCACATACCTCTAAAATAAGCATGTAACGTGTAACTGAGAAGTCGTAATACCTACCTACGTCGTAGCAAAACTAGAAACCCATCAAAATTCTCATATTTTTCTGTCGTAACAATGAAACAGACCATTACACCTCGTTGAAAGCATTTTGTCACCCATCTTTCTATCAATCAATATTGTACTCAGTTGGCTCTATAGTCCTCTCACAGCAGCAACCCAATAACAACCTTATCGTAAGAATCATAAAGATCACTATGATTTTGACAGACTTATAAGTGGCAGCAACCCAAAAGCTACCTTATTTTAACTAATACAAAGATCACTGATTTTAGAGTGATGCAATATCAGAGGCAAAAATAGTGATCGGACTGAATACATGCCACAATAAAGTGGTAGATAGTCTGTGGCGTTATTTGATTGAGGAACTTGTTAGTCCAGACAATGGATAGTTACATTAACTATGGGGGCTATTACGTCAGACCAGAAGTTATTTTTGTACGACAGGTTATCATATTTGCATAAGGCACGTGCTATAAAAATGAGACTAATTAATTATCATACCAGTTCGCATCTCATTCATAATAATTTCTGTTATTATATTTTTATAAATGTGGCAGATCTGTCGTGACGTGACGCCCTACTACGTGATTACGTACCTACACATGATGGGAAACGTGACTTAAATAATAAAACGTTTTAGAGTGCAATTTCATTGTAACACTACTGGCATTAAATTTGCCTACCGTGCCACTGTACCTCCCATTCACGTGAACCGCACATGTTGGGAACACCGCATGACAATGTTTTATGATACATACCTACATAAAATTACCATTTTGCAACAATCAACCGTAGCTTAAAATGGTAATTGACTTCATTGGACATCAAACTATTTTGTTTATAAATAATTATAGTTTTGTCTGACTCTTGAAAAAAGTTGCTTTAAAAAAGAAAGAGATATGGGAGTTTTCATAATCATGAGTATGTATGTACTTGTTATTTAATTAACACATAATAACAGTAAGTAGGTAGGTACTTAAATTAGCATGTGTATCACCACAGCGCGCTATCTGTACTATGATTATAATGCATAAATGGAAAATTTATCAGTCAACGATAAAAAGACATAAACAAACAGTAAAGGTACCTACCTGATATTTAAATATACATTATTTAAAACTAGGAAAATAATATACTGAACATCACTATTGGCTAATTCATTTTTTATACATGTATTATAATTAATTTAAAGTCGGTTTTCGGGGCGGTTTGACCGCGTTGTTCTTCTAAACTATGCAACGGATTTTGATCTGGTTATCACTATCATTTATATCATTTATTCCGGAAGGGTCTTATGTATTATTTTACACTAGCTGTGGCAACTTTGCGATCCAGGAAGAAAAATAGCCTATTTCCTTCTCCTTGGATAAAAGGTGGCACTATGACTTGCATAGTGCCACCTTTTATCCAAATTCGGTGAGCCGTTTTAGCGTGAAGGCGTAAACAAACAAACAAATAAAATTTCAAATATTTTCTCTTTATAATATTAGTTTATATTAATATAAAAGTTACATACAAAAAAGAAATGTCGATGTTATGTCAAGTCGTAAAAACCGTATGATGATTCATACGCCCCTGATGGGGCGGGTCACTACTAGTATAAAAACATGATTTATTCATTCCTAAACCACAAACTTTCGTACTGTGAGGGCTCTGATGAGCCCTCTGTGTATGAGGATTAAATATAGCTACAATAAAACGCTTATGAGCGTTAAAATGTGAGACTTCACGATTATTTCAAGAGTTTAAAAGCATAAGTCCGCGCCTGTCAATAGAAATTAAATCTCCCGGAAAAAACCCTATAAAATAATATTTGACGTTCTTATTTTAGAATTTCCTGATTGTTCGAACATAGACAAAGCCCAATCATTGGCTGCCAGTATGTGCGTGAGGTTCTTCGGTAAGCGAACAACCTTTACATGAGCTACGCCCACCCTTGAATAAAAGGATTAAGGTAGTTGTACACATCTGCACAAGCCTTTTATTCACAGCGTTCGAATAATCAGGAGGCACCTGCCTCCTGCCTATACCTATAAGAATTATTTACGTTCAAAACAAATACAATTTAATCGTTGCTATTAAATTTTAAATTAGTTTGCGTTTGTGTATTTCGCTAAACGATTGCTCCGAGCTATAAAAACAATATTATTCAAATGTCTAACTTTATGAATGACCGCAGCGCATGCAACCTATCGACTGTTTGTGGCTCGCAATAACATTGGCAATGTGCCATTTACAGACTATGGTGATAAAGCGCGTACTATCCATAATGCCTGAGATACACGAGGCTAGTTTTTGAAACTATAATAGTAAGCTAGTAACTCTGGCTTACTATCTTAGCTTTAATATATATACAGAAATAGCTGTATTTCTAGGCTAGGAAGCTAGCGTCTCAAGCCAGGTAGTTTAATAGGATGACGTTCTATTTATGAGTTACTTTCGGCCGACACGAGGCTAGTTTTTGAAACTAGGATAGTAAGCTAGCAAGCCAGTAACTCCGACTTCATGTATACAGAACTAGCTTCATTTAGGCTTGTAAGCTAGCGTTTCAAACCATGATAGTTCAATAGGATGAGGTTCTATTTTTGAGCTAGTAGCGCCCCCTACCATCGATTTTACTATTCTGACTTGTGTACTAGCTGTATATGGCCGGCGATTATAGAACCAAATCGCATCATTTTAGTCACCGGTCTAAGGCACCGCAATGCTATTTATGGCTTTAAATTTACTAGCATCGTGTAAATAGTTATAGCTTGTGCCAAGCTAGGTTAGAATACAGAGGTTCAAGTTAGCTATCCCAGCTTTGAAAAAGTAGCAAAATCAAAATATTTTATTTCACATAAACCTGCAAGGGCATTTATGAAACGTCAGAAGCTAGGTGCCTCGTGTATCCCGGGCTTAATACTAACCGTAATAATTGAATGACGTCATCGAAAGGTAGGATTACCGTAAGGAACACACTGATTATAAAATAGAAATATTATTGAATATCATCATGATGGATGTGTGTCATGTGATCAGTGATAAACGTAATCGGCATACGACGTTATCGATTCGGAATCCGACAATTCAACGTACGACCTAAATTGTTTCCGAGCTTATTTTTGCCCAACCTTGACTGATACGCCGGCTTGATTGATTGAATGAATAATAAATAATGAAGGTATTGTTTTATTGTTAACAGGATCATGCATGCCGGTCCGAAGGGGTAGAGTTGGCCAGGGAGCTTGACTACAACGCGGCGGCCGCCTGGATCGGCCACCCGTACTTCGACGTGATCGACAACTCCACGGACTTCGACCTAAAGATGAACCGGCTCATCGACTGCGTGTGCCAGAGGATCGGCATCGACACCGGCGACCGACTCAACGTCAACTCGAAGAAGCGCAAGTTCCTCGTCAAGTCACCGATTGTTCTCGACTCAGAGTTCCCGTCCTTCCAGGACTTCGATGTGGTTCACAACTACTTGCAGAGCGATGTCCGTAAGGCGCAAGTTAGACTGCGCAAGCGCGGTCAGAAGGGCCACTGGTCGTACATTCACACGCTACGGAAGGTCCATCCCATCAATGGGCAATCTGTAGAAGTGAGGACGCAGCTTACACACAGGGACTACTTGAACCTGCTTCCGCAGCGCGATGAAGCTCACTTCACGATCTTCAAGAAGCGTCGCTGCTTCATCTACAACAATCAGTACTATCAGTTGGACATTTATAGACAGCCCTCGCATCCCAGGTGATAACATTATAGAATTATATTATTAGATCTATCTATTTAATTATTTATTTATAAATTGCTTTGCTTTCTATAATGTTATAAATAAATTAAATGGCTGTGTTTTTTCTTATTTCTTTATATTTTATCCTCTATCTAGAGATACAAGTTTCATGGTAATAATACGTATGTATGCTTCGTTCTATAATTAAAAGTCTCTTTAATCTATTAACTAAATTGTTAATAATGTCATATTTAAAATATTTTCAGGTGCCGGGGATTAGTTTTGTTGGAGACATACAGTGCTGTGTATGACCAAGACACGTTGTTGGCTGCGCTGCCACAGTTCCTCGTTATTGAGCGGGAGGTGACCGGGGACCCTGCCTACTCTATGTACAATTTGTCCTTGAAGGAAGATTGGAAGACATCTAAAAAGTACTACACGGGTGGTGAAGCCAAGGCGAGCGCGAACGGTAAGACGGAGAATGTTTGCTTCGCTATTTCAAGTATTGATGAAGTAATCCGATATGCGGATGCTCTCGTCTCTCATTCCATACAAATGAAGTCAGTCGACAAATCTCGACAGTAACTTTTTAGAAATAAAGCAGTTTTATGCATTTTCCATACCCTTTGCGCTCGCGGTCTGTAATTTTTCTACAAAAAATTGTGTTTTACAAGTTTGTTGCAGCTATTAATTTATAAATATTATGACTTAATAGTTGCAACAAATAGTGCGCTGAGTAAATTCGTTATCGATCTAATTATTAAGTATGACTTGAGATTTGACCAAAACTATTGTATGCAATTGAAATAAAAAAATCATCAGCAACAACTCTTTACTATCTGTCAAGCTGAAATGTCTACAAACGCTATTAAAACTATATAACTAGCTATGTTAAGAGCAGGATTTATAGATCTAATAGCTTTTGGGTCAGACAAATCAATGTATTTATCTCTCATCGACCGTTTCTTTGCATGCGATATTGTGATGTGAACACTGGCGTATTTGTGTCCTAGTCTAGATTAGACACCCCTATTAGTTCCGGTAGACTTCTTTTTTACTAGTTTATTTAGGAACCTCTTAAAATCTATCTAGTTTTTGTCTTATTACAATCACACATTGGATGTTTTGCACTAACACGTCAATATCTCCCCCGTCGCATCGTTTAATAATCTTGGAAACATCTCTCCGACCTGCTGTGAGAACCCTCAATTAATACAGCTACCGCGTCGGAATCGGTACAACCTGGGGGCCTACTCTCTAAGCACGAAATCTGTAATCTCGGTCGAAGTTACGGGCGTTTTGCTATTCCGTATCACTTACGGACCTACATATTATTAGTTTGGGGTCCAAACTAAGAAATAATTACTACACGATTTGACAGTTGTCCCTACTTCCTTTATGGTTTTACCCGTATAAAAAAGTTAATCAGCTGTAGAAGTCACTTCGAAGTTTCGAACTATTGTCGGACATGCCCGTATTTTCGTTGACGGAGTTAGAGAGTAGAGCCCTGGTTAGAGTTCCTATGCGGGTTTAAAATTACAGACATCCGAAATTAAAGGAGTATATTTGTGACAAATAAATGAATACGCGTGGGAGGTATCGATACAGTTCATGTTATTATCACAGTGTGAATAATGTAAGCTTTCCCTACACGTACCCGCGAGTGTATTAAAGTCACACGTACGTAACTTTCCAGATACGAGCGCTGTTGCTATTTTGGAACATTTGGATTCATCCGATGAATCTACTCATTAGCCGAACTAACATTAACATTCAAGAGCTTAGAATTTTACTTCGTAAAGAACAATTAGCTTAGAAATCGTGACTAACACATGCGCCAGTGTTCCTATGAAACAACTAGTTTGGGGGTTAAAAGGAAATTTTCTTTTGGTTTATCAGGGCATTCTAAAAGGTTGACCAACGGCCACAGCGATGACAAACACAATGGCCAGAATGGAGTCGCGAAAATGAATGGGCACGCAGGTGAGAAAATAAATGGTCATGCCGTTGGGAAAATGAATGGGCACGCTGGCGACAAAGTTAACGGGTACAGCGATAAGGCCGGCGCACGCGCAGGCAAGACGCCCGGCCCGCACGCGCACGCTCCCAAACTGAACGGCGCCGCTTCCAACGGTGACGCGCACGACACAGAATTAGACGAATTCAAGAAAAGCCACAGAATGGATCTCGGATCACCAAAGATTACAAAGGTCGCTGTAAAGATTTAAAAACATTAACTTATCTACTTTAGATTTTGAAATTTTATGAAATTCCACTTTGTAACACTTCATTATACACCAAATTATGAAATACCAATAATTTTAAGATCTATTTAAATGTAATAATTATTTGATTATCGCCAACCATCATTAAATGGATCATGTATGCTCGTATAAATATTGTATTTATTCATATTTATTGTATAAATTGCCAAAAGATAACTATTTTTGTAGTATTCCTTAAATATTGCAATATTTTACATAGGTAACGCATCCATAAAGACCACAGTATATGTTATAATATTGAGCATTCTGAATAAAATCATTCAGATCAAAATGACATGTTTCGTATTGTTTGTGCCTTTACACAGTATAATATATTTAAATACTTTTTCATAAAATAATAAATGTAATAAGAAATAATGTCATTCGCATTATTAGCATGTACTTAAAAGTGTTGCAATAATATCAATTTAAGTATTGTTGCAGTATGTTGAACACTATGATTAGTGTTTTAGTTTCTAATAATGTACCTAACGCGATAGCATTTTATTTATAGACTTAATATAATTATGTAATGACAACGTTAATAAATTTCATACTTAGGACGTTGCTGTAAATTGTTTTAGTTTGTAGATTGAATCGTGAAATTTAAACGTCTCGATGTTGTGTGGTCACGTAGATCGTTCACACTTTTTTCTTTACAGGGGTCCAAAATGTTCACGATAATCCACACCACTCGGTAATAATATTCACTAGAGCGGTCCCCCTCAGCTTTTAGCGTTGAAGTAATCTTAAATGAAATATATTTTTATCAATAAAGAAAAATATATATATGTGACGTAGAATAATTCGATTTAGAAATTGATGTCGTTGCAATGTCACTATTTTTTTTTAGTTGTCGGAGGAGACTAGTACTTATCGCAAAATCATAAAAATAATTTTACAGAAGTATTTTAAGCCACCTTTTTAATATAACTTCATTGAATTGAAGACAACATCTACTGTATAGCGGATTGCTAAATAGCTGTAAAGCTATTCAATCGTTTGGCAAAGATCCACGGTAGCATTGTTAATGGCTGTGCTATTATAATTGAGCAATTGAGAGCTCTAATTCCACAGAGCAACTGTTGGCGGCGAGCGGGCCAACTGAAATTTATCTTACGAGCCGTTTGCACCAAAAGGATAAATGAAAAGCTAGCTTTATTGCAGTGTACAATTAAAATGCCAGAATGATTTGACATAATCTTGTAGACTTGGCTTTGAATATTGTATTTGAATGAAACCTTACATTTTGATAATGTAATTCGTGTTGGTGCATCGTGCTGATAGCTTTTGGGCGTAAAATCTCAAAATTGCATATTATGTAAAAACTTTCGCATCCTTTCTTAATAAAGAAAATGCGTCATTGGATATTTTTTGGTTTTATTTATTACCTGAAAACGAGTTGATGAAAATTTGTAGATGTTGGAATGATCTACGTCGAATTTGCTGTTTACCGAACGCTAAGTCAACAAAAATAAAGTCTTATCTGAAGAAGACGTGTTTTTTGGTGGTTCCTACACCAAATTGATGCGGAGTTAAATAGTAAAGCAACGTCTGGACAGTTTCGTTTTGGTTATGCTTATCTGAACTGTGATGGCTTTAGTATTTAAAACTGCATCTATTTTTTGGTCCAACCCACACTGAGCCCGCCTGATGGATTATGACCCATTTGATGAAAAAAATAAGGAGATTCGTAGATGGCGCACCTAAAAACCTTGCTGTGAAGTTCACTTCCGTGTGAGGTAACTCAAGATTACAACGTGTCTACGTCTAATTTCGACGTGCGTAATCTCGTCACGTGCGGGATTCGCCTTAGGGACTACTCGCACTTATTCGGCTCTGTTCAACTTTTGTCCATAGAAAACAACGATTTTGCATAGAGTCCGTTCAGCTTTCCGCGGCTGAACGGATGCGTACGCATCTCATACAAAATCGTTGTTTTCTATGGACAAAAGCTAGTACTCCACAGAGTACTTTTTAGTACTCCCTTAGTGTGGCCGGAAGGGAACTTTAATCTGGAGAGCCCGGATGGTGAAACAAAATATTGAGTGGATAGGAACAGAGTAAAGGTGCGCTTACACGAGCAACTAAAATTGCTCCATATTGGGCAATTCTCGTTAACTATAATGTCACGACTACATCCAACAATTTAGGGCAATGGCAACATGTAGCCACCTATTGCCAGAGATACGGCCACACGATATGGAGCAACTTAAAGACTAGGCAATGCGCCTCCTCCGCCGCTGGCTGGTTCCTCTCGCAAAAACGAGACGTAGATATACGTACAAACGAGATAGAAAGAAAATTGACTAAAAATTTCCAAACCGATTGGATATTCGGCAACTCATGAAGTATATAGAGCAATCAGAAGCAATATTGCCGAAACACATCGGCAATTTATTATTGTTGCTCCAGATTGCTTCACTTAATTGATCCATTAGTGTTGCTGAGCAATAATTGCTCAAATATAGAATAAATTTCCCGTGTGAGGTGAGAGCACCTTAAGGCTGGAAATAGTGATAAGCGCGTCGGTCAGGCGCACAGAGTACTTTTTTTATAATATGTCAGGCGTACCGAGACTCTGACGATAAATAGACGTGTATAATGTAGCGCACTGCTTATAGCGCCGCATGTTGAAAACCCAAGTATTTTTTCGATGCGCTGGGTTGCACTCTGTTAGATTCTCAATGCTAGGTTCAACGCCGAGAATTGAATATCCAGTGCGCGATGAAATCCCGCTGCGATATTTTTACGTCCGTGCGAACGCGCTCCAACACTAGATATCTCGAGCACAGGGTAGTTGCACATTGTCGGGAGATGCGTCGGAGGTAACGAGGCGTCGTCACCAGTTCGGGGCATAGGAAGTCGCGCCCGCAACCCCCGACGCATGTGTGCGAGGGATCACCGGGGTGGTTTTAGTCAGTAAGTCTGATATAACCCTTTGCCCACCCCAGGGCGGAGGCCATCCATGAGGATTTCCAGCCCGACAACAAGGGGGGCTTCAGACCTGACGGCCGGCAGCATCGCAATTTTGCGAAAGCCACAGAGCGCGATCTCCTTCTCTGAAACCGACCTGAACTGTCATTTCGCACAAGGACGATGCGGAAAGGTAGAGGGTAGGTATGGGACACTGTCACCAGTTTCCCGATCCGCAACACACGAACCGAGCGTCGGCAAAGGTCGGACAACGCCCTCTTCTAGCCCTAAACAGGTCCTGAGGGAAGGCGGACTTGGGGACGTCCACCGCCCGCATTTAGCACGACCCGGTGGCGGCGCGTAGTTTTTCACACGCGCCCCTAGTGGACGTCGCGGGGGAGTCTTACACCTCACTCCCCCCGAAAGCCTGAGGTAGCCCGCAAAGGCGGGGGATCGCGGAAGGCGCACAAGTTCCCATGATCCTTGGTCCTTAGTGAGTAAGTCTGGAAGACCCCTCCGGTTGGAACTTTGACCAACCACGCGCAAATTGAATTGGTTGCAAACTTGCAGTAACAAGGGCACCCCCAACAAATGGGTTAGATTAGAACTTTGACCAAGAGCGAAGTGACCGGTGCGAAAACCACAAAACGCTTACCTGTATAGCTGCATCTTCACAACCGTTCGATACTCTTTCGTGCCCAATCGAACATCAATAAATTTTATCATCACAAATCAAAATTCGACAATTTTGTCAGTTAGGTAACATCAAATAGATGATTGCCTTTATTCCGACAGCCATTTGCTCTCGGTGGCAAGGTAAATTAATAGTAATTGAAAATGAGTCATTTACGATTCGACTACCTGTCGAATGGTCGTGAATAGCTATGCTGGTAAAGTTACTATTAGTAAATATTGCATATTAGCAAATCTACATTAATAGAATTCGCTTTGGTGGCTCCACCAAAGCGAATATCTCCATTCTTTGAGGGTTTAAGCCCATTTTTCACTAACACTAAGCAAAATAGATATCTAAATAAAAGCGCGCTGTCCGATTTTCAACGCTAGGCTCATTGCCAAGAGTTGAAAAATCAACGTTTTTTTTCGTGTTGGTCAAAACGGATATTAGAGGTTTATCAACATCTCCATCTCTTTCATCCTCAACATACATTAAAGAGAGCACTTTTTAATTTTCTTTGATCATATTTATTATTTATTTTTCAACATTACTGAAACATTTTCTAATTATTATAAAATACTATACATGAATATGGAATGCAATAGAGTAAGCTTAAAGTAAGTGGAATTAAAAATAAAGATTGCTGCATATGCCCCGTGGTTAAATGATAATGGCAAGCAAAACTGGAAATTGACCGTCTATCAACAGGTAGATCTTTTCACAGGGTGTGTCTGTGTACATAAAATTTAAGCAAATGGATAACAACAACGTATGCGTATGCGCGTATGGCGTTGCTACAAGTTCTGTACAAAATGACGTTAGCGGACACTATTATTTTGCTTGTAGGTACTGTTGATTAATATATTGGCCCTTTCAGGCTTCAAAAATATATGAACGTGAAAAAAGTCGTAATATTGTGACAACTATAAGCATAATTAAATTGTGGTCATGATTTAGATTTATGCGACTGCTTTTTCTCATAATTTTTCATATTATTGCCTAATGTACAGCATATATTATTGAACCATTCACATGAGGACATATTTTTGATCTGTAGGTTCTATAGAATTTATTGAGTTATCTAATGCTCACAATATTTTGAATCCTTGACCGTGCCAATATATTAATGAACTCGACTGTACCACCACCTTTGCTAACCACATTGCTGATTGTACAAAATTCTCAAAAATAAAACAAAAGTCCACTATCCACGACACTTCAAGGTGTATTAAGGGACTACTCACACAGCCGCAGAAAGCTGAACGGACTCTATACAAAATCGTTGTTTTCTACGGTCAAAAGCTGAACAGAGCTGAATAAGTGTGAGTTAGCGATGGGCGTTGAATCAACGAGCTAGTTGAATCAACCGTTGATCTCCTGTCAACGTATTAACGTTAACTGTTTATGAATCAACTAGTTGAATTTGCGAACGACGTTTTTGAATGTAACTCGTTTAAGAATCAAATAAACTAAATTTGAAAACGTACCTAACGAACTGAGCAAAAAACTTACGTTGAAAATACCATCATAGATTCCGAGCGACGGTCATGTCGTAGAATTTGAACTCTAAGTAACGTACACAAGAGTTAATTTTTGAAATATTTCTTTTAAGAAAATTATACCAATATAAGAATCGTTGAACGTCGCAGCGTTGAATAAAAACCGTTCAATGATTGAACGGTTAACGTTGCAAGTCGACATTAGGCACGTTAACTCGTTGATGAATTTAACTAGTTGACTATAGTAATTCAACAGTGACGCTGCGTTAACGGAAAAACCGTCAATGACCCATCACTAGTGTGAGTAGTCCCTATTGCATAGATATAGGACCAGTATACCGTCACTGCCAACGAAATGTGGACCTTTCACTAGTTGAAATAAAGTTGAAAATAATTAACCTGAGAGCTTATCAAAGCGAGAGAGAAGTGCGTGTCTCAGGTTTGAGTCAGCATAATTAATTTCGACTTAATTTTACGAAACGAAATCGTGATATTTGTTTGGCAGTGACACTACACCAGGTCTGAACATAAAGGCGTATTCTAAAACGATGCTCAAACTTGATCTTGATTTGAATAAGTAACTAGTTTTGAGACCGAGTGATAGTTACAATGATTTATTGTCAATTTTGAATCAATATTCATGCTTGAGTCCTGTTCTAGAATACGAGCCTCTGCATATGGTTGGTGAAGATACTATTTACAGAATCATTAGTACTGATGCAAAGCCTAAATCTGCAACTACGTAACTATCCTATAAGTGAAACATAATAGAGTTGCCCAATTTCAACCATGCCACAAATACAGCAACCATACCGAGATTAGTTATTTAGTTTTTATTTGTATCTTTGATTTTTTGTTCTTTATACATTTTGATAACTTTCTTGCCAGGCACTAGTGTCTGGCTAAGTCCCGGTCTCTTTAGTTTTTTCTTGTCTGATGCGCCCTCCCAGATAGCGTCATCTGTAGGCAAAACGGTGTCAAGGACGGCTGGTGGTGGTGGTACTGCCGTCATAGTGCCAGCACCTTCACATACCACGGTTTTCAGTTTCTGTAAATCAAAGATAATTTTGCTAATTGGATGTTAAGGTAGTCCACAGTCCACGAATATAAAATTTTCTTACATTTTTTGCAATATGTCTTAGGTCAATGTCTCAATAGGTCAGTGTCTTAACTCATTGGTTATCTCAAACAAAATCCAAATACTTAAAAAAATATAAATAAAGGTGGATTTTATAGATGCAATATAACATAACTACATTATTGAATCAGTAATGTTAATACTAAAACATTAACACTAAATAATTATGCTAAAGATACAAAATAAAGATACAAGTCCATGATCCTAAACTATCGGTTAACTAGGGTATTACATAAGGTTAACCATATGTTATCATCATATTGAGAACCTGTCCGAACAGTATTATGTAACATAACCACATTGTACCTGTTTATCTGCTTCCATTTCATCATTAGACTTCTGTATATCTGTGTCATGTGCGTACTTGCAGTTGTGACCAAAGCGGCAGCGGCCCTTCCGGTAGTTCCAGCATATCCGTTTGCCATTTATCATCTGTGTGTTGTCTTTACCTGGAACCTTACAGTTTTGCCTATGTACTTGACGATTGTATGCACCACTTGATACTAAACTTTTTTGTTCTTTAGATACCATGAAATGTATGCAAGGATTAATAATGTAGGTAAGTATAGTATAAGTATTTTGATAGTGTTTTATGGGATGATACATATTAAATCTAGTAGTTATTATATCATTATTTTTTAGTTTATAGATAGGATTATCAGAACTTTGGTAGGTTGCTATAGATTATTGATTTGTTTCTTAGGTACCTGAGTATTATTTGTCTTTGGTTGCACATAACAACTACCATAGTAAAGTACAACATCAACAACAAAATGTTTATAAACAGAAACTTATTGATTCAAAACTCAATGTCATGGACTTGTGAATTATATTTATCTGATAGAAAGTCAACATATACCATTTTAACATGCTTCTCAAGTATTGCGGCCTTTGCTAGTTCAGCTTCCGCGAATGGATTGGAAAAAACAGAAGTTTGTAGGCTACTTTCTCCAATCGTCGGCTTTGGCAGTTTAGGCTTTGAACTCTCCGTCTGAGATCTGGAAAACGAACACAGTCAAGCGTTATACGACAAGTTTTACGTATCGATTGCGATAAGGTTTACGAACTGCAGTTCTTACTTACTTTTCATGCTCCATGTTATCTTCCTCAGAATCACTAGAGGATGACCCGTAATTTAGTAAAGCGTTCATTTTTGTGATGCTGTGAAACTATTTAAGAATTAACTACTGGAATAGTAATTACAATTACATACAATCAATAAATAAAAACCATGCTTCTCGACTGCAGCGAAACCACAGGGAAACAATATAAAAAAGTACTCTGTGGAAACAATAACAAATTGTCAAATTCAAGTCAATCAATGAATGTGATAGAAGAAGATAGCGATAGTTAGCCTGCTGCTCTCGCATTAATGGATGACGTCACGAAAGCAATTTCACACTAATTCACACCAAGCAGTAAATAATTTTAATTTTGTATCAAGAATTTTTTTTTAAATGTGATAGCATTAAAAGTTTTTGTTTTCAGTTATTATTTTCCACGTAGAGTAATTTGTGCAAAAGATGGACGAAGAATACTTTCGCTTTGTTACTTTTATAAACACTAGCAACATTTTGTAAAGTTGTCATTTGACTAAAGTTATTACCACTCAATAAATACTGCTTGAAATAGTAGATTTTAAAAACAAATTTAAAACTGCGTATTGCAATGTTAACCTTTAGTCATGTGTACATGTAAATAATAACCGGCTAAGTGCGTGTTGGATCACGCACAATGAAAGGTTCCGTAGTTGAGACAAATAATATCTCAAAAACAAACTGTTCTACCGTACATCGATATATTTCACGATCAATTCGGTCAATTCCCCAAGTGACGCACGTACGTTTGTGATCGCAAAAATATATTGTCTATAAGATAAATCAACAAATGAATAAATCGGACTTTTTCCTTTACTTGAAGCGATGATTCTAAGTCAACGGGAAGGTTGGTGATTCTAGGTATTGAATTATTATCGAGTATCAAAATATGTCGCATTTATTATTGCTTAATGCCGTACTTTTTTATTCCGTTGACTTAGAAATTTTTTTTTTAGAGCTCTGAGGGACTGCACTTACGTATTTGATGTTTGACGAATTTCTACTTGATACCTCCAAGCGGTTCTGAGAAAAAGGGTCTTGACGGACTGACAGGCAGACTGACGGACGAACAACGAAGTGACCATAAAAGGGTTGCGTTTTGTTCGGGCACGCTCAGCAGTATTGGTGGACATATTAATGAGATTATTTCATACTATCCTGCAGACCGGCTGAACGTTCAGTACCCATTATTATTTTAGACGGTTACCTTATATTTGATGTAAATTGTTTTAATAAGTAAACTGTAATCTACTGTACCCGTTTGAGATAAACACATTTATTTTATTCAGTCACTAGCTTTTGCCAGCGGCTTCGCCCGCGTGAAAATCAAAAATTATCCCACAGGAACGTGTTACCGGGATAAAAAGTATTCCATATGTTAATCCAAGTTATAAACTATCTGTGTGCCAAAAATAAATCCAAATCCATTAAGCCGTTTTTGCGTGATTGAGTAACAAACATTTAAACATACGAACTGTCACATTAAAATGTTAGTAGGATTTGACCATATGGATTACCCCAACGCATCGCCGGTGCATTCACACCACAGAGTACTTTGTATTATACTGAAAATTCACACTGACGCGACGCTTAGGCTTTTTCAAGCGTATGGTCCTTGTGTAAAGTTGCAACGCCTAAAAATGCTTGTGAAGCGTGCAGTCCATTTAAGAGAAAGTTACATTTTACGATGCATGGTAACTTTGAAAACCGCATCAGAGAAACTTTACCCTTTTTTTTGGATGGGAAATCATAAAATGACTTTTCCCGTTCTGGGCGGAGTGGGCATGTCAGACTTTTACTTACTAAAAACCCACCCGTGTTCCTTCTCCCATCTGTTGTGCGTTTAGACCATTCGAGCCTTCGTATTCTGACATAGCTCACATTATTAGTATCGTCAGCTTTTGGCATTTCGACAATCTTCACAACATTTTAAAAAGCACATGATGAAGCGAGTTACTTACCTCAGTCACATATTTATGAAATGCCGTAAGTATGATATGGGCCATTACTCTCTTCTCTTTCTCGACCATGAACAACCACGAGTACGAGATCCTTAGCACTAACTGCCACGACGAAGTTAGCCAATCATGCTTGCAACGGCGGTAGCGCAAGGTTACCATCAATAAGGTTCTGTTTGTGACCAAGTACTCTTCATCCGTCCTCGTTTCTCATCTTTTTCATTCTTAATTTCTGGTCAAATACGATTTTACGGAGTTGTAAATAAATATACATATCCCCTGGAAGTCTTATTTTTATTTCTACTTCTCCAAATACTTGGGGCGTACCGTATCCGCCATGTTAATGATACTGGGCCCTGAGACAAAACACATTTCTGTTAGCGTTCACGCCAAACGCTACGCCAAAATGTATGGGAATTAGATTACCTGCGGAAAGGGCACGACGTAAACTTTCCGCAGGCAATGTCATTCCCGTACATTTTCGCACAGCGTTTGGCGTAAACGCTAACAGAAATGTGTTTTGTCTAGGCCTGCAGGCCCCCTAGACACAATGTGTAAGAAAAATGTAAAATATAATCAAAAACCTATTTTTTTTTGATTATGTAAATTAACCTAAATTGTTGCTTATAATGGCTTCAAGCACATTCTCGGCCTAATTTTCAAGCTCTTGCATTCATTTAGTAGGATCGCATTAAAAATCTACCTTACTCTAGTTAGGATGCTTCAATTTTCTTGTCAGCTTCGCTTGCTCTTTGCATTATCCTATGACCACAATGACAGTTTGTAACCTCCTGAAGGTTACAAACTGTCATTGTGGTCATGGTCCGGATACAATTTTCATTTTATAAAATCAATACCCTTCTGATAAATTGTAAATAGGTAAAAAAACAAAAAAAATACCTTTACAGAGGTTTGCAGAAGCTAATGAACGAGAGCACCAACACTGGATTATCACACTTGGTTTAGACCGGCCTATTCTAGCTAAAGAATCAGTTTAATTCACTCGCGGATTTAAACGTACTAAAAAGTCTTGTATAGTTTATATATTTTTTGGTGTTACACTTTTTTAAAGCCATATCGACAGTCAATAATTAATTAATTATAGTTGCCTAGCACCATATTAAAAAAACTATAGAGTGACACATAGCACTAAGGAGTTTTCATGCGTCAATGCTAGACACCATTACATTATCCTGTTAAAAAGGGACCCCCCTTAAAGGACTAGCTGCGCCCCTGCCTACAGCCTACTGACGCTACTCAGACTCTAATCGAATCTATTGAAACTTTTAACTTGTAAGGGCTGAATTTTCAGTTTATTCATCAAATCAGTCAATTTCAAAAATTCATCAGATATTTATATCTGAAGAATAAATACGGAGTTTTGACATTTTGCAATACAGGGAAATCCGCGATCCACCGTTAGTTTAAAAAAAAATCAGATAAAAAAATCTAACGGTGACAATAAGTGAGAGCTCACCCTCACTTATTGTCATCGTCACCTTAGCCGGCCAATAAAGGCATGAAAGATGTGAGAGACAAGACTTCTCACGGGAGATAGGGTCCAAGAGTTTGCTACTGCCCAACAGCTCACAACATGCTGTCCTGCGGTTCCTGTAGCCCTCTTTAGTCTGGCTCCTCATCATAGTCCTGTTTCGGCAAAGTAAACAACTGGTACAAGAACTTGCTGCCATTCGTAACAATTGAAGTATTTTTAGCTGCCATCGTATAGATTGATTCTAAAAATAACCCTAACTGGAAAAACACGTGTCACGAAATAACCAAGTGTCAGTCATACTTTTTTAAAGCATTGGTAGATTTCATCTTGACATAGTAGAATTTTTTAATAAAGTGTGATCACCCTATAATTTCTTTTTTCCCATATTTTTGAATGTGTGCGAGCGAGACACGATCTCTCGCTCGCTAGTTTGCCGTGTAGTGACGGCGGCATCAATTTCTGAATTAATTACCATTTGTCGCAAAAACTGCGCGTCCTTTATCTTTTCTAGACCAAAATCTTTAATCTTATTGCAGGTTGTGTTGATTAGTGATCTAAATGGCATCGGATGATGAAGTAGACGGTTCTTTCGCAGGTAAACGTTGAATTTAGCTAGCATGTCATAGGTAAGCCGCGAATAGCGGTATCATGTGTTTACTTGCGGTATAAGCAATTAAAAATTTAGAAAATTTTGGGTTCCGTGTCTTAGTTTTTGCCACTTATTTAGTCTAAACTGAGTGATGTGTTATCAAAGAAGTGGTTTTTCAGTGAGTTAAGGTTGTATTTGTTATTTTGTGGTTGTAAATATTTTTAAGTGGCAGTTTGTGACAGAAAAGAACATGCGATATCCCCTCATTACTACTTAACAAAATGGACGCCGCCAAACAAAGGGATTAGTGACCTTAGCGTGAGGAGTGTGCTCATGTGGCGAAATGCACTATCGTAAAGGTTTAGCTAGCGTGTTGGTAAGAGGGTGGAGTGGTGGACTGGTTTGACCAGTTTATTGTGAACTTGCAGGCGACGAGGACGTGGAGGAAGGTGAGGGTCAGAACGAGAACTCAGGAGAGAGTGATGAAGCACCTCCTAAGGTAATTGTAAAAGATTATATTCATTCATGTTTTTAGTATTATTCCACATTGAATGATTGTATTTGTAAACATTTGAGGTACTGCTATTTGTGTTATGGTTATATTATTGAAGTTAATTCATTAGCTGTGAATGATATTCTTAGGAGGATGAAGACTACTCACCTGAAGATGGTAGAAAGAAGAAAAAGGGCAAGAAAAGGAAAGCCCGTGGTGAAGAAAAGAAGGGTAGGAAGAAAAAGAAGAAGCGTAAGAATGAGAGTGAAGAGGTAAGTTGAAAAACAGTATGTTAGTTTTATTGACATGAGATTTGCATTTACCTTAGATACCAAATCTAAAGATCATGCTGCAATGATGGAATCAGAAAAAAAAAACAATGTCTTCCTTACATGATGTGCCCTTCCGTCTTGACCAAACCTTTGCTTAAAAAGTAGAAAGTCAAAATGATCATTAATAAAAAATCTCTTTCACACTAAAAATCTTTTCTATTGATTATATCACTGAAGTTGTTTTTGAAACTCGTGTGCACTTGTCTGAATATTGTGATGTCATCAATGATCTAATTACTGATCAAATCTTACTTAGCACTTAACAAGCTGACTTTACTACAAAATCAATTATTTGTAATTCTTTTAATGCAATGATGAGCTATCTAATATTCAATTACCTATTGTAGAATGAGTTTTATTGTATTTACATTTTAATCAGTGCCACTACTATAAATGTGATAAGGTTTTTCCATTAATGGATTTAAATTATTTTCTTTTTGGTTTGCAATACAACTGTTCATATTTGATAAAAGATCTTTAAGAACTTACAATTTTCATAAACTGTTATAATCATATAATTTACTAAATGGATCCCCAATTTATAATATTCCATGGGAAGTTTATATTATACTAGCATTTGCCCATGATTGCGTCCGCGTAAATGTCGTAGTAAAAGTACTGTGTTTTCATTCAGGTTATAAACTATCTTTGTGCCAAACTTCACACAGTACTTTGACCTTTCCAAAACAATAAAACCTTAGTTGATTTCAATGTTATCTTAAAGTTCATAATGCAAATCTAAATAAAAATATTTTATAAAGCCACTTAATTTTTTGTGAAAATTGAAATGAGTGACTAGTATTATTTCTATGGGGTTGCACCACTTCTCCCCAGCCTAAACACTAAAAGTTGATGTGAGGTGGTCATCTTGGGGGCTCTTGAAGTTCAAAGAATGCTGATTCTCAGCCTAAATTCCATACTAATATTATTAATTCTAAAGTAACTTGTCTGTTTGTTATCTTTCACACCTAAACCACTGAACAGATTTTGATAAAATTTCGTTCATCTTGGACACGGGCTACTTTTTGTCCCAGTAGTATTTTCCCATGGGATAATTTTTGACATCTACACAGGCGAACCTGCAGGCAGCATAATATAGAGTTTACTTAATATACCTTCTCTCAACAGTCCTAAATGAATGCTTTATTACACAGGAAGAAGAGTTTGGTGGTGGTGGAGGTGTTGAGATTGAGGCAGAAGGTGACAGTGACTATGCACTCAGTGCCATGTCATCCACAAAGAAATCTAGAAAAGGCAGAGGAAGTAAGCACAACACATCAGTGACACCAGCAGCCTCTGATTCAGGATCTAGTAAGTATTAGTTGTTACTTTTAGTTTACAAATGTGTAGTTCATCTCAGCTACTTCAACTAAATTAGATGACTTTAAGACACAATAGTATGAAACTGTATGATGAGGCTGTGAGTGTGTTTGGGTGAGGCCTGCTTAGCAGAAATAAAATACTTTGTATCTCTTTAGAAACTTTAAACCCAATGTTGGCTCTGGTAGGATTAAAGATATGAAATGGATAATTTTTTTTATAAAATATCCTTACTCAGCAGTGATTGGAAGCCCCACTGATAATCGATTTTTTTGTGTTTTGAAAGTATGACTTATCATTTGAAAAGTCATACTTTATTACTGTGCAGCCATTTTACCCCTATGGGAAAAGAGTCCATGTCATTATGTAATGACATGCAGAATATTTTGAATAGGAAAATATTGTTACCCTAATTTCAGTTCACCTAATTTAATTAATAAATACTTTTTAAGGTTATTCACAAAGGGTATCAAAACCAAACATGTGAAAGTTGCAGTGAAGGGCCTTTGACCATTATTGGACAACTTTTCAATATGAATAACGCCATTCGTTTATTGTTGATGTTTTTACGCATTCGCATTTCAAGTACTTAGTTACGTAACGAGAAACGCGTCACACGTATTAATCACGCGAGTCTGCAAGAAAAATAACAAACATTTACTTTGAAAAGTAGTTATTTAGAACTTGTCAAGTACTTTAGGATGCAGGACATGCTGTACATACAAATAATGGAATGAATCATTATCTCCTAGATATTCTAATCGAAGTCTAGCGACGCGTAGTGCAATGACCTCTTCAAGTTTATAATGACCTTGCTCAGTTCTCTATCATGTATCAAGATCGGTATTGCGTCTGTGTCTATAATTTGTGCATGTTTTGTTATCATGTTGGTAGTAGCGTGATTGGGTATATTGTTTTTTTTTTAATTTCCTCATTCTGGAGAGTTCCGATTAAAATTTGTATCGAATCGATTGAAATGTATGTCTAACATATATTTCAATCGATTCGATACCAATTTTTGTAGTCGTAAGTACTGAATATTCGACTCAACATGTTTTTATGGGATACCAAAGCACTAACAAAGTTCTAGGTTTTGCAGAAGATTCGCAGTGTAGCAAAAACTTTAGTCAAAGCACAAAAATGATGTTGATCCCTAATATTAAATGAGTAGTTTACTATATGCAAAGTTCTATTGCAAAATGTAAATTAATGCTGACATAAGTATGCATAGCTATTTACAAATTCTCAATGTCAAGAAGTCGAGATGAGAGAGAGTAAGTTTGCTTTTAAAATTATGAATCTATGGACCCTTCATAATTTCCTTAGCCCGACTACCTATGTCGCGGTTTTTTGTGTATGTTAAAAGAATTTAAAAAAAGTTGAACATAACTGCGCGTATCGTTTGCCTTTGTCTGCTAGATACATTCTCGAACTAGTGATCTATCTCTTACTTCGACTACATAAGCTAAATTACTTAACAAAATATTAAAATAAAAATATGTATGTGTAGGAAATAACTAAAACTATTAACAAACTAAAATATAGCGTCGAAGAATCCCTTCGCATCACTGTCGACTGCTAATGTACCCAAGAGACTGGTGCCACGTATTATGGCAATGCTTAGCCTCTGGCCAAGGTATAAACCAGCTATTGGATCGCGGGAATTGTCCCAAAAGCTGGAGTGTGTGTGTTAACCGCTTGGAGATTTTGACTTTATTTCAACGTGCGAAATCTCTATGCCGGGAAAACCGCTCTTCGCTTATTGCAAGCCATAAATGTGTTTTGTTTCCACAGTAGGCATGCCGACAGTAGAAGAAGTGTGCTCGTCATTCGGGCTGACTGACGTGGATATACAGTATTCAGACGCCGACCTAGAAAACTTGACATCATACAAGCTGTTCCAGCAACATGTGCGGCCATTGCTTGTCAAAGAGAACCCTAAGGTAAGTTCAGGTTCATGGAATATTGAAGAATTGAAGATGTTTGTCGCAGGAACTAACAATGGTTAAAACCCTTTGAGATAGAGTTGTATAATTGCCTGTTCAATATCAGAGTTTGGGCTTTTTAACCATAGCATACATTTTTGACCGACCTCTGAGAAAGTGGAGGTTCTATGTTCGTCTGTAGGTATGGAAGATCGTCGATATTTTCATCTATTGTGGACCGATTTTGAAAATTCTTCGTCATTTGGCAAAGCAAGCTTGCGCGATGGTCCCGTAATTTTTTTTACCTTTGCTTGGGGTAGGTACCACACCAAAAAAGTGAAAAACGAAAAAAAAAACACCACAAAGTGATAAACGACTTCAATTTTAGGAGTCGGTTGTTTCTTTGGTTAATTAAAAAGGAAGAAAAAAATGTTAGGTTCGAGTTTAATCACTATCTCACCTGATGGTAAGCAAAGTGGTTGACGATGGTGTTGACAAAGTCGAGAGTGAATAATTTACTAGTAGGTAAGCGTGCTGCTTACCTACTAGTAAATTATTCACTCTCGACTTTTTGACATAATCGTATATTGACTTCTTTGTGTGTATCGTAAAAATCTTTCAAATAATTGCAATTCTCAAAATGGCAGGCTTATCAATATTTATGTAGTAACTATTAGGGTATTTTACTCTATACGAGAAAAAATCTAAAAATATATTATTGAGATAGCTTAGGCAAAATGCAGTCGGAAAATGTTAGTTTTAGTTCATGAAACAACAAAACAAATTTTAAAATACAAATTCAATTTCAGATTTTTTTTTAAATCTGTTTCTGAACACCATGAAATAGTAACCGCCATGTTATTACGTCATACGGCATGTCATCTGAGCAACTTTGTACTTTATTATTTTCGTAACCAAAGTAATTTTTAGTTAAATAATATTTTGCATTCAGGAACAGCAAACCAAACAAACAATTCATTGTTAAAATTTTATGCAATTGTCATAAAAAAATATCAGCGCATTTGTTTTTAGCAAACTGACGTCATAGGTACTCACAGAGCAATATGGCGTCCATTGCGTCCAGCGTTTTCGTCAAATTACGCGCGAAATTTGAAAATGTAAAAATTAAATGCATTTTTATGGCACTAATCAATTAAATAAAAATGTTGCGTTTTCTTTGGTGGTTTATTAGCACTCTAGAATCGAATTAAGACACTTTTCGAAAATGAGTGTAATACCCTATTAACTCAAGAGTGGTTAGATCACTGTAGGCTGTTTGTTTTCCTCCTAATGAAGTCAGTATTATTTCACCTACTCAGTAACAGATGCAATAACTAGGAACTTCCTCATTCTATTAACTGGAATATCATTGGCCCTACTAATTCGATAAAAAATACGTAATGATTCATTTGTGAAGAATTTAAGAATATGCAACGCACAATATGTAGACACCTTACCTATCTTAAGAACATTTAAGTGTCATAGTTCTGAATATGTCAAGAATAAAGATTCTGTTCCCATAAAAAATCTGACGTTATTCACGATAAATAATCTCAAATTGTTGGCTAAACATGAAGTTTTGAGTTTACCAAGTTTAAAAAAAACCTGCCAAGTGCGATTCAGAGTCGCACACGAAGGGTTCCGTACAATATTTAACACTACATAGTAAAACATCAAACACGTTTCTTGTATGGGGACCCTCTTAAATTGTTAACTTTGTTAGTTTGTTAGAGCGGCGATAAAAATACACACTCCGAAAATGTAAACTGTCTACCTATTACGGTTCATATGATACAGCCCGCTGGCAGACAGAGGGACGGACAACGGAGACTTAGTAATAGGGTTCCGTTGGCACCTTTTGGATACGGAACCCTAAAAAATTAGTCTGTATGTATAGGCGAAAAAGAAGAACAAGAACTTGACTCTAAATTAAACGAATGTTTCATTCAACCAGGTTCCAGTATCAAAGCTGATGATGTTAGTCGCAGCAAAATGGCGGCTGTTCTGCGAAACAAACCCGCACATCAGCAGCGGGACCCCGGTTATGGGCTCCGAAGAAAACACAAACACGTCCACAACTTCGGACTACGTGCCTAAACCCGGCCGGCCTGGACGCACCCCTAAAGAGGTTAAGGTAATTATATTTTTAGAACTTGATTCCAAGTGGTAGAATTCGATTATTTTTCGATTTTCGCTATCCATTCGTGATAGTAATATTTAATACCTACGACAATTTATGGGATGCATCTTGTCAAAGCATTTATTTCAAATAAAATTGAATAAATAGAAGCCACTTTTGAATGTAAATGTTTACATTCAAATTGAATTGATTCTAGTCTCCCCTCCAGAAAGGTGTTTTCGTAAGGAGAAGAATGGGCAAGAAACTCCTCCGTCACTATTCTTCTTTTGCTATATCTATTCGTCGACGCACGAATCAAGAACCAACCCACAGCGGAACTCGTCTGCCACAACTCATACATTGCAGTCACCATCATTTTTCAATTTTCTGTAAAGATGTGATTGACGATGGTTACCAATAACATTTAAGTTGGCATTCCAAGCTATGACAACTGAGTTTCTGAATTCCGCACAGAACGAAGAGGCAGTAGAAGAGCCGGAGGAAGAAGAAGAGGAGGAACAAAGCGACGAGGGCGCAGCCCTGCCCCGCAAGCGCGGCCGCAAGCCCAAGCACGGCGCCGCGCCGGCCGCGCCGCGCGGCAAGCCGGGCCGCAAGCCCAAGGTGCCCACCTTGAAGATCAAGTTCAGCAAGCGGAAGAGGACGAGCAGCGTGAGTTTTGTGATCATAGCCTATTTTTTATAATAGCCAGATTATTTATATCTTTTAGGTGAACTAGACTAGAACAAGTCAACAAAGTGTCAAATGATAAAATAGTTAAAAATAACACTTGCACTGGTAGAGATTCCTATGGCAACAAGTACGCCTCTTTTTTGCTAATAAAGTACAAAAGCGGAATAATAATAGTGGGCGAGAAGTTTAAATAACACACAAAAACGAATAAATGTACATTTTTAAAGACCATGAATGTCAAAGCCTCTTAAAATCCATGCATGGACCATGTATGTAGGATGTCTTATTTGGTCTTATAAGGAAAACATCAGACAGGTTTGATTGGACCTGTCCAATAGACAGAATACAGAATGCAGGCATGTGGCAGTTGTCGTTATGGCCAAGTACAGAGTAACTTATGCAATAAATATGTAATTTCTGAGTTTATTTTGGACATTATTGACATCAGTTAATGAGGACATCGTGAGAAAACCTGGAGTAAGTCTGAAATCGCCAGACCGCCATGAGCAAGCGTGGGTTCATGCCTGCTCTGTGTGAAACAAGGTTTTTGCCCTACATCATCTATCTACCTAGCCTTTTCCAAACTGTTTGGGTTGGTTTCCAGTCTAACCGAAAGCAGCTGAATACCAGTATTTAACATGGAACTACTGCCAATCTGACACCTTCAACCCACTGTAGGGCAACAAGGTTTTCGCTCTACAGTGTGTCAAAAATAGGCTGGTATTATCATGATATTTTCTAGTGTATTATTTGTACAGATTTCTATAGGAATTTGTGTTTTTCTCACTAGGAGGAAGACCAAGAAGGTAGTGCCGTAAACTCGGACTCGGATGCAGAGTTTGAACAAATGTTGGCCGAGGCTGAGGAGCCCAAGCCAGCAGTCGCGGCCGTCGCTGAGGAAGAAGTACTGGTGAAGGAAGATGACCCGGCTGTGCCTGTGAGTTTTATATTTGAACATTTTGTTTATTTACTTAAGAAAAGTTCACATGGTACAAGTAAAAAACTTTTGTAAACTTACAATGTTAATTTGCAACCTGCAAATGCTAATTATGTCTTTTAGGAGTATGTTTCGAATATGTCATAATTTATTATTCATAAAACAGTCATTGAAATGAGGCTGGAATTCCTTCATTTTAATGACTCACTCATGTCTTGCTCAATATGAAAATTAACATGGTTCAGTGGCTGATTTTTTTTCAATAATATGTTGTATGTTCTGCTCGTATTTGAATGACCAACAATATTTTTATCACAGGTCAATCTTTATCGGTCATATACTGTGTGTGCGGTTTAGTAACAGATACCAGATTAAGTACACACGTGTGAATAAATTTGTGCTGATTGGCATTGTAGAAACTAATAAGTAACTTATTCAGACGAGCGGCATGTTGTCGACGGCTGCAATCGCCTCTGTCGTTGACGCGTGCCGCTCGTGTATATGAGTACTTATTAAATTGACGATTATTATGAATTTCCCAGGATCTTTTATTAGCCATGTATCTCCTTTATAGCAACCCAAAAAGAAGGCAAAGACCAAGATTGGAAACAAGAGCAAAAAGAAGAAGAAACTGAAGACCACAAATAAGTTCCCCGACGGCGCCGAGGGAGAACATGAACACCAGGACTATTGTGAGGTTTGTAACCAGTTTTCATTTAAATCTTGATTTATTGAACATTTTCATTTTGTTAAAAGTCAAACTAGAAGTTTTCAACCTCGATTATGACGACGCAAAACGATCTAGCTAAGAAGCTTATTTTTACCTGATGCAGTTATACGTTATTATTTATTATTATGATACGTTTTTCTCTTGCAGTACTTTTTTCGTTTCCCGTGAAATACTTTAATTGATTCGCCGTGTGTAGGCACGGTCGTCAAGTGTTCTGTATAATCCATACAACACATATAGAAGCTTGTTGACACCCTTTTTGTTCTACGGCGCGGTACATAGGCCGTGCCGTAAAATAACCGTACCATGTACAAAGGGCCTTAGACTCAATATAATATCAAACAGATTATTGACATAAAAAGTAGCAGCTCTCGAGTAGTATCAACAGCGTAAATGCTGTACCACCTTTCAAGGTTGGTTGTCCTTTGTATGTAGAACAGACCTAGTCGTTAATTTTTATTAATATTTTTTGTCTCTGTGACGATTAGATAATTTCAACCTTAGTGAAGTTTCTACCATCAGGTTATTGAAGACAAAATAAAAACTTATTTCTCGTATATTACCAGGTTTGCCAACAAGGTGGCGAGATAATCCTTTGCGACACATGCCCTCGTGCCTACCATTTGGTGTGTCTCGAGCCTGAGTTAGAGGAGACACCGGAGGGTCGCTGGTCGTGTCCACACTGCGAGGCCGAGGGCAACCAGGAACAGGAAGATGATGATGAGCATCAGGAGTTCTGCAGGTAAGAGTGCAGAGAAATGCTTGTCCTTCTGTTGCACTACCCATACTAAAAAGGCCTAATCTTTATAGAATTAGCAAAATTTTATAACAGGATGCCTAATAATACTTCGCCACTTCCACGGCGTGTCCGTGGCAGCGCAGAGGTTACTTTGGATGCATGTTTTGGAACACAGAAAGCAGGATAGGAGGTGGAGCATAGTTTGCGACACAGCTCCACTTCCTATTGCCGTTCCGTCGAGGTAGCTCCACTTTACCGGGTTGTTATATCTTCCCGCTTGTGTCGGAGACGGTTCGGGGAATTTTCCAAGTGGTCCACGATAGGTGCAAGGAGATGCTCCTGTGGTAGTACTTATTTTTAGAATAGACAATCGTCCGTTATTGTGATGTCCTTCGCATCATTATCATCCACACCCTTTTTGTTACCAGTATAGGTCTTATAATATTTCCTGTTTGTCATCAATATGTAGCAAATTCTTCACAAAGTTTATAAAACTTTCGATAACGTTTCCACATTCCTTTACCTACACAGAGTTTGCAAAGACGGCGGTGAACTTTTGTGCTGTGACTCTTGCCCGTCGGCTTACCATCGGTTCTGCCTCAATCCGCCGCTGGAAGAGGTGCCAGATGGAGACTGGAAATGTCCTAGATGTAGTGTAAGTATTCACATGTTTTTAATATCTTCTATACACCGTGAAATTTAAATGGTTGTTTTCCCGCGGCAGAACAACTTGCCATAAGGAGTACTATCGAAGCATAGAGTAAAAGTAAAAAAAATAAGATTTTTTTGTTGAATATATCTATGTATATAATAGTATAGTGTATCTATTTTTTGCACCAATGACAACCCCATTTTTATGTCCACGCAATCACTGTCCATTCCAAGGTTGCCTGGAAGAGATCGCAGAAAGCGATAAGGCCGCCCATTGTATGTTTTTAGTGTTAATTTTTTTTGTCATGCATTTTCTGGTGTACAATAAAGCATTTAAAAATAAATAAATAAATCTGCCATTTTTTTTTAAACGTTGTCCCACACTAGGAATTTCTCCTGTATTGTGGGTGCGTTTACAAACATTTAAACTCACATATACAAACACCCAGACCCAGAACGATTGTATTACCAATCAACCAGAACCAACAGAACCATTTCGCTGCGGGAAAACAACCATTAAAATTTCACGGTGTATTTAGAAAACTAAAAAGCAATGAGCCAAGATCAATAGCTCATCTTTGAGGTTTGTTCAGTTCTAGTAAAGTTTGAGACAAAAATATCAACTTTCAAATGTCGGATATTAACTTCGCAGATCCGAAAAAAAAATGCTGTTCATAGTGGGTAGCACTATGAACAGCATTTTTTTTACTTACTTATTTTTTTTACTACGATCTAATTATTATAACTAATATACGACTTACAGTAGTTGCAAAAATTGTAAGCCAATAAAATGAAGCTCTGTAATTATATTATCTTGTTATTTATTTAATTCTTGATTAGAACACTTAAATAAACATTATTTATGGAACCTTTTAATCTTTCTAGTGTCCACCGTTGGATGGCAAAGTGGCGAAGATATTGACGTGGAGATGGAAGGAGCTATCTGGGAAATTGAAGACTCCGCGCTCAAGGGAGTTCTTCGTCAAGTGGCATGAGCGGTCTTATTGGCACTGCAGCTGGATATCTGAACTACAGGTGCGTTTTAATATAATATATAGAATATAAATATAAAACATATTGAGAAAAAGAAAGAACGAAAAGAGAAGATCACCTAATCATCCGGGTGCGGGTTGTTCGAAAGAGATACCGTTGCCCCTGGCACACAGGCAACTGAAGGAATACGGGTGGGTTTTAGTCAGTAAAAGTCTGACACGACCTCCCAGAACGGGAGATGTTATTTGATGAATTCCCACCCAAAAAGAAAAACCATCCCATGTTATAGTCTTAAAGACCTGCTTGGCAGTATTCAGTGCCTGTCTGGATTATCATAATCTGCCTAGCCTTTTCCCAACTATGTTGGGGCCTGTTTCCAGTCTAACCGGATGCAGCTAATACCATTATTTTACGACTCCCTATCTCACCTCTACAACCTAATTACTGGGTGTATAACCCAGTAATTAGGTTGTAGGTACCCCTTGGTAAGACTGGTTTATAACCAGCAATGAACTAAGATAAACAAAATTATTGATGTCCCACAACATCACAAACAACTCTACATCTCGTGTTATTATTTACATTTCAGTTGGACGTCTTCCACCCGTTAATGTACCGTTACTACATGCGCAAATCAGACGTTGAGGAACCTCCCAAACTAGAGGAACCTTTGGACGAGCGCGACGGACGCGTCAAGAGGCTGCGGGATAAGCAGGAACATGATACTGACGAGAAGATTCTTGAGGAGAAATATTATAGGTGAGATGAGATTTATGTCATTTTCCTACTGTTAACTTGGTCATTATAATCAAGATGGCAGCCATCAATTGCTTGGATCATATGGTATTTGAAACAAAGATAGGTCAATCTCGGGTTCTTTGTCCTAAAAAATAAATAAGGGATTGTTTCAAGACGATTAACTGCAGTTTGATGGTGGAATGGTTTTTATCGATCTAAATTCATCACTAATTCAAGGTTGGCATCGTGATTTTATTATGTCTCTATGAAAAACTTACCAAACAGCCCAACTAAAATAAGCATATTTATAATTCTCTTAGAAAACATAATTCTCTATTGTTGATCCAATCCACAATAGTAACAAACAACCTATGACCTCAGATACGGCGTGAAACCAGAATGGCTGGTCGTGCACCGAGTGATCAACCATCGCACGTCCCGCGACGGCACGACGTACTTCCTCGTCAAGTGGCGCGACCTGTCATATGACCAGGCCACGTGGGAGTCGGAGAATGCCGATATAGCTGGGTTGAAGAATGCCATGGAATATTATCAGGTTAGTTAAAAAACTTTGATAATTTATTTGTGCTTTGTGGATTTATCTTGGACAATACTGATATTGATGAAGGAAATCATCGTGATAAAATATAAAATTAAAGAATACACGTCTTGAGACCAAGAGTCGTGATGAATACTCGTGCCTTCTCTGTATGAGAAGAGGTCTTTGCCATGTAGTGGGAAAATAACATAACACAACATCACGCCTTGTTTCCCGGGATTGAAAGGATTGGCAGAGATGAACCTATAGT
The DNA here is from genome assembly GCA_949091785.1 of Polymixis lichenea. NCBI lineage: Eukaryota > Metazoa > Arthropoda > Insecta > Lepidoptera > Noctuidae > Polymixis > Polymixis lichenea. The sequence goes on from OX420938.1 coordinate 5,495,385, forward strand.
ACACTCACAATAAGGGGCCATCCATAAATTACGACACACAAATTTTATTGTTTTTGACCCCCCCCATCCTTGTCACAGGTGGTCACACTCGTGAAACCCCCTGCCCCATTGTGTGACGTCACATATTTTTCAATTTTATGTTTAGAAGTAATTAAATTAAAACAGCAATTTTTTTTAAATTACATAAAAGTAAACATGAAGTCAAATATTTTAGATAGATAGACGAAGCTTTATAAATATAGATCGAGTAAGTAATATTTTAAAGTTTCTGGTTTTAGTATTTTAGATTTTAACATGTGACGTCACTAAGCTTCTGAGCCCCGTCCCTTGTTACACAATGTCACATTTCGTTGACCCCCCAACGTGTATCGTAATTTATGGATGGCCCCTAACACTACACTCGTAACATAAAGTATAATATTGGAACTCTTTTTGTTTGCAGGACATGCGCGGCTACATTACATCTGAAGGCAAGACAAAAGGAACCAAAGGCAAGAAAGCAGGGCGCAAGAGCAAGAACAAAGACATTATCGACGAAGATGACAGCAGCGGCGCCTTACTAATGAAGCCTAAGAAATACAACCCACCGCCCGATCGTCCCACCACTAACTTGAACAAGAAATACGAAGACCAGCCACCCTACGTGTACGAGACCGGCATGCAGCTTCATCCATACCAACTTGAAGGTCTTAACTGGCTGCGGTATTCCTGGGGACAAGGTATCGATACCATACTCGCTGACGAAATGGGTCTCGGAAAAACTATTCAGACAGTCACATTCCTTAACTCGCTGTTCAAGGAGGGACATTGCAAGGGACCTTTCTTAGTCTCTGTGCCTCTGTCAACCATCATCAATTGGGAGAGAGAGTTTGAACTGTGGGCTCCTGACCTATACTGCATTACTTACGTGGGAGACAAAGATTCCAGGGCCGTTATAAGAGAGAATGAACTCACGTTCGACGATGGCGCTAACAGAGGTGGACGACCTTCCAAGATCAAGTCACAAGTCAAGTTCAACGTACTTCTCACGTCTTACGAGTTAGTGTCTATTGACGCCACTTGCCTCGGCTCCATTGAGTGGTCCGTTTTAGTAGTAGACGAAGCCCACAGACTCAAGAGCAACCAGTCCAAGTTCTTCAGGCTATTAGCAGGATACCACATCAACTACAAACTACTACTCACTGGTACCCCCCTACAGAACAATCTAGAAGAATTGTTTCATCTCTTAAATTTCTTAAATAAGGATAAGTTCAATGATCTCGCCGCATTCCAGAATGAATTTGCCGATGTGTCGAAGGAAGAGCAGGTGAAGAGGCTTCACGAGATGTTGGGACCTCACATGCTGCGACGACTGAAGGCTGATGTGCTCAAGAACATGCCCACCAAATCAGAGTTCATTGTACGAGTAGAGTTGTCGCCCATGCAGAAGAAGTACTACAAGTATATTCTGACGAGGAACTACGAGGCTCTGAACCCCAAGAGTGGTGGACAAACTGTGTCACTACTCAACGTCATGATGGACTTGAAAAAGTGCTGTAACCATCCCTATCTGTTCCCCGTCGCGGCCGAGGAAGCTCCCCTCGGAACTCACGGAAACTACGACACACAAGCCTTAGTCAAAGCGTCAGGTAAACTAGTTCTTATGTCCAAAATGTTGAGGCTACTCAAAGAACAAGGTCACAGGGTATTGATCTTCTCACAGATGACGAAAATGTTGGACATCCTCGAAGATTTCTTGGAGGGAGAAGGTTATAAATATGAGAGAATTGACGGCGGTATCACTGGTACGATTCGTCAGGAAGCTATCGATAGATTTAATGCTCCCGGCGCACAACAGTTTGTGTTCTTACTTTCGACTAGGGCTGGTGGTCTGGGTATTAATTTGGCCACAGCTGACACTGTAATCATTTACGATTCTGACTGGAATCCTCACAACGATATTCAGGCGTTCTCTCGTGCGCATCGTATCGGTCAGGCCAACAAGGTCATGATATACCGTTTTGTAACCCGCAACAGTGTTGAGGAGAGGGTCACACAAGTAGCTAAGAGGAAAATGATGTTGACTCACTTGGTCGTACGACCCGGTATGGGCGGTAAAGGTGCGAACTTTACCAAACAAGAATTGGACGATATTCTCAGGTTTGGAACAGAGGAACTGTTCAAAGAAGAGGATGGGAAAGAGGAAGCTATTCATTATGACGACAGGGCTGTTGGGGAACTGCTTGATCGTTCAAAGGAGGGTATCGAATCAAAGGAATCTTGGGCCAACGAATACCTTAGTTCATTCAAAGTCGCCAGCTATTCTACGAAGGAAGGCGACGGCGAGGAAGAAGTGGACACAGAAATCATCAAACAGGAAGCTGAGAATACCGACCCGGCTTACTGGATCAAACTGCTCAGGCATCACTACGAGCAACATCAAGAGGACCAGGCCAGGACTCTTGGTAAAGGCAAGCGAGTGCGCAAACAGGTCAACTATAATGACGGTATTGTCGCACAAACTGAAAACAGAGAAGACTCCACATGGCAGGAGAACGGCTCTGATTATAATTCGGACTTTTCACAAGGCAGCGAGGATGATAAGGAAGATGACGATTTCGATGAGAAGAATGATAATGGTGACTTGCTGAGCAGGCGCAGCAAGCGTCGTCTGGAGAGGCGCGAGGAACGCGACCGGCCGCTACCGCCGCTCTTAGCGAGAGTCGGAGGAAACATGGAAGTACTCGGCTTCAACGCACGCCAGAGGAAGTCCTTCCTCAACGCCATCATGCGCTACGGCATGCCGCCACAGGACGCCTTCAACTCCCAGTGGCTAGTACGCGACCTTAGAGGAAAGTCTGAACGCAACTTCAAAGCATACGTCTCTTTATTCATGCGACATCTTTGCGAACCCGGCGCGGATAACGCAGAAAACTTCGCTGACGGCGTTCCTAGAGAAGGCCTATCTAGACAGCATGTTTTGACTAGAATCGGAGTCATGAGCCTTATTAGAAAGAAAGTGCAAGAGTTCGAGCATATTAACGGGTATTATAGTATGCCGGAGATGATTCGCAAGCCTGTAGAGCCTATAAAGTCAGCTACGGGAGAGAGTGCCGCGCCGTCGCCGTCGCCATCTACAGCGACACCTATAACGTCAGCCGCGCCATCGCCCGCACCTACACAAGTCACACAGATTTCAGGACAGGCTCCCACGCCCGGGGGCTCGGAGAAAGACGAAAAAGAAGAAATCAAGGAAGAGAAATCTGATAAGGACATCAAAGAAAAAGAAGAGCCAATGGACACAAGTGACATTAAAGAAGAGAATGGTGACGAAAAAGAATCGACTAAAGACAAATCAGAAGATTCTAAGGACGGTGAAAGACGTATGTCGGTGGACGAGGAGCCCAAAGAAGAAGAGAAGCCAGAAGAAAAGAAGGAAGAGAAAGAAGTGAAGGTGAAGGATGAGAAAGAGGATGTAGATAAAAAAGAGGACGCTAAGAGTGATAAGGCCGAGTCGGAAGCTTCTGAGAAGCCTAAGGATGAGAAGAAGGTAAATGTAAGTTATCTTTATATCAGAACACTGATTATTTGCTTGTCCTTACATAATAATCTTTATGGTACAACATTACTTATCTTTCTTCCTAGTAATGATACATCGTTTTTATTATGTTTAAAATACATAACTTGCTTTCTTGGAATGTAAATAAGTCCATACTAATATTATAAATGCGAAAGTAAATCTATCTATCTGTTAACTTTTGTGGCTTAGCCACTGAACTGATCTTTATGAAATTGCGGCATAGGGCCCTATCCTTTATACCTGGAGAAGGAAAGGCTACTTTTTTGTACGAAGCCGCGGGCAAAAGCTAGTAATTAATAAATCGCGTTTGGTAATCAATATGTTGGTAGCAAAATTACACGAAATAAGTCAGCTTATTTAAAACCTACAAAAACCATTTTCCAGGACGATGACGACGACGACGTGGTGCTAGTAAAAGAGGAAGAAGATCTCAAGGTAGAACGTCGCAAGTTTATGTTCAACATCGCAGACGGAGGCTTCACAGAACTGCACACGCTGTGGCTCAACGAGGAGCGCGCTGCGGCGCCCGGCCGCGAGTACGAGATATGGCACCGGCGCCACGACTACTGGCTGCTGGCCGGCATCGTCACGCACGGCTACGGGCGCTGGCAGGACATACAGAACGACCTGCGCTTCGCCATCATCAACGAGCCGTTCAAGATGGACGTGGGGAAGGGGAACTTCTTGGAAATCAAGAATAAGTTTCTGGCGAGGCGTTTTAAGGTGAGTTTATTATAAAGCTATATTCTTTCTCTGTACGAAGTTCACGTAATAACACATTTTAAAATCTTGTCAGAACTTTGTTCTGTTATTTTTCGATGTAAGCCGTAAGTAAGAGTCTTTTAAGAGTCTAGATTAAAATAGCTCCCAACTCGAAGTAATCTTCCACCCTTGTATTTTAAAGAAATTTAAGGTCGGCAATAATAATAGGCTCGCCCTCCTCTCCAAATCAATCAGGATTTATAAGTATAAATAAAACACTGATTTCAGCTACAACTAACTTAAAACCTTAATCTATTTCCAGCTCCTAGAACAAGCGTTAGTAATCGAAGAACAACTTCGTCGCGCGGCGTACCTGAACTTGACCCAAGATCCCAACCACCCCGCCATGTCGTTGAACGCGCGCTTCGCTGAGGTCGAGTGTCTCGCGGAGTCGCACCAGCATCTTAGCAAGGAGTCGCTGGCGGGCAACAAGCCTGCTAACGCTGTGTTGCACAAGGTATGAAGCTTTATCTTTTTGTTACGTCTTCAATTTCAGCATGGCTGTGGTATAGCTAAACTTATTGAATACTTATGTTAAGCGCGGATTTAGCTGCAATATTTTTTGTCACATGTACAAAAAAAATCGCAAACAACTAATTAAATATTCTGAAGCGATTTTTACTCACAAGCCAATGAGATAAATAACCCTAACTCCTGTAGTCGGGTAAAAATAGAACAACATATTTTTTTGTATCTGTCATTTCACTTGCCAAGGTCATGACCAAAGGGTCATGCTTCACATTGGCAAGTGAAATTCTTCAAACAGTATGTCAGCAGTGGGTGCAGTCAAATAGGGCATTGATTTTTTTGATCATCTTCAGTCTTAATTAACCAACCAATTGTAGGCCATTGCTGATCGTAAGCCCCATCTATTATATACCACGTAACTCCTATTATCAGCCACATTTAAATGAAAATACTAATATGTAATTTTTTATCCTAAGTAAGTAACGTATTTGTTTTCTCCAGGTGCTGAATCAACTGGAGGAGCTGCTATCGGACATGAAGTCGGACGTGTCGCGCCTGCCGGCCACGCTGGCGCGCATCCCGCCCGTGGCGCAGCGCCTGCAGATGTCGGAGCGGTCCATACTGTCCAGGCTCGCGGCTACTGCCGGCAACCCGGTGCCAGCTGGTGAGACTATATTTTGACATTATTAGACCATCACCAAGCTAGCTGATTTTGCTTTCATCATCTGCTTAGCCTATTGGGTCGTGTTCTAGGATGCAGTTCAATATCAGTGTCTTATTTATGTCATGTAAAATGTAAGTTCAAAAACTAAAACCAGAATATTGATAAAAGACACTTTAAAAAGTATGAAACGAGAAAATATTTTCACCTGAAGCCATCGTATGTCACTTCGCCCTAAAGCTCGCTACTAATGTTAAAATATATCGTTTTGTTAGAAAGTGTACCATTTCACCTTTTTGGAAACATGGAGAACTGTTATTAAATTGGCACACTAATGAGTCCATTACCGTTGCAGCACAAATGGCGCAGTTCCCGTTAGGCTTCCAGGCGGGCGGGTCGCTGCCCGGCTTCTCCCCGGCGGCGGCGGCGGCCGCGAACTTCTCCAACTTCCGCCCGCAGTACTCTGTGCCCGGACAACCCGCTTCCAGTGGATCTTCTAATGTAAGTAACATGAACAAGACTACTCTATAATTTTATTAAGTTGAGTTGTTTTTTGATCTATATAAAAGAAAATAATTACATTTGTATTGTAAAATAATTACATTTGTATTTTAGTTACATTGATATTAATTTGGTCTTTCTTTCTTTTACAGAAATCATAAGCTCCGTATATTCTAATATACAACATAATTCAACTTGAAAATTTGCAGGTATTAAATTTCTCTCTTTTCTCATAGACAATTCATAGTTTATAATTTACTATAATTAACAAACACTTGTGAGTAGTAAATTTTGCAATAAAGTATGAATGAACTAGAATGTCTGATGTAATATTAAAATATAAATTATTTGTTTTAGTGAGCGGCTAATTGGTCACATAGATGAATATTTTAGATGTAATCTTTCCAAGATTCGTGTTCCACCTTGGGTTTGAAGTGATAATTATAGCGAATTAGTGCAGTTATGTTAGGTAACATACAAATACTACGTCATTTTGATGCAGAACTCACAATATTATTTATTTCATCCTGATCTGTATGAATCTTGTTTATTGTGTAAGTGATTGTGGACTATTAAGAAACCTATTTTTAATTTACCAAAAATGAAAATTGAATAAATCGTATCATTTAAGTGATTTTATTCGTATTATTTACACAACCTTTAGTAAACCCTGAAACCCGTCATGTCGAGGGTTGAGCCTCCGTAACAGAACCTTATTTATTACATTGGCATATGACTTACATTCACACAACGTGCGAGCTCGTGATACGCGCTACAAAAATATACAACACATAAGTACAAAAATACCATTTAATTCATTATCACAATATGAATACGATTCAAAACAGTCAATACAATAAAACTTTACGAAAATATCACCACATGTAAGTATCGTCGTCTGTATTATACTTTACACAATCTAAAGGTTTGATGACGTTGGGGTCTGATGAGCAGAAATGTTGGAGCATTTCGTCGCTGAGTCCACAATCTGAGAGATTCTCTTTGTTGAATGCTTTGGCGAAGTGGTTTGGCTCGTTTTCTTTTGACGATTCATCTGAAAAAAATACATTGCTTGACGTGTGGATGAATTACAAAAGATATACTTAGATCAACTCGTACTTGGTGAAGTATTCGCAAGCGCACTTCTGTGTATGGCGTCCAGGGTTCGATACCTGGTCTGAACTGGGCCTTTTCATATACATATTTTCATTATATAACTAGGGTCGACTCTTTTTACATGGGACTTAAACATAAGTGACGAAATGTGATCATAGTATATTTACACCTGTGGCTACCCTTTCGAGGTATACAAACATGATGTTAAGTTAGAAAGTCTACATTACATACATACATAAACTCACTCCTTCCTCTCATAGGAGTAGACAGAAACTACAGAACACAGAGTACATTTTACATCTACAGAACGCCACCTGCTATCCTTATACACTCCTCCTCCTCGTTTACATTCATACATCAGTGGCCCTAGTGAGTTTCTTATACTGTCTCGGATCTAACGTATCAATCGTGTTCGGCGTCCTTCACCAAGCCAGGGCCAATCGGAGCGACAAACGTGGTCGATCGAGATGGGTAATAGAAACTTACACAATGACCTCTGGTCATACACGCACCTGACCTTTCTGGAGAACATCACCAATAAGGTCACTATACGTTCTCTTAGGGCGTCCTCTCCCGTATTTCTACTCACATCTGCCTCGTAAATTTGCCTACACTTTGGTTTGTCGCCCTTCATTCATCCTCTCCACAGGAGCAAACAATCTAGTTCCATCATACTCATAGTCTACATACCTTCAGCGATATTGCTAGCAGCCCAGGAGAACGCCAGCGTGGGCTGATGATGTGCGAAGGTGGCACTGAATTGTGCTGACGAGCTGGTCTTCAACACGTTGAACAACGTGTGAAGGGTCGTTGGTAGAATTGGACCTTTCAACTCTATAGAGTAATACTTATTGCTATCGGAATGTATTGTGTTTTCGCGGACCTGCAAGAGACGAAAGTAAATATTTAAATATACGCCTATTCGTGAACCGGACTGGGACTGCGGGACCAAGTCAATATTTAAAATGTTGAAAACCATAAATATTAGTGCCTACAAATAATGAGTCTAAATACTTTTTTGTCCGCCAACCTGGCATTAGGATGGCAGGACCAGTCAAAGCTGAAAGTTTTGCGCGCGTTACATTGCGCGATGTCGTAACCAGTTTATTTGTGGCACTAAAAAGTTGTTACTGTTTTGATGGGTCTTTTACACCCTGCATAATAGATTTTACCGCAGATCTGTGATGACCAGTGACTTATGTGACTAGAAATCAATCAAATACATTATTAACTTACTTTCAACGACTGCAGCGTCCCTCCATGGAAGGCCGTCGGAGATAGTAACGTAGGCGGCACTCCGGCGAACGGTCCGGTGGGACTGACGATGGACTTGCAGTTGAGGAGGAAGTTGAACAGCGCCTGCGCATCCGCCCCGCGGACGAATACTAGTGACTCAGCCGCGCTGTCTACGCTGCTTTCTGCACTGTGGGTTATGCGGGCCTGTAGGATAGATAGTTAATTAGAGAAGGGAAATATTTAATTGGTCTTAAAACTTATTTACCTTTTAATGATGTACGTTATAAGTCGAGCGATACATCCAAGTTTTTCGCGGTTAGAGATCGTCTAATATAAAACTGCTCGCCCCTCCACTAAAATTTCCATACAAACATTTGAAATGTGTGCAATTTTAAATAAGACGATCTGTACTTGCCTATTTAGTAATTATTTGTACAAAATATATATATATATTTTGTATAAATAGGAATTATTCGAGGTTCACACAAAGAGGCGCTATCACTGTCTCAGATGTATGACTACCCTTAATGTCAACAAAATCACGCGTTACTATGAAGTAACGTGTTGTTTTACGTTGTTGCTGTATTAAATCGAACTGTAAGCAAAAGTGCTACCCACTCCGTGGAGACCTCTGCCCCAGCAGTGCGAACGTTATAGGCTGATTATGCTATCTCGGACACGGCAACTCGGTGTCACAACATAATGCTCTTATGTCGTTTTAATTCAGTGGCGAAAGCATCATATAACACGATTCCTACTGGCTTCCCTTCGGGGATTCGCATCGGCTACTTTATCGCTCGGCACGTCAATAGTGGCTACTATTGTCAAAAAATATAGTTACGCTACGGGTATTTAATTCGCCCATAACATTAAAAAACAAAAACGGTTATTTTTGACTGCATGAGATTGCTTATAGTATTCACATTCAGTCTAATAGTCCCCCTTTTAAAACAAGTTTCTTATTTCCATCTTTTTAAATTAAAGTTCACTTTTTGAGCAGTCAGGTTTTTTTATTTTGTAAATTATTTTTTTATTAATTCTTTACATTTCTTTATTGATAAGTCACTAAGTTAAAACCGACTTCGCTTCAGCTTCTCTCTCAGAAAATTTGACACCTCGCCGCTGTGTTATCGTTTTAATAATTTACTGACACCACTTGCCGCCAAGTTTAGTTTAAAATTACCTGTGTGATATTAATCTTCTTAATAACTTCAGTCTCAAAACCCATCTGTGAGAGGAACTGGTCAGGGTCCTCTTCATCCTCATCCTCCTTCCTATCCAGCTCATCCTGCGTGCACTTCTCATCCATGGTGTCATAGCAACTATCGAAAGATGCGTTCTTTGGTCTGTCCTCTTCTGAGGTGTTTAGCTTCTTCTTGCTTTCCGGCCGTAGTGGCATTGTGTATTCTACGTCTGTAAAAGATATGATAGGATTATTTATAAAGCTCGGTAAAAAATAAAGCTGGATTTTCCTAGGTATAATCTGGAAGTCTTTAATTGAAAGTTTTTGAGCAAAAAAAAGTAGAAGCTCTTCAATTATATTTGTAGTACTTACAAGTACGGTAAAAGTACCCATGTTACATACAGGCTTTAAGCCCACGGTCCCAAGTACGTGATAAGTGCGTGATAAAATTCCGCCGCGATTTTATTACGTCTGTGTGAATGTCAACTTTGACGGCACGGTTGGCGCAGTGGTTAAGCGATTGGCTGCTGCGCTGCGTGTCGTGGGTTCGGTTCCCGCACGGAACAAATATTTGTATGACCTACAAGTAGTTGTTCTGGGTCTGGGTGTTTGTGTATGTGACTTTAAATGTTTGTAAACGTACCCACAATACAGGAGAAATTCCTAGTGTGGGACGTTTTTTAAAAAAAAACTGAGGCAGAGTAGTCTGGTGATTATGCATCACTACTATGTGGTGGTTTCATACCAACTAAATTCTAACAAGGGTAATTCTGATACTCTGGATAGAGAGGTATCTATCATTAAAGGGACATAATACGGTATATTTACCTTCCTGCCTTAAAATCTGGCGGAAGCCCCTAGTGGTAGGCGCGATCAACGCACACGGCTCCGACACTCCGCACAGTCCAGCCGCGCGGAACAGACACGTGAACGTGTTCGCACACACGTAAAAGTACGGACAGTGTAGCGCGCGCAGCAACTGAAAAAGTAATGCATATTTTTGTAATTTTATGCGGCCTTATTTACAAAACAAGGTTTTTCTTTAGGCATGGTTTACTTTAAACCATCGAGCCTGTTTTTCAAATAAGAACGTAACAGAAATCGAAATACAGTTCCTTTTTTTTTGTAAATTTTGCTTTCCGTATATAAACACCGTACAGATTTGATAAAAGGCTAAATTGGCAACCTAAGACCAAATGGTCCTAAGTTGTCAATTTTGTAGGGAAAACTTTAGTAAAATGGTCATTTCGAAATACAAAAATTGTGATAAATATGACCTATCTTTTAAATGCTCAAACATTACTCTAGCACTAAAATTCTCGTAGTTATTCATTGAGGTAATATGTATTTACGTTAGTACTTATTACCTCAATGTAGTTAGTTATTAGCGTTTGAAATCTTACATGTTTCTGTCAGTCACAAATATTGAACTTACCATCAGAGGCCCTATTGTGAGTTTAATTTAACCATCTTGATCAAACGCATCGAGCGCGTTTGGCGCTCGGATTGGCCTTGGATTGTTAAAGGCCCAATCGGAGCGCCGAACGCATTCGATGCGTTTGATCGAGATGGTTAAATGAAACTCATAATACTCTGTCCTCTGAGCGAAAAGACGATTTCACGTCAAAAAATGTCTCGGAGGTTTAGGCTCGGGATAATGTTAGCTCTTGTATTTTATTAAGTTTGATGAGGTTAAAATTCATTATCTGCTCAACCAAGGGACCTGAGTCAGCTTTGGCTTACGCTTTGTGGTCGGAACGAGATGCGACGAGCGAAGTTTACGTGGGATGTATACATTAAGCTTTCTTTGACGTGGTTGTGACCACAAAGCCCTGCCTAGCCAGACAAAGCTTGATGTAGGTTTTGTTTGAATATTATTCAAAGTAATAAGTGGTGAAAACTCGACCGAGTAGGTCGAGTTCTATTTTGGCTAAAATACAGGGTCAAATTATATTAGTAAGTGAAAGTGGGCATATGTTACAAACATAACAAAACAAAAAAAAAAAAAAGAAGTCGGTGATTTTTTTCTTGCATGAAATATTTTTTTTATTGTTTTATCATGTTCAGATATCGATATGACCCATCACGTTTGCGAAGTTACGTTAACTAATTCAATTTGACCCTGTATAATCTTTACCAAAAATCAGTTTCCACCTTCATTTCTATTTGTATAGAGCTACGCTGCACTCTTTTACTCTCACCTGAAACAAAGATCTAAAGCTCTCCGTCCACTCGCTAAGCAAGGCCTGTTTCACATCCTCATTGGTTGCCATGAAGCTGGTGGCTGCGACCTTCCCTGAGGATCGAGGGTACAAGTCCAACCATGGTAAGTGTGGGTGTTGCCAGTATAGGCACGCTTGGTGGAACCTCGCGCGGGGAGATGTGTCTAGAGTTGGTGATGTAGTTGTATCGAGGCAGCGGACGAATCTAGTAAAACAATGATTTAAATTACGCTGCATAAGCATAATCAACACAGGACACAGGTCTTCTCCCTGTGAGAGCGACTGGGCCGTAATCTACCATACGGGCCCGGTACGGGTTGGTAGATTTCACACGTCTAAGAGTTTTTGGTTGTAGGACATGCCGGTTTCCTCATGATGTTTTCCTTCACCGTTTTGAGAACAGCGGTGATGAAATAATTTATACGAAGTAAAGCCCCTGTCTGGGTTCTATCCTACGACCTACATCTCGTGAGTTGCGGCCATTTCAATTGCCCACTGCTCTATTAAATTAGGCTGAGAATCAGCATTTTTTTTACACGCTTTTTGTATGTTTGTTTGTAACCGACTGCTTAGGGCGCGATTTTGACCCACTTCAAACGGTCAGATTTCATTTAAACTTTGTAGACTTATCGAGGATTGAAAAATTAAAAAAAATAAAATAGAAAAAAACTTAAAAATCACGCTTTTGTAGTTAGCAGAACTAAAAAATATTAAATAAATAGTAGTTTAAAAACTAAAAAACACGCTTTAAAAACCAAACTAAAAAATATTAAATAAATAGTCGTTTAAAAACTAAAAAATTCGAAAATAATTTAATTCTATTAAAAAGCGTGGGGTGCTTGATATTAATTGATTATAAAAATACCTTTTTCTACTTTTTTAGTTAGGTTTTTAAAGCGTGCTTTTTAGTTTTTTGAACTATTATTTATTTAAGGGCAAAAGTTACAAGGACCGCCCTAAAATAGACCACCTCTCATCTGAGGTTCCTCAGGTTACTATACTATGTGGAGCAAAAAACAACTACAAAGCAACATGTTTCTATCAGATTAGTGATAAAAACGAAGGTTACAATGTATATTATTAAAATACTACATAAATAAGGTAGATAAAAGGTGTTGCATTCTAAAATGCAATCGCGTTTTGTGCAGCAATTTTGATAAAAAAATGATAAGCCAAGTGGCTTATAACTTTTTTATCTACACTGTCTGTGTTAGATAATACCCACTATAAATCAACTTGTTTTTATGTTTGATGCAGTTTTTGGAAATGGCGTTATATCTGTATAAAATGGGTTGGTCAGAATAATGAGGCTTATTAGTCCATTCGCACGACTTTACCCGGGCGAAATGGGTGAATCGACAACTAAGTAATCTATTATTTTCTGTTGGCGACTCGCACGAAATAAATAATTAACAACTGTCGATTCGCCCTTTTTAGTGCGAATGGGCTAATAAGTCAATAACGAGTGTGACCGCTTTGTCTACATTTAGATAAAGGTGATTCTTTCATAAAAACAAAAATTGAAACAGCCTGTGTTTGTAAATAAATTAACTTTTAAATTAAATTGTAATGTCTTACCCCGTAGTTCCTGATGCTTCTTCGCTAGCCTTTAATTTGGCAGTCCATGCAAAAGGCTTTGGTGACATCAATCTTACCTTAGTTTTTAAAGCCCAATCAATAGGTAAATGTTTGTATTTCTTTTCTGGAATCTGAAAAGGATATGTTACATGTATTTTGGTAATTATTAATAACTAGCTGCTACCCGCGACTTCGTCTGCGATCCAGGATGAAAAGTAGCCTAAGTCCTTCTCCAGGTCATTGTCTACCCATGTGCCAAATTGAATCCAAAACGTTCAGCCGTTTTAGCGTGAAAGCATAACAAACAAACTCACCATTTCCTTGAAAGACATGTTAAATAAAGGAAACAGCAGTAATAATTGCATTGTAACAGTAGTAATTGCAGTTTTTGTATTGAGAATGATGATGCCTCAGACATCAAGACAATCAATCGTTATACTAGTTATTAGCTTCTGCCCACGATTTTCGTCCACGTGGAAATCAACTATACCGTATCCTATGACACTTAACAATAGTGTAGTGATTTAGGAATAAAAAAAATTGTAATCTGATCAGTACTTCCAGAGATTACCATTTAAAACACACAATTTTACTTCTATATAATGTTAGTTAGATACATATGTACCTACATATAAAACTCAGTGAAGCTATTCATATCATACTTACAAGTTCTACAGAATGATCAGCAGTGAACTTCTGTAAGAGATTGGAGAATGTGGACAGTTTCTCAGTGTCCAACTCCTTCGCTGGCTTCTCAACAACCTTTGCTGCCATATTGAGTAAGGCATCCAGAGTCTTGTCATTTGACTCATCTAGTTGCTCTTCTAGTTTTGGCTTTTTATTTTGTTGTGGTTTGTTTCTACAATTAGCATAATAACATACAGGACCCACAATAAGGCTTTTAATGGTGTTAAAGTTTACACAAGATGAGCAGAAAACTTCAAAAAGTTGTTCAAATATAATTAAGGGGAAAGGCAATGAGCTAAAAGAAAGTTTATGAAACATAACATTTCAAGTGGAAACAATAAGTTACTTCTTACATAGCATAAATAGCCTATAACAGGAATGGCGAACCAATGGCACACGTGCTTTTGGTGGCACGTAACAATTTAATTTAGGCACAACAGCCTAAGTCACAGTATGGTGGATTCAGTATGATACAAATACAAATCACTAGCCTATAATGTTCCCACTGCTGGGACACAGGCCTTCTCTCAGTGAAACGGAGTGGGCCGTAATCGACCATAGAGGCCCAGTGCGGGTTGGTAAATGTCTCATTTGTTCTAATTTTTGGTTCTAGGACATGCCGGTTTCCTTACAATGTTTGCCTCTACCCATTTGAGACTAGTAGTGATGAAATAATTTACACAAAGGAAAATGCCTGCCTGGGTTCGAACCTACAACTCCTGAGTCGTCATCTGTAATCTCCTTTAATTAACTCTTAATAAGTCTTAGTCAAAATGTCTTAAGTTTTATACTTTTAGAAATTTTATTCTTAGTTTTATACTTTTATTCTTAGTTTCAAATTAAAAAGGCCTCTACAACTACAGGCTTTTTTATGTACTGTAGGCATGAAGAAAGTCTGTAGATGATGGCTGGGTAACATACTCACTTTGAAAATGGATTTTTCCTTTTTTCCCCTTCTAGGATTCTTGAGAAGTCCAAATCAATATGTTTCTGGCTGCCTGATGCTTCTACAATTGGTTGGGAAGGTTGTTTCATGCGTTCCTGGAGTAGCAATAGTTTATAAATGGAACATATTTTTGAATACTAGATTGCTTGTATGTACAGTGACATGACTACAGATTTAATTTATGGGTCTATCATTTAAGCCTCTAGCGTTAGATATTTGTTCTGGCAACAGGTGGTCCCTGTCTGTAAAAATAGAGGATACGTCCATCACAGGAGCAGAACAGAACACAAGTGGTGCTATAAAAAGAGAAGACAAAGACATGTCCAGTATATTTTTCTATGCTATTTAGGTTATTTCCCAATGCATAAATTATTGAGATAATAGCCTGTTTATTAGTGTATTTGTTGGAATCCAGCTATTATAGATATGAAAGACACTTCTTTGTTATTATTTTCAAAGCAAGAATAAGCTCAGTTTGTGTTTTGTTTTTATTAAAGTTAACGCAATGTTTTGTTTGGCGTTACAGTTCAAGTAAACAATTTTTTTTAAAATACTGTATCTAGTTTAATAATCAAATTAATTTTAAACGTTTACAAACCTGTAGCGCTCTTTTTCGCTTTTTCAGCTTGTGCAGCTGCATTACTTCGTTTGGCCGCTTCCATGGCGAAGGGGGTTCCATGATTTCAAAAATAAATAATATATAACTCGACCTGTAGCTTGATTCTCACTTCACTGAGCTTGCATATAACTTTCAATTACTGAATCATTTTTGTTTATAAACTAAAAAACACCTGGCCGCTAGTGAAATGCGCCGCTTTCAATCAAAATCAAACATTGCGTAGTCCAATGTTGCCAAGTTTCCATTATATCGCGTCGTTGAGTGTCGTTCAGTGTCGTTGACTCGTTGATTTTTTTTTTTTTTTGGAATTTTATGACCTGGTAACTGGACCTTTAGGTCAAATCTTATTTTATTATCGAACACTACACTATCACTTCTTCACTTTTTTAAATTGTTTTAATAGTATTTTTAATGTATTTATATATCGGTTTGTACGTATTTTTGTCTTTTAATAACTCTTCAAGTGGCGGCGGGCGGGATAAAGAATCGCATTTGTTCACTTCACTAAGTTCACTAGCCAACACTAATCTGTCAAGCAAGAAGTTTTGACAGTCAAAAATAAGATGTTCAATGGTTCCTTCTTGGGATTCACAATGTGGGCATGTATTGCTTGTAATAATGCCTAGTCGAGCAAGGTGTGATGGAGCAGTATTATGGCCAAAGCGCAATCTATTTATCGTAGTGATAAAGTCTCGGCTGGCTTCCTTCAATCTATTGTACCAGGGTCTAACAGGTAATCTTTCTTGAATACTTCCATACCACTTTCCTTTGATGTCTTGGTCTTTCTTCCACATTTCTAACCATAACTTACATATATTTTCATTAATGCATTGCAGGAAGTCAGTCATAGGAATGTCCATTGCATTTCTAACATCAATAGCATTATTACCTTCATAAGCGGTTTTATCAACTACTTCATTGCCAGAGATGCCTCGGTGAGAAGGTACCCACAGGAATACAATTTTTATGTGCTTAAGGTAATATTGATGAATTATTTCTTTGATGAAATACAGAATATAATTTGACTTAAACGAAACTTTAAGGTTAGTTAGGGCTTTTATAAAACTCAGTGAATCAGAAACAATCAAGAAGTATTTACAATTGTTAATTTGGCGAATATATAATAATGCCTGATAAACTGCATATGCCTCTGCAGTGAATATAGTACATGAATTGTACAGAACAAAGCTTTGGGAGAATTTAGCATGTGGATCATATATAGCAGCACGTACATAATCACTCCCCTTACTGCCATCAGTGTAAATAACGTGATAATTCTTATTATCTGCCAAAAACTGTAACATGTCTGAATTATTATTAATGGGATTTTGTAATTCTTTAACGGGATGCGAAATACACTGATAAGAGAAGGAGTAACATGGCCATGGGCACTGTTTTCTAATACCAATAAAACTGTTTTCTGTTTCCAGCAATATTTTGGACAATGTTGGGGATTTACCATTCAAGAGATCCTCTCCTGTTGTTAGAGGCCCAAGAGTTCTACTTACAGAAGGTACAATTTTGTTTATTACTTTCCTGTTATTTGCAGCAATTAATTTAAGACAGAATCTCTCTGCAAGTAGAATGCGTCTCAAAATTAAAGGCATAGTTTTAGTCTCCACTTCCATGGCCCTTATGGGAGTAGAGCACATTGCACCAGAAATTGTTCTTAAAGCCCTGTTCTGCAATAGATCTAGTTTATTTACATGAGTACTATTTATATACACTAGTGAACTATAATCAAAATGACTTCTAACTATACTTTTATACAAAATTGATAATATTTTCGGGTCTGCTCCCCATGAGACACCTGCAAGACATTTAATTACATTTAAACCTTTTAGAGCATTCTTTGATATGTATTTAATATGTTCCTCAAAGGTTAATTTCCTATCTATTACTATGCCTAAAAATTTCTTTGAATTTACGGGATTTATTGATTCTCCGTTATAAACTACTTTTGAATTTGTATTCTCATTTCCAAATATCATAACACTGCTTTTGGAGGGATTAATTTTTAAATGTAGCACATCATTGTAATAATGAAATAGTTGGGACAAGGCTCTGTTAATATTGTCAATTGCAATTTCTACATTATAATTACTACTGTACAAAACAATATCATCAGCAAACTGCAGAATATCTACATTACTATTAACAAATTTACAGATTTCACTTGTGTAAATATTGTATAACAAAGGAGATAGTGTAGCACCCTGCATTGTACCCCTAGATGCACATTTTGGTCCATGCAATGTGTTATTATGTCTTACATAGAGTGTTCTATTAGTCAGAAAATTATATATCCATTTACATAGTTGGCCAGGCACACCTAACCTAGACATAACTTCTACAAGTATAGCTGGATCCAGACTGTCAAAAGCACCTTGAACATCTAGGAATACACAAACAGTGTGTAACTTTTTATCCTTTGCATGTTTCAGGTCTGAAACTAAGGAAGTGAAGCTGTCTGCACAACTTCGCCCTCGACGAAATCCATATTGTACATGTGGAATGAAGCCGTTAGATTCCATATACCAATCCAAACGATTTTTAATCATGTTTTCAAATAATTTACCTAGACATGAAGACAGTGATATTGGTCTATAAGAGCTGGCAAGCTCTGAAGGTTTATCTGGTTTGAGTATCGGAATGACACATTGTGTTTTCCATGATTGTGGAATATATTTACAATGCCAAAGTAAATTAAGAATATTAAGAAACATTTTTTGTGCTGATTCATCTAAATTTTTAATAGTACAATAGGGGAGATCATCTAAACCGGGTGTAGTGTCTTTCCGAGATAACAAACTCATTTTAAATTCAGACCATGTAAAAGGATTTAGCAAAAATTTGGAATTTAGATTATCATTATTTGATTCGAAAATATTGCCTAAACTATTAATATTATTTAGATTGCTGTTGTCGGATAATTTATCTAGAAATTGGGAAATAAACTCATCTTTATATGATTTATTGCCAGCTCTTATACCTTTAAACATTTTTAGAAGATTCCAAATCTTACTTATAGGAGTAGTTCTATTAAATGTGTTACATAAGTTATTCCAACCTATTCCTTTTTGTTCCGATATGGTTCTTTTTTTAAGTGCATCTTTTCTTTTATAATCTAAATAGTTCTCCATACTAGGTTCACTTCTATATAGTTTCAATGCATTGTAGGAGGCAATTACACTTTTTTCACAAATGTCATTCCACCATGGAGCTGGAAGTCTGCTTTTAAAATTATTTGGTTTATTAAGTTTAGGAATTGTCATATCTTTTAAAGTATCCAATCGAGAACAAAAATTATTATAGGTTGAAATAGGGTCATACAGTTTTAGGACTAAATCATTGAATATTGTTTTAGAAATAGTTTTATACTTTTCCCAATCTGCGTTTTTATATATAAACCTATCAACGGGGGGATTAATATGATATTTATCTATATGCAGTGAAATCTCTGTTATTGTTGGGTAGTGATAGCTGCCCATGGCATCATCATGTACAGACCACTCGCATATTGCTGCGAGGTTAGCACTAGTAAAGCTAACATCAATTGCAGACGGATTCCGTCGCGGGTTGTTAACAGTTGTAAAACTACCATCATTTAAAATACATAAATCCAAGTCATCGATGATATTAAATAAATCATGACCTCTGCCTTTAGTGGATAGACAACCAAATGCAATGTGGTGTGCATTGAAGTCACCACTGACAAATATGGGCTTTGGAAGATCATTAATAATATTATGTAATCTATTGATCCGTATATGTCCACTAGTAGGAGGACAGTATACACAAAGAATAGTCAAGCTACCATGTACAGTAGATAAGGACAGAGCAACAGTTTGAATGTCTTCATAAAATCTAGTGTTTAAAACTTTGTACTTTAAATATGGTTTAATCAGTATTGCTACACCATTATGAGTATTTTTGGAATTTTTATTATAAATATTATATCCAGGTATTCTAAAACTATTATCTTTAAACCATGTTTCGTTAAGTAAGCAAATGTCAATATTTTGTTTTTGTAAGAATTGAATAAGTAAGGGTTTTTTACTATTAGCACTTTGAATGTTATATTGAGCAATACGTAGCTTAGACAGTGTGTGACTTGGATCCATTACTTGAGATTTTTAAGTAGGGTTTCTTTAATACTATTTACGGTGGTAGGCGTATTATCTCCCTTATTACCCAGTTCTACCAACGTCTGTACCAGGGCCATAAGTACATCTTTGTTGGCAACTATTTGGGCTTTGATGTCTACTTTCGGGACATCTTTGGATTTATTTACATTATGTACAGTATTATTTACAGATGTAGACTTATTTACAGATGTATGTACAGACTTATTTACAAACTTATTTACAGTGTCAGTTGGTTTCATTTTTGGAGGTAGCAGAGGTGGAAATTCAGTATTATCACTCATGTGTTGTTTCGTCAATGTAGCACTTGCATAGGTAATCTTATTTTTCTTTTCTAAAATTTTATTCAACTTAATTGGACATAATCTAGAAATTGCAAGATGAGGCCCGCTGCAATTGCAACAGCAGATCTCTGTTGGTCTATCACATTCTTTATATAAATGCTCACCTCCACAAATGGAACATCTTTGTTTGCCATTGCATATTCTAGCAGAGTGGTTAAATTTAAAGCAACGGAAACATTGCTGTAATGGAGGTACATACTCAAAAACTCTGTATGAAAACAAATCGTATTGTACATTGTCTGGAAGAATATTCGATAGAAAAGTAATGCTGACTGTTTGTAGTGGTACTCGCTCCTGTCCTACCTTCTTTGTGAATCTTCTTACAGCTATTATTTCATATATTGATGATAGTTTGGTGTATAGTTCTTTGTTCGAAATGTTTGCTGGTACAAATCTAATTATACCTGTTTTTTCTATTTGCGCAGCCGGAATAAATGCTTTCAAGCCATATTTGTTAAGAAAAGCGCTGTTATTAATAAAGTTATTGGCCGTATTATACTGTTTAAATATTACTGCTATTTTATTTGCGTTTATTCGTTGTATAGCCGTCACCCCTTTTATTTCGCTGGAGAATATATGGTTGAGATAGATAGGGCTCTTATTGCCTATTCTATCCTTATTATTTGAAGCTTCAATGAACACTTTAAAGTCTACATAAGTGGCATTTTCTGGATATAGTCTTTTATAGTCTGGTTTTAAATAAGGTGAATAGTCAGATAGCTCACCGCCGCCGCCATCACCACAGTCCATCCCAGTCCCTGCGTCTCCGGCCTCAGGCCGAGGACGTTTATGTGAAGTGGGCGGGTTATCCCCGCCCCCTTCATTTCCCACCATATTTTAGGTTTGTACACCTAGCACAATTGTTTTTTATTAACTATTATCAAGAAACTAGAAAATATCTAATAAAAAATGAAAATTGACGAAAATTTTTGACCGCTCTTTTTTAAAGTTCCCGCCAGAATCTCTTGACTCGTTGACAACTTGACAGCAGTTAATTGCGTTCCAAAGCCGATAGTGGAATACATATTTAAAACAAAAATCACCTTGTTACACGAAATAAAACTGCATCGTTTCAGAACTAATAACCTAACGATAAATTAAATTCGGTCAAGTGCGAACGTGACCATTAAGTGAAGCGCCAGGGTAACCTGCTAAATTCAAATTTTCTTAGATTTTTTTTTGCAATTAGCAGGCCAGGGTCAGGCTGTATGTTGAAAAATATATGATTTGCGACCGTACCATATATGTATTTACAGAATTATAATTAAAATCATCAAAACAATCCTTAAGACGAGGCGACAACGACTATAAGTTCATATTTTAATCCCATGGAATGATTATTTAATGACAAAATCATCTGTTTCAACATAAGCCAATAAATGTAATCTGTGCAAATTCTACAATGGAACTGATAGAAATCATTTGTTCGGTTCGCCTTAAAAAGCTTTTTTGGATTCTTTACATTCAAAAAGGTTTTTGAGGCATTTACACGAAACATTACATGGGTTGGCTTCAACAGCAGCAGCAGCATCCTTGGTACTTACTCACAAACGAGTCAGTCGATCATCTGTCCGTCACAAAATAACCTGTGCGGGTAGAGTGATGAACTAAACTGGACCTACTGGTCCTTAAGCTGTTGATGAATATGATGAAAATAAAAGATATCTGGATATAAGATATCTGGAAATAGCGGATATCTGTAGTTGTCAGAGTCAGACTACTGGAGAAACCCTGGTAAAACAGAACTGTAAGGAAATGTAAGCCATTACGCATTCACAGCATTTATAATAGGAACTGCCTTGCCCAACTAGGAGCCCTTAGTCATAATCACTGAAAGCATTTATTTCATTCATAAAGCATTTATTTCAAGCATTTATTTATTTATACCAAATACAGTTTTGTATTGTCAAGGGGTCGGTCAAATACATAGATGAAGCTAGTAGCCCATTCCAAGGCGTAGTACGTTCCTGTAAAGAAGGACAGGCAATATTTCTTAGGGGTATAGATCTTGGTATTGATTTGTTATACATAAATAGAGTTATATTCAATGCCATCAAGTTTTAATCAAACGCTAAATTAACTCTACTCTAGTAGTACCTACCCAGTACCCACATCGATTTACTAGTCCCTTTCGCGAATATGTCTAATTAGAATTACATGTAAACTCCTACGCCTGTATAACGAGCGTTCGCGGGGATTAAAATGCGTTGACCTTTGAAATCTCAGCGCGGGTTTTGGCGACACGTTCCCGCGTCGGCTGGCCGCGGCCGGTTTGCCGCACGTATCGGTATCGCGGCAGTCACATGCTGCACGCTAAGGCTCTAACATCGCGACCACTGGCATCATGGCATTCCTTGTCAGAGCCAAAGAAACAGTGAATTAAAAAAATACAAGAAGAGCGCGAAAATGCTTTTCCTATTCGACACGAATTTAAATTTCGAAACTTTGAAGTTTAGAATAAAATTGTATTGCTTTTGTAAATTAAGTTTTCTTTGAAAGTATAATTTAAAATGAAGTTAACATCACTAATTAGCGACAGTTTTGATTCTGTGAAGAGGCGTATTTATTTGGTAAGTCACAATAACTTTTTATTACGTTTGAAAATCATCAATCAAAAATCCTTAGATCAACAAATAACAACGTGAAATATTTTCTATCGAAGATTTATTAGCTAACTTATTATAATGCTTATGCTTTAGAAAGCATTGTTTTTAAAACTTTAATCACCCTGCATTTTTTCGCGTGCGTGTCTCGGGAGTACAAGGTGCTGGCGGGTTATTTCGCAAAATTCCGAGAATTATGATGATCTCAACTTCACGGTCAATACCGAGTAGCTATCTATATTTACTACAGATTACCACATTTGTTTGTCCTCCTACGACACACGCACGCTGTAATGAAGTAGTGTAAAGGGTGCAATTATAAAAATAGGTACGAAATTGAGATTCTACACTTATTTATGATGGCAGGCAGAGTTATATAGTGAAGGTAGTCTTTCGTAACTTTTGAGTTGGAGAAATAACTTGTAACTTAATTAAAAATAACTGAAATGTCCTAAAATGAGGTAATTAGGTATTTGTTCATGTGGACGGGGTTATCTACTCAGTAATATGCATAGTCTTACCTTCCTCAGGCTTTGATTAAAATCGACCATTCTAAGTAGGTACCTATTTAAAAAAAATCTAAAAATTCAATACCAAGATGATCAAGCTGATCAGAAATTCAGAAAAACCATTTATTTCCAGAATTTTCCTACCTAGGTCCGAGCTTCCTTTTACTACGCTATGCTAATTATTTCAAGAATACGCGACCAAAGCGTGCAGAACAAATAAAAGTATTTGGGTCAGGCCGTCAGGCGGTAAAGTACAAACTCTTGCAGTTTGTTAGCCTCGCGTGGCCGTAAAGTTACTGAAAAAAAAAAAAACAAAAAAGCGGTCGTTTTAATGCGAATCTTCCTACTATAACTTCGGGAATTCTTTTGTAAACTACGTTAAAGGAAAAAATGTTAGTAAATATTTAAATTACGTTAAGTATCTTATAACCACAGAAAGATAAAAAAAAATATTAGACGTAGAATAACATTATTCTGCTCAGAATAATTTCAATTTGTAAGAAATCAGCACCCTTATTACGTAATTTACGATTATGTGCTTCATATGTTCGAAAAAAAAATCTGCTCAACAACGTAAATAACGCAATGAATGTTGTTAAACATCAAAATGAAAGCCATTTCTACTGTTAGTGTGATACGCAGTTTGGCTCTAGCGCTATCTAGCATGCTTATAATATTATAATGTTTGTGACGGACATCTACAATGCCCCACATACGAAAAACTTCAAATCAACAAATGTGGAAAATAGAAAAGGTGAAGTGGCGCCATCTACAATGCCATATGCGACTTGACGTCACATCGCAACTACATCAGCTACATCGCGCAAGAGGTTTTACCGCGCGATCTGCATATATACAAACATCCCGACATCAATAGTCGGGCTGTTGCCCACCAGACACAACACCCGTCTGGTCGGAGCATCCTTCCTTTACCAATACAGTATGAGTGAACTTTACACCCTGTTTCTTATACCTCTATATGTTATACATATATATTCTCTGTGTATGTCTGTCCGTCACAGAGCATCACGATATTTAATAGCTGCCCTTCTTCCGGGCAGTCTACAAGGCGTACCTAAATACCAACAGAATACAGTGTACGACTAAACGCCGACAAACACTACGCCGACAGACTGAATACCGACAAGACTTTACTTTGACGGGATTCTTCCCCGACAGGACACTTCGCCGACAGGACTCTTCGCCGACAGGGCTCATTAGGTAGGTAATAGGTTAGGTTAGCCAAGCGCGCGCGAGTCGAGCGAGCGCCACTCCCATGTTAGTGGTTACTTGACTATTTAGTAATAGCGCAAGGATGAGCCTTGTCGGCGAAGTGTCCTGTCGGGGAAGAATCCTGTCGAAGTAAAGTCTTGTTGGTGTTCAGTCTGTCGGCGTAGTGTCTGTCGGCGTTTAGTCTTACACTCAACAGAATACTTTAGATATCTACCAGGAATAGAAAGCTTTTGAAAAACTGTGCTTTTAGGACACCAACCGTGCCGGCACATATAATTTTAGTTAAACATGGTTTAAGTTTTGAGACCATCGTGCTACCGTCACGTTGCGTCATTGGAAATAAACGTCTACTCTGTAAGCACAAAATCCGTAGTTTCAGCCGAGGTTCCGGGCCTGTCCTACTTTGTATCACCTAGGGATTAGTTTAGGGCCCGAACTAAGAATAAAATGACAACACGATTTGGCAGTTTTTGCTCTCGATGTGATTTTACCCGGCCGAAAAAGTTATTTAATTGGGAGTAGGGTTCATTCTGAAGTAACAAACTATTTTCGGACGGGCCCGGAGCCGGACTACTTTCGTTAACGGACTTATGGCCGATTCCTATAATTTACAGACAGCTGTAGGTTAAAATTAAGACTTCTGTATGTTTACCTAAAATGAATCAAATACCGTTTGAAGTGGGTCAAAATCAAGTCCAAAGGAGTAGGTTACAAACAAACAAACTTGCTTACAAACATACAGGTGAAGCTAATAAAAGCGTGTTAAAAATGCCATGCCAAACCATTGGTAAGCAAAACGATCCGTTATTGTTTATAGGAACCGAGTATAAGAGAGTAGGCCCTCTGTTACCAACTAGTTAACTAAGAACAATCAATTATACTTAACACCAATTCAGATGCGCGTGAGTGTAAACCGTTTATCACTATGTGCACACGTTGACAGCTAACTCGATTACAAACGCTGGACATATACTTAGTTCCGACTCCAAATGCCTCTCAATTAAATGGACAGTTTTATGTAATGTAATATTATGGTATTGTCATGGAGATTAAGAGCATTAATTCCTGGGCTGGCAACAACGCATTTATAGTAGTTTTTCGTGATTATTTCATTAAATACAAGCAAACAAAAAAAAAGTACAATTTTTTTTTCAGCCAAGCACTAGATCGTTGGTATTTATAATTATTTTTAGTATCTACTCTTTAGTAAAAATATTTAATCGTACTAAGTAATGCATATAGAAAATACCAACGATCTAGTGCATGGTTGAAATAAATGTTTACTTTTGTTTGTATTTCATGAAATAATCACGAAAAACTACTATTAATGCGTTGTTGCCAGTCCGCGTGGAATGAATGCTCTTAAATAGGCATATGGCTTACATAACACACAAACAGTCTATAATATTCCCACTGCTGGGATACAGATCCTTTCGATAAGAGGTGGTGGGCCATAATCCACCACGCAGGCCCAGGGCGGGTTGGTCACATCATCACATGTCTTCGACTTTTTGGCTCTAGAGCATTTCTTCTTCATTCCTCACGATGTTTTCCTTCACCGTTGGGAGCAGCGGTAAAGAAATAATTTAAAAAGTGTCTTGAATCACGTAGGCCTCTTCCAGCCGCTTTCATTTATTCCTGTTTTTCGGCATACCTTAAAAGATACCAAATTTTGTCAAAGAACGAATTTCCTCTGTGGCGTCTGTGGGCCTTACATATAAAGCTAAGTTGACGAAAGTCCAGTAGAAAGTAGGAAACCGGCTGTCGCTGAAACCCAGCGCTGTGGCTTTGTAGTTACAGCATTATGCCGAGCGATGACCGTTTTGCGCTGATCTGACGCATTTTTCCCCCAACTTGTTCTTTTCTGCGTTTGTATCTTTTCTTTGCGTCATGTTATACCGGAAATAAACGATTTTTCTTGCTTGCTTTTATATAAACATCACGTTACTTTCCCCGAAGCGTTGGGCAGAGGTGTACCTATATTACCCCCACATTTCGCCAGTTGTGTTTAATTTTTTTTTGGGTCGAAAATCATCAAATAACTTCTCCCACTTTGGGTGAGACTTTTGCTGACTAAAAGTCTAAAACCCACCCGTGTGTGTCCCTCAGTTCCCTGTGTGCCAGGGGCCGCGGTATCTCTTTCGAACCACCCGCACCCCTGGCAGGCATCGGCCCTTGCGAGCCCCATCAGTTGGAGCTGACATCTCTTTGAGGCGCGCGTGGAACACAACGCGCCGTCGACCCGGGCATGATCCTTACCGGACAGCGAGCTACCCATTACTCACCGTCAGTTATGTTTAAGTTCCATGTAACTTATAGACGTTTCGCGCTGTTGGACATTGAGCTACTTAGACCTTCTGATCAGGAGGGATAGGGCGCGAGCCTATCTCCATCAACCGGGCACAAATCCAGAGTCCGGGCTGCTACTGAGAAATTCCAGATGGAAAAACCCCAATAACACTTTGTCCAACCTGGGAATCAAACCCAGGACCTCATGCTCAGCAGTAGCACTTGCGAGCACTAGACCAATGAGGCAGTTCTTTTTTTATTAGACCACTAGCTTTTGGAGGAGGAGGAGGCGTGGAGGTCGAAAATTATCCCACGGGAACCGGGATAAAAAGTATCCTTTGTGTTAATCCAGGTTACAAACTATCTGTGTGTCAAATTTCATCCAAATCTGTTAAGCCGTTGTTGCCTGATTGAGTAACAAACATCTTCACAAACTTTCACATTTATGATATTAGTAGGATTTAAATAGTGCTGCAGCCTAGGCATCCAGTGTTCCTTGGATTTATTCCGAAAATTAACAGCAGAAATACTGAAATATTTTGTAAATTGTTTAATTTAAGTTTACACAATGCAAGCCACCGTACCATGAGACCCATAAAGCGTGAGTGTAAATCCAATAAAACTGATTTATTCGCTCTAGTTATCAGCTGTAACCACCCGGGTACGATCAATCATGTAGTTATGATCATTGCAGCATTTCCATTTATGTATTGAACATGTTATAAAATTAAATCTGATGTCAATTAATTCAGCTTTATGAACTTGGTCTGTAGCTCTGCTTCTGCATTTAATTAGAAGTGAGCTTTATTTAATATCATTATAAGTAGTGAAGCTGTAATTCGTTTATACTCGGGAACAATCAGAAGTCTTCAATAAAAAAAAAAAAAATCATCTTCCGTAAGTTCCGTAGGGTAAAACCAGGATAGTTGCCCCAGGGGTATAGTTGCCCCAGGGGTATAGTTGCCCCGATTGTAATTACTTTAGTTTCGCGGATGAAACGCATGCTATTTTATTAACCTATCAAAAGATTCTCTATCACTAAGGTGACCGTGTCGCATCAGTCGCATGTCTCTGTGCGATTGCATGGGAAGACAAAATGCGATCAAAGTTTTTGCGGGTTAAATGTCCTGTTTCTCGGCGGGGCATCGCTCCTAAACGTAGTTTATATGGATTAGGCAACTATCCCCTATGCGGGACTCTGGAAATATTATAGATAATGTTTGTTACTTTTTATAAATTTGTTGTTAAAAAACCAAAGTATCGGCTAGTTTTACAAATAAAGTATTTTGCTTTTTATGTTGAGAGATATAGAGTGATTACCAAAAGTGTGGCAACTGTACGGCTTTTACCCTAATCCACGTAAGCAAGGACGTAAAAAAATCGCAGCGGGATGTTTCGCTCACTGCATCTTCAACGCAACGTTTAGCGCCGAGAGTAGAAAATCGAAGAGTGTTTTTTCGATGCGCTGGGATAAAATATACCAGATATAACAGAGTGTTTTTTTGATTCTCAATACTCGTTGCAACGCCACAAGTTGAAAATCCAGTGCGTGATACAATCCCGCCGCGATATTTTTACGTCCGCGAACTTCGTCTTAAGATCATAACACCTTTCTCAATATAAGAGCTTTAATGGGGTTATGTATGATGCAGTGTTTTAGTTGGATTGGTGCTGAAAATCAGGAACTACTATAAAATGCTAAGAGGCTCCTGAGCTTTCCCCATAATGAAGTCAATAAGAGCGGCTCCGTGGCTAAGAAAAAACTGCTCCGGTCGATTGAAAGAAACTACGCTTGCCGCGGTCGGTTAGAGAATGCATTGAGATACCCCGTGCCTCGAAAAGCCGACCACTGAGTTGTCGATGTCAGTTAAGCATATGCTTCATGTAAAATACTTACTGGTATATTCAGCTGCACCCGGTGCTGCAGCTGCTGCAAAGGCTAGGCAGATAATGTAGGCACTAGAACTGAGCCCGGGTAATTACAATCTATAGTTTTAAGTCTTAAATATTTACCTCTGTAATATAATCTCTTTTCAGCATCAGTAGGCTCTACATACTAAAAATAACGTTACAATGACCTTTGGCCAAAAATTAGGTTACGTTTGTTGACACCACAAACACCTGTATGTAGAAATGCTTTGTCATGTGGTTGATAAAATTGCTAACAACGTTTGCTTACTTCAGCAAATCACTGCATATTATAAAACAAAGTCTCTCGCCGCGTCTGTCTATCTGTCTGATCGCGATAAATTCAAAAAAAAATACTGAACAGATTTTCATTTTTTTTTTCGGTATTTACCAATAGAAAAAGTGATCCATTAGGAAGGTTTAGGTGTAAAATTTGTTAAAGTTTTCTGGAAATTGGTTGAAATATGACGATAATTGTTGAAGATTTTGGAAAAATCATACCAACTGGGATCTTTACTGGCTTGCGCCGCGTAAATATGAAAACAATACATTACGGAATTATTGAGGATACTCCTTATACCAGTAGTATGTTCCCGTGGGAAAATTTCCGACTTCCAAGCGAGCGAAGCCGCGGGCAAAACCTAGTTGCTTTTAATTAATTAGGTACTCAGTATAGTGTTTGTTTTACCTGAATTGGTTGACTAGATAATAAAAAACTGTGAGTATGGTACCTGATTGATTGATAATTGTGGAAATTTAGTTGTTGGTAGGTCTTTAGACCTAAAGCATAACAACTAAAAATCAATCTACCTACTCTTTACTCAACTATGTCGGGGTCAGGTTCCAGTCTAATCAGATGCACCTAACTAACCTGTATGTTTACACGGAGCGACTCCTTTTCTGACCTCCACAAACAATTGTGAAACACGACACCCCTTGGTAAGAATGGTTGTCAGACTTTTGGGCTTCTGACTCCCCGGAACGATTGTGAAAGATCCGTGGGCTGTTATCATTGAGCCACGAGCCCCTCCTTTTACAGTACTTACGTACTTATAAATTACGTAAGTTACCAGCTGCCGGCCTGCCGCGTGTTATCAGACTTTTCAAGGCATACACTTATGCCTAAGCGTCTAATATGTGGTATTCCTCTTTGAAAATTGGAGCGATTGGAAATTAGAACGTTTTAGGAGCCTACATATGTATATGCTTCTGTGTTATAGATAAGTATCTAGGTAGTAAGTGGCTATGCATCATCTTAATGGTCTTTCCCAATAACCAATTTCGAGAGTGTCTGCATCTTTAAATTGCCAGAATTTAAACTAATTGAATAAAGGCAGACAGACAGACTCAAAAACTCAATAACTACAATTGACACCCAATTTATGCATGTTATTTAAAATTTAACAAACTTTTATAAGCTGCATTATCTTTAGATAGAATGGACGCAACGAAAAGAGAAATCGGGCACGAAATGATTTTTCGGGAAAAAAAACGTCAAGGTTTTCGTTTTCAGTTTGAAGTTTTCCACTTTACACAAGTTTCATCTCTTCAAAAAGAAAATAAGTTCGTGTTTTTACAACCGATAAAGTCGAGCCAATCTCAGAACAGTCTCATTTCCTTCTTACAAGATAAAATATGAATTTCAAATGTTCTCAAAGAAGCCGGATATTAGTCGGCGTGCAATACCTGAAGAAAACGCATCGAAGATTTGATTGAGGACACGATTCTCATTTCCCTTAGTACGCCCTTTCACTTCTTCAGAACCTTTACTTGTCGGAGGAAGCACTTACGATTGCATTAAGATTTATTATTATAAATTTTCGAATAAACACTTGTTCCTATCGTCAAGATGGCCATACATAATACCAAGTTTTGATTTGTTTAAACTCAGTTATATAATTATGATCTACTTAGTAACCGCTGATGATATAGAAAGTGTCAACGCCTCTGCAGAAGTGATGAGCATCGATATCTATACACTGTTTGATGTGATTATGTTTGTTTTTGGATCAACGACCTCTGTAGTTCCTTGAAGTAAGGATTAGTTGAGAAAATCAGTTTTTTTTTACCGTCGCGTCTGTAAAGTTTCGTTAACTAATTTAATTTGACCCTGTGGAACTAATGGGCGTTAGTTCTTCTTCATAGAAATTCTTCCTATATCTATGTTCTTCTTCGTTGAACACAGCATGGCGACGTTAGTTATGTAGGTATGCAAAAATATGAATGCCTATTACGGTGTCTATTTATGTAGAGGTATTCGAAATCATGGGTATGGTTCATAAGAGAATAACCATTGTTATAGCGACCTAGACCTTGACTCTTGACAGACGCAGGAAGATGATTGATGAACTAAATAATTTATAACCTTGCTCATAATTTAGATGCTGGTAGTTTAGATTATGCAAGATATTCGTCGCTTTTCAAATTATGAGACGTAGTTCCATGGAATCCTTTTGTTTATTTCTATTTGTACAGAATCCGGTATTTAAATGTGTAACGGGCAAAAGTTCACTGCTATAAGGCATGTCTCTGTCTATCTATCATTTATACTAATATTATGAAGAGGTAACATTGGTTTGATTCTTCACGCTATTTTTTTTTTTGGGTGGGAAATCATCAAATAACTTCTCCCGGTCTGGGTGGAGCAGGAGGGCGTGTCAGACTTTTACTGACCAAAACCCACCCGTGTTCCCTCAGTTGCCAGTGTGCCAGTGGCCGCGGTATCTCTTTCGAACAACCCGGTGCTGACGTCTCTTTGATGGCGCTCGTGGAACACAACGCGCCGTCGACCCGGTCTTGGTCCTTACCGGACAGCGAGCTACCCATTAGCATTACTCACCGTCCGCAAGCCCGCACCTACGGTGGCCGTGATTAGCCTGGGATTCCCGGCGCCCAGGGCGTCTCCTGCGGAGGCTATGGCCGTGAGGGCGCATTCATTGCCTCTCTCTCACGTGCGCCGCCTCCCTCTTTGCGAGCTTTATTGCTTCGCAGAAGAAGGTGACGGCTTCCCATGCACTCTCCGTACCATGGCCTGGACCAGGGCCGGACGCGAGAGATCGCCTCCACGAGGACACGGCGGTGCTCCACCCAAGCCGGGCAGACCTCCACCGTATGCTCCACCGTGTCCTCAGGGCGGTCTTCGCAATGGAAACACCCGGGCGTTTCCTCCCGCCTTATGCGAAACAGGAACCTCCCGAAACAACCGTGTCCGGTGAGGATCTGCGTCAGGCGGAAGGTGAGAACGCCGTGCCGCCTCTCAATTCACTCCACAAAGGGGGCTTACCGCCGCAATCATGGCATGCCTATGATTCATCACGCTACAATCCTAAGGAGCAGAGTAAAAAGAACTAGAACAACACAAAACTAGAAGAACACTAATACAAAATGAAGAAGGTACCGCGGGCGGGCGACGCGGCGACGCGATGTTATAGGATATAGGATAAGAAATTTCACGCGGACGAAGTCGTGGATAGAAGCTATCCTACTAATAATATAAATGTGAAAGTTTGTGTAGATGTTTGGATGTTTGTTACTCAATCACGCAAATACTGAACGGATTTGGATGCAATTTGACACACAGATAGCTTATAACCTGGATTAACACTTAGGGTACTTTTTATCCCGGTTGTACGTTCCCTTGGGATAATTTTCGACCTCCACGCATGCGAAGTCGCAGGCAGCTAAAAGCTTTATTCCGTAAAGACAAAAGTATTTATGATATCATCAATAAATAATGATAACCTATCATTTGGTACAGATCCATCAGTATTCAGTTATTTTTCTTTATTCTGGGAACTTTAAAAAAATATTCTGCAAATATAAGTGTTATTCAAATTCAATTGGGAACACTTTATGCAAATGTTTATTAATTTCTACGACAGAGTAAACAATAAAGGTCGGATTCATGCTTATTATGATACATCAAACTGTAATAACACATTTCAGTGTCTTTAATATTGTTGTACATGTTCTGAACGGCTCTATTTTCTTCACCGGCTGAAAATAAAAGACATCGTATCACGGATTAACTTGAACGCGTCATCCAGGTTATAATAGGAAGTCTACTCATAAGTTTCGGTATCATTGTCGCTATTTCTGACATATTTCCTATCCATACAAATATTGAAGTATCTGTTTGTAATGTCACAGATTACTAAATAGTTTGATAATGTCTTGATATCAGCTTTTTACTAAATGCCTATGAATGTACGTACAGAAATTATATCATAAGTAAAAGTCTGTCTGTTTGTCCCGGCTAATCTCCGAAACGGCTAGTCCAATTTGATGGTACGTTTACTGGCAGTTACTTGATGTTATAAGAAGTAACAAAGACTATTTGTCCCGGAAGCATGCTTCCGTGTAGCGTTGCCAGGCGTCCGGATAAAGCCGGACACAGTCAGGCTTTATGGGCTGCGTGTCAGGCCAAATTAGATGTGTCCAGTCTGTCCGGCTTTTCTTAGGCTTTTTAATTTAACAATATTTTTTGACATATTGTCATGTCATGACGTGTTGGTTTCCGCTCGGCCCGCCTCAATTTGAATCGCTAGCGCATACGAGCGGAGTAGTACCGTCCATAATAAAGACGACTGATTAATTAAATTGTTTTGTTGTTTCATTTGAATATAAGAAGACCTTGTATTACTTTTTTTTTTATTGTAGTGTTATACTTAGACTAATAAATTAAGGGTGTCTGGCCTTTTTACCTAAATGTCCGGCTAAACAGACCGTTTTGTCCGGCTTTTCGGTTTTAAGACCTGGCAACCCTACTCCCGTGGGATAATTTCCAACATCCACGCGGGCGAAGCCATGGGCACAGCCCAAGAATAATTTTATTCTGCCGAGTCTGTCAAATCACAAGTTTGACAGAATTGAATATATATGTCACCGTATGATTGTGAACTCCGTTATTAGTGTATAGTCTATCTGGAGAGATTATAAACTGTCGATAAATCGTGAACTGCACCATACTGCTTACCGACCGAATAGTTTAGGTTAGGTTAGAATTGCGACCAACCTACTTCCAAGTTAGTGGCAGTTACTTGACTATTTAGTAATAGCTCACAATTTGACGGTTTCGCTTCGATAGATTATACTCTACCGAAAAATAATGCTTTAAATTGTAAGCAGGATGTTACGGTTCTCAATTTTTCGACAGTTCACAATCTCGCGAGATAGATTATAATCTTACGGTAATTACAATTTTACGGTGACATATATATGTCAAATCTTGCGCAGATATATTCCTGAACACTTGTTTTCGATATTTCATTTCCTATAATTCCTGCTATTGCTATTAAATCCAAACGCTCGTACTTCATCAAATCAATAATGAATGTCCTCTCTTTTGGCACGAGCAACATCTGCTACTAATAAATTAAAATAAACATTAAGTACTTATTCTAAATATCCGACATTCCTGAACCATTTTACTTTACGAGAATACTCTAAAACATATATTTAAATCCATAGGGACGGGATGATTGATAGCCTTCAATTCCCATTACCCCATAAGATGGATTAATGCACTCAGGAGGAAAAACCCTTCATATGTGTAATGTAGCTATAGTGTACCCTTTATGGGACTTTGCGTTTAAAGGTGAAGGGAATGTGCATATTATCGAGTATAGCAACAATATGATGAGTTGTTTAATACAGAAAATTAAGCTTACCAATTGTTTTCATTAGGGTTGGCCTGAGTTTTTTCTAGAATTATCTTTTTTATGTCCGTAACTTGGTTTAGTGAACAGTGTCTTTTGTTTAAACGCCCAACACTGAAGAAGTAAGAGAATGGTTTCTAAACTTTAAAAATAAGAGTAAAGTAAAGCAGATGCTATTTTTAACAGGGATCCTAGCATGTTTAAAACTGCACCGTGAATAACGGATTACATTATGCCCCTAGCGCAGATTAGCAATGGCTAGTAACAAATTGTATTTTATTGCATGCATTTATGTCATCTTCAAACGCCCATACAAGTTTACGTTCATACTGGTTTATTTTAGTACAATGTTTAACTTTGTACGCTAATTTCTTATCTTAAAACAAAATGTTTATATGTACATAACAACTGGCTAGTTCTAATATCTAGGCTACACTTATTCATACAAGTTAAGTACTAGGTAGGTACTAGTTTATGGTCTCCCTTAGTTTTGTCGTCGCGAGATTCATTATACTAATCAAGTGGAAATGAGCTAAAGCTTTTATTGCACTGCATTTGCGAGTCCAATGTCTAAAGCTGACATTTTGCATATGATCTTCTATATACAATTCTAATTCTGAAGCTTTATTAGCTATACTGCCATAGTTCTATTAACGATATCATTGATATGTAGGTATAGTCATGCAACCTTACCATACTCTTGTCCTTGTCCCATTTTATTTGGGATCGGCGCAACATTATCTTCTTTTTCCAAACTTCTATATTCGTTATCATCATAGTAGTCACCCCCTTTCTAGACATCGCCTTTACGCAGTCCATCCATCTTCTCTTTGGTCTTGCCCTACTCTTATATCCAGATTCATACTCAAAAGTTTCCTGACGACGTTTTCCTCATTCCCCCGCGTCTCATGCCCATACCATAACAGCTGATTTCCACACAAGTTTTCAGTCAGTGGTGCTACTGTCAGACTTCCTTTTACATATACAGGATAACTTTTTATCCAGTGCGCAAAATGTAACCATGAATTCAGCATATCATTCTAGAACCCCAAACGCAGAAATTTTACGTCGGTTTTACAAAAAATAATAATCAGCTGCTTCATAGAAAAGTGCAACACCTACGCGGTCAAAATGGATGGAACAGCTGATTTTTTTTGTGTTACCGACGAAAAATTTCTGCGATGGGGGTCTAGAATGATATGCTGAATTCATGGTTACAGCTTGGGCACTGTATAACAACTTATCCTTTATAACTGTCGTTTTGTATTATATCTATCTATGCTACCTGCTAGCGATATAGTCAAATGTTTCCTGAAACATTATAAGTAATGTCAAATAAACGTTAACCATAGTTTCATATACAATTTAGGTACTGAATTCATGCTGTAGCCATTAGTCCAAGATTGAATCAATCACCTTATCGAACAAATCCTATCATTTAACATAATACATGCAACATCTCAATGGCATTCAGTTTGGACGTTCGACAACGTTAATTAATGCAGGCCCACACTCGCTTCACGCTGTCATCGGCTCCATTCACTCGTTCAATGGAGGTAGGCACAACACGGCTGTCAAAGGCTGTGTATAGAAAGCCGTCTACGCACCGACGCTGAATAGAGTCTGAAGTGGCTAGCTATACGTCCGTTTACACTTCCGACGCACGACCGACGTAAGCTGATGCAACGTAGTATTTATGCTCTTTTGCGATGGCTGAAACGTGTCGTTTTACTTGAGATGCTCAATTAAAGAGAAACTTTGACTGAAAATCGCACTGGGCCCGCGTTGTAGACCATAGCCCACTCCCTCTCGAAGTGTCCCGCCAGTGGGGAGATTTTGCTCATGTATGACTGAAAATTTCCAGACATCAAGTCTGCAACGTGGTCTAAAATAGTTAATTTTAATTGTAGAGGTTCAAAATGAATGACTAGGTACTTCGGTTGATCTCAGAATTTGAATTGAAAAGTGACACATATTGCTTGACTCATAAATAATTTAAAATTACTGCATAGATTAGGATTCTTCAAAGCATTTCTTCTGAGACTTGTCATAAGTGTATATTTTTGTTTCAGATATTATGGATCTCATTAGTGCTGTATCTTTTTTACGATACATTTATTTATTATAATATTGGACAGCAGTTTT
Source organism: Polymixis lichenea (assembly GCA_949091785.1). NCBI lineage: Eukaryota > Metazoa > Arthropoda > Insecta > Lepidoptera > Noctuidae > Polymixis > Polymixis lichenea. The sequence continues at coordinate 5,531,756 of OX420938.1, forward strand.
ATTATTTAAGAAGAATATTAGGGGTAAGTTTTATTAATAAAATAAATGTCCAAAATAATATGTGCTCAAGGGACAACCCTACTCTCTACTCTGTAAAAATGAAGCATGTGTTTGAAAAAAAAGGAACATGTTATTTCATAAAACGCAGTTTTTCTCACCTGCTAGCATTCAGCATACGGGCTGAAAAAAGGTTGAATAAATCTCGTCGGCGATATTTTATACTATTTTTAATTTTCAGTTAGGACTATGCATCTCCCGTGGCACGGCGACTGTTATAAATTTATGTTGCGCCCTGGTGTTACTTCCTTTGTGCAAGAAGTTGAATCAATTGCTGTACAGAGTGTTATCAAGATTATGGCCTGGATTGTTCTTTTTCTGGCTAGAAAAAGCGAAGAGTTTTCACATGACTGTTGCAATAACGTTATTAGTTTTTGCCGGTAAGGGTACTTGTTATGCTTTTAACGTACTAGATTTATAGTTTTGGTAGACAGAAGCTACTGGTCGATGGGTTCATTACGAAGCAGAAACAGTCACGTTTTTCCAATGAAATAGTATTAAAATACTTAGTACCATGCTTTCCTAGAAACTTAGAATTTCAATATAATCGAGTGGGATTTTTTTTCTCTAAATTGTGCGTGTTTACGTAACAAGAAATTTAATTAAAAACGGTTTGCGTTGCGGAGTCAAAGATAAGTTTTATAAACGTAGTCTGGAAATAAGTTGAGTAAAAGTAGTCAAGAATTATAGAACGGTTATTGTTTACTAAGAAATCTTTAAACGCTGGCAGGCAGCTGTGTTTTTTTAAATTGAATGTTCGATATACAAACTTCATGGAAACAGTTCGGCTTCTTTTTCATATTTTTGGAGCTATTTTCAGCCAGTCGTCAACCCACGAACTGGAAAAAGGAGGTTTTCAAATTTTTCAATGGGTTCCGTTTTTTAAATATTCACAAAGCGAATTGGAAATGGTGGAAGGCTCGTTAAAGCCCTCAGCGTATGTAGAGCACCATTAAGTTGTTGAGACGAAGGCTAATGGCTGCCAACATCACTGTTAGGATTTCTAGCTTTTGTTCGTGAACTGGGACGTGGGTTTTAGTTTTACCTGTACTTACCAAAATGAAACTGAAGGAATTTTGACATTTTCATTAATATTTAGCTTTTTAGGAACTTATTTAATGAAGCTACTGTTTCGGTGAAGCATCTAAAAAAAATGGAATGACCGTCTTCACCAATCAAGTTCGAAAAACTACAAACGTTAATTTAATACAACATCGGAGTTTATGTTCTTCTCCGAAAGCTATATAACTCATTCTAATAAAAATATTTGACACCCACACCGCAAATAATGGGCAGTGCCCATTATTTACTTCAAAACTTCCCTAACAATTTCCGTACCAGGATTTACAACTGCTTCGTAACACCTGCTGTACCTTACGTACCAACAAACAGTATAATACAGGTACATTATTGTTTTCAGTTGTACATTCCATTTCCCACCTGGTAAACTTGTGGAATTTCTCCAGAGGGTACGACCAACAAAACGCCGAGATTAACTTCGCGAGGCACAGAAACGAGGTTAGTTTGACAAACTTTAGGCTATCCGCGTTTTAGACTTACCTAATCACTGTTCAGGTGGTTTAGAGGTGAATTGTTGTGGTAATGTATATGTAGATGGTATTAACGTTAGAGTTGTTATTAGTGGTTATGTGGAAAAGGGAAAGTATGTGGAAGTATGTATGGTGAGAGTGTAGATTAGGACCTTATCTACACAATTTATAGACATTTCCACAGCATATCATGTGGATGAATGTGCTGCTTGATTGTAGCAGATTTGTTTGCAAATGCTTCTGTCGACGTCTGTCTGTTTGATGTGGGTTTGAAGAAGACTCGGTCAGTCTTCTGTATGTGTCTGTTTACCTGTTGCTCAATAAAAACGCTTCTGGACACTTGCTAGTTCATATAAAGACATATTTAGTAATCAGTATGATTAAAGACACAGGAGACATTCAGAACGTTTACGAAACGATTCCACAAACAGGAGAGACTTTTAACGAAGGGACGATGTTGCTAATCATTAAAATAAATCATTAAATAGATTTGACTAAATTGCATAGTTCCTTGTTGCCACGATACAATAAGGTTACTACAGTCGACGATGTAAATGCATAAATTCTTTAGCATAATCTTTGTTGCATAGTGTAAGTCTTACGTAAGTCTACTAAGAATTTTAAGCTGAACTTTCATGGCAAGGGAATATAGAATGTAGTTAAACAAATGAATCTATTATTCCTGTTAGAATTGGAGATAAATTATACTGCATAATGGTATTAATTCACATTCAACTGTCTATCGGTAATGGCCGTGCAATTTGCGATGAATAGTTTATAGTACATAGCTAATTGCAGTTAGTTACCTAATTGTATGAGGTACATAATTATTAAGTAAATACCTAATAGGAGTGAGTGATGTATGTATTCAACTAGAAAGAACAAGCTTACGTCTTTGGTCTTGACTTTAGTAGTAGAAGAGATTGGATCCCTGCTCTAAGAAGAAAGATTTCTTAAGTATGTATTAAGTAAGTCAGTTAAAGCGGTAATACAGTTGTTGCCAAGAAACAGAACTACTGCTTTGGCTATAGCATAAATGGGTCCTTATACAATATCCTGATACACAAAAGATGACGAATGCTAAAATCTCTACATTAGCCTCTTTTAAATTCCTGCGTCTCTGCGGTCACTTCATCTAAAACATAAATTACATATTCCAGATTGCTATCATTTTGACTAGCAACCACAACCATAGTTATTACGTCATCTACATCCTGTAGGTCATATTAATAGTGACCCTAGGTTGTCTCTCGGTTAGGAAGATGATAAAATAATGACTCGACGGCCTTGATTCTTACTGAGTTACGAATACATCTAAAGCTTCCATGAGGGCTTGACATTTGTCCGTGTCTAAATGCTTGAGCTAGTATTTTTTGTATGTTTTTGCATTCAGGGGTACTCAGTTACGTGGTCCCTAAGTAGCGTGAATTATTTGAATTTTAGATTCCTCTATTTATTTTGACTGACAGAGACGCTGGTATGGTGTTTGTACTTATAATTAATGTTTTATTGTTACCTACACTGTACGAGGGGCTCGTGGCTAAGTGGTGACCGCCGCACGGGTCGATTGCTGCGGTCGGTCCTTGGATAGGTAATCTTTACATATACCTCCGTGCCTTGGAAAGCACGTTAAGCTCTTGGAGTATTGGTCTCGGCTGTCTTTTGTGGATTTTTGACAGTCGTTACGAGAAGCCCGAAAGTCTCACAACCAGTCTTACTAAGGGGTATCGTATTACCCAGTAACTGTGTATTGGAGGTCAGATATGGTATGGTATTTAGCTGTATAAAGTTAGACTGGAAGTCGACCCCGACAGAAAAGGCTACGCAGATGATGATGTTACCTACACTGTAACCATCTTTGGGCTTTGGCGTTAATCATTTGTTTTATTTCAGAATCCTCTATGCTTGCTACTGAGTACGGCAGGTATTACAGGCGTGTTCATGATTATCATCACTGTGTGCATGGGTCTGACGTCTATGAGAGTCGTGCGTAGACGGGTCTACAACGTTTTCTGGTATACCCACCAGCTGTATCTGCTCTTCATTGTGCTACTTATTATACATCCTTTGAGGTGAGTTAATTATTTTATCTCTAAAAAACGGAATTGTGTAAAAAGTGCAAATTACACTATTCTTAGTTATAACGTAATCTACCACGTAAAATTTTAAGTTACAGTTAAATTGCTTAGCCTTAGCTTGCAATCTAGCCTAATAGACTAATCTATTAGGCTAGATTGTAATAAATTACTTCGATCTTTAGTTCCTTTTAATACTAATAAGAAAAAAAAATTGCCTCAGGTGAAGCTTTTCTCAGAAGGGTACATATACCTACCTACTCGTATTTTTTCTGGGATGAATTTGAAAATAAACTAAAGACTTGAGTCTTTCTAGTCTAGGTATTATTTGAAAAATAAACTAACAGGAAAATAAAATTTTAAGTATGCTTCTTTACGTATCTCATATTAAAATATGAGCTTGTATTTTATAACCTAACGGTTATAACAAACAAAAGAAATCTACCATTTTATGGCTATCCTGAAGTTACCGCAACAGCTGCAGAAATGCAACAAATGCAACGCCTTTCTTTAGCGCTTTAAGCACATGCAACAAAGTTTAGGCTTTAAATATGATTTAAACCAGCTATGACGTGCCTGCAGCAGGCGTAACATGACCAATTCTATACTAAGTATAATGGTAGACCATCAATCAAACAAAGGAGATTGTACATTGTGAAGAAATTTGGACGATGAAGATATTGAATTGAGTTTTTAAAATCAATATAGATTCTTGTCTAGGTCCAATGTGATGTAGACTATTTGACACAATTTGTTGAAAAGAAACGTTTCTACCCTTAAGTGTCAAAAGTAGAGAAAAAATGGTCGTCATACTTTACATCGCAGACTTTTGTCGACTGAAGAATAGCAACATCTCTTCTTCAATTTTAATATGCCATGCTTAAGACGGTAGAAATCTTTCTACAATCTGTAATATTTTTAATTCTTCCGTCGAAAAAAACCCGTTTCTATCACCATAGAAACGGGTTTTTTGGTGAATTGGTGATGCTAAGCGTGCGGGAGAGAAGAAAGGGATAATAACACTTTAAAATATTTCGTGCATACCAATAATATCTAAATGAACAATAATACTATTAAACCAAATTAAATCCTTACGCTTTACTGGATATGTATCCTATCCTGTGATCTTACTGTATTATTCAATTCATTCACTATATATTGTACTACCGATCAAAATATAGCTAAGTTTATGTTTTATTTAAACCCAGGTCTAAAACATGACCAAAGGCCTGAATTTTAATGATGGTATAAAGTTTCAAAAGCCAACACAATGGTATGAGCAGCAAGTCAGCGGTGCGTGTGAGTCAGTCGTCAAATGAAAATAATGATTCACGTCGAACTTTATTTAAAGCTTCTTTGACCATATTTAGTTACGAACCTACAGCTTGTTTATTGTAAAAACGTGTCAAGGTTTTATGATATTGGAATGGATCATGGAACTGATAAACTATGACAAGGAACAGGTTTACCTAAGTAATATTTTGTGGTGACTGTAACAAAGTTTTAGCCGTTCGAAGCTCTCTAAACGACCGAACTTTATTTTACTTGCATGAAACATTGTACTTTCTTTTTAAGTAACATTATGCCGTCAGAAATCATTCGTTCATAAAATTCGATTGAATTAAGCAAAGAATTTTATTTCAGCGGTGTCCTGAAAGAAGAAGTCATTGAAACAGAAACTAGTCCAAATTTTAGTCAAAACGAAAATACTCCGAAATTCGTCGCCATCAAATCAAAGGTGAGTCGTAGGAATATTTTTGCAAGATCTTGTAATCGTAGAAACCATAAATAATTCATCTAATATCGATGGTCAATACGGTAGATTTAGAAAATTTAAGAATTCGGTTCTTAGTCAAAAGGAAGCTATTTCATGATTTACATCATACATTTTGAAGAGAAATATGCATTAGGTATAAATATATGCTGAACATCGATTTAGTATACCATACAGGCCTTTACAACAGCGTCTGTCTGACGTTCACCCTTTTCATACGCCACTCTCGTGGGAGGACACCTATTATAATGCACCTCAAGTAAACTCTCATTCAGACGTGAACTCAAAGCGTCTGAGAGGGTAATCTAATAAGTATATTAATGTACCTAATTGATGGTCCCGCACTCCGTCTAATGTATACTTGAGTAGTGGAGTGGTCCTTGTGCTATCAAGTTTCGGGTAGTACAACAATAACTAAGTTGGTATATTATGTATGATTTTACTAATTCTGAGTAACTGGTATACAATATTCCTTCTTGGTCGCGTACTTCATTAGGTACTGAAGGTCGTGTCCCTAAAAGGTCTTCGTGGCTTTATGTACGACTACGATGTTCTTCCAGTTCGTTCGGTTCTCGTCTTCTCTCATGGCGGTCGTAACAGAGAGTCCAGTGAGGGTAGTTACTTGGTGGGACCAGTAGAGGTTAGGTGACCGGCCGCAAGATCTGTTCCCATTCCCATCTGCCTTGCCCATCAATGTAACCAAAGTAACTGAGATTCCTTTGGTGACAGATTGTGGATAGTTTATCTCTTATACGTAGTTGTTCGAGGAAAGATTTGTTCGTTTTCTTGGCGGTCCATGGTATGCGGAGCATTTTTCCAACACCACTTGTTAGTATTCAAAAAAGTTTATTTTTTACCACCGTACTGCGATCGCCAATCCGCCTGCCAAGCGTGGCGTTTATGGCAAACCCCCCCTTTTGGGGGAGGCCTATGTCCAGCAGTGGACGTCTTTCGGTTGAAATGATGATGATGAGGATGATGCTAAAATTATGTACAGATGTATGATGGACTCCATCATGCGCGGAGCTTATATGTACATAATTAGAGCATGTTATTTTGAAAAGTGGACCTACCGTAACAATATCTTAGGCGTGACCTGACGTACGTGTTCTGATTCAATGATTTGATCAATTCTCTTCGAATTAACATTACAATCAACACGCCCGCATTCCCTAAATGGTTGGCCAATGTCCAATAATGTACTTAGGTACAATCCATGGACCTCTTACGACTGTAATCTAACTAAACCATTACAAAACGAGATGCTATGTATATGGAAAACTAGAAATATTTCGTAAAACAAAATAGGGAATAAAATTTTAAAAAAAGCTTTTTTACAAACAAGCTTTTATTATTACTTGTTAATAAAACGAACTAAAAAGTAAGAAAATAATTTAATCTCAATTATTTAAATAAAAGCGTGTTACATTTTGATGGCATGAGAAATAAAGAACATTTATTAGCATGTCACACCTATTTCTAACCGCTTATGATAAAAGCTTGTTTTTTAAAAAGGTTTTTTTTTTCTTTTAATTTTATTTTTAACTTTTTAGTATTTATGATGCAGGAATTACTACGGCGTAGTTCGTAGCAGCGTTTTTCCGTTATGTAGCTCGTAATAATTCTTAGAACCCACATATGTGTGTTGTTTTGAGCACTTAAAGAGTTATGTATCCATGGCCACCTTCCAGTTCCAGCATCAGACTCTGGTTACCATATAGGATCAAAGTACTCGTCAATACGAATCATACGAGCTGAAACTCGATGGGGTTGTGTCGTTCTATTGCAGAGTTCCTATGGCCACCTTCCAGCTCCAGCATCAGACTCTGGTTAACATATAGGATCAAAGTACTCGTCAATACGAATCATACGAGCTGAAACTCGATGGGGTTGTGTCGTTCTATTGCAGAGTTCCTATGGCCACCTTCCAGCTCCAGCATCAGACTCTGGTTAACATATAGGATCAAAGTACTCGTCAATACGAATCATACGAGCTGAAACTCGATGGGGTTGTGTCGTTCTATTGCAGAGTTCCTATGGCCACCTTCCAGCTCCAGCATCAGACCCTGGTTACCATATAGGATCAAAGTGCTCTTCAATACGAATCAAACGAGCTCAAACTCGATGGGGTTGTGTCGTTTTATTGTGGAGTTCCTACAGCCACCTTCCAGCTTCAGCATCAGATCAGCTCCATGTCATCATAATATTGCATTGTCACGCGATATACATATGCATGCAAAATTTAAGCTCAATCGGTTAAAGATATCTGCTTCAAAATTGAGTCGCAAGATTCCACCCGAACAAATATACATTCATACATTGCAAGTTAAATAAAAGCTTGTAAAAACGAAACGAACGAAGCGAATTAAGGGTGTACCTACTGGGTTTAGGCACCTCTGCCTTACCTCTCGGGGAAAACAAGCATGAAATTACAAAACAGACTAATTTGTTCATTCTTAAAATTTGAACTAAATAAGTAAAATTTTAAACATCCTGGTTCTCACAATCACATCCTCAAAATTGTTTTGATATTTATAAAAAGATTCTGAGCAGTGTTTAGCTTATTGCGGCTTTTAGTGGTAATATTTAGTACAATAACCTCTAGCTAGCAACTAGATTAGATTAGTCAGACGTGCTTGTAGGTCGAAACAGGAATTGTTACTCATCATATTGTGGGCTTTTTGTACGCAAGTTTTGTTCTTGCAGTCGCACGGATTATCATCATTCTCCTGTAGGCTTAGCATGACGCTTGGTGTTTTTACTCTACCGTAGAATAGAAATTGCTTGTCTACATTACTCGGTAAAAAACTGTCGACTGTCTACACGGAAACGTCATTTTTGTCAACTCTTCCGTCTACAAAACACTTCTCTACGCTTCTCGTACTAAGCCTGCTGCCCTTATGGAAGAAAATGACGTGTTGCGTCGAGCCCGAAGAAATTGATATCTCTTTGGGGTTAGCGCACCATGTCTTTTTGTTCTATACTTCTCTATTAAGTACATAGTCGTCATCTCGGTAGTCAATTGTGAACTGTTATCAAGATGGATAGTACCTTGCGCTAGTACTAAATAGTCAAGTAACTGCCACTAACTTGGAAGTAGCGTTCGCCGGCCGTTCTAACCATATCATCATTCACATATCACACATCCATCGTTGCTCTGGTCTCGCCCTGCTCTTATAGCCATCGAAATTCATCTACAAAACTTTCCTCACGACATTTTCCTCATGCCTCCGTATCTCATGCCCATACCATGACTACCGATTTACACACAACTTTTCAGTTGTAGTTGCACGGATCAGCGGGGTAATTATGTAACACACTAAAAGTGAGTATTATGGCTTTCATTTTGAAAGAACAAGAATTTTCTTTGCGTTATTTTCGTTAGATGAGCAGACAATTTGTTCGAAGCTAGTGATGTTCCGGATATCCGTATTCCGTATCCACGGATATCCGCGGGAGAAAAAAGATCCGTATCCGTATCCCACATTTTTGACGGATCTTTTACCTTATTAATAATCCAAATTGCACTACTAAATTTTGTAGACATTTTTTACTCGTACAACAAACACAAACGTTATCTATGCTGCCCAGTGTCACACTTAACTATAAAGAAAACAAAAGAAAGGCGCAACGCAAGTCGAAACATGTTCCGTTACGCAGAGTCAAGTGGCGTCAACTACCACCACTGATTGAGTAAGAAAGTTAAGATCCGTATCCGTATCCGTGGATGTTGATGCCAATTATCCGTATCCGGATCCGTATCTGCGGGTCTACATCTTTAATGATCCGGCACATCACTAGTAGGAACATATGAAACAATGGATTAGCTCAAAATGATTCAGATTCTGATTGATAGTGTGTAACGCCATTAGGGTACAGGACTACCTCTCATCATCTCAATCAATTATCACATTGTTTTCTATTTGAACATCATTGAGAGAATTTCATTCTGTGTATAATACAATAATATCTTATTTTGATGTAATGAAATCTACATGTTTTGCCAAGTCGTAAAAACCGTGCGTAGCGGGGATGGGCCTCTTGTAAATACAATTTACATAATTAGGCTAGGTATTAAAACTCGAACTACGTGTTGAATGTTATTTTACAAAACGCATTTATAGTCTATAGGAAACCTATGTATGGCTTTAACCTATCAAGAAACAAATTACGTGTTCACCTAGTTCCTGAATTACGTACAGCTGAAGCTCTATTTTGAGACTTAATACCACACAATAGTACTGTGCACATAATGTTCATTGTAGGGACTCAAATTGATATCGCAGGCGCGGCTAATTTTCGTTGACCAGCTGTGGCCGGTCAAATGGTTGGATTTATAATAGATTTACGATCTAAAACGTTTTGGTCAAGCCTCATTAAATATGGTAGGTACATAATTCGAGTTCGAGTGAGTCCTATGCGGAGGACCAAGGGCTCAGATACAATGCGAAGAAAAGTGAACTCCTAGTATTTAAGGGGCGGGGCAAAAATTACGTGACTGTACCTACAGTCACCTTAGCTGGTACCCCTTTAAATAGAGTCACTCAGTTCAAGTATCTGGGCCACTGGGTTTCCGAGGACCAACAGGATAACGTGGATGTGGAAAGGGCACGTAGGGCGTTGGCTGTCCGGTGTAATATGTTGGCCCGCAGGTTCGCGCGTAGCAGTAATCAAGTGAAAGTGACTCTTTTTAAGTCTTACTGCCAAACACTATACACGTGCAGCCTGTGGGTTAATTACACACTTGCGTCATACAACGCCCTGCGTGTTCAATACAACAACGCGTTTAGGGTGCTGCTGGGGCTGCCACGATTCTGCAGTGCTTCGACTATGTTCGCAGAGGCGCACACTGATGGGTTCCATGCTGTTATAAGGAAGCAGTGTGCGTCGCTGCTGAGTCGTGTTAGGTCCAGTAGCAACAGTTTGTTAAGCGTGTTCGCGGACAGGTGGGACTCACCACTGCTGCGCCACTGGATACGTTTGCATACTGCACTGTGAGCAGTGGTCAGTTCCTCCCGGTCCTAATTGTGTGCAACTGTCTGTCCTTAACTGTTTTATTTTATGTGATGTTTATTTTATGTGATGTTTTATTTAATGTTGATGTGAATATGTTTTTAAATGTGTGTATGGAATTATGGATTTTTAATCTGAAATAAATGGTTATTATTATTATTATTATTATAATTATATCTGTCCTCCCGCATTGTATTCGATTTAAGGATTAAGACTTTGTGATCTGACATATGTACCTACATGAAGAACACACAAACCTAATTTTTCATCGATTTTCGCAACAATTTTGAAATTCAGTTTGTTTATTTATTAATTGAACCCACACCACGATGGTGAGTAAAACTACTCATGTTTTGACTTAGGTTTTCGTAACAATTTTAAAATTAAAATATGGCGTGATTCACTTCGAAAATCGGTTCACTACATCACTACAAGTCGTAGGCGCAGGTTAGCAACCCAGTAGAAATAGGCGTTTCTTTAGTCACAATGTGTTTGCAAAAAATACGGTTGTTTCAAGCAATTAGCAATTAGCGGTCGCATTAGCGAACAATAAGGCCACTAGGCTATATTGTTTTAAGGGTTGGATTATCACACATTTAATAAAAAGAGTCCTTCAAAGGCTTATTTCTTACTTTTCAATTTTTCCCAAATGCAAGACTACAATGTCTTTCTTATTGTCTTTCCACAATAAAACTCTTGGCAGTTCCAGGAGATCTAGTTTCCTTTACGATTTATAAAACTAATATCCATCATCATCACGTTATATGGTTAAACACAACATTCTCTCGTAAACATTAACGTCAGACTTCTGATGAATATTGTTATAAAAGTTGTAAATGTGACTCATGTGACCTGATTTTGATGTGACATCATCAACCTGTCTGTACAATGAACAATATTCATTTAAATACGTGACCGACAGTTTAGTCACAGCCGATTCATTTCTTTTCGTGGGAAGATATCAAGGTATAAGTACCTTCCTACACTAAACTGCGGCTAAAGGAGTAGATACATCTTCAATTTTGTGATTGACATCATTGTGATTGCTTAAATCTATTTAATTAAGAAGCAAGCAAGATTTAGTTGACTGCGAATGATATACTGTACATCAGTACAGTAAGAATTATAGTATAATATAAAATACGTATAGGTATAATTAGATTAATAGGAATAGTTCTATTTACTAATTTGGTTATGAATGTTTGTGGGTATCATAGGTAACTTTTTCCAGAAGTCTCTGTTGATGTTGAATATGTGGACAATAGACTTATTTATATCATAATTATTTTTGGAATGATTGTTGATGATGGTATGTTATAATTATCTTGATGCATTTGCTTGACCTAAATCATCGCCATATGCATTTATCTGTTTAAACGCTTCATTTCAAACGATTCCGTTCGTTTAATTTCATATCAGAACTCGGAGAGTTCTATTTTACTAGGTTAATGATTCCATTATTTCTATTTGTGTGTAAACTGAAATGATAATTTTATTCAAAGCGAATGCTTCGTAAACCATTATTTTTTTGCGGGGTTGAGACGAAAATTTGAAGTTAAATGATCTACCTGCCGTCTTCTCTGTTTTTTGTGTCTTTTTAAGGTTCCGTATCTCGAAAGAAAAAAAGGAAAACCCCTTATTAAATTAAGTACTTCGTTGTCCGTCCGTCTGTCTATCCGTGAAGACTGTTTTTCTCTGGAACGCGTGGAGGTATCAGGTTAAAATAATATTAAATACAAAAGTTTACGGTCCCTTAGAGAAGAGAGCTTTAAAAATCAAGCTTCTACGTTAACGCTTTAAAAAGTACGGCCATTTATGCAACATATTTAGATACTTACTCCTAAATAGGTAAATCAAAACCTATATATATATGTACGGGGAGTACCTAGAACCGTTGACCTAGGATAATAAAATTTGGCAAGAAGCAAGATCTCACAGCATAACTGCAAAAGAAAAAGTCGTTAGTTTGTAGTGTTATAGAAATCCTTATCACATAGAAAAGTAAAAAAAAAATACATTTGCAGTTGGCATTGACGTATATCGATGTATGGGAGAACATTATTGTAACTACAAAGTTAACGTTGTTCTTGGGTCATCTCAACTACGGTACCCTTCATAATGCGTGGTCCGACACACACTTAGCCGATTTTTGACGAGCAACTAATTTCAAGGTATTTAATGCGGTGTTTTATTTTCAGACTTGGTTGTGGATGTCCTTGCCATTGACTTGCTACGTTTTGGATCTTTTGTGGCGGATCTGTACTAGGAATAGATCGAGAGTTAATATATTGGAAGTAAGTATAGTAATTTAGAAAAGACATTTTGATATGACGGGTCTTTTGCTTTTTCGGGAATGTCTAACTGTAGAGCATAATCGTTAATGGTTATAATCCTCAATGTTTTACAGTTCCAATATGTTCGATACAGGAACCAATTTTATTACACGCTTTATTTTAGCTTCACTTGTATGTTTGTTTGTATGTTTGTTTGTAACCGACTCCTTAGGGCGCGATTTTGACCCACTTCAAACGGTCAGATTTTATTTATACTTTGTAGACTTATCGAGGAATGATGACAATTCAAAAATATAAAAAAAATAGAAAAAATAAACAAAAATAAATAAATTAAAAAGCAGTTCTAAAAAATAGTAAATAAATAATAGTTTAAAAACTAAAAAACACGCTTTAAAAACCAAACTAAAAAAGTAGAAAATAATTTAATTCGCGTGTTTTTTTAGTTTTTTTAAACTATTTTTGGAAATTAAGTAATAATTTGACATTATTTTCGAGTTGAACTGCACGATTACTGACAGAAGCGTGCATTGCCTGGACCAGGTCCACACAATCTGTGCGTCTTTCGTCAACAGATCATTTCAGACAACAATCTACCTACAAGGACTTCACATAATCTGTCCAAGATTATGTCTGGACTTTAAAAAGGGACTATGACCTCTGAGTTTGTTTCGGCCTTTCTTCTCACAGTAGCCAGATAGAAAACACCGACCTCATCTAGTTTTTTTTTTAATATGACTTCTAAAAGTGTTTGTAAAACCCTACTTACAGAAATAAAAGAATGTATCATTGACAATGTTGTGCTATCATTTTTAAATAGTTTGAAACTATTTTAGATAAATAATTAGGGATTGTTTGTTCAATCACGGCTGTAAACAAATTTCATTAACTAGATAAACCTCAAACATACGAGGCTAATACGGTTTATGTTCACATTTAGCTGAAGATTTTCGCGAAAATAGTCACGTGGACAGTTTTAATCCAATAACCGATCAAGCTTTGCATAATCCTCTTATTGGTTAACGGTCTATTGGATTCGATAGAATTCATTGCATATTTTAGATTCGTATCATGTTTGAATTTAATTATCTCTTTTATTATGCTTCTATCGGCTATTTCTATTTTATCGTCGTCTGACAATCTAGGATCTCTACCCAATAAAATTTTCTAAGTCGTGTTTTTTTTTTGAAATTTTGCTTTCACGATATCATTTAATTGCATTTTACAATTTATGACAATTCTTCTAGCCTTATCCCAATTTATTTGGGGTCAACGCAGCCCGTCTTTTTCAACCATATGTCATGTTTCAATTAACTAAGCTTCATTTCTAGCCTGTGTTTTCCACACAATCTAACTTAACTTTAGTCTGACTCCTTTATTATAATCACCTCATACCTATTCATAATAAGTACCTCTGCGGTACCTACTTAACCCATTCGATGCCACCTTTTTTTAAAAGTTGTTGACCAGGTGCCACCATTTTTTATTATGTTTTATGGTAGGAAATGGATTACTAATGATGTATTTAGATTTTTTTTAAATTAATATTGTTGATAAATACGAAAAAAAACACCAAACGCATATGGTGCGTGGGTGGCACATGGTGAAAAAAGTTTTTCGAGAGATCCGAGAACGCACTTTTGAGAGTATATAGTGGATGGCTTTATGCACGACTGGGAAACATGAACCAATAATTAAATTGTTAGGGGTGTAGGGTAGGTGACAGAAATAAAAATACTCATAATTATAAGATCAAAGCAGTCTTTAATTCTCCTTTTTCATAATTATATTATAAGTACGTATTTTCATAATAATTATTATAGTAAAATGAAAAATATTTATTTAGCAAATACAGAAAATATTTATGCCAAGAGCTTCAACATAGTTATGTAAAACAGTATGTAAAAAATGTATTGAGTCGAGTTTGAATAATTTATTTCAGTTGGTGAAGTCTTGTCATCACAGTCTGCTTGGGCAAGTCTGTATTATTAACTCACCTATCTTGTGAATAACTTTCTTTTCTAGCTTGTAAATTAGTACCTTCGGCAGTATTAAGTGACAATTCAACCAAACGACGACCTCTATTATTATTTGCCATAATGCTTGAGGAGAAAACAAAAGACCTATAAATGACAAAAATACTAGTTACTTTACACAATTCATCCCATTCAAATTTAAAAATAAAAGCGTTTTTTCACAAACGGTTTTATTTTGTACCATGTAGGGTATGTAATACGAACACTGCAGTAAAATATCTAAAGTTATAAAATAACATTATAAAGTTACAATAGCAGTAGTAGATAACATTGAGCGACCGATTATTGTTGATGTGTAACACCATCCATGAACAAAGTCATTCATAAATGCCATTGAACGCACCATTAGCGTTGGTATGTTTTGGACTTCAAAATTTATCCAAAATATTATCAGTAGACTTAAAATTATGTTGTTGTAATAAATAAATGACTAAATTTGATTTAAAAATGTTATTTACTTACCTTTTAACACCTAAATCACTGTAAAAACTTGATTTATAATACTAGCAAAAATCACAAGCACAAAAACCGGCGTCAATTCAAATGTGACATTTCTTTTACTACTGTAACGGTGTTGCTATATCAGAAATATAATCTAGATTGAGGTAAATTAAAAAATGGCAACAATAATGCAACGCACAGTGAATAAATGATACTTTATTAAAACATACACTACACGCATACGGGTGCGTTGCAGGCACACAAGTAAAAAAAACTAAAACGCAGGCGAGTGCGTTGCTGGCATGGAATGGGTTAATAGTTTCCTAGTGACTAGGAAACTCTTCACTTACTACTAGGATATTTTTACACTTTAATATTTTTATTAAAATTCCTCTTGCCCTAGATAGAATATTGCCAACCCCATTATTTCTTGCTCAACAGCCTGCTAACAGGTTATGGTCCCATGGGTAATTCCGCATTGATGGGATTAGCGGTTTGGGATGAATGAGTTAGCCACGTCCCCTTGGCTTGTATAATTTTCGATGGGATGTTGTAATATTGTATGAGTTAGTAATGGGATTACGAGCTAAGAATTATAATTTCCATTCATAAAGAAACGCTGTCCCTTGCTATAGTAGTGCTGTAGCTATAACATTAATAATAATGTATTATTCGTAAATGTTGGATTATTTATTAATTCCTTATTCAGAAAAATCTTATGTTGTTTGGAAAACAAAATTGACTGTCACAGATTTCAGTCGTCATTAGTCTCTTCAAATAATATTCGCTACGCTAGAGTACGAAAAGTTGCCAAACTTAAGTGGCAGTGAGCAGGGTACATTGCTCGCCGAAAGGTGCTGGAGTAGCGACCGCGTACCGGAAGACGTAGAGTTGGAAGGCCACCCACAAGGTGGACCAATGATCTGGTGAAGACCATCCGGTGGATGCGAGAAGCACAGAACCGTTCGAATTGGTGGTGCTTGGGGGAAGCCTATGCCCAGCAGTGGCCGTCTTTCGGCTGAAATGATGATGGTGATGCCAGACAATGCTACAATCATCAATTGCTAGAACTATAGACAATTAAAACGGCGAAATCGCATTAACTTTATAGGCGCATCACATGGCAGGGCGCACCATACGCTTGACAGTGAGCTGCCCACACGAGCTGCAGTGTCGCATGGGGCAGTATGTGCTGCTGCAGTGTTTGGACGTCTCGCTCATTGAGTGGCATCCTTTCACTGTCGTCAAGGTAAGCGTAGATACATAGATTTATTTTGTAAGTTCAGTAATCACACGTTTAACACACTTGCACGTGCATTTTTAAATGCTTTTTGGTCTTGGTCAAGTCGTAGACTGTGAAAACCGACTGGTACCAGATTATAGGAAACCCTCTATACTCTACTGCCTAAAGGCAGCTTCCCACTATCCGTGATATTGCGGATTATCACGCACGGCCAACGGCCACGGACAACCACCCACCGCACAACAAGACTCTTCCGACATGTGTGTGGGTCTGCGAGGGTCTTGAGATTAGATCCATTTATAACTGACTTGAAAAAGAAGGTTCTCTATTCGTATGTATGTTTTTTTGTGTGTTTGTTCTGCCATATCTTCGTCAATTATGGACGGATTTCGAAAATTATTTTTTAATAGATAGATGCGGGAGTGGTCCCATATAAATTGTATTAACTTTGCTTCAGTAGTTTTCAGCTAGTTAGTCAACGTTAGCCTCTTATTACGTTTTTACTCCACTTTATGTACCTCGATGACATTCTGCTGCTTCCTGTCACTGTTTTCTACATAGCAATTAGTGGTATACGAATTGGTGTGGGGTAGGTAGGTACCATAACTAAAAACTTAAAAAATAAAAAGTTTTTCCAAAATGCAAAGTGCAAAAGAACCTTGCCTAGCCTAGCTTTTGCAGTTACCGACGAGCTGCGGATATCATAGGACGCACCGCGACAGTCGTGTCTGTGCTCGCTCTACCACGGATGATACGCTTCCCATTATACGTCGGTGGGTCCGCGTATGTCCGCAATATCACGCACCGTGGGAAGCCAGCTTTACAGTTACAGGTTGTATCTAAGTAAGGATCTGTGCACTTTATCAGTTAGTGTCGAATAAAAAATGCCTAATGATTTATTTCATGGTATTTCAATGAAAAATTTAAGTCTAACAAATTTAATTTAGTCAAAACCAAGAGCCTGTGAAGTCGTTAATATTTACTAGACATGGGTAGTTCGCGAACGATTGAAGGAAATGAACTACTTCATATCACAAAATAAACTTATCATTCATTCAGTAGTCATTTAAATGTGTCTCTCCTTCACTTAGTTCAGTCTTTCTTTTCGCTATTTCGATTTTAAATACGCCAGCCTAGACAAAAATTCCTAACAATCAGTAAAAAAAAAACATACTACTTACTTATTAAAAATAGTTTTGCTTAAATTCGTATTTCTAGGTTGACAGTCCTAAGCCTGTTTAAAGTATGAAGAAAAGTCGACATACGTATAAAACTGAACTAGTGAAGTGTATAATTTGTCGTAACTTGTCAATCACTATCGTTTTCATATGATAGGACTCGTTCTGATTCGCTGAACTAAATGAACTACTGAACTAAATGAGTGGACTACTTCACTAAGCGAAAAGATATACTTCATTCATTTCTTTTTACTGACACATTTTGCGCATCTCTAATATTTACAACATATACGCCGAACAATAGAGTATTGAGAATTTATTTATTTCCCAATATATTATGACGGATTTACTTATGTACTTCCACTTAACCTGTCGTGAATTATTTATGTTCTAACAAGGAAAGCTATATTCGGTTACGTAACTTCGAACAATAGTTAAAATATATATTCTGCCATAAGTGCTATAACCTCGTGGGTGGCATGGGAGACTCCATATAAGGTAGTTGACCCATTAGCAATCACTCTAAGCGTATTTGCTCATTGACAATGGCTTTTGTGGCATCTCAAAATGGTAGATAGTAATTGTAATGTTATATCAGATGGCATAACGGCTTTTTTGGAAGATCTCGTCTCATCAAATAATTTCATCGCTTAAAAGCGTATCTAGTTATTTCTAGAACGTGTAGTCCGAAGTTTTTCAAGTCTTTATGTGGCCAATGTCGATTCACTTTATTATGTCCTTCTTCTGCTTCTGCTTCTGCTGCAAAAAAAAAGAGGTCTTTATCTCTTACAACTTTAAGAGGTAAAGACCTCTTTTTTTAATTATTTTACAAAACAATACAATTTTTCTTCTTTTTTTTCTTCTTTTATACCGTCTGATACTTTAGCCAAACCATCTAGATATGAGGTATGTCTCCCTTGGGCATAGTCTTTTGGCAAAACGATTGAGAGGAGAATGATTATGATCTCTGCTAACCCTGTTTGTCTCCTTGATAGTACCTAAACGTTATTTGTTTCCATATTACAGGTTCCTACATCATACCAAAGAAGCTTCGTCGTATGGATAAGAGTAAAGGGAGATTGGACTGAATCGTTAGAGAAGTTGTTATTAGAAAGAAGGCCCAGTGAACTAAGGTAATCTGCAAAATTCATTCAAAAGTATTCATCTTGTAACAAAAAGCGAACATTTTATCTTTTATCAATTTAATTTTCTCTTTTACCATTTTTATTCATCGTCACTCTCCTGTATCGATCATAATCTATTGGAACCGACACAGCGTTTCTTTTAACTACAAACTCTGTCAAGAAAGTACCGGGAAAGGCTCAATAATACACAAAATGTTAGTTATTCATCCAAATTTATTTTATCGCCTTCAAAGTATGCTCCTCCAGAAACGATACACTTACGCCAACGAATAATCCAATCATCAAAACATTTTTTAAACGCTTTTAAACTGAAATCAATTCCGGAGAATTTTTCAGTTCTCGCCGCGAATTCTCCTTTATATCTTCTACAGAATGAAAAAGGGTGCCACGAAGTGCTAATTTGAGTTTAGGAAAAAGAAAGAAATTGGCTGGAGCCATATCTGGTGAATAATTAAGGTGGTTGCTCGATGGTATTTGTTGAGTTTTTGGTCGAAAATTTGTTCACAATCATTGTGCAAAGGAGCATTATCGTGGTGTAAAATCCAAGAATTTTCTTTCCACAAATCTGGCTTTTTTCGTCGAATTTGCTCTCTTAAACGCCACATAATACTCAACTCAAATTGTTTATTTACTGTTTGACCTTCTGGCAAGAATTCCGAGTGCACAACATCGCCATAGTCAAAGAAAACAGTCAACATGACTTTGTTTTTTGATCGACTTTCGCGTTGTTTTTCGGTTTCGGTGCAGTTGGAAGGCGCCACTCCGAAGCTTGTTGACCAGTTTGCATGTCAAACTCGTAACCCCATGTCTCATCACCAGTAACAATGCGTTTCATGAATGTTGGGTCGGAATTGACTTGTTCTAGCATGCCCTCAGCGACTCTTATGCGATTGACTTTTTGGAGAAAATTCGGGTCTTTTTGGACTAGCCGAGCGGCAACATATCTATTTCATACCCAATTGATTATTTAAAATGGTACGGATTGACTCTTAAGACACAGAAAGTTCAGTGGCTATCTCTCTCAAACTTGAATGAGGATTTTCAGTCACTATTTCGTTCACTTTTGCGATGTTAACTTCAGTTGAAGACCTTGATGGCCTACCAGAGCGAGGCAAATCTTCCATCACGTTTCGACCGCTTTCGAACGTTTTGTACCACTCATAAGCACGTGTTTTTGATAAAGTCGATTCATCGTAAGCCTTCTGTAACATTTTCAGGGACCTCGAACGCGAAATTCAATTCGCCAAACAATTTAAGACAAACTTTTTGTTCGATGTTTTTGTCCATTATGAAATTCGCAATACACACTAGATAATATGGTCTAACTAAAAACAGCACTGTATTTAATCTAAATATCAGATGCAACTCAAGCTCCGCGCCAAAATGGAATACAGTTTTACCAATCTCACAAAAAAAAAACCTTTCCTGATTCTTATTTGACTGAATGTATATAATTATCTGCCTTCATCTAAGTAGTTTAAATATTATTATTCTGTTTCAGTTAACTTGTCTCTCGCATTGTCCATTATTCTAACTTTGTTCTTTAATGAAATTGCATTTTCTTTCTTTATTTTCAGCGTACTGGTAGACGGACCTTTCTCAAGTCCTATGCAGGGCGTCTGTCGCAGTGATGTGGCAATCTGCGTGGCAGCTGGAGTCGGGATTACCCCGTTTGTAGCTGTGTTGCATGACATGTTGCTGTAAGTGTTTTCCATAGTAGTTTTTCTTAGGAAATAGGTACCCGTTAGTTAGTGGTCCGCTTGATTAATCCCACAAGGATAAATTGGTTAATCTGTAAGTAGTTAATATTTATTTATTTTATTTATATATGCTTTATTGTACACTAGATTGTTTTTTTAATATCACCACCCCACCACCACCTCTATTGCTCCATGCTGACCTGATAGATGAGAGTTTAGGGTTTCTTTTGACCTTTGGGTGCCTACAACCTCTAGAAAAAAGAGAATCCAATTATAATGTTTGACTTTGCTAATTTACAGGAATCCGCGCAACCGCCTACCCGGTAGAATCCATCTTCTCTGGATAGTAAGACACGAAAAAGAACTTACATGGCTCGCAGACCTAGCAAACAAAACTATACTACAATTACGAAACGCAAACCGCCCAGACAGACTGCATATAGAATTTTACGTCACTAACACACAAAATGAAATTAAGAACGATAGCAATAAAGCGCATAATCCCGGAGCACACATGGTTGTGATTAACGAGAAAGGTCTAAGTCACGTTTTGCGTAGAGACAGAGATGATGAGAGAGTGACTTTGCTGACTCCGAATCTTAACAGGAATACTAATGAAGTGAAGTCAGGAGGCGATGAAGACAATAATTATAATATAGCTAAACAGTTTCCTCTGATTGGATGTAGAGTTCGACGGGGGAGGCCACACTGGGACAGAGTTTTTGGATATTGGGTGCACTTATATCCTGAGTAAGTTAGTTGATTATGTTTTTTTTTGTAATTTTTTCTTCTACAGTATAAAAAGAGATTTTGTATTTTTTGTGACTGCCATAAAGCGTTTGAATGTGTTCATCGTGGCCCATCTACTGATAGAACTTCGTTATTATAGTTTTAAAGGATGAGTATTCAATTTCTTAAATCTTACACGTAAACCTGACTCGCAGTTGCAGTTGACTCAATGTTTGAGTGGTGCGAGTACTAAAGAATCATGGGAGTGCCACAAGGTACAATTTTAGGTCCCTTTTTAAAATAAAACTTATCACTATATTTAATAATTGCAATATTATTCCGCAAAAGTTACCTACTTTACAACAAAGACTGGGTGTTAACAAATTCTGTTTTGTGTTCCAGGGACCATCTGTACCTATACTGCTGTGGACCAAAGAAATTAGTGAAATTATTGAGAAGCAACTGTAAAAATGCTTCAAAGACTAGTAAAACTAAGTTTACGTTTGTACACGAAGGGTTCTCTTGATCAGTGGTATTGTCATTACTCATTATTATAAAATACAATGCATTTATTATGAGCTTGTTGTTCTTTTATTGCTATGCAAAAAATAAGAGGGTGTGTGCTTAAAATGTATATACCACATGATAGAAATGATAACTTACGACTGGAGCTGAGTAACTAAGAGTACATACGAGACAATATTACCGACCCCAGCGCGACGGTTCAGTCTCGTGCAGTGTTCAGAAAGAGCGCGAAGTGAGCCTTAAGAAGTTTTCACTTCAAATGTTCAAGTAGGATATAGCTATGAAAGAATTTGTAAACTGGTAAGGATTTTAGTCTATTTATTATCAAAACCTAAATAGGGGAACCACATCTACAAAACAGTGCGACAGAGTTTTCGTTTACTACTGGTAGGGTCATTATCATTTGCAACTTACAGAAGGCTACTATTGAACATAGCCCTCTCCATTCACACCCCATTCACCTCGATTGTCAGGAAGTCTCATTCAGGTGCTATAAGCCAACCTGCGAAAATTGTCGTCCCACTTAGCAGAGGGAGTCTCCGTCGCTGGGAGAGTACGCACCCATACATTAAACAGTTTTAAGGAAACTGGGACGTAATTAGGTATTGCTGATCTCCTTATAGCGCAGGTATAGAAAATAGACAAGAGATTTTTTAAATTTTAACATGAGAGACTGTCAGATGTTATGTCAAAATAATGTCTGACAAATCAAATTATTTGTAAAATGATTTTACAATATCAATGAAAATATATATTCCATTTAAGACAACACAATATCAGTACGAAGGAATGACGCCCGGAATACCTGAAGCAAAGGAGAAAATAGTAAAAGAGAAAAAAACAAAGAATCAAAAGACCAAAGTAAGATAGCCTTAAAAATATTCTTGATATTATCTCTGCCTATCGCAATGTACGGTTGGACAAAAGCGTTGACTCGTCCAATTTATCCATGTTATAGAATTTCAATAAAATATAGGTACCTTAGTTTGCTACAGTTTCTTCTTAGATAAATATTTATTGACATTTGAATTAATATTATTTACAGGCAAAATCAAAACGTAAACAACTACTGCGAATCCGTTGCCCTATATGTTTTAACAACTTGGGCAAAGAATCAGTTGTTTCGACGAGGTGCGGCCATGTATTTTGCAGAAATTGTCTGCAGAAGGCGTTGTTACTAAAACCTATATGTCCTACATGTCGGAGAAAGCTGACAGGCTATCAGGGCTATCATACTTTGTACCTAGACGACAATGTTTATGACGACTTTATGGACGATATCACTATCGGTCAATAGCAATTTAAAACAGCTTGTACTTTTGGTTGTGGTGTGACTATTTAGAGCAAGATTAACAAATTATTCTGTGGCTCATTTTAGGATTGTTAATATTTTTTTGTATAAATATGTTTTGTTTTTGTATTTAACTATGAATGTCGCTACAGTTTTTATTGCCTGCAAATAAACTAACTTAAAAAGGTCTACTTTTGCATTACAATCCTGCTATGTCGAATTTAAGTCATGATGAAGGAATTTAGACGGTCGTTCTGGCAATGCTTGGGCTCTCCCAAAAGACGTCCAATAATGTCCATAACGGGAAGCCCAGGCTGATTATCGGCCACCGTAGCGGGATTTCAGATGGCGAGTAATGGGTAGCTCGCTGTTCGGTAAGGACCAAGACCGGGTCGACGGTGCATTGTGTTCCACGCGCGACTCAAGAGATGCCAGCACCAACTGGTGGGGTCCGCAAGGGCCGATGCCTACCAGGGGTGCGGGTTGTTTGAAACAGAAACCGTGGCCACTGACACACAAGCAAATGTAGGAACACGGGTGGGTTTTAGTCAGTAAAAGACTGACACGCCCTCCCGCTCCACCCAGAGCGGGAGAAGTTATTTGATGATGTCCCACCCTCAAATTAATTAAAAATAAAGGATAGTACGATCCGTCGCTCGCTGGCAAACCTCGAGTTTGGCAAACTAACCATAAAAAAATCAAAATTCAAAGCATCAAGCTTTTGAGAAATTGTAGTGGTAATCGACTTTCGTTTCTGACCATCACTATCACTACATAGTATAAAACAAAGTCGCTTTCTCTGTCCCTATATCCCTATGTATGCTTAAATCTTTAAAACTACGCAACGGATTTTGATGCGGGGTTTTTTAATAGATAGAGTGATTCAAGAGGAAGGTTTATATGTATAATACACCGACGTCCACGCGGGCGAAGCCGCTGGCAAAAGCTAGTATTTAAATATATTAAACGGTCTACGACGTCGGACTATCAGTAAACCCCACCAAAACTGAACTAGTCATGTTCACTCAAAAACGAGCATTAGGCCCTTTCCACCTACCGAAGCTGTTCAATACAGAACTTCAATTGGCCAACGAAGTCAAGTATCTCGGGGTTACTTTTAACCGTAAGCTAAACCTTAGCAGTTATCTAGATAGCAAGCTGAACAGCCTGCATCACCTTCTAGCAGTGCAGGAAAATGATAGGTGTGGTGATATGGAAACTCATTAGAGTTTCTATAGTCTTAAAAATAAAGCTGTTAATTCGATATTGTCATCCGTCAATACGACTGTAATCTTTTCTTTGTATTTTGCTGATTAAAACCATTTATTCTAAAGGTTTTATCTTATTTATCAATTTAATCAGCAAAATGTTCTAAATAAAATGAAGAGATTCTTACGCCCCGAAAAACTAGACATTGATCCGTCTGACAGCTCCGCCTCGAAGGATTGGGAACACTGGAAGAGGACATTCGAAAGTTTTTTGTCATTCTGCGGGAAAGATACGAAAGATAGTAAAATTATCCTAGATTTACTCATAAATCATGTATCTGCTAGAATTTACTCGTTTATCAGTAAGTGCACCACTTATGAAACAGCTATTAACACTCTCAATAAAATTTTTATCAAACAGAAAAATATAATTTACGCCAGACATATCCTGGCAACAAGAAAGCAACAGAGTGAAGAAAATATCGACGCATATATTCAGGTACTAAAATTAATGGCAAAAGACTGCAAATTTGAAAAAGTGGATGCCGAAACGAATAAACATGATAGTATTAGAGATGCATTTATTTCTGGCATCAAGTCAAACAAAATAAGACAACGATTACTTGAAAATCTGTCATTAACACTCGACCAAGCCTACAATCAGGCGTTGTCGTTGGAGATGGCCGAATTGAGCTCACAGAACTACAATGCTTCAAATTTAAGTTCAGTTCAGAGTTTAAATGAAGACAAGGAACCTATAGCAGCAGCGCTTACTAAGCGAAAGTGTTTCTTCTGTGGAGGGCGTGTGCATCCTAGAAAGGATTGTCCAGCTGTCGATGCCAACTGCCAGATTTGTGATAAGAAAGGACACTATGCTAATGTATGTCGAAGCAAGAAACTTAATAATGTTGCGGTTCTAGTTAAACAAGATACAAGTAATAACAGTTCTGCATGTATAGTAGCAGCATCACCGGATTCTCTTAAGAAAGCAACTGTAACAGCCTACATCCAGGGAATTCGTGCCCAAGCATTAATTGATACGGGCAGTTCTATTAGCTTTATGAATGAAGCCTTCTTTAAATTGTGTCGATTAAAGAAGAGACCTTGTAACCAAACGATTTCAATGGCTTCAACTACACTGACATCTCAAGTAGAGGGACAGACCTGCGTCTCTGCTAAAATTGGAGATCACAATTATGAAGGTCTGAATTTACTTATAGTAAAGAACCTGTGTGCTGATCTTATTATTGGTCATGACATACTAGAAAAGCATTCTTCACTTGAGTTCTCTTTTGGAGGATCAAAAGATCCAATTAAGGTATGCAGTGTTGCTGCAGCATCTGTACCTGCAGTGCCTTTGTTTTCGAATGTTTCTCCCGAATGCAAGCCTGTCGCCATAAAATCTCGAAGATACAGTGAGGATGATAAAAAGTTTATTGGAGATGAAATAAGAAAACTTTTAGCTGAGGGAATTATTGAAGAGAGTATGTCACCCTGGAGAGCTCAAGTCCTCATTTCACAGAATACTAATCATAAGAAACGTCTCGTTATCGATTATTCTCGAACAATAAATAGATACACACATTTAGATGCATACCCACTTCCAAACATAGAAGAAATGGTGTCACAGATATCAAAATATCGTGTGTTTAGCGCTATAGACTTACAAAGCGCATATCACCAAGTCCCGATTCTGCCAAAGGAGCGTCACTTTACTGCTTTTGAAGCACTTGGAAATCTTTACCAATTTCGGCGGATTCCATTTGGTGTCACTAACGGAGTGTCAAGTTTCCAAAGAACCATAGACTGGGTTATTCGCAAAGAAGAGCTAAAAGGAACGTATGCCTATTTAGATGACATTACGGTATGTGGAATAAATCAAGAGGAACATGATGAAAATCTCAAGAGATTTGTAACAGCAGCTCAAAAATATGGCCTAACTCTCAATAAAGAAAAGAGTAAGTTTTCCCAATATTCTATTAATATTCTGGGATACAATGTAGAGAACCACGTTATTAAGCCAGATGAGGAACGCTTAAGGCCACTAATGAGTTTGCCACCACCATGCGATGCGCCATCACTGAGAAGAACAATAGGAATGTTTGCACATTATAGCAAATGGATCCCAAATTTCTCAGAACGAGTTCATGCTCTCGCTCATTCACAGGTGTTCCCATTGAAAAATGAATTAGTTCGAAGTTTTGAAAGACTAAAATCTGATATTGCAAAATCAGCTGTTCACGCTATCGATCACAATGCACCATTCACCGTGGAAACAGATGCATCTAATCATTCTATCGCAGCAACTTTGTCACAATGTAATCGACCGGTTGCATTTTTTTTCAGAATGCTAAATAATAGCGAACTTAAACACTCAGCTATAGAGAAAGAAGCTTACGCTATAGTGGAATCTCTAAGGAAATGGCGTCATTTTCTCATTGGCCGACCATTTCGTCTCATTACTGACCAACGTTCTGTATCATTCATGTTTGATAATAAACTGACGAGCAAAATAAAGAATGAGAAAATACAGCGATGGCGCTTGGACTTAGCACCTTTCAAGTACGACATAGTGTACCGTCCCGGAAAGCAGAATGATGTGGCTGACGCACTTTCGCGAGTTTGTGCTTCGGTACCGGTACGTACTGAAAAACTAATTTCATTGCATGAAGCTTTGTGTCACCCAGGAATAATGCGCATGAATCACTGGGTGAAGTCTAAAAATTTGCCTTATTCCACTGAAGAAATTAGGAATATGACTAATTCCTGTCGGATATGTTCCGAAATAAAACCTAAATTCTACAGATCTGACTTACCAGATCCAACCTTAATAAAAGCAACTTCACCTATGGAAAGATTAAGCATAGACTTTAAAGGTCCTGTACCATCTAATACAAGAAATAAATATATATTGACTGTAATCGATGAATATTCACGTTTCCCGTTTGCGTTCCCATGCAGTGATATGAGTTCTACGACGGTAATAAAACATTTGAATGAGATATTTATGTTATTTGGCATGCCATCTTACCTTCATTCAGATAGAGGAACTTCATTCGTATCGGCAGAAGTAAAGAATTTCTTGAATTCACGAGGTATTGCTTCAAGTAGAACCACTCCATACAATCCAAGAGGAAACGGCCAAGTAGAACGTTTCAATGGGACTCTATGGAAATCAATACAATTGGCTCTACGTTCACGCAACCTAGCAATAGAAAATTGGGAACAAGTTCTTCCTCAAGCTTTACATTCCATACGGTCTTTGCTCTGTACAGCTACTCACTGTACGCCGCATGAACGGATGTTTACGCATACTAGACGATCATCGAATGGAGTCTCTATACCTACTTGGTTGACTGAATCAGAACATGTGCTAATGCGAAAATTTAACCGTAATAATAAATATCAGCCAGTCGTTGAGGAGGTGACGCTACTTCATGTAAATCCGGATTATTCCTATGTGCGTCTTGCAGATGGTCGAGAATCAACTATCTCTAATCGACACTTAGCACCATTAGGACAAGATAGTGAGATAATCCAGGAAACGCCTGAAGTACTTAACGAGACCCGAGATTCAGTCGAGAGTAATGAAGACGACGACTTTTACGATTCTCAAAGTATGAACGAAGATGAGGAACAGCAACAGTTGACAGACCACCCAACAGTCGAAGCCGAACACACAGCTACTGAAAATCCAGCTACTGTTCAACGAAGGTCCACTAGAATTCGAAGGCTTCCAGACCGCTATGGAGACTACGTTCTAAACTGAATCGTTCTCTTTTAAGCCTGGAAGAATGTGGTGATATGGAAACTCATTAGAGTTTCTATAGTCTTAAAAATAAAGCTGTTAATTCGATATTGTCATCCGTCAATACGACTGTAATCTTTTCTTTGTATTTTGCTGATTAAAACCATTTATTCTAAAGGTTTTATCTTATTTATCAATAGGTAAGAAGTGGGGTCTACGAGCTTGGGGTTCGTGACAATTAAAATCTGCCATTATAAATTCCCAAAAATGACACTTTAATTAAACAACCTAATTACAAAACACAATTGCGTTACTGATCACTCTAAATCACACTTGAAGATCGCTTTCGATGTTCTCGCATGTATCGCTTGTTCAATGCTCTTCGGGTCGCGATCCGTTCCGGCCTTTTATAGGGGCCCTCGTATAGTTTCCGAAGGTTCTACTGTAGAAGCATCTAGAATGTTCGAGTACATACCGGCCCCGACTGAACAGATGTTGAAAGTTCTAGCATCGAAATTTCTAGAAAGATCTAGACTCTATTAATTCTGCTACTCGATACTAGATAGAGCTAGTGGTAACTAATGTTACCATGTACCAGACATTAATTGAGGCACGCAACAATACTATGGCTGCACACCGCAGTGATCCGCCCCATGATCATCTACGGGGCCGTGGTCTGGTGGCCCCACACCAAGCTAGCCATAGTCACCAACAAACTACAGCGCATGCAAAGACTAGCCTGCATAGCGACCACGGGCTACATGAGGACTACTCCGACTGCAGCGATCGCGGCCGTGCTGCGGCTACCGCCGCTCCACCTGTTCATACAGCAGGAAGCGACGATGGCGGCGGCGCGTCTAAGGGCAATAAATCACTGGAGTAAGAGAGTCACACAACACTGCGCTGCTTAAGGAACTCAACAGTGAGTTACCCATTACGAAGGCAATAAATGACTAGGTGCCCAAATAATTGATCTTCGATAAAAAATACAGAATCCAATTGCATGGGGATCGACAACGCGATGGCTTGCGCCCCGCAGAGCTGCGTATCTTCACGGGGTCTTAGTATAACACATTATAAAAAAGTCAATGTTTTTTTTTATCATTTACCATAAAATCTTCTTAAATTCTAAATGAAAAAATAAAATAAACAACAATAAAATTGAATGAACCAGTCTTCTATATTATGGACTCAAGCAACCGGACTAGCACTGTCCGGTTGCTTGCGCTACAAGGTGATGTGGGCAGAGCGGAAACCAACACATTTTTTTTAATGGTCAAAAAGCCTAACAAAAGCTGGTCAGGCCGGAAACCGTCTAATTTAGCCGGACGCACAACCAAAAAGCCTGACTGTGTCCGGCTTTATCCGGACGCCTGGCAACGTTACCCCGTCGGGTATCTACGCACTCTGGTAAGGAAACGAACCAGGGATCGACATAAAAAAATATAGTTGGACCTAAGTGAGTGCAGGCAAGCTAAGGAAACATTTCCTACGATCGATGCCCGCCTCAGGTTCTCCGTTTAACTAAACCACAGCTGCGTATAGTTACAGCAGCTGTAATGGCCATGGCTTATTTAACAGACATTTCTTTGTCATAGGAGTAAAAGAGGACGGAGGACGCTCCATGCAGGCCCTGCACAGCGGACTGTCTGTTACTCCTATGACAAAGAAATGTCTGTTAAATAAAAAAAAAAGCTGGCATCTTTTTTTTTTTTTTTTTGGGTGGGAAATCATCAATCAAATGACTTCTCCCGCTCTGGGTGAAGCACGAGGTCGTGTCAGACTTTTACTGACTAAAACCCACCCGTGTTCCCTCAGTTGCCTGTGTGCCACGGGCCGCGGTATCTCTTTCGAACAACCTGCACCTCTGGCTGGCATCGACCCTTGCGGGCCCCATCAGTTGTTGCTAACATCTCTTTGAGGCGCGCGTGGAACACAACGCGCCATCGACCCGGGCTTGGTCCTCACCGGACAGCGAGCTACCCATTACTCGCCGTCCGCAAGCCCGCGCCTACGGTGGCCGGGAATCAGCCTGGGATTCCCGACGTCCAGGGCGTCTCCTGCGAAGGCTACGGCCGTGAGGGCGCATGTACTGCCTATCCCTCACGTGCACCGCCTCCCTCTTTGCGAGCATCACTGCTTCGCTGAAGGAAGCGACTGCTAGCCATGCACTCTCGCTCCGTACCATGGGCTGGACCAGGGCCGGACGCGAGAGATTGCCGCCGCCGATCGCCTCCATGAGGACACGGCGGTGCTCCGCCCAAGCCGGGCAGACCTCGAATGGAAACACCCGGGCGTTTCCTCCCGCCTTGTACGAAACAGGAACCTCCCGAAACAGGCGTGTCCGGTGAAGATCTGTGTCAGGCGGAAGGTTAGGACGCCATGCCACCTCTCAAGCCACTCCTCAAAGAGCGGACTTTCCGCCGCAATCGTGGCGTGCCCAGCACTGGGTTGCGACAATCGTACTCTCCACGTTGCCATGAGATCCCGCCGGAGCTCTGTCCGCTGTGCCGCGATTTCCCGCGGCAGCGGAGTTACGCCCCAGCGTTTGGCCTCCTCGCGCCACTCCCAAGTATGCGCGAGGACCTTTGATCCCAGATCCCATGGCGGCAATCCAGCAAGGAGGCCCGCCGCCTCACCGGAGATCGTGCGGTATCCCCGTACCATCCGGATGGCCATGACCCTATGGGCTGCCTTCAACCGGCGTGCTGGTTGGCACCTCAATGTAGGTGCCCAAACCGGTGCCCCGTATAGGGCCATGGCCCGCACGACTCCGGTCTGCCCGGCGGTCACTAATTACAGGATAAAATACCTTGATAACCCAGATACCCTACGTGAGATCGTCAGCAACACCAAGGCTTTAGTGGCCTTTCTCGAGGAGCTGGGGTGGGTCGAATAACTGATTCTCCCACCCGTACGCAAAATACGCTCTTTGACGTGGAGTTGCGGACAACAGCCCGTTTTACCTATCTATTACTTATGGTCGTTAATTTTTTAAAATTTTCTAATGTTACGCGTAATTTTCTTATTTTTATCTTTCTTAAGAACCTTCGCCTGAAAATAACAAACAACGAAAAACGAATTAGCACAATTGGTCCAGCCATTCACGTCTGATGCCGTGACCATACGGATTTTTTTTTGTATATAGGTATGGAGGTGGGTGGAGGTATTATCCAGGTGGCGCCCATGGTGCGCCACTGCTAGTAGATGTGCCCAAGTGTTGCCACTCGAGGATCCCAATATTAGGCCTTTTATATACCTGTCATACATAGGAGGGAGCTTAGAATAATATATTATTCTATGGGAGGGAGTCTTATAAATGTTCCCATTGGCGGAATTGTTGACATCGGCACAATTGCCATAGACAAAAATAGAATAGAATAGTCATTTGGAACGTCACATTATGTCAACGTCACACAGACGAGTGAACAGATGACAGGTCAGTCACGAAAGTTTTCAAAATAAAAAATCATATTGCTATAAATATTAGATTAAACTGCAAATAACGCCATGAATATGAGAGCAGAGAGAGAATTAGGTACTAACGCGTACAGCAAGCCATTTCTCCACAAATTAGACAGCCCGGACGAAATATTCCAGAATTATGTGAAAGTTTTAGCCAAGCGTTATTTTACTGTGAAAAACATAATTCAGGTAATTATGACTGATAAATATAATGATAACAATTTATCGATATACCAATGTTTAGCCTAGGGTTATTTCAATTGTCATAAACATGGAACGCAACAAAATATTTGCAAATTCACTTGTATTTCAAAAACATATCATTCGTGTTTTGCACATTAGTTCCGTTTGTCGTAGACTTCTAGAGTTTCCTAAATCAATGCAAACTGACGTGGAAGGAACACCCCAAATAACTAATGAAAACATGTTTGCCAATTTCATTGCATTTTATGATCTTTTGTAATGTTGTCATAACATAATTACAGGAAATATTAGCATGCCGAGAATCAATGGAAAGTCTAAACAAGCTCAACGAAAAAGGAAGGGCAGCTATATCAGCATTGAGGGATGAGATGGAAAATTTTGAACTATATGGAAAAGATACCGGAGACATGAAATATGCTGGCGAGATGGAGTCACAGAGGCATCAGCTAGCTTGGTAAGTGGTATATTAATCTACCTTCCAACAGTTATCATTCTAGACTATTCATTATGTACATAAACATAACAATTCAGTCCAGTCTTTTTTTAATTATGCCATACCTACTATTTAAGTGCACAGTTCTTTATTGTTTTTTAAAGTTGTCTATTACTTTACTCCCTTTAAAAAACCCTTTTTTCTGCTGGGTTTCCATGCAATGGGCACTCAGGGCTATGAACTCTAACTTGTAAATAAAGAACAATTCTGAAAGCCTTTATAATAGCAGATCTTATTGTATTTTCAGTCTTCTAAAGGAATTCAAGGATGCCAACATAACAAGCCTGTTTGCCATAGAAAAGGCTCAAAGGGATGAATTATTAAAATCTGCTGAAGGAGATGATTCTGGCGTCAGGAACAGAAAGACTAATGTCGAGAGAGATGGACTACTGAAAATGTCTTCAGGTTGTGTTTTGATCTTCTTTTGTATTTATTTATTACTAGCTGTGCCTACGACTTCGTCGATGCGGAATATTTTATTATTATTATTTATACATAACATACGTTAATAAAAATAAATAAAATTTGTAAAATAAATAAAAGTAGCCTAAGTTACTCCTATTACATCAGCTATCTGACTAAAATGTATGTTATTGATTTAAATAATATTTCAGAAAATGTGTGAAGGTAGTGCCAGCAACACATTATCATGAAGGAACATAATGGCCATTCATTTGAAAAGTGTTAAGTTATTTTATTTATAGGCACAAATAACATAACATTTATCTCTTGACTAAATAATCTTTCAATAGGTGACTTGAGGAATTCAAGTACATAATTGCCACATGTCATTGATTATTGTGACTATTAACAGGTGACAAACATTAGCATATTTAAATATGCAACATGTGTACTGGCAGTATGCCACAAATAATTAGAACAAAGAAGAGGAATATTATTACAGGCTTGCAACTGTACAAAGTAGGGTAGCTATGTTTATATTTTGCTTTGTTATACCTGAAAGTTAATTGTTTGTTTGTTATGTCAAAATAATAGCTTTTTAGAATGTTGTCGGTCCGTTTGTTCCGGCTAATCTCCAAAACGGCTGGACTGATTTTAACAGGACTTTCACAAGCAGATAGTTGATATTATAAGGAGTAACTTGGGGTTTTTGATCTCCATAGTGTGTTCCGTGGGACACTTTTCGACACCAACGTGGGCGAAACCGCAAAAGGCAGAAAGAAGGTAGATTCAAATATGGGCTCAGCTAACCCAATCCACTACTGATTGTGGGTTAGGTTAGCTTAGCATGTGTTTGAAAAAGGCCTAAAATAATGATGACTGCGTATAGCAATAAGCATTTACTCTCTCACTTAACAGGCTATATTATATACATTGGTAATGATAGGTGGCAAGGGCCCACCCCACAAGCAGGTCTTGATTTGGGGTGTGATAAAGTAGATTAATAACTTCGAAATTTGAATATGCCCAAGGTCACCAGCATATATACTGTTGTTTTTCATTTAAGGGGGATGCCATTAGGTACCACGTGAAATAAAAAATATCAGTTTTTTTTTGCAATTTGTTGATAAAAATATGATTCGCGTCCGTAACAAATATGGCTTATTCTATGAAATAGTCATGGAATAAACTGTGATTGTAATTAGGCGCAGCTTTTCACTAACTTGCTATTGCAAAAATCGTAAGAAAATTGCATTTCACAGAACACCCTGCCGCGTTCCCCTAATATGTTGCAGTCCTTATAATTGACAAATTGATCATTGTTATTTCTTTCATTACAGGTGTGACTGAACAATTGCTATCCATAAGCAGACAACTAGCGGACACCGCTCAGAGGAGTCAGGACACACTGGACAGCTTGGTCTCTTCCAGTTCTACTGTACATGTAAGTTATTTAAGTACACCTATGGATATTTATGGCTTAGTAATAACAGCGGGTCTATCGATCAGGTTAAGCTTGGTTTGCCATGGTTGGTCCGTAGATGGGCGACCATCTTTACATATCAAGACCCCTCCATGCCTTAATCCTGGGTGTCATTCGTGGATCTTTGACCGGCGTTACGGGTCTTCAGAAGTCCGAAAGTGACAACTAGTCTTACTTACTAAAGGGTATTTTATTACCCAGTAACTGGGCTGTGGAGGTCAGATAGGCAGTTGCTCCATCGAAAATACTGGTATTGAACTGCTTCCGGTTAGACTGGAATCTGACCCCAACATAGTTGGGAAAAGGTTAAGCAGATTGGTTCTGGGTATTTATTAAGTACATTATATTCTATGAATGAACATAGTTAATATGTCTCAATTCATTGGCATTTAGATTCCATGGATGTGATGCTATTGTTCATTGTTGAAAATCTAAATAAACATGCTGCTTTGCTCCCAATCTTGTGTGCAGGAGGCCGCTTGTTAGTGGACACAAAACCAGTATAAGCTCGTCTCTAATTCTATTGAAACTCCCAGTATAAGCTGGCCTCTAATTCTATTGAAACTCCTTACTATGCTAGGCCGGCTCAACGGCAAAATGTTAACATTGAGTGCTCTCTTCTGGACTTGCTTATTGATTTGCATACATTCAAATAATTATTCACTTTCAGGGCACTAAATCGGAGCTACAGAACACAGCCGGCACAATATCGGAATCTGGCAAACTTCTAAAGAAATATGGCCGACGAGAGTTCACCGACAAAGTTATCATGTTCTTCGCATTCCTATTCTTTTTAGCCGTCTGCCTGTATATTGTACAAAAAAGGTTTTAATTATTGTAATTACCATTTAATCATTTTATGTATAGGACAATATTTATAATGGATTATGATGATAATGAATTGTAAGTAATATATAATAAAATTACTTCGAACTGCATTGTTTGGTATTTCTAAATCTTTGTTCATTGTTGGCATTGTTTTCTTGGCATAACAGTAGGTGCCAAACTTCAGTTGGGATATATATCAAGCCTAGCTTGAAGGCTCAGTTCTGCCGCCTACGCCGTCAGAAAAGTAAGACAAAACACTGACGTTGATTCAGCTCGGTTTGTCTATTTTAGTCATTTTCATAGCGTTACGTCCTACGGCATGGACTCTCCGTCCGCTTACCGGCCCATCGTGCTGCTCGACGAGGTGGGCAAGCTCTTTGAAAGAGTAATTGCAGACCGCCTCGTCGGGCGGCTGGTGCGGGTGGGGCCGGATTTGGCGGAGAGCCAGTTCGGTTTCCGCAGGGGGCGCTCCACGGTGGACGCCATCATGCGCGTGCGAGCCCTCACGACGGGGGATGCTGTGGCCCGGGGTGGGGTCGTCTTGGCGGTGTCTCTGGACATCGCCAATGCCTTCAACACCCTGCCCTGGAGTTGCATAAGGGAGGCACTCCGGTATCACCGGATGCCGACCTACCTCTGTCGTGTGGTCGAGGCCTACTTGACGGACAGGGCCGTCATCTACCCCGGTCACCTAGGAGAGTGGGACCGGCGAGAGATGTCGTGCGGTGTCCCACAGGGATCGGTCCTGGGGCCGCATCTGTGGGACATCGGATACGACTGGGTGCTGCGCGCCGACCTCCCTAGCGGCGTCAGCGTAGTTTGCTACGCTGACGACACGCTGGTCCTGGCGCAAGGGAGGTCGTACCAGGCGGCGGCCGACTTAGCGACACACGGAGTTGCGACAATCGTCGATAGGATCCGGCAACTGGGACTCGAGGTGGCCTTGCACAAGTCCGAGGCCATGTGGTTTCATGGTCTTCGGAATGCGCCACTGACGGGTTCCCAGATAACGGTGGGAGGGGTTCACATCGGCGTCGAGTCGACGATGAAGTACCTAGGACTCGTCCTCGACAGCCGGTGGAACTTTGCGGAGCACTTCCGACGTTTGGCTCCCAGACTGGAGATGGCCGGGGCTGCTTTGAAGCGGCTCCTGCCCAATCTAGGGGGGCCAAACGCCTCCTGCCGGAGGCTCTACGCGGGGGTCGTGCGGGCCATGGCCCTATACGGGGCGCCGGTGTGGGCGCCTACATTGAGGCGCCAACCAGCACGCCGGTTGAAGGCGGCCCATAGGGTCATGGCCATCCGGATGATCCGGGGATACCGCACGATCTCCGGTGAGGCGGCGGGCCTCCTTGCCGGATTACCGCCATGGGATCTGGAGGCAAACGTCCTCGCGCTCACTTGGGAGTGGCGCGAGGAGGCCAAACGCCGGGGCGTAACTCCGCTGCCGCGGGAAATCGCGGCACGGCGGACAGAGCTCCGGCAGGATCTCATGGCGACGTGGAAAGTGCGATTGTCGCAACCCAGTGCTGGGCACGCCGCGATTGCGGCGGTAAGTCCCCTCTTTGAGGAGTGGCTTGAGAGGCGGCATGGCGTCCTCACCTTCCGCCTGACACAGGTCCTCACCGGACATGGCTGTTTCGGGAGGTTCCTGTTTCGGATAGGGCGGGAGGAAACGCCCGGGTGTTTCCATTGCGAAGATCGCCCAGAGGACACGGTGGAGCATACGGTGGAGGTCTGCCCAGCTTGGGCGGAGCAACGCCGTGTCCTCGTGGAGGTGATCGGCGGCGGCGATCTCTCGCGTCCGACCCTGGTCCAGGCCATGGTACGGAGCGAGAGGGCATGGCTGGCAGTCGCCTCCTTCAGCGAAGCAGTTATGCTCGCAAAGAGGGAGGCGGCGCACGTGAGGGAGATGCAGTACATGCGCCCTCACAGCCGTGGCCTTCGCAGGAGACGCCCTGGGCGTCGGGAATCCCAGGCTGATTCCCGGCCACCGTAGGCACGGGCTTGCGGACGGCGAGTAATGGGTAGCTCGCTGTCCGGTAAGGACCAAGCCCGGGTCGACGGCGCGTTGTGTTCCACGCGCGCCTCAAAGAGATGTCAGCAGCAACAGAGGGGCCCGCAAGGGCCGATGCCTGCCGGGGGTGCGGGTTGTTCGAAAGAGATACCGCCGCCCCTGGCACACAGGCAACTGAGGGAACACGGGTGGGTTTTAGTCAGTAAAAGTCTGACACGCCCTCCCGCTCCACCCAGAGCGGGAGAAGTTATTTGATGATTTCCCACCCAGAAAAAAAAAAAAAAAAAACGTCCTACGGCATTCTGCTGTGGGGTAAAGCCGCTGACATTTAAAATATTTTTGTTCTTCAAAAACGAGCTGTTCGTGCAATTTATCAACTAGGTGCTAGAGTTTCTCTGAGAGAATTTTTTAAAGATATTGGTATTCTCGCGGTGGCATTATTTTCGAAAATAACGATTGTTATTAAGGAGATAATAGGCAAAGAAATATGGAGATAACGGTTTTTGTTCAAGCCGTTTTGGATTTATGGGGTTTAGATTAAGTCAGTCTGGATTTATCGGTATTTTGATCCAACCAATTTGGATTTATCGTGTTTGAGATGACTACTTTGGAATTGACGGGATTTGAAAAATAACAATATGAATTAAGTAGGTATTTCCTATATCTGCAGATTAAAAAGATTTATCGAAACAGTCGAGGAAAATCAATTTGATTCGAATATAACTTGGACTTAACGACGTTTGAAGCGAACAGTGTCACGGGCGTGTAATTTCTTAAGGATTTCATGGTTTTTGTTTCAACGTGATGTATTTGTAGGATTTTGATCAAGCCATCGACTTTTAACATTTTTTCGTCAGTAGGAATTACTGGTTTTTGAAGCGGGTTGTTAGTTTTGGGCTGTGTATTTCAACTTTGAGAGGCGAAAAAAAAGAAAAACAACATCCTGGTCAATAACGGCTTTTGTTCCGTTGCTTCTCAATTTTAAGTGATGCTCTGTGCATTGTGAGTTAAATTAGTTGCATCTTCGTTCAAATAGATGTCACTGTTATCGTAATCATCACGCCTATAATCTCAACAGGGCTGCCAGAGATACTTCGTCAACGCAGTTTCTTGATGTATAGTACTTGGCAACATTACGTTAGCGTGAACCAAGAAGCTTATAGATAAAAGTGGAGGCCACACTCCAAATAAAAAGTGAAGACAATCTGTGGGCTAGCGCTCTCTTTCTGAATACATACATAAGAGAGAGAAAACACGTATCACTGTCTCGTTCTTATGTATACATTTAGAAAGAGAGCGTCAGCCCACAGTCGTCTTCACTTAGGTATTTAGAGTATTGCCTCCACTTTTATCTATGTAAATGCTTCTTGGCGTGAACCTTGGGCCTGTATCTGAGGATGGCATAAATAAAAAGAAAAATAAGTAAATAACTATTTGATGTGGGAGAGATAGTAGAGAAAATCTACCTAGCCTCAATCTGGCAGTCTTGCCTGGCAACAGTGGCAAAATCATATGAGTGGAACATAAGAATCTGTCTTTAAATTTTAATTAGATACTACTACTGAAATAATACAGTTCGCTTCATAGGTATGTCTTCCGACTCATAGCTAAGTGCGTCCAAAAAGGTCAGAACAGGTTCGAGGTCAGTTTTCTGTCCACAACCTAACCTTAGCATCCAGTTAGTTTTCAGGGTTTCTATCTCACTTAGCACCATTTGTTCTATTGTTTGTTCCTGTTCCCTTCGCCTGGGAATACGTTGGACGTATAGAAACATATTAATATTGATTGTGAAGTGACGTGTTAGGAAGGCCGTCTGATCGTATGACCATGGACAGCGACCCGTAGCGTACTACTGGAGTACTGACATAGATAGGTACCTATGTACAGTCACAAGCATTGAAGACCATAAAAATGGGCCGGATCGATATGGTAATTTTTGTTTGAAAATGTTCATAGGTCTGAATAAGGTTTTTAGGGAAATTATTTTTATTTAAATTGTAAGTTACATTTATTTTTAATTTTAGTTAATTATTATTTATTTCTACTTGAGTACCTATAGTTTTCTATGTTTTGTTGGTATATTGACGTGTGCTAGCTGACTTAAGGCAAATTTAATGGTTTTTGTGTTTCCTAATGTTAATTACGTACTATTGTATAGAATCAAGTTCTTCTAACTTAGCAGACAGCTGTGCTGCTGGGGAGTTTGTTGCGCCACTTCTTCCCAGCTAAAGCACTAGGAAGTGGTGAAGGACGGGCTTTTTGGGGGGACTGTCTTGTGTAATTTTGACGTTCAAAAAGAGACTCTCAGCTTAGTTTGAATAAATGACTTTTGATTTTGATAAATTAGAAAAGTTGCCTGGAAAATTGGAAAATTCGGAAAAAAACAAAAAGAGCTTTGTTCTATTGGATTTTTGTGTAAATTGATTGGATTTGGACAGGACGTCTGTCAGCTCAGACAACTAGCACATAATATTATGAAGAGCTAAAATCGGTGAAAAATCAAAATCAAAATCAAAAGTCATTTATTCAAATTAGGCTGAGAATCAGCACTTTTCGAACGTCAAAGTACATGAGACAGTCCCCCAAAACGGTGAGTTTGTATTTAGGAATTAACTTTCGGAATTACTGATCCGATTCCGGAAGCACTTTCACTAAAATAAGAAGTTACACTTAAAACAAGAAATTTCAAGCGGGACGAAGTTGCGGGCACAAGCTATTGTATAATAAAGGCCTATGAAAGCTTAGCAACTTTATAAATTGCTTTTCTCCTAAGTATTGTATTGTATTTTTATGTTGTTACGAACATAGTATTTTGGAATGCATGCTATTACGAAAAAAGTGTTATCACGGAATTGGAATTGGTAATTCCACAATAAAATTCATTTCGATTTTTGAAAGTGAAGGTGAACTTACGGCGTTAAAAAACGCTTAACGAAGCCGAGAGTCACTTGTACTTACTCCCGTCATTCCCGTCCTTCTGTTTTTCTTTTTTTGATTGTAGCATACCTGGGAACTTTCTGGTTACGGAGATATTCAAGGTCAAAGGTCCAAATTAGTTTTACGGTTTTTATGTTTACTGCCACGATCCCTTTAACGTTGCCTGCGCCCATACGCTCAAAATTGTGCGTGCGTTACATTGCGCACACTGATACAAAACAGCTTTCTCAGTAAATATAATAAATAAAAAATCTAAAAAACATTTAAAAATCTAAAAGAAACGCTTTAAAAACGTAACTAAAAAAAAAAAGAAAATAATTTCAAAAAGGCGTGGGGTGCTTGATATTAATTGATTATAAAAATACCTCAAAAAGCACCCCACGTTTTTTTGAAATTATTTTCTGCTTTTTTAGTTGCGTTTTTAAAGCGTTTCTTTTAGATTTTTAAATCTATTATTTATTTTCTATGTTTTAGTTCTGCTAACTACAAAATCGTGAATTTTCAGTTTTTTGTAATTATTGCGGTCCTCGATAAGTCTACAAAGTTTAAATGAAATCTGACCGTTTAAAGTGGGTCAAAATCAAGTAAACGAGTCGGTTACAAACAAACATAAACATACAGGTGAAGCTAATAAAAAGCGTGTAAAAATAAAAGTGGTTTCCTAGCAATTATTTTCTTCTATTCTTTGTCAACTTCTCAACTTACTACAACTTTAATAACTCTAAAGGTACCCATTAAATTTATTGTTTATAAGGTATTGCATATAGTTATTGATAAAGTTGGGGTCGTTCAGGCTTCTTCAGACGGGTGCGACGCCACACTTGTAGAACAATTTCCATGAAGTTGTCATATAAATTGTTGTATGAGAGAGTCGCTTCGCGCCTGTTTGTGGGAGCCCTTAGGTGGTTAATGATCTTACCGTACTCTCAGAACATTGAGGCCTGCATAACTAATTTTCCTTATTCGGTAATAAGCAGTGCCAGGTGGCAATAGTGCAAGGGCCGGCTTCCTTACACGTACATTTCCAATAACCCCATATACCGACATAGGAGAGAAGTTTATACTTACGTACATTAGACCTAATCTTGATAGGTCATCACTGCATTGCCTATAAAGCATTGGAAATCGCACTTAGAGCTTTCGAGTTTCGTAAGACGATAGAATCTAAGCTTCACATGCAATCGAAGATAGGTATCTTTTATTTATCTGATAAAATGATGAGGAAGCGAAATTTCTTATCTCATGTAAATGTACGAGTGATTTCTATTGAGAAGTCAGTAAGATAAGTGGGGCTTGTGGCTAAGTAATATTAGCCGCACGGGTCGATCGATCAGGTTAAGCTACGCTTGCCGCGGTTGGTCCGTGGATGGGTGACCATCTTTACATACGAAGACCCCTCCGTGCCTCAGAAAGCACGTTAAGCCGGTCCCGGCTGTCATTTGTGGATCTTTGACAGTCGTTACGGGTCGTCAGAAGCCCGAAAGAACCAGTCTTCCCAAGGGCTATCGTATTACCCAGTGACTGGGTTGTGGAGGTCAGATAGGCAGTCGCTCCATGTAAAAAGCTAGCTCCATGTAAAATACCAGCGCTGCGACACTTTTTTAATGTCGCAGCATTCATGCTGAGATAGTGGCCTTTTGGCTTCGTACAGGAGTTAGTTTTTTATTTTACTTATATTGTTGTTTTAAATCTTATTTTAAATTTATTACTTATGTAGTGTAGCTTATTAGTGATTTAGTTTTTATTATCTTTTTTTTTAATGTGTTTAATATTTGTATTGTGCTTAGTAAGTTTGTGATATTCCTGTGCGAGTCCAATAAATACTTTTTCTTTCTTTTCTTTCTTTCTTTCTTTTTTAAAATACTGGTATTCAGCTGCATCCGGTTAGACTGTAAGCCGACCCCAACGTAATTGGGAAAACGCTAGGCAGATGTTGAAGTCGGTTAGATAAGTGAGAGTGGGAGATAGCATGGGGCATCACATCGCCCATTCTTTCCATTAGGTATTTCGTTTTCGTTTAGCATTCTTTCAGAGTTTTTTTCTTTTTGTCCGGTTCCTAAGGGTTGTAGCGTGGTGGAGGTCTGCCCGGCTTGGGCGGAGCACCGCCGTGGCCTCGTGGAGGCGATCGGCGGCGGCGATTTCTCGCATCCGGCCCTGGTCCAGGCCATGGTACGGAGCGAGAGTGCATGTAGCTCGTTGTCTGGTAAGCTGCACCACGCGCGCCTCAAAGAGATGCAGGGGCGTACCAATAGAAAATGGCGCCTAGGGCATGCATTACATTTGCGCCCCTACGTAAATTATCTCATCGGTCTACACTGAGCAAAGCTAGGTCGCATGACTTTTCTTGTCCAATAATTATAGCCATCAATAACGAAGGTATTCATTTCAACTTACTAAAAAATCGCTTGCAATGCTGCAATTTTAAGAGAATTTTAATAGAAATAGGCAGATTTGGAAATACGCTTTCATCCTCACACTGCACAATATATTCAAGTAGCTCTTCAGATTTCTTAGATATACGTAACAGTATAAAATGGTTTATTAATGGTATTTTTTTTATAATTGGCGACTTGTTGCGGCCCCCTTCGATAGGCGCCTAGGGCTCGTGCCCTGCCTGCCCCACCCTAATTTCGCCTCTGAAGAGATGTCAGCACCAACTGATGGGGCCCGCAAGGGCCGATGCCTGCCAGGAGTACGGGTTGTTCGAAAAAGATACCGCGGCCCCTGGCACACAGGCAACTGAGGGAACACGGGTGGGTTTTAGTCACTAAAAGTCTGACACGCCCTCCTGCACCCAGAGCGGGAGAAGTTATTTGATGATTGGCAAAAAAAAAGGGTAGCGTGATGTCATCGTTATCAGTCTATAATGTTCCCACTGCTGGGACGCAGGCCGCCTCTTAGTAAGGATGGAGTGGGCCGTAATCCACCACGCGGGCCAAATGGTATATGTGACATATCTTCGAATTTTTCGAGCGTGATGTTACATAGTCTATATTTCTAGGCTTTCAAATGCGAAAAAAAAATACCAAATGGACTGGTAGTTCCAGAGATCAGCGCGTTCAAACTAACAAAAAAACGAATTCTTCACATCTTTATTAATAGTGTTTAAGTAAATATATTTATGAGTAGATATGTATATAGTCTGTTATGCGTAGACATTGTTTCTTAAATCTATTGATATCTACGATTTGCATAGATTCCTTGACTACTTACTTTAGTAACTAGGCACTTAAGTATGAATTTTATTATCTGTGTCCCCAACTATAAGTGACCCTGACTATATAAGTTTTATTTTTAACGCAGGTTGCTCGGTTAAAAATTCTTGGAATGAACTTTGAATGTAAATAATATGAAACAGTTTTATTACGGGAAATACTAACGAATAGATTTATTTAATTACACTTAGAGGAAACATGGAGCAAAATTAAAATTAAACTCGGTTATTTCAATAGTAAATGTATTACGTAAAGTGAAGCTCCGGTAGCAACATATTTACATCATCTTTCTGCGTATTTCAATGCATAATCCTTCAATAATTGGAACGCAATGATAACTCGAACAGTTCAAGGGTATTTCAAGGAATTGATAAAATGGCATTGTAGCTTAATTAAGTTTATGTAAGGAGAGGACTGCTGTAAGTATGTTTTTTTTTTCTGGGTGGGAAGTCATCAAATGGCTTCTCCCGCTCTGGGTGGAGCAGGAGACAGGAGCAGGAGCAGGATGTCAAACTTTTACTGACTAAAACCCACCCGTGTTCCCTCAGTTGCCTGTGTGCTAAGGGCCGCGGTATCTCTTTCGAACAACCCGCACCCCTGGCAGGCATCGGCCCTT
Source organism: Polymixis lichenea (assembly GCA_949091785.1). Taxonomy (NCBI): domain Eukaryota; kingdom Metazoa; phylum Arthropoda; class Insecta; order Lepidoptera; family Noctuidae; genus Polymixis; species Polymixis lichenea. Next base: position 5,575,420 of record OX420938.1, read on the forward strand.
GCGGGTTCTATCAGTTTTTGCTGACATCACTTTGAGGCGCGCGTGGAACACAACGCGCCGTCGACCCGGAGGACTGCAGTATGTTTACAAGATAACTTTTCATCATTCTGGGAATCTCTTAAAGACGTGAGCAAGCGACTATGGACACCGTCCCCAATTTTTCTTTTTTATTCAACAGACTTCATATTTGCCTCATATTTTCCGTGACGGGCTACATATTGGTTTCAAGTTTTAAATATGTAGGGTTTCTCGGAAAAGTCATCTTTTAGTTTCATTTGTCTAACGATGTAGGTACCTACCTACTGGTGTAGGTGCACAATCTCTACCAACACCGTCGGGGTATACAAGCGTGAATATTTTATTCGAAAAATAACATAGGTACGTTAAGAAGTAGCTTGAGTAAAAAAAAAAAAAACGATTTTCACGATTTTTTTATACTTAATCAAACATATTTTGTAAATGTAATTGTACCATTACAATTTCTTATTTACCCTGAAAACCCCAGACTTTTGACGGTCGTCGACATAGTAAAGAATTAAGCCTTTTAAAAATGTGATACGTCTCAAGTTAGTTGACTAAGGGCTAATTTTTCAATAGTCAGATAACTTTTATCGGAAGAATAAATCTGACAGTTTGACATATTTTCCATACAATATCTGTCAAAACGCAATATTTATTCTTAGTTAAAAATTAACCGACTATTGAACTCTCTGACTATTGAAAAATCAGGTGTACGTTTCAATTTTGGGGACGCTAGAGCTCAACGTCCTTTGTTGTAGCAGCGTAAAGGCTCACAACACTCTCCGATTGCCGCGTGTCCTTACTGTGCTAACTGTGCTAATTTCACCCAAATCCGTTCAGCCGTTCAGACGAAATATCCAAACTTAAGTACAAACTTTCCCATTTATAATATTAGTAGGAAGTGAAAGTCTGTATGTTTAGTTGTTTGTTACCTACTCAATCATGCAACAACGACCGTACTTTTTATCCCGGTAATACGTTCCCGTAGGATAATTTTCGACGCCCACGCGGGCGAAGCCGCTGGCAAAAGCTAGCATCAAATAAGAACAACAAGGACAATGCTACGTCTAAAATAAACGCGGTAGTGCATAGCAGCTATCAACCTGTCATAAATATCAGACGCGGTAGTGCTCCGGAACAGGGACTAACCAGCTTGAGTGGGTCTGTTGATAACACGCCTGTAAAATTTTTTTTTTAGTGCCGACTATTCTTTTTATAATTTGGTTAATTAACCCTCGAGTGGTCGTACGGAGTCGTCAAAACATTAAAGCTACGTACGTCGTACAGGTTTGTATCTATACATAATAAATACTGTTGTAGTATCACACGGGAGTGCCCCAAAGATGTTTATCGAAGAAAATCTAAAAAAAGAAGTTTCTATTTTGTTGATTAATTTAATAAAATATTTCTAACCTATAAAATAATTTAAAATAATGTTTTTAATTTGAAGAATAATTTAATAAAATGGTTTAAAATCGTTTATTTTCGTTTCACATTACACCTGCTATTTCTCTAAAACTACACAACACTACACTAGCAATAAAAAAATTAGTATATTGCTAGAGTCTTAGTTTTAGCGGCACCAAAATCATTGTAGACCTGTGTAATGAAGCTGCATCACGATTGAGAGTCAATAAGTCATTGAGTCAGTGTTACGTGAATATCGGCCTCCAACGCCACCAGGGTTATCAATTTCTTTCTTTACTGTAATATTTGCTAGCTAAGTGGCTTTCTTTACTGTAATATTTGTTAGCTTGAAGTGGTTATTACACTATTCAATTTGTAGGAAATCTAAATAGAAAAAAACTTGAGAGGTGTCAAGGGACACCCGGATGGAACGAAGTTCCTTTCGATTAATTAGTGAAGGAATTGTAATAAAATTTTAAAAATTGTACATATACATACACACACACACACACATATATATATATGAACTCTGTCTGTGTCTCTGTCTGCAGAGAAACGCGCACGCCCCGCACGGCTTACAACAATGTAGCAAAAAGTGTCGTTACAACTTTTGGTCTTAATTTTTTCCATCTAGCCCCCTTTCGCAACGCGCGATAAGGAACTTCGTTCCAAAATCGAAAGATGTAATCGAAGTTAGAACAGTTGGATTCCAATTTAGTGCGACTGGAAGATCCCGACCGCACTACTTCAACATTGTTGCAACCCACTGTAATTCTACGTCATGACTGAGTCGTCTGTCCGATTTAGAATTCAATTTAGTCTAGTGTGATCACTAGCTTCCAATTTCCTAATTATAGTGCTCCTAGTTATAAGTAATTTGCTTCGTAATATCTTGGTAAGTCGGCTGAAATGATGATCTTGTTAAATCATGGTTTGTCTGGAGAGTACGCAGTAAGACTGTGAGTCATACACTGTGGACTGATAAAAAGCACACTTGTGAAACAATTTATGGGTGTGATGAATGAACCTATTAAAGAGGATATACATGGAGAGGTACTTTCGTTTATGACAACCCGTAGGAAACGACCAATTGTAATCGTGCACCTAGCTTCTGGCGTTTCATAAAATGTCAAAATCGAAATTGTAATCAAAATATATTATTACACTTATGAAATTAAATTACTACTCGTATTTTAATTTTATCAATTTCTGAGTTAATAGGTGATGTTAAATTAATTTATCAGTATGTAAGTAGTACCTACTAAGAAGTACTAATAAACAGAGAATAAAATTATTCCAAGTTTAAACCTATGAAAGCCAGCAACCTTCCATAATTTAGGTACTAACAGCCAAACTCGGAATACAAAGCGAGTCCTCAAACCTCTAAACCGTCTCGAAATTTCTCGCTTTCACTTACCAGGAAAACGTAACGACAGATCGGAAAGACAGATCCATTCCAGACAGCCCTACCCGTTAGACGACATTGAGTTGCATTAACAAATAATTTGTCAGCGGCTCGGAGGTCGCCCCATTAGCTCTGAATTCGGCACATGATAGTTTTAAGGCCGTTTCGCGAAATGATTGATGCCACAATAACTTTGGCAATGATTGGGTCCCGTTGCGTTGACTTATGTAAGAGGTTTGTAGTGCCTCACAGATTTATTATTGGACGCTATGCTTCCTTTCGAGACTTTAAATGATCTTTTCAACCGTTCGTTGTAGCGTATACTTAAACTGTATTTTAATGCACCGTAAATCATTAAGAGCGTAAATAAACGCTTTTAGTGATTTGATGTAAACTTTTTAACATACTTTTTTAAAACATCATTCTATTTCTGCCAATCGTTTGACGATGACAGAGTCAGAATGATGTTTTTTGAGTTTTAAGGCGCTGACCAAACGCATGACATCGTAATCCGCTAAAATTTATGTCGCACAGTTAGGCGTATTGGGACATACCTATTACAAGCCAGATTTTGTTTTGTGTATTGTCAAATTTTGTATGAAAAAATATTTCAAAAATATTTCGTAAGAATACATGATGAAACAATCGTAAAACAGAGCTCAATAAATTTCTTTTTTATGTAATGATAATGAAGGAAAGTCAATCAACTAAAGAAACACTTAAAAACGAAAAAAATATTCCACTGGGCTGCATTCTATTCAACTAACATCAAACGCATTGCTATTTTGAACCACAAAATACCAAAAAAATTGCTTCTTACCGCGCCTTAAGTTCTGCAAAATTCCTGCTTTGAACTTAAGTATAACGAGTTTGCGTCTCTGCGCAGTGTGCAATCGAAGCAATCACGGTTTGATAACTGTAATTTGGTCTGTTGGTGAGAGCAAACCAGAGCAACCACAGAAATCTAAACGAGCTTGACTTTCTATCACAGAAGTATAAATATACCAATAGGTAACCTATTTTGATTTCTGTGAAAGCTATTGCAATGAAATATTTCTTCAGTGACTCCCGTTTGTGAATATTTAATCCGTTCTACATCGTCGGCTTACAGTTCATGTTCAAAAGTGAACCCATAACTCTCAAGAAAGCCTGCCGGGTGGCCCTGTACCTTTGAACACACGTGGCCTCAACCTTACACGTTAAACGTAGTCTGGCAGCCGGCTCTCCGGCAGGATGGCCCGTCGCGTCTACGCGCACTGGCAATGAACTTGACTAAGGTCAGTTCAATCGCGTTCTTGCGTGAGATCGCTTTCTGTACGATAAGAGGCGTTTCAGGAAATATTAGAAGACTAGCTTTTGCCCGCGACTCCGCCCGCGTGGATGTCTGTTATCGCGTTTATTAAAAAGTAGCCTATGTCCTTCTCCATATCCCAGGCTATATCTCTGCCAAATTTCATGACGATCAGTTCAGCGTTTTAGGCGTGAAAGCGTAACAGACAGACAGACAGAGTTACTTTCGCATTTATAATATTGTATCTCTCTAATACTTACATTCTTCGATAGATAAAATAATTACGACTTATAATTTCAACGCAATTCTACAGCTCCTGAAATATAAACCTAGGAATTCTTTGGGTATTTTAAAAAGTTTTGACAAATTCAAATCTAGGTTTTACAAAAAAACTCGACTTCTGTGATGCTTTTTCACCGAGATATCGGCGATATCGTGTTTTTCACCGTTTCAATGGTTTAAATAGTTTTCAATAGTCTTACAGCTCCTAAAATATTAACCTAGGATTTTTATCTATATATACAATTTTTATACAAATTCGATCTATCATTTACCTAAATTTTAGGTCTCTGCAATGCTTCGTTTTAAAGATCTCCGTGGCTGCGCGGTTCTCGGCGTTTCAATGGCGCGGCCACGTTTAAACCCTATAACGTTTTGACCATAACTGACAAATTTATGGTTTTGGGAATCAACTTTTATTTTTTTTGCAAAATCTCGGTAGATTTCTTTTTTGGAAATACCGCCGTGGCTGCGCCAGTGAAACGGACACAATAGGGATTAGGACCATCTTATCGCGAAAAAAAAAAAACAGATCTTTCATACATTTGTTTTCAGATAAAAACTGGGAAATGTGATTGTATCATAGGTGCCACACTCTTGCCTGTCCTTTCGGAAAATAGGCTTGATATTATCCTATGAAACGTAATCCTACGAAGTTAAATAGGTACACTGTCATAGACATCTTTAGGAGTGAGCCCTCAAATGAAAGCAGCTTACCTATATTAGCCCCAATAAGTACCTACCTAAGTACGATTCGATGTCTTACAACTAGAGCCATTTGTCAAAATGAAAGCTTTTAAACCTTAGATACATTTTAAGCTTTATACAAGAACCTATCGTTAGTTAAAAACCACAAATTGGCATCTCATTGTTTTAACTGATAAATATTGTGCTATCTAAGTAATCTAAAATGGAAATTTCGGAAAGCACTAGAGTCAACATCACTACGTAATTCTCGATATTTGAATGAAATAAGTTCACAGATTCATACAAATCATCATTTGCATTGAACCACACAATTATCTATGGTCTAAACCATAGAGAATTTTTACTGCTAAACGTCTAAACGGCTCATTTCACCAACACATGAACAAAAGTTAAATCAAAGTGAAGCGCACTATGTTGATTTGAGAAAGCTCATTTATGGCTCATTGCGGTATGGCATGAATATTGCTGTATTTAGAATATATCTCGCTTCAGCAACCTGAGAATCTAGTTCAATCTCCTTTACCTTTGATATTAGATACGAATTGTCGGGTGTTGAATGAAACGATGCCCTGTCTTCCATGTAACATAATATTGTTTTGCTGCATCTGCTTCGAATGAAACTTTGAAAGTCGACACGAAAAATCCAGGAAGATTGATAAACAATAATCATAATCGTTTATTTGCTTAGAAAGTAGAAAAAATTCCTAAAAGGAAAAAAAAGGAGGTGGTGGAGAACAAAGGTTGTTACAAATCTGGTGATCGCCGTACAATCTGCCTTATACTATGCATGCAAATATTGGAAATATTTTTTTAATTAAAAAACCATGTCAGTAAAACTAAAATATCAAAAAAGTGTACCTAGTTGGATAGGAAACAACTACCTCATCGCGTTTTTTAAATAGGTATTAAAAACATAAAAAAAACTTTTTAAGATAACGGTTTTATATCTGCCATTTTTGTTTCTAATATTTTATTTGTTTATAAAACGATTGTATTACCAAGACAAAACCATTTCGCTGCGGGAAAACAACCACTAAAATTTCACGGTGTATAAGTAAGTATGATGTAGATAATGTACTAAAATCTAGAAAATAATTACTTAGGTCCTAGGTAGGTACTGGTACTTGAACTTGACTTACTAAATTTGACCTAAAAAACATCAAACGGTATAAGCTAAATAAAACCCTTTCCAGACGAGATGAAGTCTGAATCAGAACCAGAATTTATTTATTTGTGAGAATGTAGTTTTACATGGTAAATAGTTCTGTACAATCTACCAAATTTTGGATTAGTCGTTCCGGTGTTTCCTATCCGACTACTCTGAAATGAAACACCGAACCAAATTCAGAGGTCAGAGCCTCTTTCAAAGTCCAGACAGTACAGTAGATTAGTGTCTGAATTGGGCTTTTGAGGAAAGAGCCACATATTTTGAAGTGGACCCAGTCAAAGCACGCATTTCTCAGTAGATAATCATGTAGCTCAACTCAGAATTTAAGGAGCTCAACGACTCTCCAAAGGATTGCTCAGCTACTGAAAACTAAATGAGATCAGCGTCTCCATTCTACTTCTGTCTGATATTATAACCTCACTCCATGTAATTTGTCACCGTCCGTTCGGTTTTGTTAACATAAATAGGTATCAGCAGACGAGCGACGTTTTCATTGCGAATAACAATCTAAAATAATTGATATCAGCTATTGATTGGTAACTAATTACTTTATCTACAAGGCCTGTGTGTCTAGCGGTGTAGGTATAGGTAGCTGTCTCGTAAATGTAAAGATATCGAGAGAGATGTTTTTCTATAATGGATTTTAATATGATGATGATGATGATGGCACAAAACCTTTTGCATGCACTGCGGGCTAGTTGCACACTATCACTAGCAATGGCTTTGATTTTGAAAAGTACATTGTGTTATCTTCGTTGTCGAGCAGACAAATTCTTCGAACATATGAAGGAATGGTTTAGCAATATCCTTCAAAATGATTAGGGTTTTTTTTTCACTTGTTGGTGGGGCTTGTAACTAAGTCTAGATAGATAGCGCAGATCTATCAGGTTAAGCAGCTCTTGCCGCGGTTGGTCCGTGGATGGTTGACTATCTTTACATACCCCTCCGTGTTTCGGTAAGCATGTTAAGCCGTTGGTCCCGGCTGTCATTCGTGGATCTTTGGCAGTCGTTATGGATCGTCAGAAGACCGAAAGTCTGACAACCAGTCTTACCAAGGGGTATCGTGTTACCCATTAAGTGGGTTGTGGAGGTCAGATAGGCAGTCGCTTCATGTAAAATACTGGTATTCAGCTGCATCCGGTTAGACTGGACGCCGACCCCACATGGCTGGGAATGGCTGGGCAGACGATGAGTGTGTCACTTAATTAGGCTGTTGGTCTATTCTTTGCGAATCCTTCCCAATAAAACATTGTGAGACAAAGGAATCCTAAATGTAAAGCTTCCCAATATAAACACTTGAGACCTAATTATGAAAGACAATAGGAATTTTTCATTCTCCCTACGATTTGCATATGTGTGCTAAGAGAAGGCTCTGTGCATATAATTGAGTTTGCTCACATTATTGTTATGTAAATGTGCTTTTAAATACGATCTGTATACAGGTTGTACATGTGAAATAGGGGTTGTGGTTGTAAAGCTTGTTAAAAATTCAAAGAAAATAAACATAACATTGAAATTGCTTCTGTTGTAGTTGTCCTACTTCAGTCAGGCCGACAATTTCTTCTTGTTCATAGAGGTAAGTTTAAATTAGCTTTGGTCATCACGCTTTCCACATGACCGGAGATGGCGGCGCTTAGACGACTCTAAGACGTAACGAGGGGGAGTTCAACACATCACTCCTCTTATGAGTCGTGGCCCGCATGGCGTGGGCTGTCACCCGTCCGGGGCAGCGGAAGCTACCGTCGCACACGTAGCGGCCGTAGCCCACGACACAGGTTTTCGAGGAAACACTAAGGTGGTTTTAGTCAGTAACAGTCTGACAGACTCCTTTGCTCACCCTAGGGCGGAGGACATCCATGAGTACCATCCAACACAACAAAAGAGAAAAAAGGTTATCACGCTTACACGCGGTGTATCTTTTTATTCCATGGTTACAAGATATTTTTCTTCACCGTAGCCGACAGTCCGACACCCACACCAGGGAGTCTACTCTCTAAGCACAAGATCCGTAGTTTCAAACGAAGTTACGTGCGTTTCCGATTCCGTATCATCTACGCACATAAGATTAGTTAGAGGCCCATAGTAAGAATTAATAGCAACACGATTTGACAGTTGATCCTACTCTCGAAATGTTTTTGTTTGGCCGAAAACGTTAATTAATCCGGAGTAGGGGTCATTCTGAAGCATCGAACTATTTTCGGCCTGGCTCCCGAATCTTCGTTGACTCAGACTCTAAGCCCTCTGCTCTATTTATACTAAAATGTATACGTCACTTATAAAAAATCATACCACACCAAATGTTGCCATATAGAACTTACAATTTTCTCGTTCCTTTTAAATCTCGCTTTCCGTTTTCAGACTCAACATTAAATACATAAGCTATGTATCTCTTGAGGCCACTGGATAGCAATAGAGTGGACATCAAATGGCCAGTTTACGTCCAAGCGCACATTATGACGTATAAAACGATAATGCATCCTTGCAGGTAAACTATATGGCTTTTAACTTCATAGCCTTCTTCAGGGAAGTTGGTTTATTGGCTGGTCCTATGTAGTGTGTGCTATTTATTTGTTTTTCTATCTAGGCTGTCTAGAGATTTTAGTGTTTCTTTTTGAAGTTTTACATGCATGCTTGTTTTTTGGGGGCTTGTGGCTAAGGAATAACAGTCGCACGATCAGGTTAAGCTACTCTTGCGGCGGTTGGTCCGTGGTTGGGTGACCATATTGACATACCAAGACCGTTGCGTTCTGTGCCTCGGAAAGCACGATAAGCCGTTGGTCCCGACAGTTATTCGTCGATTTTTGACAATGATTACGGGTTGTCAGAAGCCCGAACCGTACCCGAATAGATTATCACCCGATAAGTAGTCTTACCAAGGGATGTCGTATGGGTGGGGAATCATCGTGGTGAGAAGATTGGCTAGCTGGACTCTGTGTTACCGAGTGCCAGCTGTTATCAGGGTGCGCCGGGCGTTATATTATAATCTGGACGCCGCTCGGGGATTCTCTTCTCGTGGACCCCCGCTGTCGAAGTGGCGGAATACTGTTCGAGGCTTATTTAAAACTAACACCCCAAGAAGTAACTGGTCTGTGGAGGTCAGATGGGCAGTCGCTCCATGTCAAATACTGGTATTCAGTTGCACCTGGTTACACTGGAAGCCGACTCCAACGTAGTTAGGAAAGAGCTAGGCAGTTGATGATGACTTATTGCTTATTGACCTTACCAAGAATGTGCGCCATCATCATCATCATCATATCAGCCGAAAGACGTCCACTGCTGAACATAAGCCTCCCCCAGAAGGGCGGATTTCCCATAATCGCCACGCTTGGCAGGCGGGTTGGCGATCGCAGTATGGTGGTCAAAAGCGTAGAGAACGCTACTGCCCATTCTAGTGAGTCTCTTAGTCGCCTTCTACGACACCCACGCGAAGATATGGGATGGTGCTATTCTTTTACGTCCGGCACCACACGGAACAACGGAATGTGCGCAATTTTTTATATTTGTGTACAAAAAGTCACCTCTTTTCTTCTTCATGAACATTCAACTCTTCATCTTATGAAACTTAATAGCAATCATGCATGGTCATGACTTCTATCTCAAGCTTCTGAATTTATAGAAACTTCTCTTTATCTTTTTTACAACACATGTGCTACTTTTTGTATGATTAATGTTTCTTTTATAGAAAGTTTTTGGAGCCAGACATAACCTTAGGAGAATTATGAATTGAGTTGGTAACGCCAGATGTAAGTAAGTAGCGTGCTAACACCTTAAAGATCTGAGGTGTCCACCCACTATTATAATTCATTTGCTGTAACTTTTTAACCTATTCCAAGTTGTCCCCCTTTTCCAAGTGACGCAGAATTTCGTGGAGTTCGTTCAACCGTGTGCGGTTCTGTTAGATAGTCATCGCAGGCACGAGGAAAAAAATGGTAAATAAATGCCTACTGTGGGCCAGTAGGCATTTATTTACCATTTTTTTTGTTTAATTATGTTTTGTTGTTGGTATGTTATTATTCTGTGCAGGATTTCTTAAATGATGATTTTTTGTAATATCTGTCCTCCAGCCTCTACGTTGTATTAAATTTGCATGCTATATTAAGGCAGAATATACAGGGATCCTATTATATAATTTAACAACTTCTTTTTTATGTACCTACATTCTAAGCAAATAAAGACCTATTCTATTCTAAATAAGTAAAATGAAAAGTCCTGACTGACTGACAGACTCATCAACGCCCAGCTCAAACCCTTGGATCTAGAAAGCTGAAATTTTGCACAGAGGTTCCCTTTATATTGTAGACAAGGAATAAGGCAGGATTTATCGAAATTTAACCCCTAAGTGAGTTAAATAAGGAATCAAAGTTCCGCGCGGGCGAAGCCGTTGGCAAAAGCTAGTAAATAAATAAAACAAGAAATGTTTATGTACATGTAATTTGAGAAGTATTAATAAAGATTTCTTTGATAACAGTTTACAGTGAGATAGAAAGCAAATTCGTTACATGATTTTCAGGTTGGTCTTTGACAAACATTTAAAAGTCCAAACTCAAGGTTTGCTAAAGTGCAATGGAGCGCAGTATTCTAGGCTTTAAATTGACAGACCATATTCCCAACATCAGACTGATGGGCTCCAAAACACAGATTACAGACGTTGCTCCCCCTGACGCAGCCAGAAAGCGTCGCGGCAGAATCCGTAGAAGATGGTGGGACGAACTGGAGAAAAAACGACCAGTAGCCCTTTATCGAAAGAGATGGAAGTCACGAGGAGGCGCCTTTGCCCAGCAGTGGATGATGTAGGCTATAAAGGCTCCTTCAACCGCGACAGCGCGACGCGAAACTTGTAGAAATTTCCATGAAGTTTTCATAGAAATTATTATGCGAGTGTCGCGACGCGACTGTCACGACGCGCTAGTCTGCACGAGCCTGTAACAGTAATATTCAAATGATCTTGAATTGATTCACTAGTTGAATCAGAGACACAGAATCAGGGTTGGATTTCAACATGACAAGTTTTGTGGAAAGTAACCCCATAACTCCACAAAAAAAAAAAAAACGCAACACAAAACTGGTGTAGGTCGTCAGAAGTAGCCGACATCACCCTGTTACACGATGAGGTAACTTAAACACATATTCTCAGTCTTACGCACGAATGTACCGGTTTACGACTTCAATGTTTATAATACGTAAATATTGTATCATTGATGATACGATTACGCTGATATCTATCGAATACCCTGCAATATGCATATGAATGAAGTCGCTGCACTTTTATGACTGCATTATGACTCTATTATGACTTCTGGATGTGTAATAGCTTTATGAATAGCAAACAGCATAACTATTCACAAGCATTCGACAGGCTATCGTTTCGAAAATTACACATTTCGATATACGATTTGCGTTCTCCCCGTCAGCAAACACCTGTCAGAAGGGAGGCGGTCGTCTATTTGATTTAAACTGACAATATTTTCGGGTTTTGGATTTGTGAACAGCGTTTATAGGTATCCTACGGTAAAATTGATTGATATTCGATTCGGTACGGAAGTTTATAGAATGGTTGTGAATTGCTATACAGGTGGGACAAAGAAGCCCAAGGATTATATCCATGTATCATCCTATAATTGAAAAATCATGATAATGCTAACAATGTACAAAGAATTGCATAATGAAAAAGGAAATTTTCTGCGGTGGTAATAAATAAATAAATGATGTATGAAGATTAGTTCTTTGTATATGGACGTAGTTTTGTTTGATACAATATTGTATTTTTTTATTTATTTGTTAACATAGGAAAAAAATACATCTTATGTTTGATGAACAGAGCGCTATGTTATGCCATGGGGCGTACAAATATAGTACGGAAATCTAGTAGATGATTGCAAATAAAAATTTATTAAAAATATTTGAAAATCATGCATAGTAATTATTGTGAGTATTAAATTAGAAAATAAATTGAACAATTGCATATTAATTAATACCATAATCATTTTATTTTATTTATTTATTTATTGATAAGGCACTTCAACGACTTATTCACTAAGACAAACACAAACAAAAATCACAAACAGTTTTAGGAATTGTGAATTAGACACTTACAGAAGTGCACAGCACTAGTAGAGTAATTAAAAGAATGTACAAGATATCGTTAGTTGGATTATAAAATAAAATAGAGGTAAATAAAATGAGCAATTTTCACAGCTACGATCCGAAGACAAAAAGTACTTAAAAATAAAAATAAAACAATTATGTCAGACCTAAATGAGGCATTTATTAAAATGTCAATAATCTATGTCAAAATAATTTAAAGTCAGTAGGTATTAATAATTGTAATTTTAAATTAATTCGTCATTTAAGTATCAATCATTATTTCTTGGTTGGGATTAAGGCCCATTTAAATTGAAATGATGCTTAATAATATGCTCGAGCTCGATTCCGCTTCGGAGAGGTCAGATTTATTTTTCTTTCCTACGATAGGCTATGATGATATAAGCACAGGTGTAAAAAGCGCGGGACCTGTAGCGTTTGCTGTCCAGCCCTATTCGCCTGCCAAGTTACCTGGGCGGGTCTAGCTTTGGGCCCCTAGGCTGGCTGGCCCCTAGGTCGGTGACTTATGTGCCTAGGCGTTAATCCGGGGCCGTCGATAAAATGTGTAACATATAGAAACTCTATACTTTCTGTGTGTACACATCATGTGTTATCAGCTGTAGTACACTCGCGTTCAAAACTACGTAAACGTTTGATGTTACTGGACCGTGAAGTACTGAAGTTACGAAGATTATGGACACACGTAGCTTAGGTACATTATGAGGCCGCCAAGTGTAACTTATTTTATGATTTTATCCAGCTTAAGTTAGCTGATGTTGACAATTCAACTGAACATATGAGAAGCTCATACACGCAGACACTCTTTGTTACGAGACTAAATGAAAATATTGGTACTACTACTGTAGGAGTATGTGGGCTTTGTGGGTAAGTAATAACAAGCGTACGGGTCGATCGACCAAGTTAAGCTATGTTTGCCGCGGTTGGTCCGTGGATGGGTGGCATGGGTGGTCTTTACATACCATGATCTCTTCGTGCCCCGGAAAGCACGTTAGGCGTTAGTCCCGGCTGTCATTCATGGATCTTTGGTAGTCGTTACGGGTCGTCAGAAGCCCGTACCGATCTCAAATCCCTTGGTAAGACACGGTGGAGCATACGGTGAAGGTCTGCCCGGTTTGGGTGGAGCACCGCCGTGTCCTTGTGGAGGCGATCGGCGGCGGCGATCTCTAGCGTCCGGCCCTGGTTCGCGCCATGGTACGGAGCGAGAGTGCATGGGTAGCCGTCGCTTTCTTCTGCGAAGCAGTGATGCTCGCGAAGAGGGAGGCGGCGCACGTGAGGGAGAGGCAGTATATGCGCCCTCACGGCCCTAGCCTCCGCAGGAGACGCCCTGGGCGTCGGGAATCCCAGGCTGATTCCCGGCCACCGTAGGCGGGGGCTTGCGGACGGCGAGTAATGGGTAGCTCGCTGTCCGGTAAGGACCAAGCCCGGATCGACGGCGCGTTGTGTTCTACGCGCGTCTCAAAGAGATGTCAGCACCAACTGAAGGAGTCCGCAAGGGCCGATGCCTGCCAGGGGTGCGGGTTGTTCGAAAGAGATACCGCGGCCCGTGGCACACAGGCAACTGAGGGAACACGGGTGGGTTTTAGTCAGTAAAAGTCTGACTCGCCCTCCCGCTCCACCCAGAGCGGGAGAAGTCATGTGTCATGTGTCAAATGTCATCATGTGTCAAAATTATTTCCCACCCAGAAAAAAAAAAGTTGGAAAAAGGCCGATGATGATGATGACCGTCATATAGTATTTTGAAACTTATAGTATCTGTTTATTACTGATACTCTACTTACGCTTCTTATTCATTCATCCACATCATCATTGTTTTATTATCCTTTTACGACTTTCTTACATTATTATATTTCTCTCTTTGTTTTCTGTGCTAACACTCTGCGAATCGGTCTTAAACGATTCCTCTATATAGAATTACTTGATTTTACATTAGAATTTTCTATATTTTTACATAATAATATTCTTGTTATGACATTTAAGTCAAACACGTCAAACTGATGTCTACTTATTCTTTTAATTGTCTATGCAGTCTATTCAAGGAAGGTTGCATTAAGATTGTACTTACTAAAAATAATTTTATATCGTTTTGGATAGCCTAAATTTGGTTTTTCTATGGAACTACGTTGTCAACTAATTAACAAAATTCTAAATTATTATTATAAGAGTCTTAAAACGCACTCTCGGTTGGTATGAAGGAGGTTTTATATGTCTTGGCCGACTAGACTGGCATACGAGAATATCTATGTCTGAAAAAGAAAAAGGAGGGGGGATTGAGAATGTCAGCGAAAAACAGTTGGGTATTTTTGGAAATTACAATGAAATAAAGCAATAAAATGGAGTTACACATCTGCACTTAATGTCCGTTGTCCGTCTATGCCCAAAAATGAAATAGTCCAGATGAGAAACAGACTTCATCTCGCACAACTGGGCAAAAAGCTGATGAAATGGACCGCCCTAACTACTGGCAAAGAACTCGGAAGACTTTCCATAGACATGACGATAGCCATGAAAGATTACGGGGTGAAGATGAAGCCCGCGTTTATACTGCTGGCTCGTGCGCGGTATTTCGTCCCGGGCATGAATGGAACAGTTACTGAAACGATTCCTAAGCAAGCTTGTGTGACTGCTACTACAACTCCAAGAAGTGTTTCCGGAGTGAAAGTCAAAGATATGCATGTCAAGGAATTGGACTGCGATTATTACCAATAAATAGAGTGCAAAGGTACCTTTTTATAATTTATCTTGTATTTCTCTTATTAAATTTTAATTGTCTAGTCTATTTTCTACCCCTTTTATTTGTCAGGGATAGGTAGACACGACAAACTATGTAATAAATTCTAACACAAAGATAAAAAAATAATGGAATCTGACTGGTAGCGTCACAAGGTATACGAAGTTTAATTTAGTGTCGTATTGTCGTCTCCATCTTGAATACAGGGTGTTAAAAATTCTAACGCGCAAATTGTAATCATGAATTTAGTACATCATTCTAACAATCTTGGAGCTGACATTTATCGTCGGTTATTAACAAAAGAAATTGCTGCTTCATACATTTGACCGCATAGGTCTCGCACCATTTTATAAAACAGCGGATTATTTTAGATAATCCACTCAAAAAATGTACGCTAGAGGGTTTAGAATCATGTGAATCTATGGTTACAGGTCGCACGTCAACGTCTCTGCCACCCTATACAGTTCATTTGTCAAATAAATAAAATCAGCAGTCAACACATTTTAGTTTCCAGACTGTTTACAGAAATAACATACCCACCAGCAGACATCCATTGATTAGCAATAGACAACCTACCTCCACAGACTACAGTCACTCCAGCCACACAGTGGAACGAATGTATGGGAGCGGTTGGACGTAGACATGTCCGAAAAAAAAGAGTAAAATTATGCCAAACTAATGATGCCATCTTATTCGATTACTTAATGCCTTCATAACTTGTGGTGATGAATTTCTTCATAACTCCCATATTTCGGGAGTAATTTGAGAAAATGTGAAATTTTACTATGAAAATGAGTGTATCGAGCTCTCTCCCTCCTGATTCCGGGCTTGTTTCAAGTAGCGGTCTCTAATATCATAATGCTAATACTAAGAGCTATATTTAATACTAAGACACATAGTGCGCCAAATGTGCACTTTCTGGGATAAAGAGTGATGTTTATTTTATAACACAATTTTTTTATTTTTTGTTTATTTTGTTGATTAAAACCGTTTTTCTAAAGGTTTACCTTATTACAATAACATTTCTGAGCAGCCAATTAGAGAAGATATAAGCTAATTAGGATATATAATTAGGGACTTAAGGTTTACATATAAAACTGATGCACTAATGATTACTGATAAGAACATTGCTATTATTTAATTACTAAATGGCTCTTAATACACTAATTTAGCATGCATCATTTACTAATTATCACAATAACTAATTACCTTGCAATATTTAACAAAGGATACCTGGGATACCTGGATTTTATATAAATAGGTCACTATTAGTAACTTTAAAATCAGTGTTGATTTACACCTCGTTGTATCCAAGCTAATCTCGCAATGTATTTTCCAAATTTTAATACAAATCTTGATATTCACGTTGCTTTATGCGCACGCGCACATAAAGATTTACGCGACTTTAACTATTTGTTCAGTGTTTTAAAAGATAACAGTTGTGTTCAGTTATGTGAAAGTGCTGAAACAAGTTTAAAAGACTGGTGTCGTCGATTTTGCTACCGCATTTATGCAAAATGGACACAGTCTGGAAGAAGCACAGATAAGTTTCGGAAGAAACATGAGATTTGGCTACAGGCTGCAATTCAATGGCCGGAATTACAGAATGAAAATATGGAACCTTCTACAGAAAATATAAGTGACGTCATCGAGCCCATAATTTCTCCTGCTAAATCTGATGCTTCAACTTGTACACATCCTAGTCCTCGTAAATCTTTTGAGGACCTTAGTAACCGGCAAAAAAGAAGACGCACTGAAGATAGTCTTTCATGCAGCAGTAGCAGCGCTGAAATTATGTTTTCGGCCGAAAGGGCGCTTCAAAAGGCAGGACAAAGCGATACAGCTTATGTTATGAAATACTTGACGGAGAATCCAGAAGAGGCCTCAAAAATCAAAGCCTTCATTGAAGGTAAATCAATTCAGGTACGGGAAATATCCCCTTTGAAGGCATTGGCTCTTTATGTATCGATGAACTTATCGAAATGGCGCTATAACACTCTTCGGGATTTCAACACTCAAGAAGGAGCTCTTCAATACCCGAGTTACTACATGTTGGTTAAAGAAAAAATTAAGTGCTATCCGGCCAAAGAAGATCTCACAGTTACAGAGAGCTCTGCAAAAATCAAATTACAAGCCTTGATGGATTTAACCTCAAGAAGACTTATTAGGTCGTTAGAAACCCCTGTTGATCCCAATCAACAGCTCGTATTGACCAGCAAATGGGGTTTTGACGGATCATCTAGCCAAAGCATTTATCATCAAAGGACGAGTGAAGATGAGCAAATCGATCTTGCTAGTAATTTTATGATTAGTCTTGTACCACTGCGGCTCGTCTCAAAAGGTGTAACAATTTGGGAAAACGAGCGACCATCTTCCACTTCATTTTGCCGGCCAATATTGTTTAAGTTTATAAAGGAAACCAAAGAAAATGTGCAGAGAGAGATGGCTGAAATCGAAGCAGAGATTGAAGCCTTAACTCCATCCACCATCACTGATGGAATTAGTGTCAAACACCAACTGCTGTTGACAATGATTGATGGTAAAATTCATTCCATTATATCCAATACAGCAGCTTCAGTGTGTGACATATGCAAGGCTTGTCCTAAAGAAATGAATAATTTAGAGTTAATCAAAGATAAACACGCAAACGAGGACATGTATAAATATAGCTTAAGCACCCTTCACGCTTGGATTCGCTCAATGGAATGCTTATTACACATTTCCTACAAATTAGACATAAAATCATGGCAAGTAAGGGGTGATATAGCAAAAAGGCAAGTTGATGACAGGAAGAAAAGAGTTCAAGAGGCTGTAAGAAGAGAAACGGGCTTACTTCTCGATGTTGTGAAACAAGGCAGTGGATCCACCAACAATGGCAACTCGGCAAGGAGATTTTTTGAAAACTACACTAAATCTGCTGAACTGACCGGAATAGATGCTATGCTTTTAAGAAAAATCTGTGTGATCTTGCAGTGTATTTCATCAGGAGAGAAGATCAACGTAACTAAATTCCGAGAGTTCTGCTTTGATACTGCTAAGCTTTACGTGGAGTTATACCCATGGTATTATATGCCTTCTTCACTTCATAAAATTTTAATGCATGGGCCAGACATAGTTCAGAACATGTCAATTGTGCCCATTGGTTTTCTATCCGAAGAGGCATCTGAGGCTAGAAATAAAGATTTTAGAAAATATAGAGAGGGGCATTCTCGAAAGCATAGCAGTATCTCATGCAATGAAGATATTATGCACAATCTTTTACTGTCTTCTGATCCACTTGTTACAAGTATCCGTCCAAAAGGAAATAAGTTTGTAAAAAAATCTTCTTTTAAGGAATTTTATGAGCTTACGGATTCTGAGAAAAGTGATATCGAATTTGTTAACATAAATGATTTAGCGGACATCGATTCTGAATTTGAATTAATTGATGATGATGATGATGACGAAGATAATTAAATGATGTTATTGTTTTAAAATGTGTAACTTAGTAAATTAGAGCTTACATCTTAATTATTTATTGTACTTTTAATGAAACTAGGTAATTTATTATCAACTTACTTAAAAGTCATACTCTCATCAGTTCTTGTGAATATTTTTGTTAATATATATTTCTGTATATATATATAATATATTTATAGACCTCTTAATAAGTCTGTCTGCGGTTTAAAGTAAATACAAATGGGGAAAAAACGTTTTTTTTTTTAAATTTTCATTTCCTTTTATCCCAGAAAGTGCACATTTGGCGCACTATGTGTCTTAGTATTAAATATAGCTCTTAGTAATAGCATTACGATATTAGAGACCGCTACTTGAAACAAGCCCGGAATCAGGAGGGAGAGAGCTCGATACACTCATTTTCATAGTAAAATTTCACATTTTCTCAAATTACTCCCGAAATATGGGAGTTATGAAGAAATTCATCACCACAATTTATGAAGGCATTAAGTAATCGAATAAGATGGCATCATTAGTTTGTCATAATTTTACTCTTATTTTTCGGACATGTCTACGTCCAACCGCTCCCATACATTCGTTCCACTGTGAGCCAGTTCGATATTCCGTAGGTGGCATAGACAATAGAGCAGCGTTTATATCTATCAATAACACGATGCGGGCGTAAGCTGGTCCTATACAAATATTTCAATGTCCCTGGGGCTGTTTTGAAAGCATACTACCTACGTATAAAAAAAAGACGCCCCACGTGAAACGGAGCTTGCATTCTGAAAGATGGCTTTAGAAACCATTTGGATTGATTTCTAGAGTTGATTGTTAAAGTTTTTAAAACTGTTTTATTGTGTAGGTATAAGCTGTAGTTTGGATTATAATAATTATACGTAGAAGAGTTAAAAAAGTTCTAATAAAATATGCATCATAAAGTTAAACATATTGCAATAGGTACCTAAACTTAAGTAAAGCGTCCTAATCAGCATTTCCCAAACTATGGGTCGTGAGCGAATGTTGGGTAGGCCTTGGAAAATTGGGAGACACGTCTAAGTGAAGAACTCATTGATTTATCAGAAGATACGTCACTGCAAAATTTATTCGCAAGCCGCAAAATACTGGGTTTCAGTTGCTGACAACTATCGTTGCTTGTTGCATAAAATTGAAGTTGAAGCTAGTGACAACCAAAAATAGGAAACAAATACATCCTTCTCTTTGAAATAGCACTCCTTGTAAGTAATTATTTTCGACACTTACTAAATGTTTTTGTGTTATTTGAACAGTTCTTCATTTATGACTAGTATTCATGCCCTTCTTTTCCCCATGACAGCTAAGAGGTGAGTCCCGAATTTTAAGTTTCGTTAGGTGGCTCGCGGCCCAGTCAATTTTGGGAACCACTGCTCCAAACATTAGTTGTTAACAGTAAATTGTGGAGGCCGCGTATCGGCAAGCGTAGGGTGGGATGCCCACCATCTAGATGAATAGACGACCTTAAAAAGGTGGCTGGGACTGACTGGATGCGGAAGGCGCAGGACAGGGTGTTGCGGCGCAGTACCTAAATTAAATAAGACCCTAAATAATACCCAAACTTATTTAAGGTACTCAGAGTTTACTTATTAATGTGATTTCTTCAATAGATAAATATTTGCAGCCGATTCTGAAAGCTTGTTTAATTAAATCTGTGGTTGAAAAACTTCAATCACAAAAGCTGACTTAGATCAATCTTTCAAAAAGCCGAGAAGTAAACTGGCTGTACATAATATGGCCTCTACCAGTAAGTGTTATCACGTAAAAGTTGCACAACGAAAAGCTTCTAGATGATATTATTATCGCGTAAAATAAATCGAATCGTGAGTAATGCCCCAAGAATGGAGATCGGTATGTAATCGAATCATATTATATACAAACTCGATACATTGCCTGCCATATACTGATTGACGATCGATTAATTTATCTACAAGTGGGTCAAATAAGTTATTTTGTTACTCAATCGAAGCATTCTATTCGTTAGACATGTTCTTTTTCTATTGGTTCCTGTTTGATGGTAATAGGCTCGTCCCCTATTACATGGGACTTAAACATAACTGGCGTAATGTGGGGTACTATAGGTACGCCTCTGCCTTATCCTTAGGGGAAACAAGGCGTGATGTTATGTTCTTGATAACAACAAGTAAGTAAACATTTCTATTCAACATGATTTCAATAACGCACGTCACTGCTCTAAAATTAATTCCTAGGTCTAAAAATCTATTTTACTATACTCTATTGACCAAAAGGACTAAAAAATCTTTTTTACACGCTTTTTATTAGCTCCACCTGTATGTTTGTATGTTTGTTTGTAACCGACTCCTTTGGACTTGATTTTGACCCACTTCAAACGGTCAGATTATAGTTTAAAAAAACCAAAAAACACGCTTTAATGACCAAACTAAAAAAGCAAAAAATAATTTCAAAAAAGCGTGGGGTGCTTGATATTCATTGATTATGAAAGTACCTCAATCAGCAACCCACGCTCTTTTTAAATTATTTTCTGCTTTACTGGTTTAGTATTTAAAGCGTGTTTTTTAGTTTTTTTTAACTATTATTTATTTACTAAGTATTCATGTAATTAAACTATAACCCCATTATTTATAAACGTTGCATAAAGTTAAGCAAAGTTTAAACGTCAATAATTTATGGTTACATTGTCGCCAATCATTACTTTAAGCAACGTTTATAAATAAACCTCTCATGAATCTGCGACAAGTGAGAGCTTTATTTCAGTAGCGCAAATGAATGAAGCATTATGTAACGTCATTCCCAAGCTCAGTACAATAATGCAGTTAATTAACGTAACATGTCATCGGAAACCATAGACAATGCACCAACCTTGTTTGTACATTTCAAATTGAATTATTGACTAAACACCGTAGCTTGTTTACATCACGTATCGGGAATTAACGCTACATTTCGCGACTAACTGTCGGTTAGTGGACCTGCACCAAAATTATTCGTTTGCTTTGAAACGCGCTCGCATTGCATTCGAGCCTATAATTGCAGAACTCGCGTTTGTGGATTCTATGGTGCAACCGTTCTATTGATTTTACAACGTACATTAGAAGGGTAATTATGGTGTCTTGTTCAGTTGGCTATTAGTTTCTAATTAGCATTCATTCAATGGAAATTGTAGGGTTTGAAAACTGTAATTTTGAATCATAAGATTCAGTTATAAGTCTCTGTTTAAGGTTCGTTACATTAGGTGCTCGTGGACAAATGATGACAACTGCACGGGTTGATGGAAGGTTAAATTATGCCGCGGACAGTTCCTGGATGGGTGACCATCCATTACTTATCGCGACATCTCCGTGCTTTATATTAGGTACATCGAGACATCTCCGTGCTTTTTATTAGATACATATCGAGACATCTCCGTGATTCGGAAAGCACGTCAAGCCGGTGTTCCCCGTTATTCCCGGTTGTTGTTGGTCCCGGTTATCATTCATAGATAACGGCTGTCAGTAACGGCTGACAAAGGTCAGCCGTTACTGGTAGTCAGAAGGCCAAAAAAGTCTGAAAACCACATCCAGTATTACCAAGGCTAATCAAGGGGTATCGTGTAACTCAGTAACTATACTGTACGTGTGTGTACAGTAATAATACTGGTATTCAGTTGCATCCGGTAAGACTGGAAGCCGACTCCAACATAGTTAGGAAAAGGCTAGGCAGATTTTAGATTGAGTTAGTTCAGTATATAAAAATTATCCAGGAAAACTGAAAAAAATAATCCCGCCATTTTGACTCGTGTGAGTTTAATGTCAAATTAAGAAGAAAGTTTGTGCAGAACGCAGATATGTCTTATTGCTATGGTGCAGAATGATGCAAAACCGCAAATAAGATTATACGAATGAAACTTGCGGCAACAGTTACATGCATTTTATCTTAAAAAAATATTTTCACTTTTCCTGTAAATTAAAAGAAACTGTATAGCCTGATTAACACGGTTTAATTTAGGTAATACGTTGTGGCATACCATAAGTTAAAGCAACAATAAAAGTTGCACCGTCTTAGTAAACAGTGTTTAGGCGATGCAAATCATTTTTTGCTTCAATTTTATTATAATAAGTATGCTATAAGCAAAAAACTTGAATTGTTGAAATAGAGTATAAGTATCATTTAAAAAAAGAAAAAAAAAGGAGTTCGGGATTGTATTCAATTGCATTCTGAATTCAAATAGCCGAGTCAAACAGTCAATTGTTTTAGCTAAACAATGTAACCCCCAGAGAATGTAACGATGTCACAAGTTTTTTTCGTATTTACTTTAAGTTGATTGCACGATTTAGTTTGTTGCTACGTGGCTTGTGTTGCAACGTTGCACGTGACAGGCAATATTTACCCGTTAATTGTTAAAGTACCTTCACTAGTTCCATTTGCAAGATTAATGAAGCTTCAGACAGTTTGCGATTATTAATACACCGTGACATTTTAGTCGTCTTACAACGGCAGCCCACTTCACGTATCCAATGACTACTAATCATATATTAAAAAAAAGATATTTTTCAACATAATATGCATAATTAAAAAACTAAAATATCATTCACTAAGATACATGACGTAGTTTGAAACACCCTGTTATGGGGATGGAATTAATGATGGTATGTAATGGTAGGCAGCTAGATATCTTCTACCGTTTGATACGTAAACATTATTAACAGGGTGTTTCGTAATTCTGAACCATTACGTGTAACCATTGTTTCGTAATTCTGAACCATTATTTATTTTTCTTTGAACCTATTATCTTAATTAATGGTAACAATGTTTTAATCGCGCCTAGAGGTATTTTATGACGAATACATTGAGTGGACCGCCTTTGTAAGACGACTAAAATGTCACGGCGTATATTAGATATTAAATAGTCTGGCTAATAGGTCCCTCCTGGGACGGGATGGAAAGGAGTTATCGCCAACATTGACACCTGTCGGTAACACAAAGGGATTTACCGATTACCGATGCCATACCATTAGTACCAAGAGCAAAGAAGGAATGTCTGTTGCCATGCGTTTGTAATTTTGCCTGCATCTATCTCCTTCAAACCGGAATATTGCAGCATTGTTGCATTCCGATGCACTTGGCACACAGGAATAGTATGTGCAGTAGTAGTTCTTCCCCGGAAAACAGCGATCACTAAGAGCTCTTTTTTAATACGCTTTTATTAGCTTCACCTGTATGTTTGTACTTAAGCATGTTTGTTTGTTTGTAACCGATTCCTTTGAACTTGATTTTGACCCAAGTCAAACGGTCAGATTTCATGTAATCTTTGTAGACTTATCGAGGAACGATGACAATTCACTACATAGTATAAAACAAAGTCGCTTTCGCTGTCCCTATATCCCTATGTATGCTTAAATCTTTAAAACTACGCAAAGGATTTTGATGCGGGTTTTTTAATAGACAGAGTGATTCAAGAGGAAGGTTTATGTGTATAATATACCGACCTCCACGCGGGCGAAGCCGCTGGCAAAAGCTAGTGTAATAATAAAAAATCACGCTTTTGTAGTTAGCAGAACTAAAAAAGTAGGAAATAATTTAATTCTATTAAAAAGCGTGGGTGATTGATTTTAAAAATTCCTCAAAAAGCACCTCACGCTTTTTATTAGAATTAAATTATTTTTTACATTTAGTTTGATTTTTAAATTATGTTTATTAGTTTTTTAAACAATTATTTTTTCAATTGTTTTTTACGTAACCTACATGTATGTATGTGTGTCACATTTGAGTCTGTAAATTGCACTGTACAAAGCTTTGGGTTCTATTCTAAAATATGTTGTTTTTGTATTGCCTCGAACTTTATTGTAACTTAAACGATTAAATCGCGAGCTTTAGTTAGGGCTTGCTTATTGTAAAAAAAATCGGACAAGTGCGAGTCAGACTCGCCCACCGAGGGTTCCGTATAAATTTGAATTTTTTGTTGGTGTTGTGAATGGCGGGGGATATTTTTTATGATGTAATTACAAAATTATAGCTTTCAGATTTTTCTCTGTACTAATAGTATAAGACGAAATTACTTGCCAAATTTCATAGTTCTCTTGAGTATATCGTTTTAATTTCAACTCGATACCTTTACGTGTTCCCGAGATAAAGGGTCTTGACAGACAGTTAGACGGACGGACGGACGTACCGACAACAAACTGATCCTAAAAGGGCTCCGTTTTTTCCTTTTGAGGTACGAAACCCTAAAAAAAGGAACATTTAAGGTTTCCAACGTTTTTAAAATACAAAAGTTAAATGAATTTTCATTGCTACGTAGCTACAAACACATTTAGATGGAAATGAAACCAAAAATATCGAATACGAAAAGAAATACCTTCACACGGTTCTTTTACGTCCAACTACATCTAATTATAGCCTTGCAGTCTATTAATACGAAACTCGATTTTATAGCGCTATCGATGACTTATAAGGTAAGTAATCAAATTAATAGTCTAAGCTGGTTAGGCACAAAACACACATATCCTAGCCACATGTGTTTTCATTATCCGCGAATTGGGCTAGTGAATGGTCGAGTAATTTACTTAGAGACTACGAGGTTGGCATACGTAAGTGGCCAGTACTTGTATGCTAGTGAATTTATAATGGCGTTGTCGGTTAAACGCGGTACGACGAGAATATATTTTTTCTTTATTTTTATTACAGGCTGTATTAAGTCGAAATTATTGGCCAAAGATAATTTACTTTTTTCGATCGCTGTTGCTGTTCTTTCATTGTTTATTGGTTGAATACAATTGTACTAAAGTAGTAAGGAAGTGGTATTTATAACATTACGGTATTGGTTCGACAAATTCTTTACCTCGATTCTTTCGTCGATTGACTTTTCCAGAGCTAAGCTAGGTCAAGACGCTCATTTTATGGCTAGTTAAAATTTCATGCAATCATTACAGCACAGCTGCACATTTGATCTAATTTCAAAAGTTAGAGTCCAGTAAAACCTCTTTTTGACGGTTTGACACCTTAAGCCTTTAAAAATAGAACAGGCAGAGACGAAACTTCAGTCAGTCAATGCAGAATACGAGTGGTGAAGCGTCGTGCTGAACCGTAAATTACGGACAGAGGTGAACGCTCGCACCACCCGTTGAACTTGACTCGCGGCTACCTTAACATTGCTGCGTACCGTGAAGATATTATATAAGGAAATGATCTAATCATGCGTCCTTTGACACCGTTTTAGTTGCGGTTTCGATGAAAGTTTTTTGATTGCGTTCGTATTTCAAACTTGTAATCTTATTTTTTTATTTCGTTTTGTCTTTTTGGTCTTCGGAAAGGCTCTCGGTTAATTGATTGGATCTTTTTGGTTTTAGATTCTATTCTTAAATTATTATGTCTTCATTGTTAGGTCGTTGGTGTGTTTGTAGCACTATTCATTATTTTAAGCGTAAGTCGTTATTTACTTAAGTATTTTCTTAGAATTCTATTATAAACATGATTGTTTCCAGATATTGAAGTCGCGTTTATCTTTATGTTTAACTGTGTCATTGAACGTTGACATAAGTCAAAACTACGCAACAAATGTTAAATGATTTAATATGAGTGTTATTAGCAATATAATAATAATAATTAAATTATTTATCAATAAGGAAATTTTAACGCTGCACTAAACTATACCGGTGTACGAATAGATTACTCCACTTTGATATTTAAGTGCAAACCCACTTACAATCCAGCTAGACGCGAACAAAGTGTCTCGGCTGAACGCTTCCTGTTTACGAAACCTATTACAAAACGTACCCTTCGAATATTCCGCAGCAATCAGTAGTCCAATGCGATTCCAGGGTACGGACCGTGAACCCTGCGCGCACGCACCCGTGTTTGTCCGCCGTCGGATGATCCGAGGCCGATATATAAGCCGTCGGCATGAACACCCGGCACCATTCGCGATTAAACGCCACCGGAGTGAGCTTCCGCAGACAGAGGCCAGTCTGACCGTCAACTGAATTGATACAATTGCTATCCACCCTTCCGCGATGTCTGTGCTCCGTGTTCTCCTGGTCGCCGTGTTATGCTTCGCCGTGACCGTCGAGTGCAAGCCCTTTTTCGACGCCATATACGATGCTATCAACGGTAACGCGAGAAGATCTTACGGCTACAACGGTTATGGAAACTACGGCTACGACAGCTATGGGTATGGAGGCGGCTACCAGCAGCCTAACTACGCTTACAAGCCCAGGACTGTAGAGCGTGCGCCGAGACAGGGGAAGACGTACAAGGAGATTTGCAGGGTCCACTTCCCCGACTCCATAGCAGTACCGGGCGCGGGGGGCATTGTGTGCCCCTACTGAGGGTCAGATCGCGTGTTCTACGCAGTGGAGCGCCTGCTCCGAAGACGTAACATCATGAGGATGGGTTGAACTGGTTCGAAGCACCAACAATTCACAGATGATCTCTACTAGAAAACTTAGGACGGATTTTACCAATAAAACGTAACGTGATCAGAACATCTAAACCGCGTTCAAGATCTGTCAGTGTCATCATTACTGTGGAATATTGACATTGACAGCTGTTGAACGCAGTTTAAATGTGCTGATCGCGTTTGGTTTTATTAGTGAAATTGGCACTTAGAATCACAGCATTTGTTTAATTACAGATTTTATGTTACATAACGTGAAAATGTCTTCATTAGTGGGTGCTCTGATTTTGTTTTTTATAGCAGTGATTGTACTGAACGTCTCGATTATCGTAATCTATCTCAAGTTTACGAAGTGCAAGTGTCAAGTGTCTTATTATCAATCCACGATGTTTACAATGCTAGGTCGACCTGTCCTAAAGTGTGATGTGATAAGTTACTCTTTGTTAGTCTCATTGTAATATAGCGTGTGATACGAAGTTTATCATTGCCGTGATAACCTTGTGATAATTCCTCTATTAGTAATTATTGTACCTACTTTAGTTTCTCTGGACACCGGACGCTTAGAACACGCGATAATATTTTTAAAAATTGTTTTGTAAATACGTAATGTGGCAAAATTATGATTGGCTTTTTGTACTTAGATGAAAAAATTGTCTTTTAGATCCCACTGTCTTTGAACTTCCATACTTTTTCAACCAAAGCGTTTCTTTTAATTTAATGTTGAGTACAAGTTAATTTTAAGTATTGTAAATATATTTAAGTTTTAAAATAAATGTTATGAACTTATGAGCGTGTTTCAAGTCTGTTTCGCGACGCGTCGTTGTGAATTAGGTCACTTTTGGGAGTGCGTATCGTTACAATGATTTATCTGGGACACAACTCAATCAACAACCGTCTCTTTGGTTATGTACCACTTGACAGATTGCTTTTTATTTCCTTAGCCATGATTATCTGTGCTAATTGCAAAGGTATTTCCTGCTAAGCCTTATTGGTATGGCGCCTAGCACGCACCTTGAGCTTTTTGTGTAAAAATTACAAATAATTTAGTCTATGTACAGATCTGTGATTTAAAAATAGAATAAGGGACGTTGACTTTTTCAACGAAGTAATTCTGTTAGGCCCTAAATGAAATGTAAGTCGACCTATTAGGAAACCATTCGGACTTATTTATACATGAGATAACAGTAAATAACACACACAATTTTAATTAAATTGGCACCTTGTAAATATACCCTTAATTGATTATTTATTAGTCCATTCGTACTTGAATAAAAAGAGTAAACGCCATCAAATTAAAAGTCTCTTAAAAAGTGATGCTTCAGCTAAGAAAGAAGGTACTAGCTATTTTATAGACCAAGGAATTTCTGTGCGTTATTGTTCGTCCAAAAACCTAGAAACGCACCCAAGCTAGGTACCGTTCAGGCGGCGATTTTTTAGGAACTGTGCACATTCCAGCTCGGAAAAAAAATCATTTTGACCGTCACTGCACTTTTAGTCTAGTATGTTTCTTTTTTTCAATTTAAGTCCACACAAAGTTGATATTTTTTCATATTGTCTGTTATTTTTTCCTTCAAATGAGCCATTGTCCTACACCTATAGGTAGTCGTGAGAAAATAAGAAGAAGCAAAATATGTACTTAAAATATGTACATTCTATGATGTAAAAATATTTTTGCAATAGGTTACCTATATACTACCTACTTTACAAAATATATTCAAACAAAAGTAACAAACTAAAAAAAATAAAATGATAAGAAAAAAAAAAGTAATAAACTAAGTAATGAATTAAAGTAACTCTGTCTGTGTGTATGTTACGCTTTCACGCGTAAACCGCGGAACCGATTGTCATGAAATTTGGCAGAGATGTAGCCTGGGATGTGAAGAAGGACATATACTACTTTTTTACGCGATAACCGACAACCACGCGAGTGGAGCCGCGGGAAAAAGATAGTACATAATATTTAGCTTATTATTAGTTATGCATTACGATACTCATAAATGGAAATAAGGAAGAATACAATTCAACCCTATTTGTTAGTATTATTATTTATATTTATGGGCAGTCATAAAGCATAGTCGTAACAGTCTTAAGTTGTTGGTAAAGTTGCGTTGCGTTTAGTTTCGATCGTTTACGAGCGCGGGCGCAGGTGTAGCGCTGACCTAAAATACGAGGGCACTGATTTATATGCGAGTTGGTTATTTATAATAGAGATATTATAGCTTATGTTATGTACCTTATATCGATTTATTATTTACGATATTCTGACTTTACTAGGCACTTATTTGTCTTGGTAAGATCGCAAGACTACCAACTTAGCATGCGAGTTTCATTTCCTCGTATTACCTCGGTTTAAAGAAAATAGGTGTAGACCTGTATGTTTTACCCTAGGCATGTCCCTTAATTTATCTTACTGGATCAAACGTTCCTGAATTTGGTCCTTATCAAAGATTATTCCGATAACAATGCTGTCAAGTTCTGAAGTGTTCACCGTTTTCGTATCTATTCCTTAGACTAGTACTATAAATAACTATGATATTGTACAAAACTATATGAAATTGTAATCCAAGCCATTTTTTTTTTTGAACTTTATTTCGACTAAGTTAATGTTTTTAATAGGTACATGATAAGTAGTTGGAACTTTAACTTTTATATATTTTTTAGATTCCAATTTCGAAATTTTATATCGAAGTTCAAAATTTAAATCTGTTTCTAAAACTAACATTGTTTTTACGTGACATTGGCTAAATGCACAAACCGTGCGAAGCCAAAACCCGAAAAAAACCAGTATTTTTTTTAACAGCCCGTAAATGTTTTATTTACTTCTTCATTCATCCGTACTGGCGATAGATCAGCTGATGGAAATAGGTCAAATGACGATGATATAGGCCATTGGTCACACTGTAGCCACTTCGTCGCACGTTTGACTACCAGGACTCCATGTGAGTTGACCATTTATTTTCTTCTGAACCGTGATTTGATTAAATTGCGGCTCGGTACTCATTGTTTATTGTAAGAATTGATATAGGTCGCTAGGGCTGTAATTTCTAGATCTTTGATAGTTGTTACATAGTCAGAAGTCGTAGAGTATCGTATTCCTCAGTTAATGAGTTGTGGAGGAGAGATAAGCAATCGCTTCATTAAAAATACTGATATTCAAACAAATCCAGTTAGACTGGACCCCGACCCTTACATAGTTAGGAAAAAGCTAGATAAGATAAGATAAGATAAGATAATAATTTATTTGCCCAAACATGAGTACAAGACATACAACACAAATTGTCAGCATGCAAGAGATGTTAATAGTAAAATAAAACAGATCGTCACGTTTGCCTTAATGGCATGCAAATATTAGTACAATCATAAAATTTATAATGTCACTCCTAGTCAAACTATTTAAAAATTTCATAATAATATAAGAACATTATAAAATACAATGATTAAAAAATAACAAATTGGTGAAACATAATCATAATCTCTCATTTAGAAACTCATTCAAGTTACAGTAAGCTTTATCTGCTAGAAAATTAATAACTTTCTGTTTGAATTGTACATCAGTTATCTGCTTCCAGCTTTTAGGTAGTTTATTATAAATTTTTGGAGCCATGCAAAAGACACTTTTTCGCATAAGTGACGTCCTATATTGATGTAGGCAAACTTGGCTATTGTCACGTCTATTACGAGGAAATCGATCTGCCATGCGAGAAAAGAGTAGAGGGTTGGACCTTAGGAACATTGCATTTTCTAATATATAAAGTGAAGGTAATGTCATGATTTTGTATTTTTTGAAATAAGGTTTGCAACTCTGAGTGGTTTCAAGTTTGAACATCAAACACATTTCTAGGCAAATGATGTTGAGGTAGATTGATAAAATTGTTATTTAAAGTGATTTAAAAGCAATAGAAGAAAATCAATAGCATTCGAAATTATTCTTGTATTTTTTTTTTGCCAAAATATATGCTTGGCGCATTGTTTTTTGATGAAGAGTAGGTTAGATTTTTTTTTTTGCTAAACATACGTAAATGCTTTCCATGTTACTCCATTATAACATTCAAGGAACCTGCAGACTACGTAGGCGTACCCATACCTATGTACATTTAAAAAAATAACTTGCTCAAGTAGCACAAACGTGTTTCGCCAATTATCACAAAGACGCAATAATGCAACACGAATGTGGCTAAAAGCGGGGGCTCACGCTCCTGGCAAGCAATATTACTCTATGGCCATACTCCAGAATTAGAATTATGTATACAAACTTCATCAGCCTTCAGCAGTCCACTGTTGGACAAAGGCCTCTTCAATTGCAGCCATTCAACTCGATTCTCGGCAACTCTTATCCATCTGCTACACTACTGCCAGTAGCCACACTGCGCAGATCGTCGCTCCACCTACTCCGAGAGCGTCCTACCCTACGTTTAGGTATTTTTATTATCGTGATGGTCGTCATCATTGGCAGCCTTGTGCCATCCACAACTGAATAAAAGAGTCCTCCCATTTGTGTTGTTAGCCCACGTACGCAGGGACGTAAAAACATCGCGACAGGATTTTATCGTGCACTGAATTTTCAACGCTAAGCTCAACACCGAGAGTTGAAAATCACCAATAAACATTTTAAAATAACAAATGAAGATGGATAGAAAAGGTATCCTTTTAACTCAAAGAGTAGGGCTTCGGAGTCATTGGAGAATACTCCAAACCTCTTTCATGCTAAGGGCACAAGAACCATCAGCGTCTCCGAGTGACGTCATCGCAGTCGGCTTACCGATCATTTATTCGAAGACGGTATACTACATCCACTATGACATAACATAACAAGGAAATCGAATACCAAAGCAGTATAATGCGTCCGCCCACGTTCATTAATGCGCAGGAGTCGACCACCCCTCAAATGTTCATAACACCATGTAATAACAACATGGTGGTGCATACAAATTGTCCTAAAATATGTTAAAATCATACTCACCGTCCTTGAACAATGCAAAATTTAGTTTATGGTACTATTTTGACTTATAAATATTTAACTGGCGTCTTTGAAACTATGGTAGCATTATTATCTTGAATTACATATTAATTTTTATTATTAAGTCATCTAATAGGGCTTGCTAACTGCTGATCTAATGGTCAAAAGTAAGACTGCGAACGCTTGGATTCCATTCCCGAGGCGATTTTTTGCTGGCAAACGCAGTAGCAGTCCAGCAGGGCATATTGCATAAAGGTGATCTTACACGGGCAATTTTTTGAGCAATTATTGCTCGGCAATACTAATGGATCAATCTGGATCAATTAAGTGGAGCAATCTGGAGCAACAACAATAAATTGCGGATATGTTTCGGGAATATTGCTTCTGATTGCTCCATAATTTTTCATGAAATGCCGAATATCCAATCGGTTTGGAATTTTTTTGTCAATTTTCTTTCTATCTCGTTTGTACGTATAACTAGGTCTCGTTTTTGCGAGAGGAGCCGGCCGGCGGCGGAGGTGGCGGGGGGGGGGGCGTATTACTTAGTTTTTTTGAGTTGCTCCATATTGCATAATATATATACACTTCTGGCAATCTTTCGGGGAAACGAGGTTTGATGTTATATGTGTGTTTGCATAGGGTCGCAGAATAATGCTGAGCGATAGCCGTTTTGCGTGGATGTGACGCATCTTTCCCTCAACCTTTTCTTATTTTTTTTGTGTGTTCCTGTTTTTTTTGCGTCATGTTTACCGAAAATAAACGTTTTTCTTTCTTTCATGTATGCAATCTGATTGTATATTTAAATCACAGCTGCCATAATTTGATAGTTACATGAAACAGATAACGTCGTAGTGTATCAATTTGATAAACAATTAATTTTACTGAAGTGACTGTATTTTTTCCAAACGGGACCAATGAAATAATATGTCCTCAAGGCACTAATGTTGATGTGTAAGGAATGTGTCATACATTCAGTCAAGACCCGAGCAACATTGGTGAATCATCTCATAAATCGATTGAAATTCGAGGTGGCCTTAAATTTGCTTCACGTATCATACAGGGGATCGAGTCATTAAACCCACCTTCTTCGCGAGGACATCCTTACTTCCAGGAGAATGCAAACGCGAATGCTGGACTCTTTCTGGATAAATAACGAAATATTTTGGCATCCATTATGGCGCTCCATGTAAAACACTGGTATTCAACTGCAACCGATCAGATTGAAAGGCCACCGCAACATATTTAGGAAATGGCTACGCAGCCTCATTGAATAAAGATGGCTGTAAAGATGTGACATCATTAAGGAAAACATCTGCCAGAGGTGCGGGTTGTTCGAAAGAGATACCGCGGCCCCTGGCACACAGGCAACTGAGGGAACATGGGTGGGTTTTAGTCAGTAAAAGTCTGACACGCCCTCCTGCTCCACTCAGAGCGGGTGAAGTTATTTAATGAATCCCACCCAAACAAAAAAAAAATCATATAAACACTACTTAATTTTTGCCCTATTTGTGGTGACAAATCGTGGAGACTATGTTTTTTTTTTTACAGGAAGTATGGGTGATGCGTTAGTCATACTTACTGTATTTAGTAAGGTAAAGAACCGTGCTCTAAGTACACTGACAGGTATTGCGTAGAATTATGATGGTAATGTGGTCAAAGTAAACGAGGTAAATGGTGACAGGTATACTAAATATTTACATATTAATAATAACAAACTTTTGTTTCAACAGTCATTGCCTTTAATTTTTTTTTAATATACATAATTTTAAATAAAATGAATTAAAAAAAACAAACAGCCCGACTGCGTAAAAAGTGGATTTTAAATAAGATGGAAACAAGAAACTTTTGCTTTAAGAGGAACTCGATAAGATAGAGAAAAAAAATTCACATGGCGCCAAAAATCGGCCATTTTAATTTTCATAATTTTAATGTACCCAGTGTCACTCTCACCATTAAGACAAATCTAACGACGCCTCTAAAGCTAAAATCCATCAAGCCGTTTAGGCTACAGAGCGCGACAAGCAAACCACATACACTCGAAAAACATAACCGTCCTTCTGGCGCAGTCGGGTAAAAAGGGTTCTTTTAGCCGGTGGAGTTCTGTAGTGTATTTATGAATGTGTATGTGACACTAATTCATTCAAATACATATGTGTTTAAAAGATTCACTCTAGAATTCTACGAATAGCAGGAAACTGCCGAGTATTTTAAATTAATGTTTAATTAAACGCTTGTTAGAAACAACATAATGTTGTAAACAAATAAATGCATTATTTAATTGTTGTCTTTCCATGCATTTATTCACAAAGAAACATTAAACGAGACAGGTATACGATTGAAATTACCACTACCCTAATTATAAAATAAGGAAAATATAATTACATAGTCATGTATTAATTAATTATTAGGTATTTGGAACAGATTACAATATATTACAAGTAAATAAAGAACAATAAGTGCACTGTTGACCAGCTGGCATTAACTTTATATAATTACCTCATGCATATTAATAAAACACAGACCTACCTGTAATATTAATCAACAATATACATAGGATAGGGCTATTGCGCATATTCTTAGAATAGTATATATATTATATATTCTCTTGAAGGAAACTATTATTTTATTTTCATTACAATAGATTTATTATAAAATTATTTTTGTTTAATTCCCAGAGTAACTGAAACTTTAGGTAACTCTGTGGGAAAAAGTATGTTTTGTAAACTAGAGAGTCGGTTTATTTTTGTTAGGGACCCAGCTACATTATTATTTGTCTGTGAAAGTAAAAAAAATATTTTTAACTATTTATTTATCTCTATCAATCGTTGGTTCCTAAAAACTAAAATGAAATAAAGGTTAAGTATTTTTTTGGTACTAAACAGTTATTTAGAATATGTAGATGCTTACCAAAAAAGTAAAATAATGAAGTAAATCTGGATTAAATGCAACCATCTAATGCACATTTTGTTTTTTTTTTTTGGGTTTTGGCTTCGCACGGTTTGTGCATTTAGCCAGTGTCAAGTAATTTTTGTTTTCCATCAAGTAAATGGCCCGATATCGGGCACGAAGGTACAAAACAGTCATAGTCGTCTTTAGTCAGTCAAGTCAGAGTTATTGTAAAGCGGTAGTAACTTTACAACAACCTATTAGGAGTTTTTGGGGGGAACACGAAAAGTCCACGTTAGTCACTTATTTTCACCTTCACTACATTTGTGCACTCACACGTAATTAAATTGCATAATTCACTACCAAAATTATACAATTTTATTCGCTATTTCACTAAATTTCATGAAAATAAAAAGTCATGCGACATGTTCCAACGCGATCCTGCCAAAAACTCCTAATGCACATTTATTTTCATTTTCATATCTTAAAGTATGGTCCTACTGCATTGAGCTTCTTAATAATTTAAATTGTAATTATTCACTTTTAAGAAAACAAGCCAGACTTTCATATTTTTCGTATTCTCACAGTTTGGAAAGTAACGAGTTCTCAAATCAAAATCGAAAAATCAAAACTTATTTATTTCTCCAACATAAATTTTAACCAACAGATTAGTGATTGGAGCCTCCCTTTAAGCAAGTAATGCCTGTATTGGGAGACTCCGCTCTTCCATACTGGATATTATTGGATAACAATAAAAAATTACAATAAAAAATACTCTACTATAAAAAATACACTATTTGTGTGAGTTTGTGAGTATAAGTGTGAGTGTGTGAGTATATGTGTGGGTGAGTGAGTGTATGTATGTGCGGGTGTGTGTATTTGTGAGTGTGTGTGAGCATGTTTGGGTGTGAGTAAAATAAGTGTGCCAGCATGAGATGCAAGGTGAGAAGTGAGTTCTAGATTAAAATTACCTTTCAACTTTATGCCACAATTATTGTTTAAAGAAGGAACAAAGTTGACTGAACTTTTTCAATGTTATACAACACATGTCCGAATTATCTACAGAGTACGTACTGCACGTTTGATTTTATCACTTAAAGTGAAGTACTTAGTTTTAAATACTTTGCCTTCGGTTTTTTTGCAT
This sequence comes from Polymixis lichenea, assembly GCA_949091785.1. NCBI lineage: Eukaryota > Metazoa > Arthropoda > Insecta > Lepidoptera > Noctuidae > Polymixis > Polymixis lichenea. The sequence goes on from OX420938.1 coordinate 5,611,334, forward strand.
GTTTCGTATCCGCATAGAATTCAATTAAACTTCATCTTTGCATATATTTTTGTAAAATTTCGTCCACACTGTTGAAAAACATTCATCAACGATTTTATGGTAGGGTGAATCAACTGTAGAGTAACTAGACTTTCGCTGGCTTAGTAATAAAATTGTTGCTTTTTAACCGACTTCAAAAAAGGAGGAGGTTCTCAATTCGACTGCATGTTTTATGTTTGTTACCTCATGACTGTGGTAACTGGTGAACCGATTTTGATGATTATTTTTTGTATATGAAAGCTGGTGTTTTCTGTGTGGTCCCATTTCAATTTCATATAGATCTGATCATGCATTTCGGAGACAGACAACGGAACTCTTCAAAAAATGACAGTAAATCAACCGCGCTTGCTGCTGTCGCATAAATATGCATTGTTTTGACCCCAAGGATGATGAAATTTCGAATTAGTGGGGTAGGTATTATAACTAAAAAGTGAAAAATAAAAACTTTTTCACTTTGTAGTGTTTTTTCGGAAGTCGGTCGTTTTTTTTGGAAAAAGTTTTAGGTCTAGTTAAGATAGACAGGAGTGGAAAGGAGAAAAGACGGGAGGCCTTTGCCTTTCTGCTGTGGGAATAAATAAGTTGAAAATAAACAATGAAGGCTAGTTTAGATACCTCGAATAAATAAAAGAACATTCTACATACTTATCTTTCAATATATTATAAATATCAATAATATGACTGCTCTTTAGACGATCATATGCTATAAGAGAATCAAGAGTAGATCAATAAAGTTCCAATATATGGGAAACGTGGAGAGGAGAATTAATTAGAATTGAATACCAAAGAAACCGACATCGCCCGAAAAATTGCTAAACTTAAGTGGCAGTGGGCAGGGCACATTGCTCGCAGAACAAATGGATTTTAGTGCCGAATGGTTCTGGAGTGGTGACCGCGTACCGGAAGACGTAGGATTGAAAGGCCTCCCGCAAGTTGGACCGTTGATCTTGTGAAGACCGCAGGAATTCGCTGGCTGAGAGACGCACAAACCAGTCGAAGTGGCGATGCTTTGGGGAGGCCTATGTCCAGCAGTGGACGTCTCTCGGCTGAATTCATGATAATGATGAGTTCCATACGTTAGTAACGAAAGATTTTTCTTTTCTTTCCTCAAACTGTTAAAACATCATTTAGTTTATTAATCCGTTGTTGCTAATCATACTTATTTTTGGTAAACAAGAATTAAGCAGAAATCAAGGGTTTGAGTTGAAAATCAGCGCTTAGTAACCCGCTAGATCTAAGCACTATGCTGACTTAAGAGTCCTTTTGCTTCCGGTATTATAGTTTTGTGTATGTATGTAGGTACTGTAAAGATTGGTTGCTTACCGAATGCAACCTTTATGTACTATTGGCAGCCAACGAAAGGGCTTTGTCTATGTTCGAACTATCAGGAAGTTCTAGAAGGAGTCCGTCAAGTAATTTTATATAGGTTTTGTTTCGGGAGAATTTAATTGATTGATAGGTGCGGAGCTGTAAACTTCTAATACGTGGAATGAACCTAAACTTCATATTCGCACGCACATAGCGTTTCATTTAAGTATATTTAAGTTACATCCCGGATACACAGGACTCTCGGAGTCCTACAGTACATACTAACATACTACTACTAGCTGTAATTCTGGCGACTATAAACTTTATTCTACTTTTCTATTCTATTATATTCTAAACGTTAGTAAACCTTGAGTGTAGATATGTAAAAATAAACATATTCAATTCAATTCAATTCTCAATTCTTTATTACATTCGATATGTTTTACATAGATGGTATAAAACAGTGAGATCAATATGGAACCTGTCGGGCACAGCAAAATTAGGAGAGAGAAAGAGGGCTACGTACCTACAAATGCAAGCAATACAGTACATATACCAGTGTATATTCATAGTACCTTCCGAATAAATCGTAATAGGTAATATAAATAGTCTCAGGGACAGTTCGGAAAGACGTGGGCGCTGTTTCATGATAAAAGCAAGTATCGTTAGACCGACAGGAATGCCCTTTCTAAATATGTCTATAGGTAAATAGGATTCTAGTTTATTTGTAGACGAGACGGTCGATAAATCTAATAATAGATTGCATCTTATTTAATACCTATCTCATTTAAAGGCACAGGTTTGTGATATTACATAACTTTGCTTTATTTTTTTATTGCGTATAAGAATAGCACCATCCCATTTCTTCCCGTGGGTGTCGTCGAAGGCGACTAAGGGACTTGCTAGAGAATGGGCAGCAGTGTTCTCTATGCATTTGACCACCATACTGCGATCGCCAACCCGCCTGTCAAGCGTGGCGGTTATGGCAAATCCCCCCCCTTTTGGGTGAGGCTTATGTCCAGCAGTGGACGTCTTTCGGCTGATATGATGATTGCGTATAATATTAACAGTAGCAATGGCTTTTATTTTAACAGTTCAACAACATTTATTGCTTTTTTGCGTTGCTGTGCAGACAAAGTTTTCGAACATATGAAGTAATGATAAATCATTTTATTTCTGTAAGCAGGTTTGTGCAAACACTTTTTATATACTTAAATAATAAATAAAAAAATCTATAAAACACGCTTTAAAAACCAAATTATCAAAAGCAGAAATTAATTTAAAAAAAGCGTGGGATGCTTTTTGAGGTATTTTTATAATCAATTAATATCAAGCACCCCACGCTTTTTTGAAATTATTTTATGCTTTTTGGATTAGTTTTTGGAGCGTGTTTTTTAGATTTTTTAATCAATTATTTATTTTCTATTTTTTAGTTCTGCTAACTAAAAAAAGCGTGACATATTAGTATTTTTTTTGTTGAAATTATTGAATTGTCATCAGTCCTCGATAAGTCTACAAAGTTTAAATGAAATCTGACCGTTTGAAGTGGATCAAAATCAAGTTCAAAGGAGTCGGTTACAAACATGCTTACAAACAAGCAAACATACAGGTGAAGCTAATAAAAGCGTGTTCAAAACTAGATAAGTTTATCTGACTACTCTGAGAATAAAGGCCGAAACAAACTCAGAGGTCACAGTCTCTTTTAAAGTCCAGACGTAATCTTTGTCGAAGACCATGTAGATTGGTGTCTGAAACGGTCATTTGAGGAAAGAACCACACAGATTGAGAGGATCTGTCCAGTTAGTACAAGCATTTGTCAGTAATCATGCAGTTCAACTCAATGGATATCTGCCAGGGGTGCGGGTTATTCGAAAGAGATACCGCGGCCCCTGACACACAGGCAACTGAGCGAATACGGGTGGGTTTTAGTCAGTAAAAGTCTGACACGCCCTCCCGCTCCACCCAGAGCGGGAGAAGTTATTTGATGATTTCTACCAATAAAAAAAAGGAGGTTATGCGACATCCTTCAAAATGATTCAGATTCCGATTGATACTTAGTGTGTGACGTAATTAAGGTGCAGGAGCTTTTCTATGCGATCTATGAAGTTTTTTTATGAAGTCCTACCTATTACAACAGAACTTAGGAGAGAATCGAAGCTAACTTTTCGCCATTCATTCATGGCTGCTTTAACTAATAAATCTGACATGTTTATACAAACACGTATTCAAAAACTATTTAAAATAGTTATAGTTAACAGAGAAGAGAAGTAGAGCGTAGAGCGGGAAGGCCTCCCACAAGGTGGACAAATGACCTTGTGAAGGCCGCGGGAATCCGCTAGATGTGGGACGCATAAGACCGCTCGAAGTGGAGGAGCATGGGGGAGGCCTATGTCCAGCAGTGGACGTCTTTCGGCTGAAATGATGATGATGATGATAGTTAATAGAAGAGAAGTAGAGGGGCTCGAGGATGAGTAATAGTAATAACATCGTGTCGATAGATCAGGTTAAGCTACGTTTTCCGCGGTCGGTCCGTGGATGCTATCTTGTAACATAACAGACAGCTGTGCTGCTGGGGAGTTTGTTGCGCCACTTCTTCTTCCCAGCTAAAGCACTAGGAGGTGGTAAAGGGCAGGCGTTTTGGGGGACTGTTGGAACTGGACTAGTTTGAATAAATGACTTTTGATTTTGATTTTTGAACGCGGTTTAGACGTACCAGCAGGCTTAGCACTAGCACCGTTTTGTGGACGGAAGAGTAGACATAAATGACGTTCCGTGTAGACAGTACGACGGCAGCGGCAGCGGATTTTGACGAGTTATGCGAACATAAATGTAGGGAACAACTGATTTTTTTTCGCAATTTCAGGTTTGGGCCCATAGTAAAAGTTGTTCATAATGATGAGTACAATGACCCCTTATGAGGTTAACGGTGATTAAAATTACACCTTGTATAACATCTATGAGTCTGGAAAATAAACATTTATATTTCTAAACTGAAACTATCTAGTCAAAATCACATTCGTATCGGTTCAACAGTACTTACCGATCCCCTGCTAACACATGACCAGTTTTCAAAACGCCTCCGGGCCGCATTACGTCTCATACACAGGCCTATCGATGCGGCCAAACAAAACTTTGAGTACCACTGTTTTCGAGCAAACAGGTCTGAAACAAGCTGAAACAGTTACAGAAGATAAGACAGTGTTCGACAGCTGGCTACAGTTCGAAGTAGATCTTTGTCGTACTTTGTTGTTTTCATTACTTGCCCACTTTAAACAAACAAAGTGTTTGAGATGGAATATTGTATAGAGCTGTTGAAGCCCACTGACAAGAATTAAAATTAAAAAATTAATATGTTTTTATTTTTTGTGTTTAAGGTTTGGCTACTTGGCATGTTGTTAGTGTTTTTAACCCGAATTTTATAAAATTATCATCATTAAATAAAAAGAGGGAAATAACTAGATACAAGTGTTAGTTCTTGTTATTTGACATTGATTATCAATAACTAATAATTAACTTTGTTTGAATATACGAGGTCAATAAATTAATTCCTATTTCTTATCATTTTAAGTTCCACACAATAATGACGCGTTGAGTAATTACTCATATTTTAATTGGAACTAGTAGAGCCACATACGTAAACATACGATAACATATTGTTTATTTCTCAATGCTGAACAAAAATGGCAAAACATGATTATTAAATACGACGAAGTATTGAAGGGTAACCGGATCTTCATTTAATAATATATACCTATATTATTTATTTACTAGCTTCTGCCCGGGACTTCTTCCGCGTAAAATTTCTGGTTTTAATTCCTATTTCCCTACTAATAAAAATGCGAAAGTAACTCGGTCTGTCTATCTGGTACGCTTTCACGCCTAAAGCGCTGAACCAATCGTCATGAAATTTGGCAGAGATATAGCCTGGGACATGGAGAAGGATATAGGCCATATTTTTACGCGATTACCGACATCCACGCGGGCGGAGCTGCGAGCAAAAGCTAGTATAAAATATGTTCCTGGACCCACCACGTTGCATAGCTCGGGCTGTTAGGTACTTATTTTCGGTTAGCTTTCATTCTGTCTTTTCATCTTTTTGTTTGGCTCCTTAGGGTTGTAGCGTGATGTTAAATACCCTATAATCTTCCTCAAAAATTATTCTATCAAATACAATAGGTAAAGTAAGGTAATGATACTCGTACAGTGTACTTTATATTTATTTGTAACATCTCACCTACCTGTATTATGCAAATAAATAATTTGATTTGATTTGATTTGATTTGACAAAAATATTTTTTTAATCAGATTGTTAGTTCAAAAGATTAGCGCGATTAAAAAAAAAAACAAGCTCTTTAGCTTTGTTATATTATTAACTGGCTTTTTCCAGCGGCTTCGCCCGCGTGGAGGTCGAAAATTATCCCACGGGAACATAGTACCGGGATAAAAGTATTCTATGTGTTATTCCAGGTTACAACCTACCTGTGTGCCAAACTTCATTAAAATCCGTTCAGCCGTTTTTGCGTGAAAGAGTAACAAACATCCATACAATCATACTCACAAACTTTCACATTTATAAATAATATTACAAGCTTTTGGCCGCAGCTCCGCCCTCATGGATGTCGGTTATCGCGTAAAAAAGTAGTCTATGTCCTTTTCTATATCCCAGGCTACATCTCTGCCAAATTTCATGACGATCGGTTCAGTGGTTTAGGCGTGAAAGCGTAACACACAGACAACTTACTTTCGCATTTATAATATTAGTAGGGATAAAATAAGTAGGATTATAATTAATATTAATAAGTAGGATAGGATAGTAATTATATAGATTATTTTATAAATATTTTCTTACTCTCCGGAAATAATTTAAGTAAATTGAGACGAGTCAAAAATAAACCCGCCCGAACCCGGAATCGTTCTATAAATATAACTGGTGGTCAACAAGGACGACCACTTTACACGCATATTTTTGGTAAGCTGCGTTGACCTCTTGTAACCCGAATTGTCGAGTAAGTATCGTGTAATCCCATCTTTACATGAATCGAATATTTAAGCGGCTTCAAAATTGCTTTTGTATTTTTTTGGGTTAGAAATGAAGCGATAAGTACTAAAGCTACGGTTTCTTCAAGGAGCCGTTCCGTCATATTATAACGGCCGTCATGAAAATCTGTCAATTTCATCAGTATTTTCACAGGTAAACAGGTTTTGGACGAAATTTTTCGTTGGTTATTTAAAAAAAGCTTATTATTTTCCGAGTGACTAATAACTTAAAAGTCGACTAAATGTTTGCAACAAATAAAATAACTTGCCAGCGATTAAATATTTTCGCGACTATTATATTATGTAAGGTTCAAAATTAAAGGTGTTATAAAAACTAAAAACTAGCAGCTGCGTTTAGGTAGCAAATAAACTATACCAGTCAAATAAAATATTAGGCGAGGAGCTATAAATAATGACTTGGCGACTAATAATGTTAGTAGGGTGGCAAAAAACTAGGTTCTTCAGGTTGACAGAAACGAATCGCTATAAATCCGACTCCATGCAGTCTTGTCTGCCCTACCCCTAGAGTGTAATTTAGAATCGCGTAGGCACGGAGGGGCGAGGCGGCCCGCGAGCTGAGGAGCGGGTGGTTGTTACACTCGCCGCGGCGGCTGAGGCTGGCCGGCGAAGCCGGCCAGCAAGCCGAAGCCGCGGTGGTGAGTGTTGAACCATCTGCGACGATAAGTTCGCGAGGGACCGCCGTAGCCCCGCAGCGCCGGAGCCGTGACAGAAACTAAGCTAGAATATAAGCTAGTTTATATTTATTCTTCATACAAACAATTTTAAATAGAATCTGATTTATATTATTTATGAATGCCCATTTTCTATTTTTTTTTTGCCATTAAGTTTCCGCTTAGATATTAATTCAGTTCCCAAAAGAAAAACTTGATGCTAGTTTAAATTAAAACGGAGCTTATTACTGATATATTAATATGCTACCTATTACTTATTACGATACTCCTTATTAGCTGCCAACCCATTATATGGTACCCACTCTATTTTTTTTTAAAACCTATATTCATTTTACTTAGTTGCCGCATTAAATACATGCCTTTAAAAAAATAGCTCTGCCATACATTTTGACCGCGTATTTTGCACTTGCACTAGGAAACGTCTTGAAGAAAGTAGTAGGAACCAAAAATTAAAAGGTATGCAAAATTTGCCAATCCGCACTGGGCCCGCGTGGTGGCCCACTTCCTCTCACTGAGAGTAGGCCTGTGCCCCAGCAGTGGGAACTTTATAGGCTGATTATACAAGAAAAAAATCATAGTTCGTCCGTCGTTCGTTAGTCGTGAAAAAAAATGTTGACATTTTGTCAAGTCGTAAAAACCGTGCGAAGCTTGTTTGTTAATATTTTTGTTTCAAATTAATGTGGTTACCTACTCATTATTCCTGTGACATTAAAATTGACTCAGTAAGAAAGATTTATTGTTATATTATTTCTGTTTAAAAATGAGTAGCTTAATCCGAATGTAAAACAAGCGACTCAAATAATAAATCTCGTCTAAACAGCATGTTTTAAATCGTGATGCGAATGTGTAAGTTTAGTTTTATGATCCTACAAATTTTAGGTTTATCCCCCATGTTCGTTCAGATAGTTTTTTTTTAATTGTAGTAGATATTTACACTCATAAACAGCAATATTAAATGTAGGTAATACAAACTTTATATTTTCTTCTTAAAAACACATTAAAGGATTAAGTGCAGATTTCACTAAAGAAACTGAACACTACAACCTGAAACTGAAACTAACACCATTATTGTAACACCTGCATTCTATACAAATAAATTATCTTATCTTATCTATCTTATCTTATCTATAGCAGGCTTAGCATGACGCTGTCTATTTCTACGAAGAATAGACATAGCTCTTTCTATACAAAGTGACTTTTCGTTTCTGTATTTTTGAGAGATTACTGTAATATTACTGTAATAGTTTTTGGTCCAAAATACGGTCCTTTGACACTTTGAGATTTTTTTTTTGTAGATGTCTTTAAATGTATACGTGACTTAATATCAGTAAAAAAAAAATAAAAAAAAAATAGTTTAAAAACTAAAAAAACACGCTTTAAAAACCAAACTAAAAAATTAGAAAATAATTTAATTCTATTAAAAAGCGTGGGGTTCGCTTCTTGAATTAAATTTTCTAATTTTTTAGTTCGGTTTTTAAAGCGTGTTTTTTAGTTTTTTAAACTATTATTTATTTACAATTTTTTAGTTCTGCTTGCTTGAAAAGCGTGACTTTTAAGTTTTTTTTTTTTAATTTTTGAATTCTCATTGGTCCTCGATAAGTCTACAAAGTTTCAATGAAATCTGACCGTTTGAAGTGGGTCAAAATAGCGTCCAAAGGAGTCGGTTACATACAAACATACAAACAAACAAACAAACAAACACAAGTGAAGCTAATATAAAGCGTGTAAAAAAACTCTGTGACAAAACAAATAATTCTGAGTCGAATTACCTATGAAAAAGAGTGAATTTCGTAAAAAGTGCAGTTGACTCTTTCTACTTTGCTGCCGTCGTACTGTCTACACGGAACGTCATTTATGTCTACTCTTCCGTCCACAAAACGGTGCTAGTGCTAAGCCTGCTGGTACGTCTAAACCGCGTTCAATATCTGTTAGTGTCAATATTCCACCACAATTTTGACACTGACAGCTCTTGAACTCGATTTAGATGTGCGTAACGCGTTCAGTTTCATTGGTGAATTTCGCCCAAAGTGTGGTATCATCATCTCTATGCAATGCCAAGCTGTCAAAGTAACATATCGTGTCGATTTATAGAGGGGCAGCTTCATCAATCAAGTGCTGGACTTACTTAGCTATCTGTAGGCTCACCAGCTTGACAGCTTTACTAACTTAGTTCGGAACAAGGTTCGATGATATTTCTGTACTGTTGAGAGGTGCTTTCTAAATAAAACATGGTTATTGCGAATGTACTTACTTACTGTTTTTTTTAAATTTATTTTTATAATCCTTTAGTGGGATTTATCTTATGCCCGTAGGTGTGTCAGTAGATTCACAGCAAACCATATCAGAAAAAAAAAACTAATACCGCAACGGTGCATCCGTTGCGGCATTAGTATTTTTTGACAAATATCGAAGCATCATGCTGAGTTAGGAGCCTTTTTATGATTTTGTTAGATTTTTAATTTGCTTTTTTTATTGTTTGTATTTCCTGTGCGTATCTAAAATAAAATATTTTTCTTTCTTTCTTTCTTTACTTAGTTTAACTAATATTGCAGATTTGTCTGGGGATTGCAGTGGGGTGACTTTAGTAAGTGTAACTTGCGGTGTAAAATAGAAATCCCACGTATTTCTATTTTACACCTTAAGTTACACTTACTAAAAGCTATAATAAGAAGAAAAAAATATAGACATCGACGCACAATCTGTTATAATGGATTCAAACACATGACTCTGGATCTCCAGAGTAGAAATTTTTCGTGAGGTATTAAAAAAAACATCAATTGTTTACTTCAAAACTGCAATATCTACGCGGCAAAACGTATGGAACGACAATAAAAAAAACCACGTCTATACAGGTGTAACACAGTACATGTACAGGGTGTGAAACCCTATAGCTATCCTTAAACACTAAAGATAACAGCTGGTATAGAATCACTATACAGAGTTTCAGCTCAAAATAAAATACTCTAAGAATTGATACCAAATTTTCGGTTTCATAATTATGTTTCTTAAATTCAAATCCTAACAAACGTGTCACCGCACTACGTAGGTCAATAACTTTCCACGTTACTTGCCCATAACACGATAAATCTCTTCCGAGTGAAAAGTTCGGATTCTGGTATCAATGTATTAAAAATTCTTGAACATGTAAAGATAGGATTAAAAACCCTTTCAATATCGTTTGATATCATCCAAAGAAGCCGTGCCCTTGGTATGTATACTATACCCTTTCCGTTACACGTTGTTTTTTAACGAAAAGGTTCCAGATTCATGTATGGTTGTGCGTCGATGACCCTGCCACCCACAAAGAAAAGAAAAATAATTGATACACAACAAACTCGATCAGGTTGCTCCATATTGTGGAAACATCTCAACTTCATGGTTGCGCAACACAACTTTACCAGAACTTACCTCAACTACTTACACAGCTTGTATTCGTAATTCGAATGCACTTAAATTTTTTTAAAAAAACTGCCCATACTTGCAACTCTTGGCAATGTCTGTGGCACTTGTAAGACGAGTTTAAAACTAGGTTTTTTGTGTGAGATATAAATAAAACCAGGTGCAATTAAGAACATGGGATTAATTGCATGTATAATAAGGATGCAAGTTTTTTTTTTCGTAACGTTATATCTCGAATGTTTATGTATGTATGTATGTGTGTTAGCACATAACAACACGACACAAACAAACCAAAGTGTAATAATCTATGTAGTCTTTTATTTTCGTTCCTTATATATTTTTTATGTATGTATTTATGTATCTATTATTTAGGCTAATATGTATATCTGTGTATCTATTTTAGTATATTGTATACATATTATTTGCACCAACAACATCCCCATTTTCTCCCTTATTTATAAAAGATGCTTAACGTTAAGTAATGATTAGCGTCTGTTTAACCATACATTTTGACGTTCATCATTTAACTTTTTTTTTTTTGTGGGTGGGAAATCATCAAATGACTTCTCCCGTTCTGGTTGGAGCAGGAGGGCGTGTCAGACTTTTACTGACTAAAACCCACCCATGTTCCTTCAGCTGCCCGTATGCCAGGGGCCGCGGTATCTCTTTCGAACAACCCGCACCCCTAGCAGGCATCGGCCCTTGCGGGCCCCACCAGCTGCTGCTGACGTCCTCCTGCGAGTAACTTTAGTCATCGTTTATGAATAAGGAGGTTTATGTCTAGGCTAATCATTGTCCATTCCATGGTTGTCGGAAGAGATCGCGGAAAGCGATAAGACCGCCCATTGTATATTTTATAGTGTAATTTGTTTGTTTGTAATGTATTTTTGTGGTGTACATACAATAAAGAATATATAAATGAATAATTAACACGTCTTTATTCGTCCTTAGGCAAAGAAGTATAAGACCGATGTTATAAGGGGCCGGCCTATTGCCATCAACCGGACACAAATCCAGACTCCGGATTGCTATTGACGAATTCTGCCGTCCTTTAAAAAAGTTTTTTCCGAGAAAATAGCAAAAAACGCGCGAATAGTTATTTCTTAAAAACTGTGATACTTATATGTAGATGAACGATAATAGTTCTTATTGCAATCTGTTACGGGTTAAAATCTGTTGTAATAAATTCAAATAACAAAGGAGCAAACGTATGTCGTAAAAATGCAAATAAAATCGTATAAAATTAGATATTAACTATTTAATAATAAATAATCCATCAATGGATGCAGTTTGGCATTTCGAATTTTATGGTATATTTTAAATTATGTTTATAATTGCTATTGAAGGGATAAACTGCGAAACTAAAATTATGTTTGGTGTTCCATCGCTGTATGCAAAAAAAGACTTGAATGTATTATATATATTTTTGTTTTCAAAATTATTTACGGTTAAAGAGATACACTGCTTTAAAAAACACCTTTTTGAGCGTTTTCCAGAAATCTCCGCCTTAAAGGACGGCAGAATTGTGAATTGTTGTGTTTTGTGTTGTATTGTTAGAGGTGTGTTAAATGGCTGGTTAATCTGTGAGGCAGGAAACTTTGATTAGTAACCATTTTAAAACATAATTATTCATCTAAATTCGTGTTTGTATTCCAGATTCTATAATTATGATTTTCTGAATAAATCATTAAAAATCTCGTTAAACACATTATTAGAGACACGCATGTATAAGCATAAATTACCCACACGTTTCAGATCAAGGCAAAGTAATTCACTAAACCTACCGATTTCACAAAACTCTGTCTATTGGTAGTTTCCAGAGAGCATTAATTATTTCCTTCGAGTGCCATAGAGAATATGAAGACGACTATCTTGCTAATCCTTCCATCCTACTAGTGTTACAAATGTGAAAGTTTGTAGGTTTGGATGTTTGGATGTTTGGATGTTTGTTACTCAATCACACAAAAACGGCCGAACGGATTTGGATGATATACCTATTAGTTACACTGCTAAGCTAGTACGACAATAAAGGCCTGCGCCCTCTAACGGCACGGCACGGCAAGGGGATTTTTATGCCACGAATAGAATATAACATAAATGTAAAACACTAAAATTCAAATTTCAATGATGATGCCTAAGGGCGCCGCGGCATGCGTAAGGATACCGCGGCATCGTTGCCGTTGCAATTTAGATATTACTATCATACTATCAAGTTATATTTCTATTCGTGGAGTCAGTAAAAGTCTGACACGCCCTCCTGCTCCACCCAGAGTGGGAGAAGTTATTTGATGATTTATCACCTAAAAAATGTATAATTAATCATCAAATGTGTTAATAGTCGACTGTTCATTTCTGCTTTGAAATCAGTCAGTCAGTCAAGTTACATAGTGTTCCCACAGTTGGGACCCAGACCTCTTCACTGTAAGAGAGAGTGGGCAGTAATCCACCAATTCCGTCTCTGATTTACAACACGAAACACGACTAAATAACCAAGGCCATGAAATATAACTGTCTAAATCTCACAGCGATGTCCTGATTAGTCCCGGAGTGCGGGATTAGCTCCGAATCCCGTTGCATGAGGATTTACATCATATTTGTTTATTAGCCGTTTCATACTGCAGCCTTGCTTTTGAGGATTTTGTGCTGAAAACTTAGATGTATTTTCAGGATTTTCGGAGAGCTTTGCTGTTTTTTTTTTGAGTATCTGGTTACTTGTTGAGCTGAATATCTTTTGAAAACGTTCAGATGAAGCTTTCAGGTATTCAGGAGTTGTTGAGGTAAACCTTCGTAGAAGCCGAAAAGCCCAGCTTGCCCTAATAAAATTGTAATTATTATATTTAGTTATCTTCGGTTTTCTAACCAAAATTATGATAATGGTGTTAGTAATACTAACAAACATGAGAACATGAGCCAATCCCTTAGCTGTTTTTTAATAGTAAAAAATCTGTCGGCTTGCCTTGATTTTGACGCCTAGGCACGCCACTGGTAAATAGACATATAGGTTACTGTATATAGAGTTGGTTAGTGGTTGGATCACGTGGGAGAGCTCGTTAAAAATTTACCTATACATACCTATACAACGGTTGTACTTGTATTGAGCTCCGTGCTTTATCTATTTAAATGTCATAAACGAATAATACTGCATACTTACTTATGTAATAACGCGACTGTATTTATCGTAAGGCTAGGCAGAAGGGAGTGGTACACACACATATCGTCTGTTATGTTATAAGTCCCAAGTTTCATCTATGTAAGAGATACTGAACCTCTGGCCATTGCTAATGAGAATTCCCTTTTAGAAGAACCCGATAACAATGATCAAAATTCGAGTTTCGACCCTAGGATCTCACGATCAGTAGTCGCATTTATTTCCGATTAATAGGTTAATGCTTGATATTAGCACCCAACTGTCTACAATTTGCCTACAGCGTATTTTAACCTATTTCGGCCATATAATGCGAAGCAGAGATAGTGGTCATTGTTAACAAAACCGAAGGAAAGAAAGCAAGGGGTCGGTCGCCAACATCATGCTCTGACCAAGTAATAGAAGCTACATCCTCAACCAAATTTGAGTCGATGGAGGCAGATTGTCCTCCCAAAGGGATCCATTCAAGTGATCACAATCATCAGTAATGAGGGAGCGATTGAAGAAGAAGATCAATGCAACGAGGTAGCCAATATGGGTCTATAATATGTAAATCTAAATTTTATTTGTATTTTTGCATACATAATTTTATATTAATTAGTACAACAGTGATTTAGTTTGATTATGCAGAACTGGTTAATACCCATTTAACTATCATTGTTAACAAATGATAATTATTCAAATAGCATACGATACGATAAACTGGGATGCATTCATTATTTAAATTGAATTGTTAACTAATTATGCAGCAAAATCAATATATGATAACATAGTTAATTTCCTATACATGGTGACGATTAGGTAGTAGGGCTGATTTTCCAATAGTCAGATAACTTATAACTGTGGAATAAATATGTCGGTTTGACAGCTTTTGTATAGAAAATATGCCAAACTGTCAGATTTATTCTTCAGGTAAAAGTTATCTGACTATTGGAAAATCAGCCCTAAATAGTACAGCGATTATAACAATTTTTTATCATTCTGTTAAAATAATGAAATTAACAATTTTACTAAAAATAGAAAACTTAATTCTTCTATCAAAATAAATAACATATTAATTGACATGAAATAAACGACTATAGACGCGCAGCGCGATGGCATCAACATACGAGGTGCATTCAATAAGTACCTAGCCTCATCGCCAGAGGGCGCTGTAGTTTCAAAAGAGTTTTGCCACAGTGTAGCACATTCTTTTTTAATTATTTTTTCAAATTTTCATTCCCGTCCCTTCATTTGTTTTAATTTGACAACTTATGGAAGCGAACGTGTCGATCGGTTTTACTAAAATGGAAAAAGAGCAATATCGTTCGGTGATTCGATTCCTATTTTTGGAAGGGAAAACGCGCATCGAAATCAAAGAGCGCTTGGATGCTGTATACGGTGACTCTTCTCCATCGATGGCCACCGTCAAGAATTGGTTCAACGAGTTTGCACGTGGCCGTACGTCGGTTTTTGATGAACCACGTCCAGGTGCACCGAAAACAGCTGCTACGGAGGAAAACATTAAAAAAATCCATGATCTCGTATTGGCAGATCGCCGATTGAAGGTTCGGGAGCTAGCTGAGACTGTAGGCATTTCAGAAGGAACAGTGCATCATATTCTTCACGTGGAACTCGGCATGAGAAAGCTGTCGGCGCGATGGGTGCCGCGTTTACTCACACCAGAAAACAAGCGCAACCGTGAGACCACATCGGAGACGTGTTTGGCGCTGTTTAAGCGGAATCCAGCGGAGTTTTTGCGTCGTTTTGTGACCGTCGATGAAACCTGGTTCCATTGGTACACACCAGAGACCAAGGAGCAATCAAAACAATGGATCCAGACCGGGGAACGTGCTCCAAAGAAGGCGAAAACTGTAAAATCGGCCGGAAAAGTTATGGCCACCGTTTTCTGGGATTCACAAGGTGTGATCTACATCGATTACCTCGAGAAGGGTAAAACAATTACAGGGCTTTACTATGCCGATTTATTGGGCCGATTCGACGCCGAATTAAAGAAAAAACGACCCCATCTGGCGAAGAAAAAAGTGCTGTTTCACTACGACAACGCACCGATTCACACGTCTGCCGTTGCCATGGCCAAATTGGTCGAATTACGCTACGAATTGCTGCCCCATCCACCGTATTCTCCAGATTTGGCCCCTTGTGACTTCTTTCTGTTTCCTAATCTGAAAAAATCACTCGCCGGGAATAGATATGGATCGAATGAGGAGGTCATCGCCGCCACGGAGGCCTATTTTGCAGAGTTTGACAAAAACTATTTTTCGGACGGATTAAAAAAGTTGGAGCATCGCTGGGCTAAGTGTATCGAACTAAAAGGAGACTATGTTGAAAAATAAATTCCCCTTTTTTCCAAAATTTTCGTTTACTTTTTGTAGGCTAAGTATTTATTGAATGACCCTCGTACCATCGCGCCGCGCTTCTCCCGATGATGATGACCATAAACTTTGTTTTAAAAATGAGCAAGTCTGCATACGCCCTGTACACTTTATCACCTATATATATATAAACACGGATGCTCTTCTTACTGCTTATTATGGTATAGTAGAATCACACACGGTATGGGACAATTTTTTGGGGAAATTCCAATGAAAAAAAAAACCGCTTTTAAGGCACAAAAAAGATGCATTCGAGCGATGTTTAAACTTAAAACAACGGATAGCTGTGTACAGTACTTTAAAAAGTACAAAATATTAACATTACCTTGTCTGTAATTCTAGAAGTAGCTGTGTTTGTGAAGACAAACCCAAGTCGTTTTAGACGTCTAGCCGACGTAGTTCCCCGCAATAGACGTGATAACAGCGAGCTATGTCTACAGTCAGCCAAGACAGCACTTATGGGCAAAAGTGTCTACTGCATGGCTCCAGTAATCTTTAACAAGATACCGAAGAGTTGGAAAAAGCTGCCGCTTTCTTTGTTATAAAAAAGACTTCGAAGCTTTTTAGTGGCAAAATGTTACTATAATTTGAATGAGTTCCTTAACGAAAAAGATTTTGTAATTTAGTATGTAAATTTTTTGTGTATATTTCGCATGCCTATATGGTACAATATGGCTGATCTTGTTATCATTTTTTGTTATCTGTTGTACCCATATTTGCGAAATAAAATTATCTTTATCTGTTTATCTTTGAATTGTTGATTCAAGACAAAGTTTATGGTCATCATCATCATCATCATTTCCAAGACGTCCACTGCTGGACATAAGCCTCCCCCAGAAGGGGGGTTTTGCCATAATCGCCACCCTTGGCAGGCGGGTTGGCGATCGCAGTATGGTGGTCAAATGCATAGAGAACGCTGCTGCCCATTCTCTAGTAAGGCCCTTAGTCGCCTTCTACGACACCCACGGGAAGAAATGGGATGGTGCTATTCTTTTACGTCCGGCACCACACGGAACAGATCACAGAAAAGTTATCTGACTATTGGAAAATCAACCCTAAATAGTGCAGCGGTTATAACAAGTTGTTATCAGTCTGATAAAATAATGAAATGAACAATTTTGAAAACCCTTTTTGGGGGAGGCTTATGTCCAGCAGTGGACGTCTTTCGGCTGAAATGATGACGACGATGATGATGATGATGATGATGATGATGAAGATGATGATGATGCTATGCTATTATGCTAACCACAAAAATTAAGTTTAATGTTGTTAAATACTAAAACGAAAAAGAAGGTCACACGGCTAGAATATCAATTTATTAATTACTAGCTTCCGCGGCTTCGTCCGCGTGGTGGTCGAAAACTATCGCACGGAAACGTAGTCCCGGGATAAAAAGTATTCTATGTGTTATTCCAGGTTACAAACTACATGTGTGCCAAATTTCATTCAAATCCGTACAGCCGTTTTTGCGTGAAAGAGTAGCAGACATCCATACATCCATACTCACATACTTTCACAATTATTACATTAGTAGGATATAGTAGGATTAGTAGGATTTAAAAGATGTGTGTTCAAAATATGTAAGGTAGAATACGTGGTTTCAATTAATGTGATATCCTATCCGCCATCCTGTATAAGTAATAGAATTTCGGTCATTTCGTACGAAATTCCCGAAAACCAAAGCCGGAATCTGACCCGAAATCTGTAACCCGAAATAGTTAAGGGCTAGAGTTATTCGGGATCACGATATTTAGAAGCAGTGATTGGTAAAGGAAGTATCCTATAATACACACTCAAACATTAACCCCCTTATCCATAAACGTTGCTTAAAGTTGTTTACGTTGCTGAGCAGACAAAATGATTCAGATTCTAATTCATAGTGTGTAATGCAGTTAGAGTGCAGGAAGCCAAAGCCATAATTTAGCTTTTTGGGTATCTGGTTAAGCTATACTTGCCACGGTTGGTCCGTGGATGGGTGACCATCTTCATTATATCAGCCGAAAGACGTCCACTGCTGGACATAAGCCTCCCCCAAAAGGGGGGATTTGCCATAATCGCCATGATTAACAGGCGGGTTGGCGATCGCAGTATGGTGGTCAAGTGCATAGAGAACGCTGCTGCCCATTCTCTAGTAAGTCCCTTAGTCGCTTCCTACAACCACCACAGGAAGAACAGTCATTACGGTTCGTCCGAAGCCCGAAAGTCTGACAACCAGTTACCAGTAACCAGTAGTAACCAGTAGTTAGATAGTAACTCAGTTGTGGAGGTAAGATAGGCAGTCGCTCCATGTAAAATATTGGTATTCAGCTGCATCTGGTTAGACTGGGAGCCGACCCCAACGTAGTTGGGAAAAGGCTAGGCAGATGATGATGAAGTACCTAGGTTTCTAGGTCTAAGTTAGAATTAAAACCTAGGAGGCCTAAACCAATTTATAATTTTTTTTTATGATATGAAATGAATGAGGACCTTTGTCTACGAGTGAGACAGTGCAATTATAGTTACACACATAAATAAAACGATGCTTAGCTTATCTTGTAATTTATGTTATTGCGGGATGTTTTTTAAACGTTGCCCCACACTAAGAATTTCTCCTGTATTGTGGGCAAACATTCAAACTCACACACACAAACAGCCAGACCCGGAACAACTACTTGTAGGTCATACAAACATTTGTTCCGTGTGGGAATCGAACCCGCGACACGCAGCGCAACCGCTTAGCCACTGCGCCAACCGTGCCGTCACAAATCCACATTATCCATGGACAAGAAACATCCTGGATAAATCAGCTGGAAGGTGCGTATACAGGATGGCAAAACACATGACATGACAGAAGGGAAAAGTCCAATACTTACGCTGTCAAAATGCATGTACGTATGTCAATTTTTAACCGACGATGAATTTCTACGCTACCTATGTAACCAACATTTTCAGATTTAATTATCTCTGGATTGGCGTGCAATTCGAAATTCAAATAAATTTTATTCGAAAGCCGTGTTATTTTAATTTCAAATTCAAACGTTTGTTTTAGATTGTGTTTTGTTTTTGTGAAATTGTGGTAGTTTTTGGTGCCATGGATAAACGGAAACTTCGTAAAATTTTTGAATATGGGTTCGTACGTGGAAATACCGCTGCGCAAACAACACGAAACATTAACGACGTGTACGGGTCTAACACTGCTTGCACAGTTCATTTGGTTCAATTGTTTTAAATCTGGAAATTTTGAGTTAGACTGGTCAATCGCTCTTCCCCATTGCTTCTCCACGACAACCCGCGAGCTCACACTTCACGACAGACCATCGCAAAGCTACAAGAGTTACGGCTGGAAGTTCTTTGTCACCCACCCTACTCACCGGACCTTGCCCCGACAGATATCTACTTTTTTTTTTAATTTAGACAATTTTTTAAGTGGGAAATAATTCAAAACCCTTTCACTGACTTCAACATCTCCCGCCCCGGCAGACTTCTACAGTCTGCCGGGACAAACAAACTGCCATCGAAATAGAAAAATTGTAAAGATTATTTGGGCCAGTACTTTGATTAGCTAAAATAAAAAAATACCAATACTTTTTATATTTTTAAATTTTCATACAAATCACCAATTTCATAATACCTATGGTCTAGAATCATGTGCTCAATTCATGGTTTCGGTTTTTGCGTCAAAGTCCCCTGTCACCCTGTCATTGTCACCCTGCATATCCACCGCAAAAGCTATATTATTAATTACCAAAAACGTTACCGTCTTTGTACCTACATATCTAGTACCTACGTCCTACCTAATTAGAAACAGGCTTCAAAGGAAATTAATGATCTGCTCAGGTGTTTGAATGTACTAAGACCTACGTGAATAGATTCGTGTAATGATAGTCGGTCGCCAATGAAGAGGAATCGGTAAATGGAATAACACAGACGATAATAAATACATAACATTCACGTAATTATCTGCTTGAAAACGCCTACGCAAAGTGTTTGAGCAGTGTGTTGTAAGATGGGGAATTGCTATAATCTATACGTGGTCTGCCAGGGGTGCGGGTTGTTCGAAAGAGATACCGTCGCCTCAGGCACACAGGCAACTAAAAGAACACGGGTGGGTTTTAGTCAGCGAAAATCTGATACTTCTGCTGAACAAAAAAAACTATGACGGGTTGATGTTTTTTTTTACAGTTGGTAGAGTTTCTGTTATTAAATTCAAAATCAAAGTACAAAATAGAAACACTTTTTTCCAATCAAACCTCAAGAAAAGAAACCCTAAAATATTTGAATAGCTCCTTTTTTTGGATTTCTTCTACGCATTAAGTTTTGTACGAAATTCATTGGATTTTAATCTACGAGTTTATATAAACATCATATGATGACAACTTAATATTACCATTGATTATACGTACCTAATTAACTGCAGTTTGTCAGGTAGGTAGGTATACCTAAGTAGGTATACTTACCTACCTACCTGAAGTCTATAGACTTCCTGAAACGTTTCAGTAGCAATTAATTAACACCAATAAATTCTTGGTCAAATATTTGTTTTCGGTACAAGACGAGGGTACATTTTATCACAGACGGTGACTGGAGGAAACGTGGGGCTCCTTGGAATTCTTACCCTTTTTACTGCTTGACGTCTTCGAGGCAAAGTGTTTGGAACTTTGACCTAGGTACCCTTAATTATATATTTTGTAGTCAGTTTTAGATTATTTGCCTATGTATCTTAACTAATTCATTCTGCAGACGTTAGATGGTTTTACGTTAGAGAGTAGTGTTGGCCCCGAATTTAGAGTTATAGGTCTCGGGTTTGAACCCAGACAAAGCATTTATTTCAAATAAACCAATTACAGGCACTTTTGAATTGTCAACGAGTCGGAAAGATGAAGCTAGTTGCCCATTCCAAAGCGTAGGTACCTTTGGAGAAGAACGGGCAAGAAACTCCATGGACACTCTTTTTAAATCATGAAATTGTTATTAACAATTTGTTACAGAAAGTTGGTTACATCGTTTGTGTTCAAATTATGAATGTGAGAACGATGTAAAAAGACGTGCACATTAAAAGTGTCCCGACAGGCGCTTTACTCAGTGTACGGTGAACGAAAACATCGTGCGGAAACCAGCATGTCCGAGAACCAAACATTCGAAGACATTCCACTCCTTCACGCCAGTCCCAACAGTGGGAACATTATAGGCTGATTATAAAGCTTATTTAGTGTTAGAAGGACATAATGATATATTCAATCCGTACAGACGCCTGAATATCGTCAAACGTCGTAAATAGCATTTCAAACAGCAAGGGGTTTCCAATTAACACCTACAGGAAACCGTACCTTTGCCTATCACTCGATCAGTTCTATTAACGACCAACCATAGGTACAGACGCCAGCACATCAAGCTACCCCAAGCTGTCAAATTTTTCCAGTTGAACATGAACCCTATGTTATGTTATCAAGTTGAAAATCTATCAAATAAATAAAAAAAAAATGATTCTATTCTATTCTATTTTTAAATATGGAGGAGAATATGGAGAATTTTATATATAAGACGACCTTAAATGTTGTAAAGACTGGCGATAAAAGCACCAATCAGATTTGAACATTCGAGTGTTTTTAGAACAAGCCTTCAAAAAATTAGAATAGGTTTTTTGTTTCGGAAAGACGGAAAAGCATGGCAGGCGCGTTGCTGTAAACACGAAAACGAAATATTTTTCAAAAACGTACTACAACGTGTTGTATTATTCGATCCGGTACGGAAAACTCCTCAGGTTCTCACAGCTCATAAAGAAGGAATTGTAAGAAGTGTTTATTGATTTATCAAGAATAGTATGTTTTTTCAGTAACTGACTGCTTGAATTTGTATATTCTTTTTTAAAGCAGCGATAAGCGGGACATAATATAGTAAAAAAACAAACACAAACGAAAAATTTGTACCAGACGCCTGTATTTCAGTTTTCTTTCATCAAACGTCGTTAATCGTATTCCAAACAGCAAGGGGTTTCCAATTAAAACCTATGGGAAATCCTATCCCTATCTCTATCACTCGATCTATCCATTAACGACCAACCATAGGTACAAAAGATAAAGCATAACGAATAGTTAACCAACACAATAACACCATTTTATTGTTCGATTACATTCGCTTTACGCATGATAGATTTAATCGGAAACGATAATATACTCCCTGTGGAACCATTGCTATTTGACATAAATCTTATGATATTATTGAAGGTAAATATTGGTATTCTGGGAATGAAAATCGATGTAAGTGAGTGAGACTATCATGAGCTTGTGTATTTTGTGGACTGCTTAATATAGTGCTTCAAGGACTGCCTACAAGTCTTAGAACAAGGTCTGTCTAAGGATCAGACTTTTATTGACCCACCGCAAAGCAGACGTCATACATACTTTCATAAAGAAGTGGAACCATTCAGAATTTAGGCAGTATTTGCGCCCTCACGGCCCTAGCCTCCGCAGGAGACGCCCTGGGCGTCGGGAATCCCAGGCTGATTCCCGGCCACCGTAGGCGCGGGCTTGAGGACGGCGAGTAATGGGTAGCTCTCTGTCCGGTAAGGCCCAAGCCCGGGTCAATGGCGCGTTGTGTTCCACACGCGCCTCCATAACATGTCAGCACAAACTGAAGGAGCCTTCAAGGGCCGATGCCTGCCAGGGATGCGGGTTTTCGAAAAAGATACCGTGGCCCCTGGCACACAGGCAACTCACGGAACACGGGTGAGTTTTAGTCAGTAAAAGTTTGACACGCCTTCCTGCTCCACCCAGATAGGGAGCAGTTATTTGATGATTTCCCACCGTCAAAAAAAAAAAACATTCAGAATTTGTCACTGAGTGATTGGCGAATTGAGTGAGTGGCGAAGACAGTGAGTGAAGGGCGGGCGTTTTGGGAGGCTGTCTTTTTCTACGTCATACATAATTTTGAAGTCTAAAAAGTGCCGATTCTCAGCCTAGTTTATCAATCAATTTTTATTTATTGAAGTAGCCATGAATTATTTGTTAGTAAAATAACTTATCCTATGTCAGTGACTTTTGATTTCGATTGATTCGCAGAGATCTACTACAAGACCACCAGACGCACTGCAGGGTACCATCTGGACTTGGCTGATATCCCGATCAGTAAGTACTCAGCGCTTCTCCTGCACATTTATTATGCGCACAGCCTATGTGAGGGACTCTCTGCCAGCGTGTGTTGTCTTCCACATTTAACCCGTCTGTCTTCATATCAAAAGTTAACAGCCATCTTCTAGGTGCGCTCGTTCCATCATAGACCTCGTTCATCGCTTTCCATCAGACGTGATCGTCAAGAGCAGCCCAGTCAAAAATAAAATGAAAAAGACTTCAGTAGAGTCATGAATTACTAGCAATTCTATACTTGGAATAGTAATATTCCATATCTTGATATTTCCGTATTTGACACAGGTTTCCATGCTTTTTTGACTTCGCCATTGATTAACATAAAGCTAATATGACATGAGACTGATAAAATTCCATTGGTATTTCCCGTTAACTCGAAGCTATCCATATGAAATGGTGGACCATTTCATATGGATAGCCTCGAGTTTCATGCCTCGTCATCCACGCACTACCTTCTTTATTTAATTTACCTTCTGCAACACCCGTAATACACTGACAATCACAATCTTCCAGATTTTGCAGGAAATTCCTAATAGAAATCGGATATTCGGATGCGTATTTACCTAAAGTTAATTTTTGGTTATGAAAGTATGGAAGCGGCTTTTGAAAACATATTTTTATGCCAGCAACACCGGGAATGCATAACTAGTCAGGTGTATAGTATGGAAGCGACTTCTAAATTATTAGCATTGCAAACATATTCAGATACATATTTATTTAGAATTCATGTTTATGCCCCGATGCAAATATATGTATGTAGGGTGTAAGGGAGGGGGTGGTGTGTGTTAGTAAAAAATAAATAAACATAAATTAAAATTAAGATTACTTCGATACAAAAGCGCATTCCATATTAGCCAACGTCGACACTTTAGGTAAATATGCATCCGAATATCTGATCTCTATTCATACGTTTGGAAAATTCATCTGCTTATAACGTAATTAACGCAATGAATAGTGTTGAATTGTTAAAATGAAAAGCATTGCATTGATCAAAACAAGTCTTACGCAACAAGGCTGCAGATTTGAGAAACGACGTCAACAACAATTTGTGTTTATTCCTTGGTCCAGCATATTGATATATACGTGTTAAATGTAACAAAAATAATTCAATTTCAACACCAAAGCGGATTTCTCAGATTTCTCACAAGTTTGAATCGTTTAAATCATATTACTTTCCCCTCATGAGTCGGGTTTTGCTGTAAAAGGCGATTTTTCGTCGTAAAAATAGACTGCAGCATGATATATCATAGTTTTAATGATATATAGAGGAAGTTTTGTTGGTCCGTACATTACTTCGAAAGAGTTATTTGAAGGTTAAGACTACTTTTTACCCTCTGATTGCGCAAATAGCTAGACGGATTCTCAAAGTATTTTCTTCAAATTTTATTCTTGAAGGCAATGTCGATTTTTTTTTTGCTGAAAATCGGAGTAACGAGATGGGTTTCCAAAATAGATTTCTTCAAAATTCATCCATATATTATTTTTTTATGAAAGCACTAGCTTTTGTCCTCCGCCCGCATGGACGTTGGTTATCGCGTAAAAACCGTAGCCTATGTCCTTCTCCATATCCCAGGCTATATCTCATCCAAATTTCATGACGAATGGTTCAGCGGTTTAGGCGTGAAAGCGGAACAGATATACAGAGTTACTTTCGCATTTATAATATAATATTAGTAGGGATTTATGTGTACATACAATACAGGGTAAGTTTTTATCCAGTGCGCAAATTGTAACCATGAATTCAGCATATCATTCTAGACCCCCCAGCGTAGAAATTTTTCGTCGGTAATACAAAAAAAGTCAGTTGTGACTTTACGATCGTTGGTTCCAATATTTAATTTTGATTTGTATACCTGTGTGATACAAGCCAGAAATAAAATTATATACAGGGTAAATTATGAACCAGTGCGCAAACTGCAACCATGAATTCTGCTTATCATTTTAGACCCCCCTTAGCGTAGAAATTTTTCGTGGGTTATACAAAAAAAAAATCGACTGTTTCATAGAAAAGTGCAATACCTACGCGGTCAAAATGTATGGAATAGCTGATTTTTTTTGTATAACCGATGAAAAATTTCTACGCTGGGGGGTCTATAATGATATCCTGAATTCATGGTTACAGTTTGCGCACTGGATAAAAACTTATCCTGTATAGTAAAAACATAAACAAATTTTGAGCTTCTGAAAGGAAACTTTTTTTTAGCCTATCTTGTGCTCCAGTGTTGGACACAGACCTATTTTTCTTGCCAAACCTCTTCTTGTGCTTTCTCTGGCCTTGTTGGCCCTGCAAGTGCAAATCTTATCAGAACGTCACACCACCACCAAAGGACACTGCAGATTTGTATTTATTTAAGTGTCTACTTCATTGTACAGTTGGCATATACCAAAGATTTCTCGAGACAGAAAATTACTTTTAATTCCTAGAAAATTCATTGGCAAAGACATCGAAATATGTAACCTTTCCTATCGTTAATTGGAGTTGCATATCATTATCAGATATTTATTTATTTGAAAGAAAATCCTATTAATAATATAAATGTGAAAGTTTCGATGTTTGTTACTCACTCACGCAAAAACGGCTGAATGGATTTGTATGAAATTTAGCACACAGGTAGTTTATTACCTGGATACTTTCACCCCGGTAGTAGGTACGTTCCCACGGGATAATACCCGCCCTCCACGCAGACGAAGCCGCGGGCTAAAAGCAACTTCTAGATATTTTAATTTTAGTCAAGAAAATCCTGGCGAAACCTCCTAGTTATTTCACAAACAAGTCCTGTATTTTAAACATGGTATAGCGAATGCTGCAGCGAGGACAATTTTCCACTACGTTCATCAAACCAGACGCCATTTTTCTTTTAGTATCTCTTTCTGGAGCTGAATGGAATGAAGAACCACTTTTAAATATAAATTCTAGAAAAAACTTCTGGCCTCGAACACTGTTGATGCAAAGTATGCTTTATGTAGTACTAGTCTGAGAAAGAATTAATTATTAAAATTAAAAGGTATTAAATAATAATGTTGTGCTGGAACCATATTTTTAATTAGTAGGGACATGATTCTTAAGGATCTGCCTTTTGCTGTTAAATGTTTCGTCGGTTATTAAAAAAAAAAAGCCGTTTCATGCAATACCTACGCTGTGGAAAAGAAAGAAAGAAAACGTATTTATTGTGACTCGCACAGGAACACTAAAATAAACACACAATGGTACAAAAATGATAAAAAACCAATTTCTTGGAATTAAAAAATAATAACTATAAAACAGAAGGTCCTGCACGAGGCCAAAAGGCTCCTACCTCAGCACGATGCTACGACATAAAAAAAAAGAAATGTCACAGCGCTGGTATTCTGGTAAGGCCCGAAATGTATTTATTAATGGATTTTTTTAAATCACTGACGAAGAGTTTCAACACTGGGGGCTTCAGATCATGTGCTGAAGTCATAGTTACAAATTGCATGTTGCCAACTTTTGTTCCACCGTCTGGCACATATATTTGTAGAAATTAAACTTTTCGAAATCGTCAACATTTTCTTGCTCTTATGCCAATTTATTTGTGATCGGCGCAATATATCTTCTTCATCCATATTTCTCTATCAGACGTCACCTCAATAGTTAGAGTCACCCTCTTTTAAGCTATCTAAAGTGTCTGTTTGCAATGTCAATGTTACAGCTTTTTACCAAATAGATAAATACAGTACATGCGGTACTTTTACCAAAGCATAATTATTATTTTCGGCTAATTTCGGCTAATATCCGAAACGAGTCGACTGATTTTCATGGGATTTTCACTGGCAGATACCTGATTTTATATCGAGTAACTATGGCTTTTATATTTAGAAAAAGTTAGAAAATTCAAAAGTATTAATGTCACGCGAAAGCTAAAATTATCATCTTTTCGAATTGTACAGTAGCGGTCATAAGTGGACTAGCAATCTCAAAGGCAATAGATTGACACTTCGGCTTAACTTACGCCCTTTTTATAATAAGTAATTTCTATACTATAGACACACACACTCTCATACGTTAACAAATGATTGTATTTCAACCGTTAAAGTAAATGGCATGATAGCGGTTACCGTACTTGGGTTAGCACATTTGTGCGTAGCGAGTGTTGGTTGACACTGTGTGCTAGTGACGTGTGTTTAGTGTACTAGCGGTGTTCTAGTTCATTTAAAAATATAAGCAAATTTAAATGTAGAAATGAAAGCGAATATTATTGCACTGCATAAAAGCGGACTTAATATATCACAAATATCATGAGTAAGTATTATGATTTAATTATTTTATTAAACCTACCTAACCTAATTAAAGTATTGAAACGTTTTAAAAATATCATAAGATCTAAATAGAAGAAAAATATAAAATTTCAAAGTAAATTTATTTCCTAGATTATTGAACGATGAAAATACCATTATACTCACTTATAGTATTTATGTGTAATTTCTATTTTGAATAATTTTGTTTCTAAATAGTAATACTAATTTGTTTTAGTGAAATACTGTGAGTCGGTGGGTGAAAAGATATTATGAGGAAGAGGGTTAACCTTGCCCGTCAAAAGCAAAGTGGAAGACCCCAGGTCATAAAAGAGGCGCAGCGACAGCACATGTTCAGTAAATATGAAACAAGTGGTTTCATAACGTCAAGACATTTTGCCGAATTATTCAACACGTCTTTACGAACCGTGCGCCTACACTCCACGCAGAAGGTTTGCATCATCGAAAACCAGCTCAAAAACCATATTTAACGGAAAAACATTAACATTAAATTAACATTACAAATATTTATTGATTTTAGTAAGATTCAAATAATATTGTGTCATATCCGTAATATGGATTATTTTGAGGTTAAGTTTCAATTTTATTTTCGTAATGAAAATGAATACTTGATAAATGAAGCTACAACCTCAATAAGTCCTATTAAATACGATTTTAACTTTGAGGTTTGAGATAGAAAGAACTCACTCGCAGTAGAATGAAAGTAGTATTACTGAGTCATTTAATTGTATTGTGAGAACGCGATTGCATTTGTTATATCTAAGTGAGTAGATTTGCGTAGATCATTGTGGTTTCTTTAGAGTACCCACATAGTAGTAATTACAGCACAATATTATTATATTACTAAGATACAAAATTTTAAGCCTGATTATTATAGTTCACCAATTAGCTGTTTTACTTCAATAAATTGTTCTTTATGAGAAAATAAACTATTTTAACAAGAAGTTATTATTACGTATGTTTATACTTCTTAAAATTATAAC
Source organism: Polymixis lichenea (assembly GCA_949091785.1). Classification (NCBI taxonomy): domain Eukaryota; kingdom Metazoa; phylum Arthropoda; class Insecta; order Lepidoptera; family Noctuidae; genus Polymixis; species Polymixis lichenea. The sequence continues at coordinate 5,639,705 of OX420938.1, forward strand.
GCATAAACACTTTGTAATCACTTATTAAACATTTTTATTCTAAATCCCTTATTTAAATAACAGTATAAGTACAATAATTATTATATTATTATTCTCGTTTATTAATTTATTGAATAATAAAAGAACAGATGAAGATTATTGTTGAAAAGAAAAAATAAAAGTGTCATCGCAGAGAGATTTGAACCCAGACCTATGAGTTTCTTTATCCAAGACGATACGCTACAAGCTATCGGAATTTGGTATGGGAACGTGAATTTTAGCAATGGTATGAACCGACCAAGGTCATACGTAATTACGTACTCTGTGCGACGGTATGTTTTTGTTTCATTCGACGCCAGTGTGTGAGTTTTGAGGTGTGCGTTCTGTGTTGATACATCACTTATACACACAGCTGTAAGAATGGCCTGAACCACGAGTTCACCATGCGAGTTCGCGGTTCAGGTAATGAGTCATAAGTGCACTAGCATACTAAGGTATGCTAGTGCACTTATGACTCATTACTGTACATACTACCTTAAAAAAATGTATGGTATATTTTATCTATATGATCTATGTAGTTTATATTTATGTAGTTCATAAAATCCAATTTTATTGTTTTTCTAAAGTTTCCGTGCTTTTAATACTCAAAAGAGTTTACAAACTGTATCAAGAAGATTACATTTTAAAACAGGTTTTTTATTCCTTAATGATACAATAAAATGAAGTAAGTACCCTTCAGTATTCTGAGACTAAAAAACATAAAACAAGCTAGTTATAAGGTGACTCACGTTCACTGAACCTGAAGTGGTGCACTTTTATAAATAAAAATAAAAAAGCCGGTGACTACTTGCACATGAAGGGTTCCGTACCACCATGAAGGGTTTTTATATATGCAGATCGCGCCGAAAACTCTGCTTGCGTGATGTAGCTGATGTAGTTGCGGTGTGACGTCAAGTTTTTAAGTAGTTCGCATATGGCATTGTAGATGGCGCAACTTCACTTTTTGTGTTTTCCACATTTGTTGATTTTGAAGTTCGTATGTGGCATTGTAGATGTCCGCCACCTACCTGTTACGGTTCATGAGATACAGCCCGCTAATAGACAGACTGACAGATGCCGAGGCTTAGTAAAAGTTGGCACCCTTTGGGTACGGAATCCTAATAAAAATATATGGTTCACAGAAACACCCTGGCAAACCCTATTTTGACAGTTCATTGGTCCCCCTGTTTTCAACCATGTACATTTTTAGAATTTTATGGGCCTAGTCATACGGAGAAATGAGGAACATGTCGTGAGGAAAGTTTTGAGTATGAATGTTGATGGCTATAAGTGTATGGGACAGACCAAAGAAATGGTGGATGGACTGTGTGAATAACGATATGGTTAGAAAGGCGGTGACTACGGAGAGGACGAGTATAATTAAGACATTTTGTCGTAATTTTTCAAGTTATATGTCTAAAAGATGGTCTGCTTCTAGTAGAGCCCAAAAGACATTTTTACACAAAAATTCAGACTGGTTAGAATCCCAAAAAGCGTGGCCAAAATATCAAGATATCGATTTATACAAGATTTTTACAATTACTGCACAAGATATTCTAACTATTGATACCCAAGTTACTCAAAATACTCCTTCATCAAGTTGTGGTGCTAGTAAAAACCTTTTGTTGATTTATCTGATAAGCAGAAGAAAAGGCGTTCTCTTACTCTTCTAGATCATACTGAAGAGGAACTAGTTTATGCATTATGTGCAAAATTAAAAGAGTGTAAAAAAACAAAATTAGCAGCTATAATAAACGAACTCAGTCAAAATGAGGAAAAATTAGAAATTGTAAATAAAGTATTATTAGCTGTAAAAACTGTAAATCCGTGTTACCTGCAGTTACCTGACAATAAAGCATTGGCGCTATTCACGTCAACAAATCTGTTAAAATGGCAATACCGAAATTTGAGATTCATTCTTGCTTCAGATAATATTTTTGTGTTCCGTCCTATCATAAACTTCTGGACGATAAGAAAACTTGTTATTCTCCAGAGACAGACATAACTGTAACAGAATCTGATGCTAAGGTAAGACTCTCCTTGATTTGACCACCAACAGGATATTAAAAATAATTCAGGACAGCTCCACAGACAAAAAATCGTTAAAACTGGTAAGCAAATGGGGTTTTGATGGGTCATCTTCTCAAAGTAACTACAAGCAAAAATCACAATCCGGTACAGTAATTGACGATTCTTCAGTTTTCATGATGAGTCTGGTTCCGCTTCGTTTAGAAGAAGAGAGTGGTAATGTCTTATGGGAAAATTCTGCTTCCTCTTCAACGAACTACCGTCGTCCAATTGGTTCCATATTTGCAAAAGAAACTAATGATTTGATTAATAAAGAGAGTGCTTCCTTGGAGGAAGAAATTCGAAATCACGTTCCCACCATTGTTGATAATTATAATATATGCCATGTTTTGTACACGACTATGATTGATTGGAAAATTTCCCCTGTGATTTCCAATACTTCTTCAGCAGCTGTTTGTAATATTTGCAATACTCCATCTAGCAAAATGAATGGCTTGGACTTTGTATACAATAGATCCATTAGAAAAGATATGTATAAATACGGGTTGTCTTCGCTTCTTAAGTGGATAAGATGTATGGAACGTATTTTACACATTTCGTACAACTTAGATTTTAAAAAGTGGGCTGCACGAACTGAGGATAAATTGTTAAAGGAAATTAAAAAGAACATGACCCAAGAAGAATTCCGGGAGAGAACTGGTTTTTTGTTTGACATAGTGAAACAAGGATTTGGCACAACCAAAGATGGTAACACATCAAGAAGGTTTTCGAAAATTATGAAGTATCTGCTGAAATAACCGGCATACACCCTGATTTAATCAAGAGATTTGCAGTTATCTTACAAACAATTTCATCCGGGCAACTGATTAACACTAATCTTTTTGAGAATATTGTAGAGGAACAGCTGTGGTTCAAGTGTTCACAAATAGCTGATACACAGTGCTGACCCTTTTCTTTTATCCCGATAGGCATGCTTTCTGAAGAAGTTTCCGAAGCGAGGAATAAAGATTTCCGGAATGTTAGAATGGCACATACAAGAAAAATCGGTAGATTTCAGACTAATTTGGACATTATCCACAACTTTCTAATAAGCTCAGATTCCTACATCAGCCACATTAAACCAAAGTTTACACGTTTACGTAAACTGTTATTCCCTGAGGCTAGTGCGTTGATCGTGAAAAGTGATTTGCTTCCGTTGGAAAGCGAGGATACAGAGATTCCTCAAGAAAATTTTGACCCAAATATTGATCATTAGCCCAAATATTCCTTCGGCGTATGGTGATACTTCATTAATTGCAGCTATCTTGTCCGGCAAACCTTTGATTAAAATAAAATCTGAAGATAGGGCATGCCCGTACTATCTTAGTTCAAAAAACAACCGACTTCCAAAAAAAAACACTAAAATGTGAACAATAGACAGACATGAGATTTCTGCAATTCCAGTCCATTTGCTATCATTTATTGAGGAGTTCCATTGCCTATCTCCGAAGTTCTTCATCAGATCTTCACCAAATTGAAATAGGACCACTCCTAGAAAGTACTCTTCCAAAAACTATCCAAATCGCTTCAAGTGTGCCTATGAAATTTGAAGAGTTCTCTTTCTCTCTATTTCTCCAGGATCCCATCATCAGATCCTGACTTGATGATCATGGGACCACCTGGGATGTATACCCTTTCAAACAAAAAAATAATAATCCAAATCGGTCCAGCCATCTTCGAGTAATCGGGGAACATACATAAAAAAAAAGGTTCCGATGAATTCAGAACCTCCTCCTTTTGGAAGGCGGTTAAAAAAAGTCCTACTAAACTACATATATTATGCCGCCACACACACATATTTGTAAATAAAGATGAGCGCATCTCATGTCAATCGAGGGAATGTTTATTGTTTAGCCGTGAAATTTCTCGATATTTAGGCTCTATAAGCACGTATAATTCGTCGGATAGCGAAAGTAAATTGTGTGCATGAACCTAATTTTAGGTGCGCGTTTTTGTGAAGCTTATTGCCTTAATATCAACAAACTGATTTGTTTTAAAAATTGCAATTAACATGTGGTTATTCGATAACCTTTATCTTTCTACAAAACAGTTTTTGCCTAGAAGTCCTAAATTCACCACAATTCATGAAAATTAAGTGGTGGCGCCAGTGGACGAATAACTTCCTTTTAAGTGTGAGTTGTTATCTACTTTGTTAATTATCAACAGTTTTTTTAGTTTTTAAGTTTAGTTTCCATTTTGCTTATGAAATAGTAGAATCACTTTATAGGTACTGTTGTGGAAACTCAATAGAATGTGTAACGTTGGAAATTAGTAGAATCGGCCCCCAGAGATCCTATTTTTAACGTTCAACTCGTACCAAACTACAGTTTGAGTAGTAAAAATACACTCTTTAAGATGCTCATTATCTCCAAAGTACACAGAGATAAGCAAATAGTTTTTTCGAGCGAATTACTCAGAATGATTAGTTTTCTAACATATTTGATTACCATCTCGACATCATTTAACGTTATTGAGAAATTAAATAAAATGTAATAATTCCCATACAAAAAATAAATAAATTACGAAACATTATTTGAGGTAAGACAATAATATTTTTTTGTCTTATTTGTTATCACTGCCACAACATTAGAAAAAATATCAGCGATCCAGGATGTCCATTTTTATTAAATCGGGACCAGAGTGCGCCGTCCATACCATAGCCGTCAACTTCGTGTGCGCAGTACCTTTAAAATTTGTTTTATAAAATACTAGCAAATTTGCTCTCGGCTTCGCCCGCGTGTATTTCGGATAATATCCCACGGGAATGTATTACCGGGATTAAAAGTACCCTATGTATTAATCCAGGTAAACAATGTCTTCTCACACTGCTTATTATAGTATCCGAGGTGCGGCGCGCGGATTGAAATATGATGCTGGAGGATAACAAATCCTAAAATCTAACAACAGTAACCGAATACATAACGGAACGGAAAATAACCTACTTGAATGTTTGAGCTGAGCGATGATGAGTTAGTTGATGATGAGTGTTCCGTGTGGTGCCGGACGTAAAAGAATAGCATCATCCCATTTCTTCCCATGTGTGTCGTAAGAGGCGATAAAGGGACTTACTAGAGAATGGGCAGCAGCGTTCTCTATGCATTTGACCACCATACTGTGATCACCAACCCGCCCGCCAAGCGTGGCGATTACGGCAAATCCCCCCCTTTTGGGGGCGGCTTATGTCCAGCAGTGGACCTCTTTCGGCTGATATGATGATGATGAGTTAGTAAGGATTTTTAACCTCCTTAAAAACCTTTTAATACCAATATTATGGGTTTGCTTTATTTACGGGTTTCCTATACAAATTTTTCATCTCCTATTTTACCCTCTTCTGATATGATTTTTCAGAAACGCTGATACATATAATTATTACTTACCAACCAAAAGGCTAAATACAGATTTCCATGGTTTGAACTACAAAACTAACGGGTTTCCCATTTATACTTTTATCTCCTATTTTACGCCCTCAGGGGGGCGGATTTCCCAAAAACACTGAAACACGGTGGTTTTTTATTTTCAACACCAAAATTCATCATGGTTCAAACTACAAAAATGTCGATTTTACATACAAACTTTCTTCCCCTTTTTAACTACCATAGGGGTTGAATTTCGAAAAATCCTTCCTTATTCCACATAGTACAGAGAACCTCCGTGCAAAATTTCAGCTTTCTAGGTCCAAAGGTTTGGGCTGGGCATTGATGAGTTAGTCAGTCAGTCAGTCAGTAACAGAAACCCTATTGCTATCCTTAAGCAATAAAGATAACATACATAGCTGGTATAGAATCAATATACATAGTTTCAGCTCAAAATAAAATACTCTAAAAAATACCAAATTTTCGATTTCATATGTTTCTTAAATAGGTAGGTCAATAACTTTCCACGTTACTTGCCAATATCACGATAAAGCTGTTCCGAGTGATGTGTTTGTTTCAATTTGTTCTGATATCAATGTATTAAAAATTCACATAACTTCCAATCATGTAGAGATAGGATTAAAAACCCTTCCAATATCGTTTGATATCATCCAAAGAAGCCGTGCCCCTGGTATGTATATACCCCCCTTTCCGTTACACGTTGTATACATATTTTATAAACTACTATACAACTAACATACTATAAACCAATGTTTATAGTTATTGTTTTTATACTTATACAACGTGTAACGGAAAGGGTATATACATACCAAGAGCACGGCTTCTTTGTATGATATCAAACCATATTGGAAGGGTTTTTTAATCCTATCTTTACATGTTCGGAAGTTATAAGAATTTTTAATACATTGATACCAGAAACCGAACTACTCAAATTGAAATAAAAACATCACTTGGAAGAGATTTATCGTGATATTGGCAAGTAACATGGAAAGTCATTGACCTACGTAGTGCGGTGACACGTTTGTTATGATTTGAATGTAAGAAACATAGAAAACGGAAAATTTGGTATCAATTCTGAGAGTATTTTATTTTCAGCTGAAACTAGGTATAGTGACTCTATATCAGCTGTTATCTTTAGTACTTAAGGATAGCAATAGGGTTTCTGTTACACCCTGTATATATGTATTGTGTTTTATTGGCCATAGTTGTCTGAAATAAAGGACAAATAAATAAATAAAATATTAATTATAGGTGAATTAAATATTTAGACATTATGAACAAGTATATAAAGTAAAAAAGGGAAGAGCTCACTGGGCATCAAAGAATTCGTCCACATCGCTGTCAGTGGGAAAAGTGCCCAAAAGGCTGGCAGCGTTGCCACGTTGGATGGCAATGCTGATTCTTTGACCTAAGAATAGGCCAGCCCTTTGGTCACGTGAAGAGTCGACCAACCGCTTGGCAAATATTATAGGCAAAATATAGAAACAGTTAATACATTTTGATAGGACATATAATGCATTTAGAGATACTTAAATTAAATGAAATCTGTTAAACATTTCTTATATTTAGACAGAGACTCGAAGACTATTATAGATGACTAAATTCTAAGTTTTGGCTAACATGTTGCGCCTTACTCAAAAAAATTAGGATCAGGGGAGGAAAATGTTGATAACATTTTTAGAATTCATTTTTTACTTAGTATTTTCCCCAAGATCATCTATCTGACCACCCGACCAACATTTTACCATATTTTGCCTTACCCACAACTAAACACAAAATTATTCAAACCTACAACTTATTGAATCATCCGAACCAAATCTTCCCGAACCAAATTCGTGAATAGAATAAAAGCGTAAAGTAAAACCGTTTTCTTTTTTACACACTACATAACTCATAGATAAAAAGGGTTGACAGGAGCACAGAGACAAATTGGACCGTTTCTCTTGACATAGACAATAAGGTGTTTGTTCCCTCGGGCGGTAGGTACCTGCAACGTGCGTGTTTACCGTTTAAGGCTTGAATAGGTACTTAATCGGGCGGTAAAGGTCTCTGGGAAAGGATTATTGGCGCCATGTTGTTAGAGTGTTAATTGGGTGGAGTTTAGTATTTAGAAGTTTGTGTATGTAAGGTGTGGATTGCTTTAAGAATCATAACAGAACATAACATCACGCCTGTAATCCTCGAAGAACTAGGCAGAGGTGAACCTATAGTACTCCTAAAAAATTTAGCCGTTTTTAAGTCCCATGTAAAAAGGGGCGAGCCAACTGGGCACAAATCCAGATTTTTTTTTGTTGGGTTGGGAAATCCCACTCTGGGTGGAGCAGGAGGGCGTGTCAGACTTTTACCGACTAAAACATACCCGTGTTCCCTCAGTTGCCTGTGTACCAGGGACGAGGGTATCTCTTTCGAACAACCCGCACCGCTTTAGCGATGCGTTTTTGTTATTAGTTCTAGCCTAATGATTTAAGCCAGTTTTTGCGTTTCCAACTTTTCGATTTTGGAAAAGCGACTAAGATGTCAGTTTTGTAAATAGTGTACTTGGATTTTTGTTAGATTCTTATTTAAAAATAGGTTCGAAATCCAAATATTTTATGAAATTCCCAGACCCGCAACAGAAAGAATACTAGACCGGCTCTAGATTACTTTTTGTTCTGAGGCCCTATGTAATGTACCGTTAGCCGTATCACAGAATTTAAAACATTTATTTATGATATCAAACGAGTCGTGTATAAAACGGAAACTGAAATGAAATACCGAAATGTTCAGTTCCCCGTATTAGCAACTGGTACATACAAAATACATTTAAGTCGACAGCGTTTTCGTGGTATTTTTATTTATAGTTCCTCTGAGAAATATACTCCTCTCCATCGCCGACAGTTTGGTAGGATCCGTAAGCTAAGACCATATATTTTGATATCGTATAAATATAAAATACCTACATTTCTGTAATTTATTCAAAATATGAGAGATATTGCAGGCTAAACCTTTCCGCTTATACATGGACTCAATGATTTACAGTCGTTAAACCACCTGCTATAACCAAAAATGTACATAAAAAAAGTTTTAAATGGAAATAAAATTGCTCCGAGCACTTGGAAAAGCTCCATTTACAGTATGCGCCATACATTTTCACATCGAGCGAATCCAATCGAAGTTCCATTGATGGGAAATTATTCCTAACTGATCCAATTAATGGGAATTCTGACAGAAGCACAAATGTTGGAATTTCAAATGTATTTCTATTACGAAAAGAATGGACATAACATAATTAAAACATCACGCCTTTATTCCCCGATGGGTTAGGCAGGTACAATCACATTTCGCCAGTTCGCCAATAATGGCTGGTTATAAATGCATAGTTTTTTTTTGGATTCAATGGGAAGGCAATTACTTCAAGTGCGGAAGCAATCGACGCGTTATTTACCATTTGTTTGCGATGTAGGTTGTGGGATATTTTCTTTGTGGAGGCACCAGCCGATAATTTCCACTGCTAATGTAAATGATAGCGTCGCCGTCGGTGCGACCGTCCGTTTCTAGCCGTAGGATATCGTTTTTTCCCAGTAATTGGGTTGCAGGGGTCCGATGGCAGTTGCCACGTGTCATGTTAATGGTCTGCCGCATCTGTTGGCTTATTTAATCATGCAGTTGTTTTATTAAATAAATAAGCACTTTATTGCTAAAAATATTACAAAGATTTTACAGGCAAGCCTGTTTTTTAGGCACAAATATGAAGGGTTTACCAGTTAAAAATTTATTTTAAGAACATTTTCGGGAATAAAAGATAAAGAGAAGAATCAAAGATATGAAAGAAAAGAATCAAAATTAAAGAAAACATAACAATCAAAACGAAAATACCTAATAATAACAAAACTACAAAAACGCGTTCAACTGAATGAGTGTGAGAATGTGGATTGATGTGATGGCAACGTACGGTGTTGCCCAGATGAATTTTTCAAATATTTGACACAATTAATTTGCAATTTTTTTCAAAAATTTTCATATTGTGTGTTACACAATTTGGGTGCTGATTGTGTGCTAGTCGAGACTAGCTTTCAGAAAAAAACATTTCTAGCAACAATGGAATACAATCCAGTAGCTGGGAGTTTTGATATGATTTCCTTTTTTCTAAATAATTACCTTACAATAAACAGAAACCCAGGAATAGCGGAGCAGGAATACTCAATAAAAACTAACCTAACAAATAATAATAGAGCAGAGCATTATAAAAATCAAACAAGGAAAATAATGCCCTGGCGCGCCATTGCAGTAAATTGAATAGGAAATATTTTTCCTAGTAAATAAACCTCTTGCATTGTGTTCGACGTTCTCTTAAACTTTACGATCGTTGGTTCCAACATTTAATTTTGATTTGTATACCTGTGTGATACAAGATAGAAATAAAATTATATACAGGGTAAATTATGAACCAGTGCGCAAACTGCAACCATGAATTCAGCATATCATTCTAGACCCCCTAGCGTAGAAATTTTTCGTGGGTTATACAAAAAAAAATCGGCTGTTTCATAGAAAATAAGTGCAATACCTACGCTGTCAAAATGTATGGAACAGTTGATTATTTTTTGTATAACCGACAAAAACTTTCTAGGCTAGGAGGTCTAGAATGATATGATGAATTCATGGTTACAGTTTGCGCAATGGATAAAATTTTATCCAGTATTATATAAATAGCAACATAAACGTTCCTTTAGATGAATGTAAGGAAGAATACATGGTGGCAGGGACACGCAAAAACTATTTGAATGGATTCAGTACATGATTCTGAACCCCCTGCATTTAAATAATGCATCGGAAAAAAAAGTTGATGTTCCATACTTTTGACCGCACAGATGTTGCACTTTTCTGTAAGAAAATCGATGCTTTTTTTGATAAGTGACGAAAAATCTCTACGCTAGACTCATGTCCATGGTAACAGGTTGCGTACCGATGTCTTGGCCACATTGTATAGTATCTTAACTAACACTATTAGCTAAATAAAATATTGCGTCGAAAAATTCATCGGCATCGCTGTCGACCGGTAATCTATCCAAGAGACGGCATTACCACGTTCTATGGCAATATTTAGCGTCTGGCCGAGGTAAAATCCAGCCGTTGGGTCATGGGAAGTGTCAACAAACCGTTTGGAGATTTCATTGAACAGACCAGAGGCCTAGTGTGAGTTTCATTTAACCAGGAACGCCAAACGCAGTGAGCGCGTTCGGCGTTCCGATTGGCCCTGGATTGGTGACGGACCAATCGGAGCGCCAAACGCTCTCACTGCGGTTGGTGTAGATGGTTAAATGAAACTCACACTGGGGCCTCAGGGGCCAACTATATCCAATGAAATTCATGTTTATCCCATGTGATGTTAAATCAGTAGAGGCAAACGTACCCATATTATTTAAGTGTATTTACTTATGATGGCGCCATATTTGTATTCACTTTCACGCCAATATTATAGAATATTGCTACTTTCACGGTGATTTGATACTACATATAACTGATAGAAATCCATCAAATCAACATATTTACTGAATTTGGAAATATTAGCTATTTTTACCACGAAAATTGTGAAGCGACGAATATTTCACCACCCCTGTGACGTCAATCAATCATCTCAGACTATCGTCAACCACCGAATTCCAAGTTGTGTCTGTCTTTTATATGGATATCTCAAAAGGAGACTTAGGAATGACTTCAAAGAAGAAGAGTAACTTCTTCTTTCTCCTTCATCACACATCGATTTTCGATAACTATCCCTAGCTTTAAGTTCTGTTCATGTACTTTTTAATTGAGGTAAACACGTGCTTTTGGGCTGTATGTTTGACTGGTATTCAGTCGCATCAGGTTAGACTGGAAGCCAACCAACCAACCAAGGTTAGGCAGATGATGAGATGATGATGTACTTTTGGGTTGTCTGTGGTGTTTTTATCGGCCTCTTTCTTTCTACTTGGATTTAGAGTAATGTAGAATTTGCAACGTCACCAGATCTTCCTGGGTTTTATCCTGCTCTTATTTCAAATGTGAAAGTTTGTATGTTTTAATGTTTGTTACTCAACCGTGCAAAAACTGTTAAACAGATTTGGTTGCAATTGAACCTGGATAAACATATAGGATACTTCTGCACCCGCTAGTACGTTCCCGTGGATTATTTTCCGTCAACCACCAAATCAAGAAGCGAGTAAAATCTAGCATTTTCATAAAATAGTGCAATAATTTAAGTAAAGAACACAAACAAAATGAATGAACCAAATTCTGAATGATTGAATGAATGAATGAAAAAACGTCCCCGTAACATGTTCATTGTCGATTCCGTGCGGCAACTACGATCGTCAATATTGATTGTAAATAGAACACAAATTGCTCGTATCCGTTTGAAAAGCAATCAAGCTCACGCATGCTCGCTATTTTGCGTGGCGTGGGTGATCGTTCATGCTCGCGGTGAGCGAAACTTCCAATGGATAAGTATATTGGTTTATTGGAACTAAGTTCTTTAACACAGCAACACAGTGGTAGGAGTATACTCGTAGAAATCTTCAAGTATTATGGTAGGAGTTAACTTGTAGGAATCGTCACGTAACGAGAATTGTACAAAACGTCACGTAACAAAAATTTTAGAAATCGTCATGTAACGAAAAAGCATTATGCGAGTTTTTATTATACATAATAGTAAGAGACAGAGTTTAGTCATTTTCATGGTTTCTGTAGGAAAATTCAAGATGGCGGCTGTGATTTCTTTTAAAGTTTTCATCGTGGTGGTTGTTTTTAAGGTTTTCGAGGGTGCTGAGGCTGATAGTAAGGTTACAATAAACATTAAACAAAATAGAGTAAACGACATTACATTCGGAGTTGAAGAAAAAGCGTAAGGAACTTCGTTCCTGTCAGGGGTCCCCCCGACTCCACACTTTTTTTTTTGTTTTTATCTATTTTATATGCATTAGCATGTAAGAATTGACTATTTAGTTTTCTATAACAGTGTTTGTTTGGTAATCTTTATACCTGCTCATAAATTACGCTTATTAACGTCAGTATGGAGTTTATTTGTACTTATAATAAGTAATAAATTTTACTTTTAGATTAGAAATTATAAAACCCATTTTTAAACACGGTTTTCTATATCTGAAATGTTTCTATTTGCAGTTTATTATGCCGATAACGTCCATAACCATAGTAGAACGAAAAATTACGAAATTTACAATACTAGTTATTTTGTCATAAAATAAACCGGCTTTGCTTGAAGCTTCCCTGCGTGATCGATTCAGTAATGAAAAACACCCGTAAAAGAACCAAGGTAACCCTCATTCCTCGAAGACTTGCCAAACTTTGCACACATTGCTCTCAGAACAGATGGCTTTTGGGGCCATGAGGTTGAAGTGAACCGCATACCAGAAGAAGTAGAGTTGAAAGGCCACTCACAAGGTGGACCGATGACCTGGTAAAGGCCGCAGGAATTCGCTGGATGCAAGAAGCACAAAACCGGTCGAAGTGGGGATGCTTGTGGGAGGCGTATGTACAGCAACGGGCGTATTTTGGCTGAAATGATGACGTATTCGTTGTAATCATTATGAATAACTTTAACAACGGGTCGAATTCAGAAACCGCGAAAAAGTCAGCTACCTACACAAATGTTAAAGACGTCTGGGTTTTTCCCTATACGTTGTATGTTTATGTACATTTATTTTTATTGTAATATTCTTTCTCTTGACATTTGTACCTTAAATTGGATTGTTTTTTTTTTTCTCTTAGCATAACTAGACTTGCAAATTGTTTAGAATATTGTTTAACCAGGAAGATTGTTTTAAAACCAGATAATCATTATTTAAATAAATTTGTTTTTATTTTATCATGTCTTTATGTAGTTTTAGTTTTTACTGTAAAACATTTCAACACTATATAAAATTGTTAATGAAATAACTAAATAAATAAATGTTGCTGAAATCAGAAAACTTTTTACGTTACTTAACCTACGGATCGATAAAAGATGTCCTACCAATTCTGTAATTTTATTCTATCTAAGAACGTATGTAGGTACGTACTTGAGTGACTTGCCTCTCATTAATGCTTCCCAGAGCCATGTTCAACCTATCTTATCTTCTTTTATAAAATTCTGTTCTTTCGACGGATTTAATAGAGATTGATGACAGTTTCATTCACTATGGATGCCTAATTGCCAAATTATTTCTTAAGTTTTACAGACCCTGTCTTCGTACCGAGTAGTTAACGTAAGAAATACCTAAATTTCTAGAACAATTAAGAAATTTAATACCTATGTTGATTTACGGGTGATATCAAAGATTTGCTGTATAATAAATTTGATTATAATTTAAATGACTTTTTGAATGATACTTTGGCATCCTGATTGCAATCTTTATTCTTTGACATCTTTCACTCTTTTATAATCTGACATTTAATTAAAGTTTGACATCCTAAATAAATTGTGTTTCTTCTTTTGTTGTTAACTGACATACCTCAAATTGTAATTTTAATTCATAATTATGCAATCAATAATGTTAATCCTGTAATAATGTATGTAACGAATATTTGCACGCCACACTTGGCAGAATTTGATGATACCGTTTACTAATCTTAAGACCATTTAATGTACCATATTCTTACAAATAAATGATTATGATAACTTTTATATCCCACCTTCTGAAAAGTACTGGTATCAAGAGATTCCCTATAATTATGTTGTTGTAAAAAAGGTCATGCGCCTGTGATATTATTTGGGTTAAGACAAAACGAACATAGAACCAATCCAACGACAAGAGTATTCTTTTCTTTTTCCTTCTTCCTTGAGATTTTAGTAAAGACCAACGAAAAATGCTCTTTCCCTGATTACACAAAATAATTTGGTAGTGTAGGGATAGACTGTGCATTAACTCCTTTAAGGTTTCCACTGACAGGCGCGACGCGACTGTAATAAAACGCTTTCTTTGAAAAATTCATGGAAATTGATCTGCTAGTGTCTCATCGCGCTGTGGCGTCGCCCCGGTCTGCGGGAGCCTTTAGTCTTTAGAGACCTTAAAACTGTAAAAGAATATGATTATAATATAATTAACCAGGGAGTTCAATTGCTTCTAGAACGTAAGGTTTTGATCAATGATCTTCACAAACTTTTAATTTTCTTGTTCTTTCCTCCTCAATGTAGGTTGCTCAAGAAACTTTAAAATACTGAAACAAGCTTGTAATGCTCTGCAGAAAGTTGTAAGACTATAAACAACGCGCTCCATGTTGCTACTTGCAGAGGATTTGTGTAGTAGGTCAGTCTGTTTATAGGCTAATAGTTCATGCTGGTTAAGTTAAAAAATATAGGATTGGAGAAGAGCCTCCGTATGGTTGTATTTTTTGGTACTTTCCTTCCTTATTTACTTGAATTGCTTTTGCAATTATGAACGAATATTTGGCTGTGAAGAAAATGTTTACCGTTTGTTAATTCAGGGAAATTAATGTTTAAGCAAATTGACTGCTAATTTAAATTGAACGTATATTCAAATCACAACCTAGTCTTTAGACAGTAGCATGAAATGGCACGCCACATGGGTAGCCATTTTCTTTACAATTAATTTCAATGTGTTTGTCAACCTCTGTTGTTAAAGGTAGGTAGGTACCTGAAACAACAACTAGAAACAACTTTTTTCTATCTATCAAACGTGATGGTTTCCTTTGACTTTGTGGCGGCCATCTACAATGCCACATACGAACTTCAAATCAACAAACTTGAGAAACAAAAAGTGAAGTGGTGTCATCTACAATGCCATATGCGAACTACACAAGACTTGACGTCACACCATAGCTACATCGCGCAAGCAGAGTTTACCGCGCGATCCGAATATATACAACATCCCGACATCAATCGTCGGGCAGTAGCCCACCAAGCACAACACCCATCTGGTCGGAGGATCCTTCCTTTTCAATAGAGTATGAGTGAACTTTACACCCTGTTCCTTATACCTCAATAACTCCTTCACTCTCCTTCTTTCTCCTTCGACCGTTACAGACCATATAAGTTCAGTAGCGACTTATCCGAAACCTAGCGAACAAAATCTTCGAATCAAATTGAAGCCAACTTACAAACTGATCTACTTCCCCCATTTTCCTAATACACTCAACAAAACTACTTCAATAATACATTCAAACTTAAATTTTCAAATCGCAGACTAGGCGATCGTAGGTCAATTTTTCGGCAAGTACCCACGCGGTTACTGAAGCGTCCGTGGTGAACCAATCGTAGCAATTGCACCATTTGCACCAACCGCTAACCGGGCAACCGAGCAGCCGGGAAACCGGGACGAACCCAATCGCAAATTGAAAATTGCTTTATATGCTAACGGAACGGCTGTGTGGATTGTGACTTTCATACTGGATTTTCATCGAGAAGTGATTAAATTCGTTTTGACTGGCGCGATGGGAAAAGATTTTTTTTAAAGGTTCCGAGCTTAGAAAAATGTAGTCCCTATTGTTATGGGGACCACATTTCTCTACCATAAGCTGTTGCTTATGGTTCTGATTTCAACCTTTAGTTCCTGAAATTCTGATCATATTGGCTAAAAGACTGTTGGACAAAAGTAGGTCTCCCTAAAGTATCAGCCCAATGACGGAAATATGCCCGTTATCTAACTTTAGTTGTTGACATTTATTTGTTATAGTAACACAACAATAAATATGTACGGTCAGCCTAAACTGAGGTTTGGCAAATACGATCCTGCCACCCATTGATACAATATTAAATTTTGAAACACGAATTGTAAACTATCAAATGAACTCTGAGCAGTGGTAGCCCAGTTGTATCGAACCCAACTTACGAGTTGCAGGTAGTGAGTTCGAACTCAGGCAGACACTTTACTTTGTGTGTTTAATTTTATCACCACTGCTCTCAAAACGGTGAAGAAAAACATCGTGAGGAAACCGGCATGTCCTAGAACCAAAAACTTTGACGACATGTGACATCCACCGACCCACACTGGGCCCCGTGGTAGATTAGGGCCACTTCCTCTCACAGAGAGGAGGCCTGTGTCCCAGCAGTGGGAACAATATAGGCTGAGTACATATTATATAAATGAACTCTGTTCCGTGTGTTGCCGGACGTAAAAGAATAGCACCATCCCATTTCTTCCCATGGGTGTCGTAGAAGGCGACTAAGGGACTTACTAGAGAATGGGCAGCAGCGTTCTCTATGCATTTGACCACCATACTGCGACCGCCAACCCGCCTGCCAAGCGTGGCGATTATGAAAAAACCCCCCTTTTGGAGGAGGCCTATGTCCAGCAGTGGACGTCTTTCGGCTGATATGATGATGAAATGACCTCTTGTTAATGAACATGTAGGCGTGAAGTCAGGATCGGACATTTTAAAGTAGAAAGTAGGTAGTTTTACTTATTAATCACTTTATTCGATTGATTCACTTAATTAATTAATTATAACTGTGACTTAAGTAAAGATAATAATTGTTAATTAAAAGATTTTTACACAGTAATTAGCAACTCTAGGTGCTATGACATCATGTGCACCGGACCGAAGTCAAGACTAGAATGCCTGATCGCTCCGCCCGAGCATTAACAAGTCGAGTAGTGGGGGAGGTGGGGATGGCGACATCGCCTGATCGGTCCGTTGCACGTGCTGTTTACAATAGTACGATGACGTAGCGCCGTCACGGCCATGCTGACGTGCGTACGTCCTCGCACGCGCACCTTAGAGGTACCTAGATAACTGAAAAAGAGAACCACAACTTTAGTGTTCGTTCATCCTGACAATCCTATCATATGGTCTGGTCCGGTCCAATGACCCTCCAGTGTTATAATCTTCTGGTCCGGTCTAATGACCCTTCATAGTTATAATCTCCTGGTCCGGTTATAACTAACCCTTCAAGATCATTATTGTTTGGTCCGGTCATAGACGACCCTTCAAGATCACTTCAGTTATACTGGTCCTGAACTTGCTAGTCCGGACTAAAATAGTCCCTGTAGCTTATAATCAATTATCTCGTAAATTGTCCTTGTTTTAATTCAATAATTTTCTCTATGTATTAAAGCACTTGTTACCACGTTAATTGATTCAGCTTCCAAAGAATCTACCGATGATGTATGTGATCTACTAAATTGAATATTACTACTGGCTGTTAAAGTACAAGAGTCGGCAGTCATTGTTTCACTATTAACAGACACGGTGTCACTATTCCCTAAAATAGTATCATTTAAAACATTAGTTTCACGGGTAGTTTCATTAACAAGCTCATCATTATTATTCGCCGTCACGTCATCATCACTGATATTTTCTGCGATTTCTATTAAACCAGATTGTCCCTGAGGTACTTCCCGTAAATTTTCGTGAGAATATTTGTAAATTCTGTTAGATCCATTAATATGTTTCAATTCATAACGGTCATTTTCTAAAACAGAAATGATTTTAAACGGGCCCTTATACTTGCGATCTAATTTGGTTTGATGTCTTTCTTCGCTTTTTATGAAAACAAAATCGCCTATGGAAAAAGGACGTACCCTAGCTTTCCCCTTATTGAACCGTTCAGCATCAGATTGAGACAGTCGTTGAACATTGTCAGATGCGTTTGACCTAGCTGATTCAAGGTCAAGTCTATTAGTGTCATGAGAGCTCACAGGTATTTTTGATAATTGTAATGAATTCCCCTGAATTCCGAACATCAGTTCTAATGGGGAAAACCCGGTTACTCTACAGCGTGTACTGTTAAGGGCAAGTTGAATATCTCCCAATTGATCTTGCCATACAGTAACTGGGTCACATTCAACAATGGTAAGTAAACTTTTTAAAGTTCGCATGACACGTTCTACTTGACCGTTTGC
This sequence comes from Polymixis lichenea, assembly GCA_949091785.1. NCBI lineage: Eukaryota > Metazoa > Arthropoda > Insecta > Lepidoptera > Noctuidae > Polymixis > Polymixis lichenea. The sequence goes on from OX420938.1 coordinate 5,657,979, forward strand.
CCTACTGGAACCAGTCGCAATAAGATGAAGTTCAATATGATTATCGGTACAAAATTGTTTGAATTCGCTGTTATCATAGGAACGACCTCGGTCAGCTATTATTCGCTTTGGAGTGCCAAATAAATCTACTGCGTTTTTAACCGCTTTAATGGCATTTATCGAATTCAAATTCATAGTATGTTCTAGGAGAACAAATTTGGTGAACGCGTCTATAATAACGGAACAGTATTCTTTACGTTCGCTTTTTCCACTAAGTTTAATATCGTAAGTGCGTCCCACCTCAGTAGGTAATTCCTTTGATCGCATTTTCGAAATAATTTCTGCTAAGTCAGAGTCGCGTGATTGTTCAACATGCAACCATCCCTTTTCTAACTCAGATAAATTTACTATTCTTGTATGTCTTTGCTTTAAAGTACATACTTCATTATGGTTAATAACCAACGGATTTCGAGAAAGAAAATCTGCATGAGCCATTGTTTTACCCTCTTTATACACTATGTCAAAATCATAGGATTGCAAAATAGCCCACCATCTATGAACTCTTGGAGTTAAATCTTTTTTAGAATGAGATGCTTTTAATGCATTACAATCGCTGAAAACCTTAAATTTACGCCCGAAGAGATAATGTCTAAAATGCTCTACAGATTTCACTACCGCTAGCGTCTCTAATTCATAGGAGTGATAGCGACTCTCCGCATCAGTTGTTTTGTGACTGAAATAGGCAATGACATGGGGAAGGTTGTTCCTCTTCTGAATTAGGACTGCTCCATACCCATCACTACTCGCGTCCGTATGGAGTTCTACGGTTAAATTAGGATCAAAATTTTTTAAAACGGGTTCTGAGACGAGACGATTGACAATATCTGCGTGAATTTTATCGTGTTCTGGGGTCCAACAAATGTTACCCTTCCCAGCTGTCAAGGGATATAAGGGTTTCATAATTTTTGAAAAATTGGGGATAAATTGACGGAAATAGGTAGCTAGACCGATGAATTGTCGAACTTGTTTGACAGTTTTTGGTGTTGGGACATTTTTTAAAGCTTCAACTTTACATGGGTTTGGTCTGACTTCGCCAGCTGATATTACAAAACCCAAATATTCGATCTGTTTCTTCATAAAAGAACATTTTTTTAAATTAAATGAAAATCCGGCCTTTGACAACGTATCTAACAATTTATTAAGACGGACTAACCCCTCTTCTATAGATTCTGATGCAGAGAGTACGTCATCCATATAGACTAAAATTTTACTGTCATTAAGAGGCTTGAGTGCTGTATTTATAGCTCTTTGAAATACTTGAGGAGCATTTCTAAGACCGAATGGCATAGTTAACCATTCAAACTGACCTGTTGGTGTAACAAATGCAGTTTTTTCAACTGATTCCTCATTTACTTTAATTTGGTGAAAACCAGAGGCCATATCTATACTAGAAAAGAAGTGAGCTCCATACAATTTATCTATTTGATCATTTATTAGTGGAAGAGGGTAGCTATCCGGCTTAGTGTTACTATTGAGCTCTCTGTAATCCACGCACATACGATCAGAACCATCTTTTTTTTTTACTAATAAAATCGGACTTGCAAAAGGTGAAGAGCTTTCCCGAATTATATTCGCATCTAGTAATTCCTGAACGATTGTACCCACGATATCGGATTCTGTGGGGGATAACCTATATGGGCGTCTGCGTACGGTTTTATTAGTATCAATCAAGTTAATTTTAAGTTCACCGGTAGATACACGAGAGGTGGGAAGCTTTTGTATGAAATTCGAAGAATATTTTTTAAGGATCTCAATTAGTTGTTCTTTATTTTTACCTACAAGATCTGTGTCGATTGAAGCAATATCAAAGGTCTCCTCGACTCTTGAACAGGTATTGAAAGCCTTTGTTTTAGAAAAAGCTAAGCTATCTCTATTAATATTAACAGAAATTCCTTGTTCCAAAATATCACGACCTAGTAAAACTTCGTCGCTCAGACAGTCATCGGGTAAAACGTGGTAAATAACATCAAACAAGCAACCTTGTACCATGGTTGGACATTTTACTTGTAACGAACAATCCACGCTATTATGCCCTACACCCTTTAGAACCACTTGTTCATGAAACTTTTCACCCTTGAGAATTTCACAATTACTTTGCCTTATAAGACTACATTCAGAACCAGAGTCGAAAATAAAAGGTAGTTGTAGCTGTTGTTATTGCTGCTTGATGCTGCATCTTCTTTTTTCGGCCAGCGCTTAGGACATGTAGTAGCAGCATGTCCACGTTCGCGGCACATGTAGCAGATGACATTAGACTTGGGTGAATCCATAATTTTGTCTGAAACATTCGATTTATTAAGCAGGTACCGTTGTTTATCTCTACAGTCTTGACCTCGGTGTCCTCGTTTCTTGCAGAAATGGCAATTTCCATGGAAATCTGTTGAAGGACGAAACCTTTTTGCATCATTGTCAGATGTAGCTGGCTCGTCAATTCTTCGCTTCAATGTGAAGCTTCGCAAGGTACGAAAAAGTTGATGTTTATCGATAATTACAACTGAGTTAAGTTCTCGACGAATCTTGTCATCACATTGAGACAAAACAGATATGACAAAACCTGTCACGACTTTGTCTGGCATTTTTGCTTCAGAAATTTTCTCTATTAATTGCCATAGACGCAAACCTGCTTCTGCTGGGCTTTCTGTGTTTTTAATTTGAAACTTAATAACTTGGTCAAAATAATCCTGTATCATCATAGGCTTGCTAAATCTGGAAATCAGAATTTCTCTAATAGAGCTCTAGGTGATATTGTCTGGTTGTATATGGGTGAGACAGACGCTAGCGCGGCCCTTCAGAGCAAGAGAAAGAGCCAAAATCAAATCGACGCCACTTAATTCCTTTTTTTTAAATTATAATATCGCTGAGCGAACACCAGTTTATTATATCAGATTCTGGTGCATCAGGATCAAAAGGCATCAACTTGATTTGCGTGTTTCCCGGAGATGAACGGGAACCCATGCTTTCAGCAATTTTTTGAAGAATTGCTTCCATTCCAGTGGAGAACATTGTAAAGAAATTGTTTTCCATACTCGCCGAAGTTCTATGTGGTTCTGTTTCATGTGGAGGTGGATCCAACACTTCTGATGTAGGCGTGAAGTCAGGATCGGACATTTTAAAGTAGAAAGTAGGTAGTTTTACTTATTAATCACTTTATTCGATTGATTCACTGAATTAATTAATTATAACTGTGACTTAAGTAAAGATAATAATTGTTAATTAAAAGATTTTTACACAGTAATTAGCAACTCTAGGTGCTATGACATCATGTGCACCGGACCGAAGTCAAGACTAGAATGCCTGATCGCTCCGCCCGAGCATTAACAAGTCGAGTAGTGGGGGAGGTGGGGATGGCGACATCGCCTGATCGGTCCGTTGCACGTGCTGTTTACAATAGTACGATGACGTAGCGCCGTCAAACACATCTTTTGGTTGATATTGTTGTAGGTATGTAGTAGATGAAGTACTGTTGACGTGATAATTAACAACAGATTAGGTTGTATTCTGCGGTGGATAGTTAGAGATGTCCTTGTTCACCATACATGTGTATTGTATTTAATTGGCTGTATAAGAATGCAAGTTATACGAGCGAGCCTATTGCGAATTACCGGACACCACTTCAGTACACCTCCTGTTATCATGAATTCCGTACCTACATGATTCTAAACGCAGGGAGCGCATTATGCGGGTTATTCGAAAGAGATACCGCGGCCCCTGGCACACAGGCAACTGAGGGAACACGGGTGGGTTTTAGTCAGTAAAAGTCTGACACGCCCTCCCGCTCCACCCAGAGCGGGAGAAGTCATTTGATGATTTCCCACCCAGAAAAAAAAGGACACCTCCTTGTTGATATGAATTGTTTAACAGATAATTTAAATTATACTTTTGCTGCCACTCCCTTTCAATTTATTTTACAAAACGAGTCCAATAAAAACATAAAACTCCTCTCATTTGATTCCGAAAAGAATAAAACGAGAAAGACATTCGATTTTCCTTTGACTAGTACAATTTCATAAAAGCAAAGAGAGTATCAAATACACTGTAATTCCACGTGTATTTTCAATAGAACCGAAGACGTTGGCGTAGCAGTGTCAAAGCGTAGACCGCGTAGCCTACATCGGTCATAGTATCTATGTCGTAGCGTCTCTCTATCTCAGAATCAAAAAAGCGTATAACCTTGCACAGTCGACTTAATACATTATAGTCCATACAATGTGAATTTTTTCGTATAGAAATGGATTTACATGGTATAAGGTGAATAAATCAATATTTCAATAGTAAGTCAAGGTATCCCTTGAATATAATTTCCGTTAGAAGGCCTATTCGCTATTGACCGCTTTCTTTAGTTTGTGCTTACTTTCAATCAACCGGATATAAAGAGGTCTTTGTATACAGCCTATATTTTTCGTATAGGCAAGTTTAGAGTGGTTTATTTTGTTACTTTTTGTTATGTAAGTAGGTGGGTTTGGTGAATGAACTATAGAGGGTGGCAGGGACATCGACGCGCAGGTTGAAGCCATTAACACTTGTTTACCTAACAGAATTAACTTTTATTAAAATAAATTGACAATATCTATCCATGCTAAATTATTTAACGTAGGGGGTTTTTTTTTAGGGTGGGAAATCATCAAATAATTTCTCCGCGGAGGGCGTGTCAGACTTTTACTGACTAAAACCCACCCGTGTTCCTTCAGTTGCCTGTGTGCCAGGGGCCACGGGATCTCTTTCGAACAACCTTCACCTCTGGCAGGTATCGGCACGCAGGGGCTTACAGAATCATTTTCAGAATCCACGATAGCAGGTTTTGCGTTGATGTCCCTTCCATCCTGTGATAATGATGATGATGATGATGAATGGGAGTTTACGTGCGGAAAAAGGAGTCCCCCTTTTCCGCACGTAGACTTCCATTCAGACCGTTGTGCTTGGGGATTCTGGCTAACTGAGCCAACCTAGCTCCGCCCAAAAGCACAGAAGCTTCCTGGGAGCTTCACAGGCTTCGCGGAGCGTCCTCAGTGTTCCGAGGATTTCGTCACGTTGAGAAGCCAAGTCCTCGCATTCCAGGATGACGTGGGCGGCTGATCTCTCGGTGTCAAGGCAGCCCATGCAAAACGGGCTGTCTGTGGCGCCTATATTATTTATTTATTTATTTATTTATTTATTTATCACAAACACTGCTATCATTACAGGAATTCCTAATACGGTAGCGTGGTCCTAAATTAAACTAAAAAAATATATAATAAAAAATTAAAAAATAAATAAATATGTTCCTTGCACCCTGTATTTACCTGTAGATCATATTCAATTTTCAGAGAGCTAGGGTTTGCGGCTAAATAATAACAGCCGTCATCAAAGTTTAACCTACGGTCGGTTCGAGGATGGGTGAACATCCATTACGTATGGACGAAAGGGTCTTTTGTCCCTCAGGAAGCACGTAAAGCTGTTGGTCCCGGGTGTCATTCGTAGATCTTTGACAGTCGTTAGGGGTAGTTAAGCCCAAAAGTCTGACAAACAGTCTTACCACCAGTGACTGGGTTGCGGAGGTCAGATAGCCAGTCGTTCTATGTAAAATACTGGTATGAAGCCAACCCGAACTTAGATGGGAAAAATCTGGGCAGATTGATTGGTCCAATTTTTAGAAAATATTTACTGACCTGTCTAAAATAAGTAGGTTATTACATTTATAACTTGAAAGCTATGAATGTCGTCTCATAGTTTAACTGTTTTCGAACGATATTAACTTGTTTCTAAATAAAAACATTGCATTGCGTGTTGGTTTACGTCACGTTTTTTGAACCGAACTTCATTTATCTGTGTCGTGAGTTATCTCCTTAATACCTTGGCAGTTTTTGGTAAAAGACAGGATCGCGGCACGGTGGACAGAGGCTTTGCATTTTACGGGGATTAACTATGTTGACCCAGCATAGTTATACCCGTCAAATGTATAGAGCACACCAAAGAATAATACTAGACAAAACGGTAATACCGTTTTGTTCCAAAACGAGATCCAACCCGAGAAAAAACCTTCGAGCTAGATTTTGAATTTCGATATTATTCCGATCCAGTAAAGTTCAGAGTATACAAATAAATTATTTCCCACCTGCGTAATAAATTCACGGTACCAAAAAAAAAACTATAGTTCTCTAATTGAAAATTTACATCTTAGTAGTACCGGATGATGTTGTCAATTTTGTATAAAGAACAACTGATGGACAGTAATTCGATCACATTACAAAACTGCTTTCTTAATTTTTTTTAAACCACGCCAAAATAAAAATCTTATATCATTATAAGACCGTTGCTGTCTTATTGCAGACCAAAGGCCTATTCTCGTAGAGAGATGTCATGGCCATTGTTTACAGTATTCTCAAGGTGGATTGGCTATTAAATCATTCTTAGATTTTAAAAAAAGCAATTTAAATAAGACATACTATTGACTTGAGGGGCAGTACCTGTCCGCTCCGTAGGTTTAAGAACAGTCTCAACCTTCAAAAATACCACCAATTTACCAATTTTTTTTCAAGTTTTTGACATTGACTGATTGAGATTTTTTTTTTGGGAAATCATTGGAAAAGGGTTTTTAATATTTTTAATTGCGAAAGTTGGCCTTCTATGTAAAATAACATTATTCTATTATTATTACTTTTTAAATGAAGGTACATAATATAGGGCAGGTGAATAAACAAAATACACTGCAGGGAATTCACAATCAACACTTAAAGCCTAAGCTAATACTGTTCAAAGCTTTACAAACACGCAGCTAGACAGCCTAAAGACCAACAGACGATAAGACCATTACATATATTTTAAGAGCTCCTATATTGAGGCGAGCATGCTCCCCAGGGCGGGATAAACTGAATGAACTGCCATTTTCTCAGATTTACAGAGATGTACCAGACTTCTGTAAAGACACTTATATGGCACGTATTTAATCGAACTTCAAATAATTCCAAAGTTGCTTTCTTAAAAATATTATTGACAACTTTACTGTAACGATGCGCCTCTTTTTTTGACCCTAAAATAATTTCTATTTTGGGGTCTTAAAAATACTGAATACCCAAGTAACTGCAACCAACTTGGATGTAGCGGTTTGTCACAGTTCAAACATAATCTAACCCATTAGATCAGGGTTTTGAACCATAGCATAGTTACAGCGACCAACCGGAGAAAACGCCTGAAGGTAAAAAAAGATTCATTTATTTAAAAAAGTGTGCATCATTAGAAACTCAATATTTTTTTAAAGGATCAGTTTAATATCTCTTCTTTTGTGTGACTGACTTCTGTGAAGACACTTTTATCTTAACAGCCACTATTGAAGCCATCGTTTTCGAAATGATACTGGAATGGTGTGAATAGATAAAGGCTATTATACAAAAGGTGGGGTTTTCTATCGAACGTGAGAATAGGCACTTAGAATTAGGCTTTTGAAAGGAGCCTAGGTTTGGTTTAAGCAATAAGCATAATGCTAGGTGGATCTGGTACGATCTTATCCAATGTAATCTATGTGTTTTATCTGAAGCAGTATTAAATTTCAGTACGGTATCAAATGGTTCAGATATTTGATAACGAAACTCTTTGTGGGTTAAATGAGGCGATGTGCTCTTGATTTCTGAATTGAACCTTGCTGCTTCCTTCTTTCCTTCCCACATTCCTTTCCTTCCTTCACACGCACATCATCATCATTACATAGTATGAAATGAAATGAAATGAAATGCACCGATCCCAGCGTGGCTTGACCAGACTCGATAAATCGAATGAACCCCAAGATTTGCACTAGCCCCTGGAGCCTCATGCTTCATGGTGTGACAGAGGCCATTGCATATCAAGAAGTAGACCGGGGGGCGCGGTAATGGTCAGGTAGACGTGCCCATAGGATAGGAAAGGATTGCGAGCCTACATATAAAACAAAGTCGCTTTTTCTGTCCCTATATCCCTATGCTATCCCTATGCTTAAATATTTAAAACTACGCAACGGATTTTGATGCGGGTTTTTTTAATAGATAGAGTGATTCAAGAGGAAGGTTTATATGTATAAAACATCGACATCAACGCGGGCGAAGCCGCTGGCAAAAGCTAGTTACAACTAATGTAAAAAAGATTTTAAAAACATACTGCCTCAGTGGCGAAGGATGGAATCATGGCCAGGGTAAGCCGTTCCAGAAAAAAAAAACACTCGCGGTATGATGCAAGCTTGAAGTTTCTTCAGAAGATAAGGCCCCCACTTTCACTGATACTGAGTTGGGATCAAAGAATTTTCTATAGAAGATTTGCTTTTCTTTGCGCGCGTGTGTTTTTCTTCAGTTAGAAACACTGTTAGGATTTCTAAAGGTAAGCCGATGGGAATCGGTTTGTATTGAGCCGTCGCTACTGCTGCCTCGTTGGTCTAGCGGTCGCTAGCGCTACTGCTGAGTGTACGGTCCTTAGTTCGATTCCTAGGTCTGGTAAAGTGAGGGTTTTTTATCTGGCATTCCTCAGAAGCAACTCAGTCTGGATTTGTGCCCGGTTGATGGCAATAAGCTCGCCCGCTATTATACGGGACTTAAACATAACTGGCGAAATGTGAGTAGATATCCCTCCAACATATTCAATCAACTTAAAGGAGTGGCCATTTTTCTCGCGCATCGGTCCGTGGTGGGGCGTGTACCGGAAAAGTGGAAAATAGTCGCGATGGTCGCCTGCACGCTGCATCCTTGTATCATTCGATAAGGAGGATGTGAGTTATGTGTGTCATTTATTTTGTTTAAGTTACATTACGGGGAAGTACGGACGTGCGTTACGTTGACTTGAAATAGCACGGCAGTTGAGAGTATGTCATGCTCACATAAATGTCTCACTGATGGTGGCGCGTGTGTTGGATCATTGGGCTCCCTACAAAATGGTTGAGCTGGATGGTGCTGATCCACGCGTCAAGTTCGTGAGCGGGCGCTGTCGGTTGAGACTGGTCATCTCCTAACTTCCAGGGCTTATTTTTATCTTGTATTTAGAATTGTTTGTAATTTGTTTTTTACATTGTTCTCACATACAGAAGCAACAAGAATAATGTTCCCAAGATTTTGTAATATTCAACTTGATTTTAATAGATTGTCCGTGGAGTTTCTTGCCCGTTCTTCTCCATAGAGATCTACGTTTTGGAATGGGCAACTAGCTTCAACTTTCCGACTGATCGACTTTTTGACAATTCAAAAGTGCCTGTAAATGGTTTAATTGAAATAAATGAGTTTGAGTGCAAATATCGTGGTGGGATATTTTCGAATTATGGATCTTCAACGCAAAGCTTAGCGGTGAGATTTGAAAATTGAACAGTGTGTTTTTGAATGCACTATATTGGATTCTCGATGCTCGGTTGAAGATCTAGAGTTCAAATTTCCACAGTAAATAATTTAGCCCACGCTTGCACACTGATTTCATTGCGCAATGATTTTCAATGCTCTGCTAGGCGCCAAGAGTTGAAAATTCAACAGTGTATTTTTCGATGCGGTGGGATGCGTTCTGTTAGACTTTTTACGCTCGGCTCAGCACTGAGAGTTGAAAAACCCTTTGCGCGATGAATTCTTACGTGGCTTTTCTTTACGTGGGTTCTTTTAACTCGGGCTTAGGAGAGGATTTTTGAAGGCTGTACACAAAAAATTCACCCATCAAATCGTTATAATGTTACTTATACCTATTTTGGTAGATGAAAAGTATTTTGTGTCAGAAACAGTTCAGTTGCAGTTACAAAAATTATTTGCGAAAATATCTAAACTTAAATTGTGCAAAACATCACACCTGTGATTCCCGAAGGGTTGGGCAGATGTGCACCTACCTATAGTACACCCACATTTCGCCAATTTTATTTAAATCCCATGGGATTTAACTATAATTGGTGAAATTTGGCTTATAATTTAATAAGCTCGCCCCTATTACATGAAATGACTTTATTAAATTATATCGACCAAATAACAAAGCAAAGAAAACGCATAAAATATTTAATGCTCTCAGTACTTAGTTTCAGTTCAGTTAATAAGTTCTGAAAACACTTCGAAGACGACATTGTGCCACGCCATGGCAGCTGAAGGGTTATTCATTCAATTTACGACCCCTGCCGTAGAGCTGGCATTGACTGGATGTGGCACTTAAGTTTTAAGAATATCTCAGAGGCTTCACTTACGCTTGTTGCATATTAGCTATACGTTAGCTATGGTGCAAGCCTTTAAAACAGTATATAACTGTAATATTATCCACTGCTCACAAAACGGCGAAGGAAAACATCGTGAGGAAACCGTTTTTATTATTTTCTAGGACAATCTACCAACCCGCACTGGGCTCGCGAGGGAGATTACAGCCCACTCTCTCTCTTAAAGAGAGGAGGCCTGTGTCCCAGCGGTGGGAACTTTATAACCTGATTATGCAAGACCCTTTCAAATAAGACTATCATTGTTTCGTTGATTGTCTGTAAGTTTGCAAGAGGTTTGTGTACAAAACATTTTAATTGTTTGTAACCTTTAATCTATCACAATAATCGGAAATTGTGACACAAAATTGGTTAAAACATCATCAATGAACTGTGAAAGGTTAAGCGGCCAACAGTTTGCACTTAATGAAGTTGAGTTCATTTCCTATTTTTGTGATTACTTTAAAGGTAACTAACTTAGACAAAAGAACAATGGTTCTTTCGTCTAAGTTATGTCGTATCCAGTACCCAAATCTAATTTCTACATCCTACCAAGCAATCTGTAAGAGCAACACGTTGTACAATTTTGTTTACTTTGCAGTCGGATAGCCGATAGAGTGTGATGACCAGCGCATATGGCCAATAATCTGTCGGACATAATACAGCCAACATTGTTGGGACTGGCTGATTATGTTGGCGATTGATTAGTGTACTGGCGTGTTTATTATGTACAGTGTTTGGCTTAGATTCTGAGTGCTGATTGGTGATTGTTTTTGTTAATAACCGGACAGTGATAGTACTGATTGATGGTTGAGCGATTGCTTTTTGGGCTACATGTCCGGGGTTCGATTCCAGTTCGTGAATGTGAGGTTTATGTTTGTGATTAGGATCACACACACAACACACGTAGGGACATACAAAATGTTGATTCTTGAGACTAGAAAATCATATTTAAAATCATAATATAATCTAATAAGCATTCTTAAGGCTCCTAACACATGCCGGCGGCACAGCCAGCGGGTTTTTGCCTTGCGGCCCATGCTGCAGTTGATATTGGGCCGCCGGCACTTGCCGCAGAAACTGAGTATGCCGCTGGCCGGGCCGCTGGCATAGTGTGTAGGAGCCTTAAGGTCTCAATTTGCTATCATTGTCTAATATTGAAAATAATAATTGTGAAAATTTTAAAAGCAAATTCAGATTATTTCAGAATTCTGGCATCAGCAAGATTCAAGAAAAATATGCAGAATGATGCGTAGGTACCAGTATATGCTGTCCACATGCACATTGCACATGTTGTGGCTATGTCTGTCACCAAACAATTGGCTGGTGAAATAAAAAGCTAAGAAGAAATTTCAGGTCGTGCCTAAGGGCAATGAGTAGAAGCGAGCTACGACTTTTTTCCCTAGCGACTTCAAAAAAGAAGGAGCTTTTAAATTCTTCGAATTTCAGAAGTCGGTGGCAACATTCGAAAACAGTACCAATCATACCAACATCCGAAATTAATGTCATTTTTCGCTTTGATGTGTTTGTTTTTGGAAGTCGGCTGTTTTTTTTTTTAAATGTTTTTGATAAGGTGACTCTCCATCGCTAATAGAACTCAATGAGAACCGTGCCCACTAGTTTAGTCCAGTTACTCAGTCATTATGCCAGAGATGTTGCTTAAAAAGGCCAATTCCACACAAAAAACAAGTAAGTATCAAACTTAGTCTACATCCACAAGATATACCATCTTCCACCAACGTTTTCAACTGTGCTACCCACCGCAGGTATGACTTCAATCATCCCCGAGTATCTCTTCCACTTGAATGAGCATGGGACAATGCGCTGTATAGGTATCTCTTACATTCAATGTTGGAGACACTCGACTTCATGTTATGTGGGAATATGATTCAATGCAAGAGCGAAGTTTCAAGTGGGACCATATTGGCTTGCACTTTGCGTTTTGGATTTTAAAGGGTATTTTTGTCACGCGACTGCTAAAATCAAAATCAATCTGTGTCTGCTTTTCCCAAGTATTTTTAGAATGCACCTACGTATGAATGAGGAGTACCTACATGGACTGTGCAGGTACCTTAAGGCGTAAGATGGAAAGCATTTACCTATCTATGCCTTGCAAACAAATTAAGTCTAACCCATCGTAAAGCACCAAGCAGATATTTTGACGCAAAAACTCTTCTTTCTGACTTTGGGAGTTTTGAAGACGTTGATCGGTAGGGAAAAATTTACAAGTAAGAATAAGATTGGAAGCAATATTAAATCTCCTTATAAATAATTCTAAAACACCTATTCACCTCATCATCATTTGCCCAGGTTTTCTCAACTATGTCGGGGTCGGCTTCTAATCTTACCGAATGCAGCTGAATACCAGTGTTTTACATGGAGCTACTGTCCATCGACCTCCACAACTCAGTTACTGGGTCCTTGGTAAGACTGGTTATCAAACTTTTGGGCTTTTGACTCGGAACGACTTTTAATGATCTACGAATGACAGTGGAGACCAAAAGTTTTACGTGCTTTCCCAGGTACAGAGGGTTCGAAAATATGTACCGGATGATCACCCAAATACCCACCGACTGCTTAAAGCATAGCATAACCTTTAATCGACCAGACCGGTGCGGCTGTTAGCATTTAGAAGTGTCATGCGAAGTTAGGCTTAAGGTATGATTCCGAACTCCGCTGCACGCAGCAGTGCTGCCTGCCGTGCTGATTCCGAGCAAGACGGCAGTGTTGAGCCGTCTGCGCTTCTGAATCAGAGAAATTCATCTTTTAGTTGCCAATTTTACTTATCAAGATTCACGTAGGTACTATCGCTTCGGCGGCAGACGCGTCGTTACTGGTCTGTCGCGGCGGTGGGGCGACTCTGCCGCGCAGCAGTGCTGCCGCTGCATTGCTGCTGCGACATTGCTGCGTAGCTCGGAATGTAATCTATACTTCTATACTAATATTATGTATGAAGAGGTAAAGTTTGTGAGTTTGTGAGGTGTGAGGTTGTAGGGGGTAATCTCTGGATCTACTGAACCGATTTTGAAAATTATTTTACCAATAGAAAGCCACGTTATTTGTGAGTGTCATAAGCTATATTAACCCGAAAAATTAAAAGACTTTTTCGTGGTAGTCGGATTTGCAAAGTAAGTCGGAGAAAAAACGGTCGAACGAAAACGTTTCTTACGAGTACGAACGGTGCAACGGTACAATTATGAATTCTTATCAAAATTAGTAAATTTGGATCGTCTCAAATGTTTAAAACATGAGACTTTTCCCATTTACTGCACCTAATTGGGACGAATGGTTAAAGAGATAATACGACATACCTAGGTATGGAACCGCGACCGTGTCATAATCTAATGAGTGATATAAAAATGTTTAACGCCCAACGAAGTGGGCACGGGTCAGCTAGTCTCATATAAACTTATAGAGAATATATGGGGACCAGTACTGCTGCGTGCTGCGGAGCTCGGAATTATACATATAAGCTTGCTTGCGGGTTCCTTATTGCATCGGATGAACGGCCTTCTTCTTTTTCGTATTATGAACCCGGCTAAATTCCATGTTAAGTTTTCTTTCTTTCAGCTTAGAATAATAGCGTTTAGTTTCATTGGTAAAATTGGCACTTAGTCTGTTCTACAGAATGCGTATACGATGGCATTGTGATGGGTCCTTTTACACCCTGGATGTTTAGCGCTAAACGGATTTAGTGATTTGTTGTGTAACTGAGCCTTAGTCTACTCTACAACATAACCTCCAACAACTAGGTAGGTACGTCTTGTAATAAAAGTTAAATTATAAATTCAAAAACCCCCGACCCCAAACAAAAACCTATAAAAAGTAAAAAAAAAATATTCATTGGCCTTTTAAGTTGTAGGTAATATTTTAATCAAAGCACTGTCACGTCGGGGGACGGCTAAGTAATGAAAATGTTATCCTTTCTACAATAGTATAGTTACATACATTATTGCTGGCATCGCCTGTTTGGCGTTTTCATTGACCGTCCCCCCACATAACAATGCTTTGATCAAAATATTACCTACAATTTAAACGGCCAATAAATATTATTTTTTACTTTTTAGAGGTTTTTGTTTGGGTCGGGGGTTTTTTAAATTTTAAATTTAACTTTTATTTCCCGCTTTTTAAACTTAATATATGTAATAATAGGAAACACGCCACGATTGACACAATATGTCACGTTTAAATCTGCGCAGCTTTACGTATGTTTCCCATAGTCAAGTTTGTTACTAATTTATCCTCATGCCTCGTCCTGATCGCCTTTTATCTATTTAAACCTATTCATTGAGACCTTTTCAATGAGCCCAAACACGATACTTCTGCTGTTTGTTGGTGAGTAACTGGGTATCCTGGAAATTCCAGGTGATGATCCAGCATCAGTTCAGGGTTACTTTGTTCGTCTAATATCATTGAAGTGATAGAATACCAAATTTCGACACGATGAGATGTTTGGAAGATGCTCAAATCTCTTCAACAACCAGGAAAGAGCTGATAATCTTCAAACGGCTGAACCGATATTGATGCAACATGTCTAAGAACCACCACAAGAAAATTACTTTAAAATAAAATAAAACCGCACCCAAATCGGTTTAAGAGCTACGGTGCCAGAGACAGACAGACACCATAGCGGTCAAACTTCTAACACCCCTCTTTTTGCGTCGGGGGTTAAAAATGTTTTAATTGAGGAAAAGAGGATCTAATATTTTTAACTTTTGTTTAAAGAGGATACCGGTTAAACAAATTAAATTGAATTTTAATCAACATAGCGGTTATAATAAAATAATACAATCGTTTTCGAGTGGTCTTATCGTTCAACACTTCAGTCAGTAATTTATTTTATCGTCTTAAATCAATTCGATAACTTTATCTGTTGTTAATCAAGAATCAATCAATTTTCTATTTTCACTTTATTGATAACTTGGAGAAGAAAACTTTAGTTCCTTGAATAAACTTCAATTTCTGGTAAACAGTCCTTCAAAGTACAAAAACAATAAACGTTTATAAATGATTAATTTTCTTTAGGTACATAATATTTTAGTTGTTATATAATATCAGCTAAGTAATATTGTTCCATGGCGGGTAGAATCTGGAGGCCTACCTATTCTCTAACTCCGTCAACGAAGATACGGACCCGTCCGAAAGTAGTTCAAAACTTCTTCGTGAATCCTACAGCCTATTAACTAACTTTTTTGGACGGGCAAAAACATATCGGGAGTAGGGACAGCAGTCAAATTGTGTTGTCATTCTTTCTTAGTTCGGGCTCCAAACTAATCTTCTGCCCGTAAGTGATAGGGATCTGGAAACGCTCGTTACTTCGACCGAAACGACGGACTTAGTGCTTAGGGAGTAGGCCCCCTGCACCCTAAAGGCTTGGCCAGACGAGGGAATATCCGCGGGGTACTTTTTTCTCCACCAATACAGATCCATTTTAAACCATATCGAATAACGCACACGAAGGGCTAAAAGTACGCTCCCCCGCCCCCCCCCCCCCCCCCCCGCAAATGCTTGGAATATATTGGGGAATTTTTGTCCTCTGCGGACAAAAGTTCCTCGTCTGCTCAGACCTTACAATCACAATCTGCACCATTTTGAAGGATATTGCTATTCCATTGCTTCATATGTTCGAAAAATTCGTCTGCTCAACAACGTAAATAACGCAATGAATATTGTTGAACTGTCAAAATGAAAGCCATTCCTACTGTTAGTGTGTTACGCAATTGTGAGCGCACGCGCAAGCGGCGACATGAAGGTGTGAGTGGGAGCGGGACAAAACGCGGTAAATTTTTGTGTATGGCGATATAAAGGCTGTCTATTAAGTTTTTACTTCTTTTATTTGTGGAAGAGAAAATAAGGAAAAAAAATATTTATTTATTTACTTAGCGCCAAGAGTTGAAAATCCAACAGGGGTATTTTTACGCACTGGGATGCGCTCTGTTGGATTCTCAATGCTCGGCTGAACATCGAGAGTTGAAAATGTAGTGCGCGATAAAATCCCGCCTCGAAATTTTTACGTCCGTGGAAACATTGGCTGGGCCCACCTATATATACCAATCAAATCATAATCTTAGTTATGTTTTTTATACATAGGATTTTTAAAACATAATTTTGTCTCATGTGGGGCTCGTGGCTAACCGCACGGGTCGATCGATTAGGTTAAACTATGCTTGCAGCTGTCGTTTTGTGGATGGGCCATCTTTACATACCGATACCCAGCCAACGCAAGTTAAGCCATTAGCCCCGGCTGTGCTTCTTGGATGTATGTCAGTCGTGAAAGGGTCGTCAGGAGCCCGAAAGTCTGACAACCAGTCTTAACAACGGGTACCGTGTTAGTTTGAATAAATGATTATTGATTTTGATTTTAAATTCATGAGCGCGGCTTGATTTCACAAGTTAGTCAATTCCAGTGGCAATTAGCATCATCCGTCACTTCCAATACATCGAGTCCTAATCACGTATATTGTTAATATTCCACCGGCTCACTTAACTAAGCAACGGTCAATAAGCGAGATAATGATAAGCGTGAAACAGCCGCTGATTTTCTCACGTTAATTTGATTATCTTCTATGTAAACCCTTGCATACCGCTGAAATTTGTGGTGCGAATTAGAACAAGGCAATTTGTTAACATGAGGCCAATTCTAGTACTAAGAAACGTTCAAATTCCGGGATCTTGTGTCAGCGACATGTGAAAACTTTGTCAAAAATTTCGATAAATTAGAGATTTTGTTGACAGATAGAGACCAATAAGCATGAGAACTGTTATAAATGTTTTTTTTAGGTTCATTTTGAAACAAAAGAATTTTTACGTCCATCTCAATTCGATTTTAGAAAAAGTACCTGCGGACCCAAAACTACGTACAATAGTGGTTTCATAGATTTTTTTCGTTCGAACTCTGATACTTACTTATGGTCCGGTAATGAAAAGGCTTCGTTAGGCAGTTCTAGGTAGCTATCGGTTTGAATTGGAAAGTAATACAGGGAAATTACACGTTGTCTAAGAAGGTTCCTCTTTCTGAGGGCGTATATATTAAAGCCGCTTATTATTCACAGTTGTCAAATAAAAAATAAAGATAAAAAGCACTTAATACCATGTGTCTATCAAAAATGTGGTACCTAGCGTATTTTACGATTCTGTACGGGCAACATTAAAATGACAATATTCTAATGAGCCCGTTTTCAAATGTAACTGAAAAAAGAATTTATTGTCGTTATGTTGGCAATCAACGTCTGTCTCGTTAATTTGACGTCTGTCAATTGGAACAAAGTGAACATTGTTTGAAAGATTGGAAATTAGAAAAATATCGAATGAAACGAACGAAATTTAATAACCTAAATTTAATAACATTTTTTTAAATAAATGAGTATTGTTTATTACAGATTACTATTATATTGCTGCATTTTTCGCAGCTAGTGGTGTTAAAACTTTTACAACTTGTTGAACATATCTCGTTCTGGTGGCACTCGGTAGGAGAAAATGACTGTTCCCCAGTTTCTTGTGGTTAATCTGTTTGTCTTTAAACACCATGTATGGTTGTAATATAGCAGTCTTTACTGGAAACTACGGTCTTTACTAGATACAATCCGGAATGAAGTGATCCGGATCCGGCGGATGATTATAGAATTAGCAAGCTGAAGTGGCAATGGGTCGGCCACATTAGCCGTACTAGTGATGACCGTTGGGGTAGACATGTTCTTGAGTGGAGATCGCGAATCGGCAAACGTAAGAAAAGACGCCCTCAGGCTAGGTGGAGTGACAATCTTCCCAGGGTGACTGGTAAGAACTGGATGAGAGTTGCCGAGAATCAAGCTGAATGGCATGCAATGAACAGGCCTATGTCCAGAAGTGGACTGCTGTATGCTGATGATGACTGGAAAATGCATAAGATTCTTAGTAGGTCAATAACAAAAAATCTATTTTTTTAGCTAACAGGAAAAAAGTTTCTCGAACAAAGTATTTTCATTCAGTATAAAGTCTAGCTCGGCGTAACGACATTAGAAATAGGAGGTCTGCCAAAAAGTATAACATTAAATATTGTGGACAAATACATTGTAGTTACAACGCTACGTGGTCGGCGGCCATTTTAAGTTGTTATCAAGATGGCGCCCGACGTATTACGGATATTATTTTCGGAAACATTATGAGAGTTTGGGCAGCTTTATGTCCTATTTTAAAATGTTATTGCTGGTTAGAAAAAGTGATTAAAATTTGTAGTTTTTAAATATAGGGTGGCAGGGACATCGATGCATAACCTGTTACCATGGATTCAGTACCTACATGATTCTGAATTCCGCTGCGTTAACAAATATCTCCGGTTATAAAAAAATATATGTCACCATATGATTGTGTCAGTTTATAATCTATCTCGCGAGGTTATAAACTGTCGATAAAGTGTGAACTACACCATACTGCTTCCCGATCGAATAGGCTAGGTTAGGTTAGAATTGCGACCAACCGCGCGTGAGCCGAGTGAGCGAAGCGAGCGGTGCCGCGGTAGCGGCCGGCGAGCTCTACTTCCAAGTTAGTGGCAGTTACTTGATTATTTAGTAATAGCGCAAGGTATTATTTGTCTTAATACCAGTTCACAATTTGACGGTTACGTTTCGATAGATTTATGAGCTACCGAAAAATAACGCGTTGAATTGTAAGCAGTATGTAACGGTTCACAATCTTTCGACAGTTCACAACCTCGCGAGATAGATTATAATCTAGCGGTATTTTCAATTTTACGGTGACATATAGACCCATCCATACATTTTGACAGCGTAGATTCTTATTGCACTTTTCTGTGAAAAAGTAGTTTTTTTTTTCTACTCTAGGGGTAAATTATGTCCTGAATTCATGTTTTCAGTTTGCGAGTCGATGTCTCTGCCACCATTCATAACGTGAGCTTAGGCAGGTGTGAATTATCAGAGTAACAAAATCTCAGACAAATGTTTTCAGTGGGCATACATAAACTGCTGCTGAGCCATAAAAATATGCAGGCTCGTTATAAAGGCGGCTATTACTTGTGCACAAACCTTCACCCTCTCTAGAAGTGGTATGACCACACTGCCGCAAAAAACAATTTTGATTAAATTACTACGGACTGAGAAACGAGTAGCTTAGTAAAAACTTCAACTTTACATACAGAAAGCCACTGGTGCGCGGTAAATAAACTTATTTTTTTAAATGAAAAGCACACCAACAGCACTGTCACTTATATTTCAATATAAAAAAAAAAACTAATATCGGAATTTCAGTAACCGTGCAAATAACAGGTATGCATGACATTGACAATGAATATTGAGACCAGTAGACCTAAATCCAGAAAACTACAAAAACAAAACAATTTGAGCTATAAATATAGGCGTACATTGTTCGCACTGTTTATATAGGGAACGTCTGTACCATTATCATCATTTCAGCCGAAATACGTCCACTGCTGGACACAAGCCTCCCCCAAAAGGGGAGGTTTTGCCATAATCGTTATGCTTGGCAGGCGGGTTGGCGATCGCAGTATGGTGGTAAAATGCATAGAGAACTGTGCTTCCCATTCTCTAAGTAAGACCCTTAAAACCCCTAAGTAAGACCCCGTAAAAGTTCGATAGGGTAAACCGTCAAGTTGGAACTTTCATACAACCTTGCCATACGTGTTAGGGGGCTATTAAAGGTGGTGCTTAAGGTGGATGTAGGCAATTGAAAATTGCGATGACGTCTTTTTTTTTTTAAACATTGCCCCACACTAGGAATGTGTCCTGTATTGTGGGTGCGTTTACAAACATTTAAACTCACATACACAAACACCCAGACCCAGAACAACTACTTGTTGGTCATACAAATATTTATTCCGTGCGGGATTCGAACCCACGACACGCAGCGCAGCAGCCAATCGCTTAACCACTGCGCCAACCGTGCCAAGATAGTTGATCAATTGCGCATCTATGGAACCCTTTTATCTACTATCCCTTTATATACTCGTAGAACGCATCAGAGATATCCATCTCTACACCCGGAGGGGTGGACGGAAGCGAAACCTCGCCCGTTCACGCGCACTGAAGCGGATTTGACAGCAGTGCCATGGAAGCTGAATGAGCTGTGAAATTAATTTGTGAAATATGTAGTGAATTCTTGGCAAAATATACATTATATCAATATACCTCCCCAAATAATATAATCCTTGCTGGAGAATCACAGGAGTGAACAGGAGTTCACTGGCTCACACCAAACGCTACTGTACAAACCTGCTTCTATTCTATTCAATTTTTTTAATATGGCAAGCAAAGCTGATGTCGATTTTTCTGCCAACGTCTAAAGTGAATTGGAAAAGCATGTGCATGTGTGTGTGTGTGTGTGTGTGTGTGTGTGTGTGTGTGTGTGTGCATGTGTGTGTTGTGTTGTGTGTGTGTGTGTTATTACAAAAAAAAACTATAATAATCTTCGATGATACAGTTGGGCTTAACTGTTTATCTTGTGGGGTTAGTACTGGACTGAAACAAACAAAGAATAAATAAATTACATAGTCACTGTTTATCTTGTGGGGTTAGTACTGGACTGAAACAAACAAAGAATAAATAAATTACATAGTCATAATAAAATTGTTAGAACATTAAAAATACATTATAATTATACAACATAAACACAGATTGGGGGAACAAATCATAATTTTATATTATTGTGACGGATGAAAATCAACAGCGCCACAAGCAGTTCAGGAGAGGAATAGTTAAAAGAGAGGGGAAATTTATCGGAAGAGGGATCTTAAATTTGGTGAGACGGTTGTACAAATCTAGAGGTGGGACGTTATTGGAATATTCGAAAAATATGTGGTCAAGGGTGCCTTCCTCCGATCCGCTCTCGCAGAGCGAGGAATCGCGGACATGTATAAACCTGCTTCACTTTATTTATTTCTCACCAGTCCTCGTGAGTGACAGATGACAGCACTACTGACAGCAGCTGCCTCCTCTTGTGTAAATGAGACAGTGTTTACATGTCTAATAAATAGATACACTACGCACAGGTACTTACTAACTACTTCTAACACATTAGATACAATAAAAATCAAAATATCCTAACAAACAATAATAAAATATGGCGTCGAAAAATTCGTGGAATTTTAAATCTTGCAGGCGTTGAATTGCATTAAACTATCACTAATTTCATGATTTTACATTATACACACACGTGCACACACACTGCAAGCACAGTAATGTTTATCTAACATTTGTAAATAGTGTAAACATTAGATTTGGTCAGCATTTCACTTCAGTCGACAGGAAAAGCATTTCCGATTGCTTTGTCCGGCGCTGCCTATTTCCTGAACTATCCCAGCATTCACTATCCCATTAATCTATAAACAAAATAAGGTATAGATGTTTTGTAAACAGCAAAAATATCCAATGCAAATATTTCACGTAGTTTTCATTTGGAATTTTAATTTTATACATAGGTAATCTAACACAAATATTCATGTAGTTTTTGTATTTTTGCGGTTAATTCTCTATTTCAGCTATTGAATAAGTAAATATTGTCCAATCACTTCATTTAGTAAATAGATTTGGCAGTTGCATGATGATCTAAAATCCTGATGGATACCGCCGCTGTGTGGTTGTGTGCTGTGCTGTGTGTGTGTCTGTGCTGTGTGTGTGTGTCTGTGTTGCGTATGCCTGCCGTGCTGTGTAACATATATTATCTCGCCTATTGTCGCCATAAAATGAAAATTAGGTGGAAATACCTAATTGTCATCTTGTCGTGTCCTAGTCTAGTTTCTATTACGACGTACGTCGTTTTCATTTTGAATCGTATCCTCAAATGATACTCCGGATACAAACCTACCTACTAGACTATCCAGAATTATATCAGAAGGATATTCCGACTATATAAACTTTCCAGACATGGCCATGTATTGTTAGACCCACATTTGACATCCTAATAATATAATATTTGGACTTTAAAGAAACCATGAACTCTGAGTTTGTTTCGGCATTTCTTCACAGGGATCTGAAATGCCGATGCCGTCGCCAATAGTTTTAAAATATTGACCAACAAAATATTGACGTGAAAAAGTGTCTTAAAAGATCTGCTTTCTTAAATAAACATTTCATTTAATTACTGGACTAAATAGCAAAATATAAATAATGTAAGAGGACAGTCTCCTTTAATAAAATATCATGCTCACCCTAAAATAAACGGTGAAAACTGCAAATTTTAACCCGTCGCAGTCGGGGTCATTGTTGCCTTTATATCTATTCGTAAACACTTTACAACTCACGATTTGGTATCGTTGTTCAACATTTACAGCCCGTGCCGACTGCGCCGGCGGGAGAAGGGTTAACTCTGCAATAATGTTGGCTAACAAACGCTTGAAAGTGCTCGGGGGGTTAACGAATGAGGGTAGTTTATTGAGCAGTGTCAAACTTGTTTGGTTTTCTTACTTTCTTGCTGGCTGCTAAAAGTCTTGCGTAAATATATGTTATGTGTACTGTGTCTTAATATCGCCTTTTTTATTAAGTGACAGAAACGTACGCGCCTGTTTTTTTTCTGAATGGGCAGACAGGGGTGTATTTTTGTACAGTAGGTTAAATTCACCAGCTCTGTTATTATAACTCCATTGTAATTCCCACAAACTGAATGTTGTGATGTTCTGAAATGTTCCCCAACACAAAAAGAAAGAGAAAGAAACAAAATAAATTTATTAAATGTAATCTAAAATAAAGGAATAGTAACTGAAAAAATGATTTAAAAATACCTGAGAAATTTTCCGGTGGAATATGATTCAAAGTAAGGAGTTGAATGCACCCTGCGAGTTTTCGAAGGGCTTTCCTTTGCACCCTGTATTCGAGTGTTCACTAATATTTTAAGAAAGCGATATAGGAATTATTGAAGCTTCGATACAATACTGTACAGGCCTGATACGGCGTTCGGCAAAATCACCTAGATATCTAGGTACATTGTCGTTAACGAAATAGACCGATTACACAATTCTACCTCGCAATTAAGCAAGAGGAGTAATTCCAACTAATGTCTATCAAAGTTCCATCTCTATTCATCAATACAATATGTAAATAGTAGTGAATAAACACTCCATTTTATGACTCCTCATTAGGTAAGCAGTTAGCTAATTATAGTGCCAATTGTGTTAGCTATTTGGGACCTGATAGAACCCACGTATTTAATGAGTCAGTATTGGAAATCGAATGTTGGAGTGGTCTTATGGCATGACAGCACAGATTAGGGTCTGCGAGGATAGGTTTACCGTCAGAATTAAGCGAGCTTGCGGTTTCTTCAAACGATACAATTTTCCGAAAAAGAACCGGTGGTGTTACCGACATACGAGTTTTCAGAGTAAGCACACTAAAGTGGCAGTGCGCTGGCCATGTTTGTTGAAGGACCGATGGCAAAAGTACCAAAGCAGGGATAATTACAATAAAAAAAAACAGATGAATTGAGAGTATCTTCCTTTTTGAAGTCGGCTAAAAAAATATTCGAAACATAAGGTGAAAAGTTGATGCACACTTTTGCCATTTCCTTTCGACCAATTCTGCCGCGATATACCTACAAATCTTCTAATGTATTCAAAAAGCGCCAAACTTATCGTAATACTAATAAAAATCTATCGAAGTAACATCTCTTTTCATAAATATAATAATTATGTCAATATTAATAGTAATGAAATGTCCATGTCTAGTCAAATGGTCAAATGGGAGGTCAATCGTCGAATCCGAAATCGGCTGGGCCGCGTTTGGGAGGCTTCACAATATCTTCTCGTCCCAAATACCGCGTGTCGTCCCAAATAGCGAGTGTTTCAGTCAAAACTTTGACCAGTGTGTGTGGCCAGTGATGACCTATGGCACAGAAACGTGGTCGCCAATAATGGGCCTTGTCAGAAGGCTAAAAGTCACCCAAACGGCAATGGAGAGGGCTATGCTCGGAATCACCCATACGTGATCGAATCAGGAATGAAGAGATCCGCAGGAAAACCAAGACAACCGATATAACCCGAAGAATTGCTAAACTTAAGTGACAGTGGGCAGGGCACATTGCTCGCAGAACAGATGGCCGATGAGGCCGAAAGGTTCTGGAGTGGCGACCGCGTACCGAAAGACGTAGAGTGGGACGGCCTCCCACAAGGTGGACTGATGACCTTGTGAAGGCCGCAGGAATCCGCTGGATGTGGGAAGCACAAGACCGCTCGAAGTGGAGGAGCTTGTGGGAGGTCTATGTCCAGCAGTGGACGTCTTTCGGCTGAAATGAATGAATGAATGAATAATATTGAATAAGCACTTCACCATATGACTCCTCATTAGGTAAGCATTTAGCTAATTAAAGTGCCAATTGTGTTCGGAATAGGATCTGCCCTGTCATCATTACAGCATGGTTTAATTGTTTATCACGAACCTTTGATAGAACCCACGGTTTTAATGAGCCGATAGTGGAAGTCCATGTTGTAATGACAGCTACTAGAACATTCGATTTAAATCCTCAGGTCTGCCAAGGTTATTAGGGTTTTTCTACAGTATTTTTGCAGTAGCTGGTCGTAGTTTGGGTTCATGCCTGGTTAGTGGACATCAGCGCAGCTTGCTATTATTAATTTATTTAATACTTTAAGCACACACATGTAAATCACACACACTCACACACTTCAGCGGAAAGACCTCCACTGCTGGACATAGGCCTCCTCAAAAAGTGGTGTTTTGCCATAATCGCCACGCTTGGCAGGCGGGTTGGCGATCGCAGTATGGTGGTAAAATGCACAGAGAACGCTGCTGCGCATTCTCTAGTAAGTCCACCTCCTACGACACCCACGGGAAGGAATGGGATGGTGCTATTCTTTTACGTCCGGCACCACACGGAACAACATGTACATAGGCGGACTTAATGCTATAGGCATTTTGTACCAGTCGACCTTTGGATGATGCAGAGACAAACAGTGGTTGGTGCAATAAATTAGAGGAATAAATATAAGTGCATAAAACTATTTAAACCATGATATTTATTTTCTCTCAAAATGATTTTGAGAACTTAGTAGCTTTAACTATACAGGATGGCAAGGATATCGATGTGCATACTGTAACCGTGAATCCAGAACATTGTTCTAGACCTCCTAGCGTAGAAGTTTTTTGTCAGTTTATGAAAAAAACAAAAACTGTTTTATGAAACAGTTTTTTTTTTTAAACTGACAAAAAACTTCTACGCTTGGAAGTCTAGAACAATGTTCTGGATGCGACGAAAAGCGTACTTTGTTTTTTAAATAACCGACGAAACATTGTAACTCATGGAGGTTCAGAATGATGTACCTACTGAAGCCATAGTTACAGGCTGCTTGTCGATGTTTCTCTCCACCTTGTATACTTATGTTATTGTAAAAATATTTGAATGCAGAAAGTTATACTAGGTAAGTACTGTAATAAATGATTACGCACGGCTCATTTAATCTCATTTTATTTGATCAGAACGATACTGCTCATCGAAAACAAAATCGAAACATTAATTAAAATGTCAACGAACATTATGTAACCGATCACATTACTCTCATCTTGTCAACAACAAAACAAAAACAGCTTAAACATAAACGCAATTAATTATAACTTTTTAATATCCCTTCTGTTCAAAGGGGAAATAGAAAGAAAAGTTCTGAAAAAGAAGATCGTATACTTTTCCCTGAAAAAGTTTGAGAAGGCGGGACTTACTCGCGCATGCGCAGTACGGCCGCCGAAGAAATGCTTGGCTGACGTCCCCATCAACGGCGACGGACGCTGGCCAGCGAAGCAGTCGCCGCGATACCTCAGTGCTATGCGGACGCGAACCAAATGCACCTCTGCATAACTTAGCGCATGTCGTAGTGAATAATTACGCCGAAAGTACTTTCCGACGACCGGACATAACATACAAAATACTTTCTGTAAAGTTGAAAAACTTTTCAAGTTAGAAAAAGTTTCGCGAAGTATTGAAAGTTGTTTGTTGAATGAAAATTCGTCTTATTTAATGTAGGTGAATAGTTTTTTATGCATACTTTTTATCATTACCATACTTAGTTATATGGTTATAAGTTACTTTAAAAAATCTAAATACGAACTAAAATATCTTACCTTTCAAGCTTTATCTTCCTAAAAGTTTTAAAACTATAATAACAACAAACACAACACGTAAGTATTACATTTTATTTATTTATTTATTTAAAATTTCGTACATAACACCCTAACAGCTATAATGCGCCAATGCGATGTTACTAGTATAAACAAAACAGTTTCAAAAATCATCTTACACACATTATAAATTAACAAAATTAACATAACTTTGCCTCTAAATATTTTCAATGCACTTCAGTGCTACTTCTGTGAACCTCTTCAGGCTGCTCTGCAATATATCAACCTCCATAGAAATAATATTGACTAATCTCGTGACAAGGGGGCAAACTTGTTCAGGTTTGTATTAGAGGATGGCTCCAGTAGCGTTGGCGTCGGGCGACATAATATTTTTTACTACACAATGCACCTTCGGCACTTTTTAACCTACATATAAAATATTGAGAAGAAATATTTTTTGAAGGAATTTTCTGTGATATACTTTAGTTGTTTACAACTTTTGTCGCCTCACTTTAAACTGAACGTCGCACAACTATGTCAATTTAAACTTTCGGGATCTGTTAGATCTTATTCAAAATGCGCAAACTGTTAAAGAAAATAACTATAACCATATTTACCTTAAGTAAACTTTTCCAAGACTATCCACGAAAGCTTAATCTTTTCTGAACTAAAAATAACTCATAAAACAAATGAAGAATCACAGTTCTAGAACTTTTTGTAAATAAAGAAATAACTCATAAAAACAAATGAACCATTACGAATTCGAGAACTTTTTTGAAATAATAAATACATGAATTTTAGCGTCACAAAACATTTTTACCTAAAAAGAAGTTTAATTAAGAAATTAATTCACCTAAATGCCATTTAATTACCAACTCGAAGTATTCACGCCTACTGCTCACAAAAGTATCAAATATAATTAAAACGCTTACAAAACATAGCGATCAGTGATTCAAAACTCATTAACCTTAAAATAGCTTACTACAAAACCTACCCTTAAAATGATATTTTCGAACAAATGCCGTACCCCAATAATGTCCCCAAATTGGGGCTCGAACACCGAAAACGAACCGCAATTATGTGACGTGAAGACCCCATTGACGTCATAATACCTCTCGCCATAATAGTTAGCCAATTGTTATTAATATTATTAAAATAAACAATACAAAATTAAATATTCAATATCAGCGTCCTTTTTTGAGGCAGTCTATAAGAAGCGAAGTTTATTTTCTCATTGTTATTATGAGTCGGCAATTTTCTTCGATGCAACCCCTACATAATGTGACTTGAATACAAATTGCAAAGAGGAAAGCTGTCTGTTTTTCCTACTACATTATTCGTACGTTTCATGTTACATTTCGTAGCTTATATAAACGACTCTTTTACGCACTTTTGCACCGGATTCTCAAATTCACATGAAAACTATGACTTGATTGGCCTATATTTTCATTGGAAAATAATGCAGGTAAAAGTACAGCGTTTATTACGGGTTGTTATCACTCTGTAAAATTCTAAAATTGAATTTTTATACACGGTGAATTTTTAGTCGTCTTACAACGGCAGCCTACTTCATGTATCCAATGACTACTAATCATTTATTTAAAAAAAATATTTTGGACATATGATTTAAAAAAAAATATCATTCACAAAGACGCATGATTGGGTTTTGAACACCCTGTTATGGATATGCAATGAATGATGGAATGTAATGGTATTAAGGTAGGTAGGTAGAAATCTTGTACCGTTTGATACGTAAATATTATTAACAAGGAGGGTGGATTCATAATTCTAAAGTATTATTAATTTTTCTTAGTACCTATTATCATAATTTATGGTAACAATTCTTTAATCGCGTCTGTAGGTATTTTATGTCGGATACATTTGGACCACCTTTGTAAGACGACTAAAATGTCACTGTGTATATCAACAATTCAACACAAACGTTACCTATGGTATTGTTACTTAATAATCACAAAATTCAAATTTAACTTTGTTAAATACTAACACGAAAAAGAAGGTCCCATGGCTAATAGTTTTTAATAATTTTAATTATGTAGGTATGTTTAAAATACGTAATGTAGAATCGTGGTTTCAATTAATGTGATAACCTAATTGCCATCCTGTAGAATACTCTTTTTAAGTTCAGGAAAATAGAGACCATTCAATAGTTATTGAAATAACAACTAATAATGAAAAACAACAATACACGCAGTCATAAGTTACGGTACAGTTATGAACTTGCCGTTAACTTCTGGATTTAATGGGTCACCATGATAAGCCACATTATTATAACCAAAGTACACCACACTAAGTAAACTGATTGCAGAAAACATTACCTACTAACATATAGAATAGGGAATTAATGGCCAGTTCTGCATCTTTCTGAGATAATAATTCCCTATTCTCGGAAACATTGAACATATTAAATACTGTCTTGCACACAAGACGAAAATGGAATCAGTTTTACTTCATATATATACCTCTTGTATTCCAAATTTCCCACTCTCTCACAGTTAAATGATAGGTCCTCTTATAGTCTTAAAAATTTAGTGTACGTTCTAATATTAAACAACAATATCAAAAACCTTTTGTTCTCACAAAACTAAAACTAGTTCGGTATAGATCCCAACGCATTATTAATAAGGATTCCTTATTTATTTATAAACATAACATTTTCTCATGAAATCGGTTCCGTGAATAATAAACGTGTAACTTTAACCCAACAAGGGAATATGTAATATTTTTTATCGAAGGAATCGTAATATTGGAACGTAAGCACTTTGAATAAATTGCTTATCAAAAAGCGTGTGTTCGGCTGATATTGTTGCTTAATATCGGCCGTCCGATATTCGACGCTGAAACCAATATGTACCTTCACTATGTTTTTGAACTATGGAGTTTGTAACGAATTCCGCAGTTTTGTTGTGTGATCACCTATTGTGTGTGTGTATTATTGATCCGGATGATACTATAATTCAAATTCTGTCCCCGAATCCCGAACTGGGAAAACCAGCAGTTTTCATTTGAATTAATGTTTTGTGGTCCTGAAAATATAGGCTGCATGGGGTGTCATATTAGCTTGCTAATTAGGTATGATACTCCATAAGAAAGGCTCTGAGAGGATATTTTCTATAATGGACAAGCTTTCCGCTGGCAGTAACAGACACAATATACGGCAGTATTAATTAGTAGTTGAAAATGCTAAATGAGCATTAACAATTCGGAAACCTTTCAAATAAAATTTACCACCATATGAATTTATTGTATCCCTAGAAATCTGGGATTTACATTGAATATTTTTACAATATTTTATGACAGAGAAACTTAATTTCCACCAGTGCGGATACTAGTTATGTACTCGTCATTTCTGCGCAAGCTTTCATGTTCAAACTGCAAAGTTGTGTCTCTGTGTGTGTACTGAATGTGGATGAATAAACATGAATATAATCCAAAGAATGAATAAAATAAATATGAAAATACACGTTTGTGTAAAGTGTTAAAGCAACATCATCCAGTGATTAAAATAATGTTATTAATATTTTCTCTTCTTTCGTTTACAACAGAAATCTCATTCTCATGATCAACTCCCCCATTCCATCCATATACCGTTAACAGTATTTCCGATGTAGCATCTGCATCTGCGTTTACTGTAGTTGCAACCGCACATCGGCCGCATGCGGGCACAGAAAATATCACATCGTGCAGGAACTGAAAATGATGGCAAAAACAATAAATTAATAATAATAATATATCTTTATTTTTAACTCTTCACAAACGTTTACAAAGTATAAAAATAGAGGCAAGAATTATAGTATTTTTACTAAAGTTCACAAAATATGATCCTTTGTGACGTTCATTCTAGAGGATACCGTGTGTGACGGACCTCCAGGATTTCACCGCGAATTTAAACTTATAATGACGCATCTAATAAATGATTACAATAAAATACGTAGAAATTCAACTCATAACATAAGCCCTCAGCCGAAGCCTGAATGAGTATTTCAGGTTTCAAATGAAACCAAATGTACTGCCCACATTGGAACAAAATACATCAATTAATATTCGGAATCGTATAATTCGGTATTCAGAGAACTTTCCTTATAATTAGGTATTGGACGTATGCCTGCCCGTACTCATGTCGGGAATTGCAGTTCATTAAAATAATTTCATTGGTTTACTGGAATTTTCAAAATAAAATGTTTCATGTTGATTCCCGAAGAACATTAATCAGCATAAGGACGGATGTGGGTTTTATCTGGAAAGTATCAATTGGTAAAATTATCGCACTAAAGTTGCACAAAAAGCATGGGATTTTTTTTTTGTACGAACTTGCAAGGTTCGTTTAAAAAGCATGAAATATCTCAACACAGCTACATTTATCTAATAATAAATTTTGTATACGGGGGTTTCGGGGGCGATAAATCGATCTAGCTAGGTTTCAGTTTTAGTAAATGTCACACCAAAAAAAAAACCGGTCATCCAGATATTTTGTTTGATGCAGAGTTCAAACCTGCCGCATATACTGCTGCAGCCAATGACTCAGCGTCGCTGCCATGAGAGATAGTCAGGTTTTCTTATGCAAATCTATTCCAATTCAAATTCAAAGCACCCTACATATTTCATTTCACATAAACTCACATGGGCACTTAGGAAACGTCAGAAGCTAGGTACACGGTTCCGATTGGTCATCTACTACGAAAAAAAGCCGATAAAAAATCCACTGTTACTTTTTAAAAATAGTTGCCTAAGTTACAGCAATATTATGTACGGGAGGACACTGTAGGCTTGTCAACAAGTACCAGGTACTAAGCAAAATAGAAATTAATGTAGATAAACACTCAATTATTGTAGATATACAGGTCGTGCTGGGAAGGTTTCTTTCCAGCGCGACCACGCTATAATTCTAGCTGGCATAAAAGTTGGTGAAACGGGAACATGCCTAAAATTTGTACTCATTATGTACTCATAAGTCATTACTGCTAAATTGTCATAAATTGTTAGAAAAGCAAAAAAACATTTTCTGCCTATAATCTGCTGGGAAGGAACCTTCCCAGCATGACCTGTATATCTACGATAATTGAGAGGTACAAAATGTCTAATTAGTGGTATAAAACAGTACAAATTAAAAGGAATGTATTAACATCTAAAGTTATAATGAATGCGTTCATGGTCGTACTACGAAGTACAACACAAACATCTAAATTATACAACATTTCACAATTATAAAATTAGTAGGATTACATATGCTTTGACTATAATATACTTATACTTTAATATCTTGACTATAATATACTTATACTTTAATATCTTGACTTCAATTATTATTTATTTCTTGTGTATTTTGTAATTAAATTTAAAATGACTTTTAAGTAAACGCAATTAAATGTAATTTTTATAACTACAAAATTTGTACGCCGTTATTGGCAAAACATGGACGCTCACAACATATTAATTTAATACCCTGCATGTCTGATTAGTCAGTTTATGTAAACGCATGTTTGACAAATAAATGATCTTTTATCTTTTTATCTTTACTAAATACCCACGATATCTACTTCCGTTTTATTTTCAAATTCTATCAATTTGATTCTACCAGGAGGAACTTACTACTAACATTTGCATGTCTCAAAAGGAATGAAATAACTTTTCCTTCAATATCTGCTTAATCTCAACATTTGTCTTACTATCCAATGCAGTATATTTTCTAGCAATGGGTAGGTTTACTGCGTCTAAGTGAAGTTGCTGAATACACATTTGCTTGTTACATTTGATCAATCATAGGTTTGCAAATGCTTTTTTTTAGTCAACTTGTAACTTTAAATATAGACTCATATCCTTTTGAATTACGCCACTTGTTCCTCTTTATTTATGTACTTCTTTAAAAATATTAAAGAGGTTAACTTGTCTGTGAGTTTTTAAAGGGTAATTACTCTGGAAAATCAATTTTTATTACTAAAATTCTTTCACCTACATGACTTTTTTATATCTTTGTTCTTGAGTTTTTTTTTTCCAAGAAAAGCAAAGTTCGTGTGAGAAAGTACCTACATGTGGGCGCTGTTAGTAAAAAAAAAGTTTTGCTTTTTATGGAAAACTTTTATAGAAAATCGATTTATTTGAACGAGCATTCAAATTACAATAGTGTATTGTAAGCGAGCGATTCAATTATCGATTATATTATTATAGACGATGATACAAAGACATGGACTAATGCAATTCAATTTAAACTCCATTTACGTTGATTCAATATATCGGGCTTATTGTAATGGTTATGGCTGTATAATGATCTATGTATATAGCTAACCGTATTAAGGCTCGTACAGATAAGCGCGATTTGTCGCGCGACATGTCGCCGTGGTGATTCTGCGAATCGCGACGCAACACCTTTCACACTGGCGCGACGAACTCGTAGAGGCCGCGAATTTGCCACGACGCGATACAAAATGTACCATTTGTTGTCGCGCTAGTCGTCGCGACTGCGACCGTGTCGCAGCGTGACAGGTCGCTACTGTGTGAAGTGTCATGCGCGGTTTCATAGAAATTGTTCTAAGTATATAAATCACCGAATCGCACGCGACCGTCGCGTCGCGCTAGTTTGCACGAACTTTGTACTGTCTTTGTTTATTGATATTTACACTCCCCTTTACCTACTTTGCATTTTTCTATCTTATGGTATCAGAGGGGAAATCCCGTTTTAAAAACGCTCCCATTCTAATATCAGTCTGTCAAAAATATCACTAATTTTCTTACCTTTTTGACAAGTTTTTGACATTGATTGTCGTTGAGGTGAGATTGCGACTAGATTTTGACCTTTTTATAACGGCCTTCAGATCATCATTATTTAATTATTTTTGGTGGTCCATAATTTCCTACAAGTTTCGTTCATAGATTTCAAACACTCTCTTTTGAGCCACTCGCATTCAATGGTGTGCTTTGATACATGACGTTTGTCATGTTTCTGGTTCTTAATTTTCATCTACTTCTTTTGAGTTCGTAAGAAGAATACGCCAATGGCAAAGGTTATTTCCAAATATTTTGGTCTCTAGCTGAATATCACGACTTTGATCTTAACTATGAACAGATTTACTGATGAATACTAAAGCCAAAATGTCTGACCAATTAACTTTGGCTTTGGGTTTAAACTACCTGTAACGATTGTCAAATGAGCCTGAACGATCGATGAGCCTATTTACCCATGAAACTCATGCAGCTGTACCTAATATTAGGTTTACACATAAATAGTACCAGGTTTCTAGGTCATTGCCTTCAAGCGTCGCAATAGCCCACTTACTTCAGTCGACTTATATAACTGTCGGGCCTAGGATAGAATATGCTGCGATTCTTGCCGTAACTAACGGAGATCTTTGATTAGAAAATGTTTTTATGAGATATGATTTGACCCAGAGAAACTGAGAATCATCTATACTTGCTTCCTTGTTAATAAGCACAAGTAGTTAGTCATATTAGTAACAGCAGGCTTATGACGCTTTATATTTCTACGAAGAATAGACACAGCTATACAAGTGACATTTCGTTTCTCCATTTTTGACATCGCACCGTCGAAATACTTCTTCAATCTGTCATTTTGTCTTTCGTTTCCAACGATCTTTGTCTAGGTCCTTTTTTATGTAGACTATTTCAGAAGAAAGTTATCTCAAACTGTCAAAATCACACTGACAACTGACAGAGCAACGCCAAGGACAGTAGAAAACTTTCTATCTATACGTTGACAAAACGATGCTCGTGCTAAGCCTATAGGTTTTAAATTTTGCACCATTTTTTGGTAATAAACCATGTCGTATAAAAGTAAGATTTTGTCAATGACAAAGCAATTTTGTGGCCACACATTAAATTAATCACTCCATACAAAATCAAGCAACGCGAACGCGCTAATATTTGACTTTCCAAAATAATTAATCCGGCCATTCTCCAAAGAAAACGGAGTGTTGTGTTACAGACATCATTAACAAGGGAGAGGTACACGATGTATTTAATATATATTCAACGCAAAGTTAGTTAACGGGATGCACGCTTGATTAGTTGGCTCGGTAGCCGCAGGGTTAGATCCCATAGTGCAGTGTAAAGTCGAGGTCATGCCGTTAATGGAGATTATCTTACCTGAATTTCTGGCATTAACAGTGTTATGTAGCTCCTTGGTGTGCTCGTTTTGTAGACATGTTAGTTCAAAACGATTACAAACTAACGTATACAAAGTATCTCTGTTTCTAAGGTACCTATTCTTATACAGAATAGGATGCTGTTTTCATTTTTCCGAAATTCATTGTCTTCAGTTTTATGTTTTGGATTGGTTGTAAAATATTTATAGTTATACTGGGCCGTAAAAATCAGCAAAATTCCTGCTATGTAAAGAGTTACTGAACTGAGTTACAAAACAAAAAAACACTCCACACATATCAGGTTTCTATGAACTTTGAAAATCAGCCTTTAGAAAACATAACGCTTTTAAAAAATACAGGTAAAATGCAATCACGTTTCAGAACTCACTGGAACTACGCAAAGACTATCATCATCTTTATAGTTTTACCGCTCACTTATATTTGAATCCACCGTATACTCAGGCAGCACGTATACACGTAGCGATCCCAATGATCCAACGGTCGTTTATTTTCCTCGAGGAGCAGGGGCTTAGCACCGACATACGTGTTTCTAAAATATGCTTTTATATTTATTTATTTAGACGACATCCTTATGTTTGACTGTAACATATGAGAAGAAGTTAATTGGCGAAAGTTGTATGGCTCTTCTCTTTTTTTGATGGTGTATGTAATTAGGTTTCCTATAGATCACTTTTGACGGGTCATTTGTAACTTTGCCAATAGACATGGCAAAGTATTAAGTAGTTTTCTTCATCATCATTGTCATACCCTGCCCGATTCCTAGGAATAGGCCTCTTTTTGACTGTGGAAATCCTAAAGCTCCTGTAATAGTACTTCTTTATGATTTAGGTAACATATAAAAAAAATCTGTTGATAATTATATTAAATTTATAAAAAATATTGCCTATATAAACAGGTTGTAGTTGTGTAAGCCCTTAATGGTCCTATTAGGTAACCAGAACAACCCAATTATAAATGTAGGTCTCCAAGTTGTCGTTAGCCGATTTCGTAGTTGAAAAGGTAAGGCATAAAAAGGAGAGGTCATATTTTATACTGTTATAGTTAAATGTATGTTGACCGGGTGAGTATGATACTCCGAAAGGCCCCCAATTATAATGTTGCTGTAGAATCAAAAAACATATTTAATTTAATATTAAATATTCATTTACCCTTGGCAGTAAGTTTTTCTGTTATCAAGTTTGTAGATGAAAATGAAGTTTTAAAATCTCTCACAGCACCCATAGTTTTTAATCGGTCTCAATCTTGAGTTTGTTTTCATTCAATTTTTCAACTTGTCTTCGAAGTAAAGTCTCCTGGGTGTTTTCATATTTTAATGAGTCTCTGATCCAAGCTGACGTGAGAAACCGACGAGATGGTCTTCACTTCAGGTGAAATTTTCACGGCATTTTTTCTATCTTAAAACCAAAACACGTACGTTATAACATATTCATGTGTCTTGCAAAACGAAACTGCACATGAAGTATTCACACTGGTACTCTGTTTATTATAAACCGCAGAAGAAAGTTTGCTTTAGGATTATGCATAAAAATCCAAACGTTAAAGTCTTGGATTTTCTTTGAGACTTTATGAACGTTGGCGGTTACAGTTCTCATATATTTTATCAGTAGTTGAGTTATAGTTGAAGATTTCCAGCTGATTTGTTCGTACTTTCATAGCTGATAGAACTGATTCGATTTTACTGACGTGATTTTCTTTTTTATTGAACTAATCTTGTAAATGTTCTTATTCTGTACGTCATATTTTGTAAGTTTTCATGTATGTATGTACCACGGTATGCGAACTACATTATAATCGATGATTGGTTCTTAACATAAATCTGTATTAAATCAAATCAAATCAAAACTCATTTATTCAAACTAGGCTAAGAGTCAGCTCTTTTTAAACGTCAGAATTACGTAAGACAGTCCCCCCAAAACGCCCGCCCTTCACCACTTCCTAGTGCTTTAGCTGGGAAGAAAAAGTGGCGCAACAAACTCCCCAGCAGCACAGCTATCTGTTAAGTTAGAAGAACTTAATTCCACCAATAACATTACGAAACACAAAAAATAATTAAATTTGCCATATGTCAGCTAGCACACGCCAATATACCAACCAAACATTGAAAACTATAGGAACTCAAGTAGAAATAAATAATAATTAATAAAAATCCAAAATAAACGTTTTCAAAACTTAGAATTTAAATCGAATGTACTGCTTGACTCTAATTAACTAGCTCAATTAAAATCTACATTTTCTTTGCATTAGCTTCCAAATCTGTTTATATAGCGGGATTAAGTTTGTACTTA
Organism: Polymixis lichenea; assembly: GCA_949091785.1. Lineage (NCBI taxonomy): Eukaryota > Metazoa > Arthropoda > Insecta > Lepidoptera > Noctuidae > Polymixis > Polymixis lichenea. The sequence continues at coordinate 5,694,643 of OX420938.1, forward strand.
AGCAGTACTAATTTATATTTTAAACCATCTCAAGAATGAAAATTAACCGCGTCTTAAATCTGAAAAAGAATTATTAAAAGCAAACATTAATCTCAATTTCTTCGTTCTTTTTTTGTTTTCGTAAGATTTCTTTTTATATGACTGAACTGTCTGTCATCAGAAAATGCCTCTCACTGCTCATATAAACCGAGGATCCTCGTCCTTTATTAATTTGTTTGACTTTTGTGTGATCGGCGACGTGAAAAACGCCTTGGGTCAACCGAAAAGATTTTTTTATTATGACTTGGTTTTGCTCGCGTGGAGGTTGGAATTTATTCCACGGGAACGTACTACTGGTATCAAAAGTATCCTAGGTCCTAACCCAGGTCTATCCATAGATCACATCCAAATCCGTTCAGGTATGGAAAGGTAACACATAGATAAACAGAGTTACTTTCACATTATACTAATATTATAAAGGAGATTAGTCACGTATCATACAAAGATGGGCCCAAAATCCAAAGTGCCAGCCAGAGAAAAAAAATGTGTAACCCTGGTCGGAGAAGTCCTCCTCATCATTTTTTACTATTGCGCCGAATCTCTACGACTTTGTATTTTGGGCCCAATATGGCTTATCTGCTTTGAAAGTTTGAATGTTTGTTACTGAATCACGCAAAAACGTCTGAACAGCTTCGGATGTCTGACAAACAAATAATTTGTAGCACATAGGATACTTTTTATACCGGTAAGACGTTCCCGTAAGATAATTTCGAGCCCCACGCGGGCGAAGCCACTGGAAAAAGCTAGTTGATAATATTAGTAAGGCTAGCTCATGTTAGAGAATGGAACCAAGAGCCTCGAGATAATAAGTGCTTTGTATTGTCATAGAATAATCACGGCACTAAATTCCAATCAATACGGAGAGTAGATAAGTGTGATTCGATGAAACTTGGTCGAGATAAGGCAACTTTGCCCACGATGCGGCCCTCTTCGACGCAACTTTTTGTTCTCCTATTATGACGAGCCTCTTTGTTTGTCCGAGACGCTTCCGTTCGAAAACATTGCTTTGAATATTTTCATCACAATTTCCTTTTGCAAGGGTTTTAAAAGAATAGTTGAGTAGGAGTAGGAAATACGTTTATTTCGGCCGGACGATTACTAAGACATCATTTTTTCAATCCCTGTTTCTCAATTTTAGATATATTTCAAATGATAAATGAAAATTTTATTTCTGTAAGTTTGTACAAACACTTTTACACGACAATCATATTTTTAAAACTGGATGAGGTCGGCGTTTCCTATCTGACTAGTTTTCTTTCCTACTGAGATGAAAAGCGGTAACAAACACAGAGGTTTTGGTTTGATCATGTGAAGACGATGTAGATTTGGTATCTGAAATTGTCTTTTGAGATAAGAACCACTCAGATTGAGTTGAATTTGTCTAGTCTGTGCACGCATTTATCAATAATCATACAGCTTCTCTCTGTTTCCGAATACATCCGAATTGGAATTTAATATTCACACCGAAACAGTAAGTTAAACAGATTCAATACTAAAGTGCGATTGTTACTAAGTAACAGAGCTGACGCTCGGTTAACTTAGCATTAAGTCCAAGAACTCAACGGGGCTCACTGACTTGTTGATTCACAAGTTGTTGAGCTCAACCAAGTAACGAAGTTGAGCATTAAAATATCGTAGCACCCTGTAACAGTTTACGATCTACCGTTTCTTGAAAACTTTGTTTAATTTACTATATACGGTGTGTTTCAACAAGCGAGTATGAGTAATGAAATAATCGTCGTAGTGGTAAATGTTAGGCTTAATAGATTTCTCGTAGATTGTAGACATTTCATTAGCAATAGATCATATTTGTACGTTAATTGGCTTTAGGTATATTATTCTTGTTTGTTATGGCGATTAATTTATTATATCAGCATGTTATTAGAATCAGCGGCATGTTATATAACAATATAATTGTTGTTACATTTGGCGGACACGTAAAAATATATTAAACTTCTGTTTTGCTCCATGCATTTACTATAAATTACTTAATATTATTAAAACATTGACTGAATTTAAATTTAAAAGACTTACTACTACACATGTGGAATTGATGATTGACATTCTGTTAGACTTTTTTTATTATTATATTCTTTGTTTAAAAAATTATAATTACTGTATCTTGTTGATATTTGACGTTTTTTACTGTAATTCAAACGATTTAACATGAATTTGTATTCTATATTTTATTTTATTTTCATAATTGTTTTTAAATTATAATCTTTATATTTGGTGGTAGAACTAGGATCCATCTGTGTACTCATGTCTGCAAACCAATAAATAATTTGATTAAAATTGTCTAGCTGCTTAATCGTTATGAAGCATAATAATATTATATTCGAAGCTGTTGTTTAGAATACTGTTGCAAAGAAACAAAACACTACCAAGCCTCATGGTTTCACACTTCATTAAATAGAAAACGTTGCCAATGTACCTATAGGTTGGCTCCAAGACAAGTTGCCTCGGGGAACTCGCTCCGGAATCCAAGTGACAGTATCGCAAGCCGTGACGTCATTGTTTTACACGTCGACCCCGTTCGAACACGCCGCGAACATGGCGTAGCTTATTTAGGAAAGTTTTCGAGTAAAACGTGCTATGTGCGAGGCGTTAGTAATTATAAGTACAATGGTACTGTCAGATACACCGGGCTTTGCGTAGGTGCGGAATGAGGTCGGCGTGGCTAGACGGAACGGGAGTATTTTGGCGTTTTGTTTCTTATTGAGAAGATGTTAAAATATGGTTTTGTAACAGCATCGAAGAAAATACACAAAAATCTTTTCTTTTTTGTGAAATATTTCTCAGTAGAGAAAAACTTTTCAGACAGGTTCATTTCCAGTTTTGTAAATGATCAAATTAAACTGGAAATAGCTATCGGGAAATAGTTCTATATTGATGTCGACAAAAATAAAACGATACAAAAACTATAACTACATGTTGCGTATACTTACAAACAATACACACATGCAAATAAATAAAATTAAAGTCTGTATGTAATTAAATTTATTCGTGCCCTAAATATCAATGCAAAAACCTACTTAGAGATTATGTCCAAACACTAAGTTATGACAACACTGAGGTTCTTCTGCTGGGTAATTTACAATGAGAATGAATTATATAATTCTCAATGTAACCAAACGTATGTGTATTGGTTACACTCTATTCTTTTTCACTACACACACTACCTACACCTACTCACTACATACACACACACATTCTACACCCACTCACTACACACACGCTCAAACCCTACATTTATTCACCTCACCACAAAGTTAAACGTTTTTCATTTTTTGTTTTCTTTTACACCATTTGCTTATTGTTGAAACGTCCTGATTTACTATATTAATATGGCTTTGTTTTTTTGCGGAGAATCAGTCCTAAGACACAGGCACCATACACCTAGTTTAGGAGTCAGAGTATTAACATTTTTGTGACCTAGTTATAAGCCTAATATGCGCTTAGTCTTTGAAAATTGTAATGTGTTGAGATTTTTTGGTGAAATAAAGAATTGTATTATGAATATAATATAATGTTAAAATAACAAGTTTTTACTAAATCCATAATATTTTTTTTTTTGCTGTCTATCTGTCTGTTTGTTCTGGTTAATTTCCGAAACAGCTGGACTGATTATGAAGGGACTTTGAGTGGCAGATAGCTGATGTTATTGTATCAGTTGCACGTTCCCACATTTACGAGGGCGAAGCCGCGGGCAGCACCTATTACTTATATACATAAGTTATCAACACAACTATCCTACATAAAAGACGAATTTTCATTCACAACCAACATAACTTCAAACGATGTAAAATAACCCCTAAAGATCAGTGCTCATAGAAATGTGCAAAACTCAAACGTGCAGTAGCTGAGTAGATAACCGTACATCCCCAAATCCAGTCAAGATGATGTCCCAACATCTGACGAGCATGTTCGAACAGCTCGGAAACTTCACCAAGAACAACTTGACGCATAACAGTAAGATAGTGAAAGAGAAGGAGAATAAAGTGAGTTCGAACCATGTTGGTTCTGGTGGTGTGGGCGGAGGGAACCAGCAGCCGTCTCCCTCGCACAAGCATGGGCAGCCGCCGCCGCCGCTGAAGAAACCCTGCAAGCTTCGGAACGTGTCCTCGAGAGCTGAGTCGTATGATACGCTGTATGGAAACGGGACTGTGGTAAGTGTTATGTTGTAATTTGCTATATCTTTGACGGGTAACGTGTGATGTGCGGATACTAAAAATATCACCGCGGGATTTTATCGCGCAATGGATTTTCAACTCTTGGTGTTGAAGCTAGCATTGAGAATCAAGTGCATCCCAGCACGTCGTAAAAACACAGTGACTTATTGCGTCGCGTTTTTTAAGCGGTGTGACGTCATTCTAGTGGTGATGCTCTTAGGTATCTTTGTACCTTCATTAACATAAAGACTGTTTTTAGTGACGTTTAAAATGTATAATTTCTAATAGGAGATTTTCGTTCTATCATGGATGTTTCTCGATCGGCAACATGGAAATTTACTTTTAAATCAAGACTCAATGTTTGAGCTCAGCCCTAAGGCGGAGACAGATTTGCAACGCTTATTTGTCATGAAGCATTCGAGGCAGGTTTGGTTACAAAACGGCGATACAACGTGGCGAAGGCCCGCTTCGAACACTTGATTCTAGCCTACTTCATTTTTATTCATAATGGTGGACGTAGAGGCTGTGTGTGACAGTGCATTTACTTTGCAAAAGTGTATTTATATTTTGGAAAAGAAAGTACAACGATATACGTTGTACAGACGCCAGCACATCAAGCTACCCCAAACTGTCATTTTTTTCCAATTGAACATGAACCTTACGTGTATGTGATAAAGTTGAAAATGTATCAACGAAATTTGACAGATTGGGGTAGCTTGATGTGCTGGCGTCTGTACTTGCTACGACGCGTCAGCTTGCACTGAGTTGTTTCTTGCAAATACGCTTGCAATACTCGCATCGAGCGGCTCGGCTCGCTGCACTGACTACTGTAACGCGTTACAAAAACCCGATACATTACAAACATACGTTGCAAGTCAGTCTCCGCCTTAAGTTCGCTATATTATATCTTTTGTTTTCATGATTTTCCAATAAAACAAAAACGTCATTACCTACATTTCCACGATAATATTTATTACCTACTTAACACTTCACATACCTACTTATCTAATTGTCGGTTTTCCCTCGGTACTGAAACATTATAATTATGTAGATTCGGACTACTTAGTCAATCGGTTTGTTTAGCGATAAGGCATCGATACTTACAACGGTTCTGATTTAAACACTTGTGTTCGATGATATCGGCATGACTAGATCTGCAGGTAGATAATGTTTGTGAAAAAACTGGAATAAGTCAATAAGTTATTAAGTAAATAGGGCATTGTGAAAAGTAAAATATAAATAAACAACGCGTTAATGCTTGAATTCGATTACGTAACCGAATGGTGTCCAAGAAAAGCAAGGGTTTAAGATGGGAAGACGTTATCCGAAAAATACGTGGTGTGATTTGGAGGAGGATGACTCCCGACACGAGAATGTGGCAAGCTCCAAGGAAGGCCTTTTCTAGACCTTGCCACATTCTGCGAAAACGCAATACAATTTTAATACCGGTGTCAAATAAATACGTTGTTAAAAGGCAATACATAGTGCAGTTAATAGGTTAAGTAATTCATATTATATACTAGTTTTTGCCAGCGGCTTCGCCCTTTCGGACGTCGAAAATTATCCCACGGGAATGTAATAACGCGATAAAAAGTATACTATGTGTTAATCCACGTTATAAACTATCTGTTTGCCAAATTTCATCAAAATCCATTCAGCCGTTTTTGCGTGATTGAGTAACAATCATCCAAACATCTAAATATCCAAACATACATACGTTCATATTTATAATATTATAGTTGGATTTTTTTTAATTAGTTTACTTGTATAACCATGTTTTGTAAATGTGAATAAAAGAATGGGCACCATTCACTATAGTTACAGTGTCAAGTTATTTTGACTGCAAAAATATAACACTTTGGCATAAAACCAATCTTATTCTATCTACTTAGAGCTCTTTTTAAGTACAGGTATTTCAGAAGCGAAACTTGAATTTGTATTCAATTAAAATTGAAATGAAAAAGAAATCTCAGTGTTAATTAAGATATCCTAATTAGGATAAAACAGAGATACAAAGAGATACGGAGTTGCTTCTGTCTTTTTATTACATTCTCAATGTTAATGAAGTTTCAATAAAGTAATAAAGTCATTAAGAACTTAGCAAATTAATTAAGAATAAACTCCGCTTTTAAGTTAATCAGAATTTAAAACACGATTTGAATAGTCTGGTGCTTCGGAAATATGTATTCAGGTAGGAAGTTTATTTCCCGTTTTGATTAATATGAAAATGAGTAAAATTGTTAAATTATCAGTGAATGGAAATGTTTGAATAAGCTTATGAAATGTTTATAAAAACTTTGTCAGTTTACCCTTACTTCAATACGACAAATACAGGGTATCTTGTTACCATGGATATTATGGGAACATCTTCGTTAAAACCTTTCGTCAGTTTAAAAAAAACAGCTTCATAGAAAAGTGATTGCACTTTTCGATAAAAAAGCTGTTTTTTTTTTTAAGTGAAAGCTTCCTTTAGGCGCGTTGGGCATTTATTGAGATGGAAAAAAAGCTGTTTTTTTTTTAAGTGAAAGCTTCCTTTAGGCGCGTTGGGCATTTATTGAGATGGAAAAAACAATTGAACTCGCGACACTGTTACCGACAACACTGACAACACGGACGTAGGTACGAACGAATAACGTTGAACGTACGTTGAACGTTGTTTAATCTGAAGATCAAAAAAATATTTCCTGATAATTCAGAAAATACACACGTATTAAATTGTTCGAGTTTTCACTACTGTCGGCACTCCCGGAGTGCCACTGTTGTTTTTTTTCTTCAAATAAACTGTTCTATACATTTTGATTTGATTGACGTAGGCGTTCAAAATGTATGGAACAGCTAATTTTTTTATTAACCGACAAAAAATACAAACGCGTTATGCGTCGCTGTATGACCCCGACCCAAAAAAAACTCTAAGTAAAAAAAAAATTATTGGTCTTTAAGTTGTAGGTAATATTTTGATCAACGTATATACCAAGTCGGGGGACGGCTAATGAAAATGCTAGGCCACCTCTGTTTGGCGTTTTCTTTGACCGTCCCCCGACTTGACAATACGCTCCAGCATCAGTTCAAGGTTACTTTGTTCGTCTAGTATCATTGAAGTAATAGAATACCAAATTTCGACTTGATCAGACCCGTGGAAAGAGGGAGCCGGCGCACGTGAGGGAGATGCAGTACATGCGCCCTCATAGCCGTGGCCTTCGCAGGAGACGCCCTGGGCGTTGGAAATCCCAGGCTGAGTAGGCTCGGGCTTGCAGACGGCGAGTAATGGGTAGCTCGCTGTCCGGTAAGGATCAAGCCCGGGTCGACGGCGCGTTGTGTTCCACGCGCGCCTCAAAGAGATGTCAGCAGCAACTGATGGGGCCCGCAAGGGCCGATGCCTGCCAGGGGTGCGGGTTGTTCGAAAGAGATACCGCGGCCCCTGGTACATAGGCAACTGAGGGAACACGGGTGGGTTTTAGTCAGTAAAAGTCTGACACGCCTTCCTGCTCCACCCAGAGCGGGAGAAGTCATTTGATGATTTCCCACCCAAAAAAAATAAATAAAAAATCAGATCCATGGAAGATAATTTTCAAACGGCAGAACCGATTTTGATGAATACTGTCTAAGAACACTCCCGACTAATTCACCTTTCTAACAAATAAAACAAAGTCGAATTCGGTTCATCCGTTCGGGAGTTACGATGCCACAGACACACATACACACAGACACGTCAAACTTATAACACCCCGTCGTTTTTGCGTCGAGGGTTAAAAAGTCCTGGTAACTCAATGAATCAAATAATATTTAAACACATAACGTCACATAACTTCACGCCTTATTTCCCCGAATGGTTAGGCAGAGGTTTACTTATGGCACACCGAAATTTCGCCAGTTATGTTTAAGTCCCATGTCATAGGGTGAGCTTATTGCCATCAACCGGGCACAAATTCAGACTCCGGGTTGTAACTGAGAAATTCCAAAAACACATTAACTCTAGAATATTTGGAAGTTCTGTAAAAAAGCAAAAAAGTTACTATAACGCAAAAAATGGGTGAGTGCGGCGTCTCTCCACAGACAATGGCTCAACGCCCATCTTGCAACGCATACCCTATTACCTGCACACGCGAGGACCTAATGGCTGCATCAGCGAACGGTATTCGCGTTATTTTCGCCATCGATACTCTAAGAAGAAAACGCAAAAAATATATCTCATTTCACCGATTTATTTCACGTCTTGCTGCATAAAGGTCTACGACACGTTCTGAGATCCATAAAACGAGTCTATCCCTTAGTTAGGAGTCACGTGAGGATCACAAAATGGCGTCATACCCCGCGGACAAGGCTGTAAAACCCACTGTAGATTGGAACGCAGTTTGCCGCATTTTCGATACGCTACGGCACGTATTTTGTGTATTGGCGGAATATCTAAGTGCTGTCAAAAGATTTGGGTTTCTTTTTGATATGAGAGATGGGAAAATACGTGGAGGAAAGACGATGGAAACTATATTGGATGGATTGAAATGAAACCTACCTTATAGTGTTCTTATGGAAATAAATTGTTAAGCAAATTGACTACCCACTTAAATGATTCGTATTTTAAAATCACAAGTGTCATCCATTGACACTTGGAGATGTCATCCATTGGAGGGGCTTGTGGCTAAGTAACAATAGCTGCACGGGTCGATCGATCAGGTTAAGCTACGCTTGCCGCGGTTGGTCCGTGGATGGGTGACCATCTTTACATACCAAGACCCCTCCGTGCCTCGGAAAGCACGTTAAGCCGTTGGTCCCGGCTGTCATTTGTGGATCTTTGACAGTCGTTACGGGTCGTCAGAAGCCCGAAAGTCTGACAACCAGTCTTACCAAGGGGTATCGTATTACCCCAGTTACTGGGTTGTGGAGGTCAGATAGGCAGTCGCTCCATGTAAAATACTGGTATTCAGCTGCATCCGGTTAGACTGGAAGCCGACCCCAACGTAGTTGGGAAAAGGCTAGGCAGATGATGAAGTGTCATCCATTGACAGTTGTATGAAATTGTTATAACAAGGCTCATTGACGTATGGTATCGATTTGTTTAATTTTATTAATGCAGAAAAAAGTGACTACACTTTTTCGCGCTAGAAAAATGAGAGCGCAAATGCAGAATGCTTCAAAGAAAATCCTTATTAAAAAAGTTGTGGTGTGTAAGTTTTTTAGAAGTCAATATTGTACAAAATGAACACAGGAAAAATTTAATTGTAGCCTAATTATTGTTGCGTGGTGAACAGCAATAAATAATTCGCTGGAACACGTTATTTGCGTTTAATTGAGGAATGCAAACAATGCCGATCAATTACAATTTTATAACAGGTACAGGCACAATTAGTAATAAGTTATTTACTTGTTTATTTTTACCGGGAAGCAATATTCCTTTACCCAATAGTGTAAAAACTATTGCATTGCAGTAATGAAGTCCGTGAAATTAATTGTTTAGTCAATTCACATTCATAGGTATTAGTATCGCAGCTGCCAATTCTTTGACACAAACATTAATTGGCTATAATTCGGCAAATTAACGTAGTGTCTCAATTTGATAAACAATTACTTTCCCTGGCTGTACATAAGTCAAATCGTATTTTAAAGATCGAAATAACTTAAATAAGACTATTGTTGTAAGGAGAGAATAAATAAAACATAATTGGAATGAAGAAAAATGCAGAAAATTGTATGTGCAAACTATTCACAATTACAGAAGACATAATAACGCAGAAAATTGTATGTGCAAACTATTCACAATTACAGAAGACATAATAACGCAGAAAATTGTATGTGCAAACTATTCACAATTACAGAAGACAAAATAACTTACAAGAAACCTGAGTCTTATTTAAAAAATAAAAGTACCAATGCAAATTTTGGGACTATTGTGGTCACTATACATATCATCGAGAAATTTTAATGATTGTTTTCCCGCGGCGGAACAACTTGCCATATGGGGTAATTTCGAAAAATAGAGTAAAAGTAACAAAATAAAGGTGTTTTCGTTTTAAAATAATAAAATTAAAAAAATATCAACTCAAAAAGGAAAAAAAAAACTATTTATTTCCACATGCATTCAAAGGTTTTTACATAAAAAAATAAAGCTCAATCTTTTGGAGGCAAGATTATGTCCGTTATCGATCAAATTTAGGTTAGCTCGCTTACACAGGTCTTTGTTTGGGGGACCCACACGTAGGCACCTCCCGCCTTCTAAACTTTTCAACGGTAAACTAGGTTTTCAAGATGTTTTTCATTTGCCGAGGTTTTTTGTTTTCCAATTTTTTTACTAGAGCACACGTCCAGACCCCTTTTACCATATTCATTGTTTACTTTCGGCATTCTTAACTTCTTCTATTGGTAACTTGTAGGTACTACTCCAAGCGCACGCGCCGCCGACAAAGGGAACAGCGATGCATAAATGTTCAAAGCAAAATAAACTCTTGCACGTGGCTTTCGAGTTTTATTTTTCATAGTGGTTAATTGGCCATTTTTTGTTTCTAACCATTTCGCTGCGGGCAAACAACCAATAACATTTCTGGGTGTATAAATAGCCGTACGGGTCGGTCGATCAGATTAAGCTACTATTACCGCGGATGGGTGAACAATCTCTATACATATCACGTTCCCTCCGTGCTTCGTAAAGCACGTTAAGCCGTTGGTCCCGGCTGTCATTCGTGGATCTTTCATAGTCGTTACGAGTCATCAGAAGCCCAGAAAGGCTGACAACCAGTCTAACCAAGAGGTATCTTGTTACCCAGTTCGTACTGGGTTGTGAAAGTCAGACAAGCAGTCGCTCCATGTAAATGACTGGTATTCAGCTGCATCCGGTTAGACTGGAAGCAGAACTCAACATAGTTGGGAAAAGGCTAGGTACATGATGGAAAAGAATAAAGTCACTATAGTCTATTCGCGTTAAGAAAATAGTGACTTATCGATGTCACTCAGCCTTGACCAATTAGATCATAGTAAATTGCAAAGTCGTGTTTACAGTGACCAGTTGAAGTAAGCCCTTCATACATGCACTATAATTTACTATGATCTAATTGGTCAAGGGGTCTGGCTAAGCTGAGTGACAACGATGAGTCACTATTTTCTTAACGCGAATAGACTATAGCAGTATTACTAACAAGCAATATTTTGTTAATGAATTTATGTCTTCTGAAGGGCGCCACATTCAATTTAATATGACACGCCAGCGGACGATCAAGACGCTTCCAACGATACCTCATTTGTCAAATTGTGATAAGTATCTTAGAAGTTATGACGGCACAGATTAACATACAGTATACCTACCGTCAAAATCATAATTCCTCTTTTTTTCGCTATAGCCGGGGAATAAACCTAATCCCAGGCAGACAACTTTAATTCAAGAGACCTCATTACATTACACTACCTTTTTCAGAAACTTTAATCAAACGATACAACATAACGTATACCTTTTTTCCGTATCCCCCTGCCAACTACATAACCAGCGTTAAGACCCATTGTCGGGACATTCCTTTTCATCCGATACAGTCTTGAGAACGGATTGTTTGTGGCGATAATAAAGCCAGTTCTACACCGTTAGATAACACAATAAGCTTAGCAAAATCCTGGCAAGTTAAGGCTATTACACACGAGACGACACGTGTTTTATTCTCGAGGACTTGTGCTATTGTTTGAAGATTTTGTACTTGTATTTTATTTTAGCTTTTGTTGTAAGTTGAGGTGTTTATTTGTGATGTGTTTTCTTTAATTCTGTTACGTTTTTATTGTTACGTTTCCAATCTGAGGTGTAAAGCTGTCCTATAAGTGTTTGATTGGCGCTGATATAAGATTGCAACTAGATCTTGAACGTTTCTAATTACGGTAAATAGCCTACAGCTCGTTATTTTTTGATCGGGTGATCCTCTAGTCACCTGTCCAACAAAGTTGGTAACAGATCTGAAGGGCACTGAAGTACGAGTACCACACCATGAGATATTCTACATTATTCGAGAAGGTTAACCCCACAAGAGTAGAAATAGGCTAAGCATTCAACGGCTTATTAGTAGAAATGTATGCAATAAAGTTTTAAAAAAAGGTCACTGCAAGTAAATACAAATACGTGCCTATTGCCTACTACCTACGCATTTCTGGAGTTATCTATTCGCTCACAAATAAATTAACTTCGTGCGAGACACTTATATAAAATATTATACTTATTATTTAAAATTTACCCGAATCGGATGTCGATGATTCGGGTGAATCGACTTATCCCATTTAACGGTTCTTACTTTTAAATATACCAACATTTCGCTCTCCTTTTGTCAAGATTGTTTTATCAAAGCCTAGACTAGGTATTTAACCAACGGTCTGGATGTCTAAGACCGTTGGTTAAATACCTAGTCTAGGATATCCAAAGATATTATGAACACTCCCTATGATTCTTCCGGCTGGAATACCACCCATTATGAAAAGGGGAAATAGCGTGAATATAAACTGAATACAATATAATACTTTCCTTTTATTATATCTAGCTTCGAATACAAGTTAATCTGGACATTCTTAGATTTTTTGCCTTGGAATTCTTATTTATTGTGAACCTTTCCGGACGGTTATGATCTCCTAGTAACCGTTATAGATATTTAAAGGAAATGGTTTTGGAATGTATAGGGTAATGGTTCCTGTAGATAGTTGTTATGGGTTCACGAAATGATAGTCAGCGAAAAAAAAACGATACATTTTCTCAGCAGGTATCACGAATGATACTTCTGGATAAGATTTGATGAAGAGCCGTGGTGGCCCAGGGGTAACGGGCGCGACTCACGAGTTATAGGTTGTAGGTTCGAATACAGACAGGGAATATACTTTGTGTAAATCATTTGATCACCACTGGTCTCAAAACGGTCAAAAGGAAACATCGTGAGGAAACCAGCATCTCCCAGAACTAAAAAATGGAATACGTGACAACTACGAACACGCACTGAGCCCGCGAGGTGGATCACAGCCTAATCCCCCTCACCGAGAGGAGATCTGTGTTCTATGTAATAGGAAGCCAGCCTATTGCCATCAAACGGGCAAATCCGGACTCCGGGCTGCTACTGAGAAATTCCAAATAGAATAACCCAATAACACTTTGCCCAACCTTGAAATCGAACCCGGGACCACGAGGTCATGAGGTCAGCAGCGCACTTGCGACCACTAGATTAACGATGCAGTCTAAACGACAGGCAACGAGTAAAATCTAGTAGTCGTTTTTTAAAAGACCCACGGATAGGGGCCTTTTGTTTGTTGGGAACCAAAAACAACTATGATAGCACCAAAAGCTCGTGTATCAACGAATTTGACTTATGTATTTTCCTCTTCAGGGTTGCCAGGTGAATATACCAAAAAAATATCATGACAGTTGAAATTGTACCAATATTATACCGTTATTTAGTAATATACTAAAAATATGCTATCGTCATTATTCGGAGCCTCAAATATACCAATTTAGTACTAAAAATACCAAAAACGGTCACACTGAAGGCTAGGTAGATGATGGAAAAGAATGGACACGCTGTCACTATAGTCTATTCGCGTTAAGAAAATAGTGACTTATCAATATCACTCAGCCTTGACCAATTAGATCATAGTAAATTACAAAGTCGTGTTTACAGTGACCAGTTGAAGTAAGCCCTGGAGCATGGAGTTACTTTGTTCTGGGGGTCGCACAACCTTTTGTCATGCTATTCAATCATCGTTCATAGTCATCTGGTCGAACATGCACGCCGGCTGTGAGTACCACGCCCCTGACCTTTCTGAACAACATCGGCAATCAGGTCAATATGTCCTTCCAGTTCGTTCTTAGGCGTTCGCTCAATCAAGATGACCAAATCTCAACAGAAATCTAAACCAAAATGACCTGAATACCAAAATTACTCGCGTACAATATCCTATGCAATAACATTAAAAACTAATCAAGTTGCTCATGTTCACTTATTGTATTTATTGTTTGAATTATAACCCCAATTTATATCAATATAGAGATTGTTTTTCAATTGGGTCGGATAGAGCTAAAATCTTAGAAGTTTAATGAAAACAACTTTTTGCTTGTGTAAGGATCGTAGCAGTTAGCGTTTTGTAGTTCCTGTCGACCCCCATGGGAAGTTTCTTTGAGTTTATGAATGTTTATCAATCAAGATATCACCAGATTAATATGCCGTTCAACTAGTATTCAATATTATTGAAACGATAAATAGTTTTAAGACAACGTTGTCAAACTCTAGGCGGTGAGCATAGCTGAAGTAGTTTACTGTTCTAATGAAGTTTTGGCGCGAAGTTTTCGCGTTTGAAGCATTATTGGCAGCTTAATCTAAGCCAGAATATGGGAATTGCTGGATATTTTGTTGGACAGATACCTAATATATCCACCACGCTTAGTATACAACGTGTAACGGAAAGGGTAGAGGGGATATACCATACCAAGGGCACGGCTTCTTCAGATGATATCAAACGATACTGGAAGGGTTTTTAATCCTATCTTTACACGTTCTGAAGTTATGAGAATTTTTAATACATTGATACCAGAACAAATTGTAACAAACACATCACTCAGAAGAAATTTATCGTGATATTGGCAAGTAACGTGGAAAGATGTTGACCTACGTAGTGCGGTGACACGTTTGTTTTGATTGGAATTTAAGAAACATATGAAACCGAAAATTTTGTATCAATTCTTAGGGTATTTTATTTTGAGCTGAAACTATGCATAGTGATTCTATACCAGCTGTTGTCTTTAGTGCTTAAGGATAGCAATAGGGTGTCTGTTACAGCCTGTATAGTAGAAAGGTACAGCAAATTGATATGCTTTCACTGTTTTAAAGAAAATGTTGCCTCGTTGATCTACTGGTCGCAAGAGTTGCGGGTCAAAATCAAAATCAAAAGTCATTTATTCAAATTAGGCTGAGATCAGCACTTTTCGAACGTCAAAGTCCCCCAACCCATCAAATGCCCATCCTTCACCACTTTAGAAGAAGAAGTGGCGCAACAAACTCCCCAGCAGCATAGCTGTCTGTTTAGTCGGATAGACTTGATTCTATATATACATAGGCAAAGTGATAAACATTACGAGACACAGAACATATTAAAGCATTTACCATAATGTCAGCTAGCGATACTAATACCAACAAATAAAATGAAAACTTAACTCAAGCACAAAAAATAAAGAATTATAACTGCTGAGCTTGAGTTCCTGGGTTCGACTCCCAGGTCGGGCAAAGTGTTATTGAAGAGAAAACTTTAGGCGCGTTGGGCATTTTTTGAAATGGGAAAAAACAATTGAACTCGCGACACCGTTACCGACACCTCTGTATACAGGGTGTAACAGAAACCCTATTGCTATCCTTAAGCAATAAACATAACAGCTGGTATAGAATAACTATACATAGTTTCAGCTCGAAATATTATACTCTAAGAATTGATACCAAATTTTCGGTTTCATATGTTTCTTAAAATCAAATCATAGCAAACGTGTCACCGAACTACGTAAGTCAATAAGTTTCCACATAACTTGCCAATATCACGATAAATTTCTTTCAAGTGATGTGTTGCATTTCAAGTGTTCTTGCATATAATGTTCCCACTGCTGGAACACAGGCCTCGTTTCTATGAGAGGCACTGGGCCATAATCCACCATGCGAGCCCAGTGCGTGTTGTGATGTCACATTTCTTAGAATTTTTGGTTCTTGGACATGCCAGTCTCCTCATGATGTTTTCCTTCACAGCTTTGCGAGCATTGGTTATGAAATAATCTATACTAAGTAAAGTGCTTACTAAGTAAACTGACTACCTACAACACGTAAGTCACGGCCGTTACAACTGGGCCACCACCACAAAAAAAAAGAACCGTGTAATATAACCATTGAGCATGGTTACGCCTCTAACACCTGCTGAGACGACATGTAACTCTTTCAATGCAAACCAAGCGTCACTGATTACGCACATTGACGTAAAGAAATTAAGTAACTGACGGCTTTGATTGACGGTCCGGACAGAAAATGTGCGTTCAACGCACTTTCGGCACCACGAATTAAATTAGAACAACCGTGTCTCTAGACGTCCCCGCGCTCTGTATAACGTACAAGATCCAAGCTAACAAAGTACGTATGCATGTTTTGTTGGCAAATACAATTACCTCGGAATGATTTAGTCAAAGTGGATACGTAATTGATTTTCCGTTATTTCCATTTTCGGCAGAAGAGCAAAGTTTGAGAATGTCTTTCCTTTCCCTCAATGCCGCACACAGGGCCTAAAACAGTTATCGGTGAAATGCGGTCAAAAGCCACATGGTAACGGGACTTAATGGGCAGAATTGGATCTGTGTCTTGAATTGATTCCGAAGAGCCTTTAATAAAAAGATTCCTGTAGAAAACTACAGGATTTTTTTTTTGGAATGTACAACTTACCGACTCATAAGATAACATTACGCCTGTAATCCCCGGATGGTGAGACAGAAGTGTTCTTTTAGGACACCCACATTTCGTCAGTTATGTCTAGACATAACTGACATGTTCCATATTTAAAAGTTGCGAAGAGTCAGCCTCTTTGACCATATTTAAAAGTTCTAGTAAGGATTTTGTTTGATTTTTTTTTGTTGTTTACCCTATCTGTTCCAATGCTGGGCAAATGCCTCCCCCTTGGCCTTCCAGCAGGCTTAGCATGATGCTTTGTATTTCTACAAAGAATAGACAGTGTTTTTTGTACATATACAAAGTCACATTTCCTTCCCCTATTTTTGTGACATCGCACCGCAGATATGCTTCCACAATCTGTCATTTTGTCTTTCGTTTCTAACAATCTTTGTATAGATCCTTTTATATGCAGACTATTTCAGAAGAATATTTCTTCCCAAACTGTCAAAATCACACTGACAACAAACTTTGCACTCGATGGCCATAAAGTATATACGATTATCTACAAAATCATGATTAGTTTAGAACGCATAACTGTGATAATTCATAGAAGAACATAGCTATCTTCTCCTATTGTACATCACTTAGTTGATAGTCATGTCTATTCTTCCGTCGTCAAATCGGTGTTGGTGCTAAGCCTGCAGGAATTCTTTTATCGCGCGTTTATTGATAATGTTCGGGTCAGCCTTAACCGGATGCAGTTGAAAACCAATATTTTACTTGGAGCGACTGCCTATCTGATCTCCACAACCCAGTTACTGGGTAATACTGGTAAGACTGGTTTGTTTGACTTTCGGGCTTTCGGGTTGCGACAATCGTACTCTCCACGTCGCTATGAGATCCCGCCGGAGCTCTGTCCGCTGTGCCGCGATTTCCCGCGGCAGCGCAGTTACGCCCCGGCGTTTGGTCTCCTCGCGCCACTCCCAAGTGTGCGCGAGGACCTTTGCCTCCAGATCCCATGAGACTTTCGGGCTTCTCACGACTTTTCTATCAAAGATCTACGACCTACGGCTTAACGTGCTTTCCGAGGCACGGAGGGGTCTTGGTAAATAAAGATGGCCACGCATCCACGGATCAACCTATAATTATAAGTCTATTAAGTATGCCACCTTGAGAAAACGGAGTGATCAACGCTCATTATGTTTCTGTTTGACAAGAGGCATATGTCCTACAGTGGGGCAGTAATAGGCTGTAAATATAATTATACAAATATTATGTGCCGGGTGCATTACTAAAAGGAAAATATCTAAGACAGTGCAACGTCAAAGCAGCTATCTTTGTGAGTCCGATGTAACAGTGTAAAGTATATCTTATCAAGACATATTTCCAGTTACTTCCGCCGCTCCTTTGTCGTGGAAACAAAAAGATTTATCTCCCGGTCTTCCGACGGCCACTGTTCTAATGGGGGTCAGCTTGTTGGCTTTTACTCTTCGTGATCTCTGTGTGGGATGGTTTTTAGTTTTGTTTTGTTTTGAAACATTTATGTAAGAACAGAACTTTTTTCAAAGTAATTTTATAGATCGCGGCACGTAAGTTGAACCAAAATCAGAACAAGTAACCGAAGATTGGAGCGCGTGCACCCATTGCCTCGCACGGTAAAATTATGAAGTCACCTTCTAGCATAGTCATTCATATAACGTGTACTGAAGATTGGAAATAAATTACAGATCGCGGCACGTAAGTTGAAATAAAATCCGTCATTTTGGTCCAACTTACGTGCCGCGATCTGAAACATGTTTGAAAATTAATCTAATTGACGGCACGGTTGGCGCAGCGGTTAACCGTTTGACTGCTGCGCTGCGTGTCACGGGTTCGATTCCCGCACGGAACAAATATTGGTATGACCTACAAAATAGTTGTTCCGGGTTTGGCTGTTTGTGTATGTGAGTTTTAAATGTCTGTAAACGCACCCGCAATACAGGAGTAATTCCTAGCGTGGGGCAACTTTTAATTAAAAAAAATAATCATCTCCTCTGTAATCATTGCTAAATACTGGTCAGTTATAAGCACTGTATATCGAAGGGTTTTCTCGCTTAGCGATAAGACCGTTATGTCACCCTGTGTAAATTAAATTTGTATCTTTATATATGTATTTTTTATTTTGTACCAACATAATAAAGAGTATTCTATCTGTCTAAATAGCAACGGTATTTCCAGGCTAATCCGTTCCTATTGCAGATGAAAGGTTTCTTATTATACGAAAGATCTAAGTTTGACTAAACTCAATAATAGAATAATTGTCATCACGCCTTGTTACTCCGAAGGATTAGGCACAGGTATTCCTACCCTACAGGTAACCCACATTTCGTCAGTTTTGTTTAAGTCTTATATGATACGGGGCGAGCCTATTGCCATCAATCGTTCACAAATCCAGGAACTATGGTATGGTCTCATAAATTATTGTTGGAATTCCAACACTAAACGTTACTAACATGGACATCACTAGCGTGCACTCTCTGTGGCCGCTTTTGTCTGTGGTTCTAGTTTACTTTCCTCACGGGTCGGGTTCGCAATAGGTCGACAACGTGCTCCTGCTAGTTGATTGACTTGGTGATCGATGAGAACATACCTCCTTATTTAGAAGAACTGGTTGTTTCTTTTGTCCAAAATTCCATTCGTGGTCCATCCACAACTACATACTCCCACGATTATTGACAGATTTTTGCACTACCAACTCGTAAGTCTCTCGTAGTTCCATTTCTGAGTCTAGCGTTGCTAGTGCTAGCTAGTCATATGAACTCAATCATTAAAATAGTGTCATTATTGGCATCCCACCTTGCGTACTTTAGGGATTGCAAACGAGACTCGTTTTAATATTAATTGGGCCTCAACACCTGTGAAAATGGGGACGCTTTTAATTTAAAATTATGAAATTCGTGCACAAAATAACGTGGTAGGTGTGCACCTTTTCCAATTTATTGCGTAGAGTAGAGTGCTCTCATTATTATTTTTATTTTTAACTAGCTGACTTGACAGACCTTGTCCTGTCAACATTTTATACGGTCTGGATTTCATACACAAGAATTCCGTAGAACAAAGGACGTTAAGTTTTTCAGGAATTTTCTATCTTCCGGGAATCATTTTAGGTTTATCTTTCTTTAGAAACCCAATTCGGACTATTAAATGATTGTCCATTTGGAAAAATATTGCCAAATCTCTCAGGCCGTTCTTAAGTGATGCTTCTCATATAAATAGATGTAAACATCGAATTAAAATTTGATCACCTAATAAAAGTAAGTAATGTTGGTTGTGAATGGCTCGTTTAGCTGTCGCTAATCGCAACTTGAGACTAACAGATTGTGCATTATAAACCTCTTCCAGACGATTTCATGTTACTTAATTGCTTGTGATAACTATCGTTGTTTATTTATGGGCAGAATCTTTTCAGACTAATGAATACGAGGTGGTGATGATATAATTTACACAAATTAAAGTGCATATTTCAGGGTTCGAATCCACGACCTACAACTCGTAAGTCGCGGCCTTACTTACTACTGGGCCACTACTGCTCTTACACAAACAAAAAACAATTATAAATAATAGTTTTATTTGTCTTATGCTTCTTTGAAATAGATAATCGTTCTAGATACATTTTTATACGATAGCAAAGAACTATGAACCACAAAGTTAAACCACAATATTTATGTGACAGTCCAGATTTCCGCACAACATCTTTACTAACATTTATTTACATACTTACGCATTTGTCTCATGGGGGTAGGCAAAAACTACAGAACGCAACCAAACCAGGCCATGGTACGGAGCGAGAGTGCATGGCTAGCAGTCACCTCCTTCAGCGAAGCAGTTATGCTCGCAAAGAGGGAGGCGGCGCACGTGAGGGAGATGCAGTACATGCGCCCTCACAGCCGTGGCCTTCGCAGGAGACGCCCTGGGCGTCGGGAATCCCAGGCTGATTCCCGGCCACCGTAGGCCCGGGCTTGCGGACGGCGAGTAATGGGTAGCTCGCTGTCCGGTAAGGACCAAGCCCGGGTCGACGGCGCGTTGTGTTCCACGCGCGCCTCAAAGAGATGTCAGCAGCAACTGATGGGGCCCGCAAGGGCCGATGCCTGCGAGGGGTGCGGGTTGTTCGAAAGAGATACCGCGGCCCCTGGCACACAGGCAACTGAGGGAACACGGGTGGGTTTTAGTCAGTAAAAGTCTGACACGCCCTCCCGTTCCGCCCAGAGCGGGAGAAGTTATTTGATGATTTCCCACCCAAAAAAAAAAAAACCAAGGTCAATTCTCGTAATTAAAAACGTTCAAAATCTAGTCGCAGTCTCATCTCGGCGACAATCAAATGTCAAAATAGCATGGAAACTGGAGGTAAATTTGACAAATTGATACTGAGGTCAGACTGTGAACGTTCTTTAAACTACGAGAATTGCCCCTCTGCCACGATCCGCCATCCATCCGAAATAATAAAAATAAACGATCCTTACATACTCCTCTTGCTTCGGTTATGTTTATACATCAGCGAGGTAATAGCGTAAAATAATAGTAAGAATCGCTTCCATTTAGACAGATCAACAACAACCATCGCGTTAATTACTTTGATACATTTTTCGTACATATTTAAGCAATACATTAGCAATATCTTTCAAAATAATTCAGATTGTGATTGATTCTGTGATACGCAACTAGGGTCCAAATCATCCACGCACGCCAGTTGAGAGTTCTGCACCTGAGCTTTCTGAAAAACACCAATATTAAAACTAAATTAACCCGTTGTTTATTGTTTGTAAAACAAAGTAGGCAAGTAGCAATACAATCAAAGGGCATACTTTAAGTAGTAGACAAGCAATACTGAATAAATTATAAGTGGCCATTGAACTGATCCATTTGAAACCACTTGCCTATTCATCAGGTTTCCGAAGTAAGCGTGGATCCCCTTGTTAGAGCCTCGATGCCTCATTTCAATAAAGAACCCCTAAGAGCTTATGTATTTTACGATCTTTGACGACATAGTGGAGATGAAACAGAAGGTCAAGCCGAAAATGGAGGAATAAATGGAAATTATGTAAGTAGTAATATTTTCTGTTATAAATGATAAATGATTTATTTCCGTAAGCAAGTTTGTATTTTAAAAACAGTGTGGGGTCGGCGTTTAAACTGACTAAACTGAGAAAAAATGCCTAACTAGTCTTTATAATCTTGTGCAGATCATGTCAAGATCATGTAGGTTGGTGTCTGTAATGGTTTTTTGATGAAAGAAAAACACAGATTGAGTGGACCTATCCGGTCAGTGTTCGGATTTCTTTTTGAATTATTTTAATGTGGGTACTGACGGATTCCATGTGGTGCCGGACGTAAAGAATAGCACCATCCCATCTCATCCCGTGGGTGTCGTAGAAGGCGACTTATTAGAGAATAGGCAGCAGCGTTCTCGATGCATTTTACCACCATACTGTGTTCGCCAATCCGCCTGCCAAGCGTGGCGATTATGGCAACCCCCCCTAAATTGAGGGAGGCCTATGTCCAGCAGTAGCAGGGTAGAGTAGTAAAGTCAGAAGCCCGAAGGTCTGTCAACCAGCTCACGAAAGGTTGTGAGTCAAGATGTGGTTGTGGGTGGAAGTCAGATAGGCAGTCGCTTCAAGTAAGATACTGGTATGCAGCTGCAACCGTTTAGACTTTAAACCGACCTGAATATAGTTGGAAAGAGGCTAGGCAGATTGACTTAAACTTCATTGTATGACTTAGATACTGGAATCATTATAATATTTGAATATACTTAAGTAACGTAACTTTACCTACCATGTAAACATTGCTAACTTCTACGTGGAAGTTATCAAATTAGAAAAAACATTTTCTCTATATTATCGTACTTTATTGAACAAAGTTGTATTTAGTATGTTTAATTGTTTCAAACTGAGGTATTTTTTCATCTGGAAAATCTCAGTAACAGCCTGGAGTCTGGATTTGTGCCAGTTTGATGGCAATAGGCTCGCCCCCACACTTGGGACTCAAACATAATTGGTTTGCCTCTGTCCAATGCCCAATCTTGCGGGGAAACAAGGCGTGATGTTATGTCATGTGTGAGATATTAATCTGGATTTAAGTTATAATAATATATACCTACTACAAGTAGCTTCAACTAACTGACTGACTTCCAGAATAACTGACGGACTTATTGACAATTCAAAATTCAATCAAAAATACCTATACCACCAATATTAATATGAAACCATTCTTACAATTTAACCATCGATTTTTCTTAAACTTAAATTAAAACATCTCATCAAAAAAGATTAAATAAGAATTATCAAAGTTTCAATAAACCTATTACATCAGTTTGACTGAACGCAGGTACAGTGGCAAGCATCATATCAAGCTACCCCAATCTGTCAAATTCCTTTGGTAGTTTTTTAACTTTATAACAAAAGAATAAGGTTCACGTTCAATTGTGAAAATTTTTCAGTTTTTGATAGGTTGATGAGCTTCTACTTAGATTGAAAGTTAAATAAAATAACCTTCTGTTGTTAGTCTGTATTGTGTCCGGTCCTGAGGTTGACACTGTATTGAGATACTACGCCTATAGGTAAAGACTTTATTACATAGATAGCGAGGCGAAGGAAAAGCGGCGTGTCAAGAAAAAACATACAGAGCTGAGACCGTAGAGCTACGGTTTTCTATGACGTCGAGTGTCATCGCCTAATATGTAAAAAAAATAAACTAAATAAAGCAAATGCAGGATTTGCAGGATTTATTTTAAAACAAGTGTTATTGATCTCACTCTTATTCTTATTTTGTATAGTAAAAAAAAAAAAATGTTTTCATTCTGTGCAAACTCATGCCGAAAGGTAAAATATTGGTGTTACCAAGAATGTGATCTACAACTGTTACATGAATGTAAAACATCTGCATGTTGTTTTGTTTACCCATATTTGCGAATAAATGATTTTAAATTTGAATTTGTTTTTGACACCATCTGGAATTGTCGATTCACCCCACAAATAAATGAACTTTATGCAAGTCGCCTATGAAAAAAAATTGTTTAAAAAGTCTATTCGCCCGATTCGGACGAGTAAATTCGTGCGAATCGACTAATACGACGAAATTAGGGGAACAAACCCATTTTCATTTCCCATTACTTCCCGTGGGTGTACTAAGGGGCTCACTAGAGAATGGGCAGCAGCGTTTTTTATGCATTTTACCACCATACTGCGATCGCCAACCCAGGCGGGGTGATCGCTAAGCGTGGCGATAATGTGAATACCCCATTTTTTTGGGGGAGTCCTATGTCCACACCGGCTATGTTTCTTCAGCTACCGCCTTCTGCTATGGTCCTACTGCTCAGCTTTCTATGTGACAGAGCCTTCAGTACCTATACACAGCGTCTTATATTAAGCGGTATTACTTCAGTAATTAAATGGACCGTGGATATTGACAGTGGAGATTTTTTTGACAATAGGCACACACATATTAAGGAAATCCTTGCTGGACATGGCTTCAAAGAATCCTGGCGTAGAAATGAGAGAGAGGTTAGAGTTACATCTCCCTTTTTCTCAAAATTCCATTATGAGAAAAAGGGAGATGTAACCACCTGTTGGCTGTTTTTATTCGGAAACAATTTACTATAATAATAGCACGAAAATGACCTCCATCGTGGTCTATGACCGTTTTACCCAGAAAGTGGGTTGTGGATGTCAGATAGGCAGTCGCTCCATGTAAAACTCCGGTTAGACTTGAAGCCAACGCTGATGCCACCATAGTTGGAAAACAGCTAGTCAGACCGATTGGTGCACGAAGATTTCGAATATACCTAATAAATTTCGAATGTACTGAGTTATATAATTATTAATAAAATCATTTATTTTATTTGTTGGACAACTGGATTCTTTTTTATTATATTTTATTTCTAAATGGGCCTGCTCTTGACCTCGTTCACAATTTTTATTTTTATTACTGTTCCAGATCTGTCTTTAGTGTTCCTACTGCTGCAGGCTTAGCATGATGTTTTCTATTGCTACGAAGAATAGACAGTGCTTTTTCAATACAAAGTGACATTTCGTTTCTCCATTTTTGACATCGCACTGTAGATACCCTTCTACAATCTGTCATTTTGTCTTTCGTTTCTAACGATCTTTGTCTTATAAATGTAGACTATTTCAGAAGAATATTTTTTTCCCAAACTGTCAAAATCACGCTGATAAAAAACTTTCTACTCGACTGCCACAAAATATATACGATTATCTACAAAATCATGATTCGTTTAGAACGCATAACTATGATAATTAATAGAAAAACATAGCTATATTCTCCTATTGTACATCATTTAGTTAATAGTCATGTCTATTCTTCCGTCTAGAAATTGGTGCTCGTGCTAAGCCTGCTGAGATACAGGCCTCCTCTTCGAGAGGGAGTGGACTGTAACCTACCACGCGGCCCCAGTGCGGGTTGGTAGGTGTCACATGTCTTCGAATTTTGGATTATAGGACAGGCCGTTTTTCTCACAATGTTTTTCTTCAAAGTTTTGAGAACAGTGCACATAAGTACACAAAGTAATGCACCTGTCTTGGTACGAACTCACGATCTACATCTCGTAAGTCGGGGCCGTAACCTCTGAGCCGCCACTGCTCCACTTTATACATTATGTAAGGGTGTGTAAAGACCTGGCGAACGCGCCGCTCGCGAGCCGCTTGCGAACTGCGCGCGTGCAACTCATGTTCGTAGCCTACGAACATGAAGTGCACGCGCGTAGTGCGCAAGCGGCTCGCGAGCGGCGCATTCCAGGTCTGCACACATCCTTAGAACTTAAATTTTACTACAGACAGAGTGTTGTAATATCTAGGTAGAGGTGTAGGTCAATTAGTATTTTTAATTTCTGTTGTTTGTTAAGAACTCGACCCTTACCTTGATGAAGGTATGTGTGACCTTTTACTTATATTATGCAAAAGAATATTTTCACCTTTGTTTCAAATGAGACATAATTCTGTTGTACAAAATTAATCATTTGAATAAATAATTTTTAATTTAAGTTGCCTGACATTTTGTTTAAGGCGTCATAATAATTTAAGGCAGAAGTTTTGTCCGGTGTTACAATGATAAACTTTTCTAATTAAATGACGAGTTTAAATTTAATTATGAACAGCATTGAATTTAATTAACTTATGACCAATAGCGACAATAGCTATTTTGGTAAAGTTGTTGAATATCTAAGATATTTACTATGCCGCGGTCCCACGGTCTATTAACTGACGGGCTGCGCCAGGCGTTGCTACGCCTGTTGAGGCCTATCGTGGCCCGTGCAGAGGAAAAAGAAACGCGCCTGTACAGACCATATAGGCCGCGACAGACGGGACTCCCGACCGATCGGATGGGTGGATACGGGCCGCTGCAGACCTCATCGAATGCGGCGGTTCCCACCGCCTATCATGCTGGAAAGGCGCGTCGCGGCCCGTCACTTAACGGGCCGTGGGACTGCGGCATTACACCACAGACATATTGCTATTATTTTGGTCTTGTATAAATGGAATAAAGGATTAATATAATTCTACTCTAATCTAACAATGAGTCTAGTCTTAGTAATTAATAGATTACGTAGGGCATCAAATGTTTGCTCCGTATAAAATGGTCTTACTTACTCATATCTAGCGTCTAGTTTGTCTGGCCGTACACTATCATACCCAAACCGACGGCGCTGGAGGACGCGTTATTTTTCGTCCTTTATGGAAGTCCGAAACTGACCCCTGACCACAGGGCTCGTATCTGAAACTTTTCAAATATTACTTCGGTGTTGTCCCATCATGACGCATCTACTTGCTCAGCTATCAACTTTTGGCTATGCTGATTCAAAAACGGTCTAGGCTCCCTTACAATTGATCGGCAGGTGATAATAAAGTAGGGCTAAGCAGATGAGCTGTTTCAAAAGGACTCAATGGCCGTAATATTTGGTAAATATTTTTTTGGCCTCTTTAGCACATGCAACTAAATATTACTAGAGGTGTCCGAATTTCGACAACAATTCATTTAAACAGAAATTATTACATAAAAATATTAGTTTCCTGCACGCCTTCTCCACAAAAACTTTAACTGTGCCGAATTTTATACTCCTCCGTCCGCGTAATTTTCGTTCAAAGGGGTACAAAGTTTTTGCTTCACGTCTTTAGCACATGCAACTAAATATTATCTACTAGAGGTGTCCGAATTTCGACCACAATTCATTTAAATAGAAATTATTATATATTAGTTTTCTGCGCGTCTTGTCCACAGTGCCGAATATTATATATACCATACTCCATACTCCAAAGGGGTACAAAGTTTTTGCTTCACGTCAAAAATCAGCTGTTCCGTATATTTTGACCGCGTTTGTATAACCGACATCTAGAATGATATGCTGAATTCGTGGTTACAGTATGCGCACTGGTTAAAATTTCAGCCTGTAGAATTGACCATATTTCCAACGATTAAAATAATTAGCATCGGCCACCATTCCCATGAATACCTCGTTATTCCGCGTATAGTATTAAGCCCATACTGCCTATAATGAGTATAGTCAGTAAGATGCAAACGTAAGCTTCAGGCTCTGCCTATCTGAATAGGCTTGCGGTCACTCAATGCAATGGCAGGCTGCTAGCGCAGTGAAGACAAACCAAAGGGGATACACAAACAATGCCCTTTGGAAATATATGCTGAACAAACTAGAGTTATCTAAGGTAATCTAACATATCAATATTTGTGTGGAGATTGGTTCCTTGAAGTCCATAAAAATATACCATATAATAGACCTTGTATTTTTTTCTTTTAACTTTAGGTACCTACACAGTTTTTAATTTGTGGACGCTTGTAAATGACAACTGTAAGCGCTAAATGTACATTATTTACCTAGATATTAGACTGTAAGCTTTCTGAAGAATAAATAAATAAATAAATAAACATACTAAAGATAACTGGGGTAATATAACCTATCAATGTTTGTATGGCGATCGGTTACTCAATGTCCATCATGTACACTCTAAGGCGATTCACATAGTAAAACGCACCACGCGTCGGGGTGTCGATAACGCGCTCCCAGCGCGTGATTATTTTCATACAAATTTAATAAAACGCTGGAAAAGCACTGAGAATTTGGCTCGTTTCGCGCACCCCGGGGCGTGGTGCGTAATCAAATCAAATCAAATCAAAATATTTTATTTCACATAAACCTGCAAGGGCACTTATGAAACGTCAGAAGCTAGGTGCACGGTTCCAATTTGTCGCTTCCTATGGAGAAGAGCCGGCAAGAAACTCCACGGTTACTCTTTTAAAAATAATTGGCTTTTATAATGTTTTCAAATTACAATGATATTAGGTATGGGAGGACAGTGCAGGCCTGTCAATAAGTACCAGGTACTTAGAGGAATGAAAATAAAGAATAGAAACTGTAGGCCTACAACGTTCTCTCATTCACAATATGTAAAGGAATCTACATAGGTAAAATCAACCTATTTAAACCAAGTGACATGATTTCCATGAGAATCACTAATAAATACTCTTTATTCCAAGTGTTGTTTAATGTCAAATAATGATGAGAATATGTCAGAAGCAGCAGTGTGTGATCCGCCTAAATCAGAAGTGTGTACCTAAATATTTTAACGTTGTATTTATTGCAATAAGATTGCAAGAACGAAGGAGTACTCAATATAAAAAAGCTGCTGTAAACCTACACAACATAACATCAATCCTGTAATCCACGTTAGGGTTAGGCAGAGGTGTAGACATAGTTGGTACATCTACATTTCGCAAGGGGCAAGCCATTGCTGTAAATAAAAGTTCGGTATTCATCAATAAACTGCTAGATAGGCAAGGAAAGCAGAAGAAGAAAGGAAGGGAGGGAGGATCAGGAGGAAGTCCGATGGGCAACAATATAGCACTTTTGCTTCAAACAGCCACCTTACCACAATGATCCAGGGACGAAATTTTGTCGTTCAATAGGATCGAATAGTTACTAATTAATGAAAAGAACAGCCGATACTTTATTTTGAAAATAATCAATAATATTGGACTGCCTCGTTGGTCTAGTGGTCGTAACCGCCACTGCTAACCATAAGGTCCTGAGTTTAATTCCCGGGTCGAGCAAAGGGTTATTGAGTTTTTCCACATGGATTTTTTCAGTACCAACCAGAAGCCTGTTTTTGTGCCCCACTGACGGCAATAAGCTCACCCCTTTTACATGCGACTTACACATAATTAGCAAAATATGGGTGTACTATAGATACTCCTCTGCCAATCCGTTTTGGGCTTATAGGCGTGATGTTGTGTTATTATTTTTGGACGTTATGGAGGAAATTACACAAATCATTTGTTGTTAGGCTGAAGAAAAATATCTGAACACAGTTGTACCCTTTATAGCTACTCACGAAGGTAGTCCATGTATGCTGAATATTTTAAATGATTTGCAAAGCAAGCTTGTCCCCAGTGCATGTTTGCACCGAGAGCTCTCAAATATACTTATATTTGACCTCGCAGCGAATCAGGCTATTTGTTGGAGCTGGGACCGGCTCGTGTTTGCCAACGCTTAGGACCTCTGATGCCTCTCGTTCAACTACTTATAGGAGTTAACAAGGGATTCTGTTTGGAAGAAACATTTCTTGCGAGGAGTCGTGTTTGCAGATCTCATATCACATTTTTGTGAAGTAATGGTGCTTCTGCCAAGAAAAAGTATAGTTAAGGCTGAACTTAAAAACTCTTTTTAATATTTCTGTTACAATTCAACATTGGATTTAAATTTTATATTCGAAGAACAAAGTTCAGAAGGAAACTTTTAACAAATCAAATTTGAAAACTGTGCATGAAACCCACTTGTCGGATTTTATTTTGTATACTAAGTAGCTTTGCCCGCGGTTTCGCCCGTGCGGATTTCGGAAGCCCATGGGAACCCCTACGTAGTACCATAAATACTTTCATATGCGTTTAGTAAAAAGCTGTTATTTTGACATTACAAACAGACACTTCAATTTGATTTATTTGTATTGTTATGTCGATATACACCGTGACATTTTAGTCGTCTTACAACGGCAGCCCACTTCATGTATCCAATGACTACTAATAATTTATTTAAAAAATACATATATATATCTTTGAACATTGGCATAATTAAAAAAAAATATCATTCACTGAAACACATGACGTATTTTGAAACACCCTGTTATGGAGATGGAATTAATGATGGAATGTAATGGTAGGTAGGTAGATATCTTCTACCGTTTGATACGTAAACATTATTAACAGGGAGGGTGTTTCATAATCCTAAAGCGTTATTTATTTTTCTTTGTACCTATTATATTAATTAATGGTAACAATGTTTTAATCGCGCCTAGAGGTTTTTTATGATGGTTACATTGAGTGGACCACCTTTGTAAGACGACTAAAATGTCACGGTGTAGATAAAACAGAACAAATTAAATGCCTGTACTCATGCATAGGCCTTCCTTAGCACGTCATATCATCGGCAACTTTCATCCAGCTGCTACCAGGTTAAGACATTTAGATATACTTGTATTGAAATATACCAAACATGTGCATACAGCGAGAAAAGATCTTGAGTAGGTAGGAATAAAGATTCTTTCTCTACAACTACATGTAACTATATACGTCGATGTAACACGTGTTATATCCAGCCATACAGCCGTTATGATATAAAAATAAAGAAACATGAATATGTTAGTGCATTATGCAAACACATGTTATCGGGTCGACGAGGGTTGGCAAAGAAATATACTTACACAAGCAAAGTAAGGTCAACTCGCTAACTCGGTTCAAAGCACATATGTATAACAAGATATTACCATATTATTTTGACGTGATGTTTTACTAACATCATCGTTCTCTTGTCGCTATACCAATGTATTGAGAGACGGAGCAAAATATCTTCCTTTCTATACATTTCTTATTGATTTTTCTATACTTTAACCTCATCTGCCTAGCCTTTTCCCAACTACGTTGGGGTCGGCTTCCAGTCTAACCGGATGCAGCTGACTACCAGTATTTTACATGGAGCGACTGCCTATCTGACCTCCACAACCCGATTTTCCTATGCTTCGATAGAATAATATCATGGAATGGAGTAACACTGATTTCTTGTAAGGCGCACGCGTGGCATGACTGCCGTAGAAACAGAGATACTAAAAATTACAGATGTAGAAAGATAGAGATTGAAAGGCGACTAACAAAAGGTATTGAGATAAATGAGTAAGACATGCGGACGCCCCAGAAAGATGCATATAGTGACCTTATTGGTGATGTTTTTAAGGGTGCGTACAACTCGCAACCGGCCTTCGTGTATGACTAGATGATGTTTAAAGCAAACGAAGCCGAAGGAGTATGTTAAGAGCGTAACAGGTGCAATAACGTTCTGTTTCCGTTCACTTTGTGCCTACCCCATGGAAAGAAGACGTTAATGATACCGTGACGTTTTAGTCGTCTTACAAAGATTGTCTACTCAATGTATCGGACATAAAATACCTTAGGCGCGATATTTTTTTTACCATTAATAAGAATAATAGATGCAAAGAAAAATAAATAATGCTGTAGAATTATGAAACACACTGTTAGTCATGTTCATGTATCAAACTGTAGAATATATTTATAAGATTCCATCTCCATTACATTCCATCATTCAATCCATCTCTATAACAGGCAGTTTCAAACTACGTCATGCGTCTTAGTGAAAGATATTTTAATTTTTTTAATCATTCACGTGCTCATAAATATCTATTTTTCAAATAAATTATTAGTAGTCATTGGATGCATGAAGTGGGCTGCCGTTGTAAGACGATTAATAAAGGCTCGTGCAGACTAGCGCGACGCGACGGTCGCGTCGCGACAATCGTAGAACAATTTCTATGAAAACTTAATGGAAATTGTTCTACAAGTGTCGCGTCGCGGCTGTTTGAAGAAGCCTTAAAATGCCACGGTGTATGTACGCATTTCTACGGTGCGATATCAAAGACATATGAAGAAAATAAATGTCACTTTGTCAGTTCAGTATCCTACTACGCGTGCTAGTAGTTACGGTTTCCAGCAATATCTTACGTATGTATAAGGTACAGAGTTCACGTGTCTCTGAATAAACAAACTGCAATTTTGTTTACCACTGAAAAGTAATCTTGAACTCTCATCATTCTTTATGTGCCTTTTACGTAACTAAATGTTGTTTTAGAAAGTACTCATGAATACAACTTTTGGCACTGTATACCACAAAAAATTGTTTGCAATTTTTGAAGTCAAAAGTTTATCATATAATAGTAAATAGTACACGTTTATATCGGTCAACAGGACCCCATCAAATAGACAAATACACAACAATATAATGGCTTGAATACCGCGATAAATAACCTCGTTGGGTCTTTTGCTTCTAATATTTCTAGTTCTAACAAACAATAGGTATAGGGGCGGTATAGAACAGCCCTACCCTTGACCACTGTGTTACTGTGTAGACACTGACTACCAGATATTTTTCTTGCGTATGTTTCTGACTGTCAGTCATTGCTATTGCTGATACATATCTGCAAAATTGCTATACAGGTAATTTTATTGAAAGTGTTATCATACAAAACAAGAACTAAACTTAACATAAAAATCTTGCATACAAAAAAATTCCCCTGGCAGAAATAAACCACGTTTCTACCAAGCTCGAATGGATAGAACTCAAACGAGTAGAAAATAGATATCTTCTACTGAGTCGACGATGTCAACCGACTCACTAGCGAAAGGGGCTGCAATTTTACGCATTGATTGGTGCATACAGATCGTTTGCAGCTTTTATAAGGCTAGATTGAAATCACTCCGGCTAGAGTCGTATAGAGAGAATAAACGTTCGCGGGATTTTTGTATCTTTGAACTGTATGAACGCTTCCAATTGAAGTCGCTTTTAAATTTCGATTTCTATTTAATTTCTTGCTATTCGTGTAATGAAAGGTAGAATTACTAAAGTATTAGATTGTTTATTTACGTTGAGCACTTTAAGTTCTGTGTTGAGCTGCAAGATTACTGCCAAATGCGTGCATTGACTAGACAGCTCCACTCTATCTGTGTGGTTCTTTCCTCAAAAGACCAATTTAGACACCAATCTACATAGTCTACACATCATCTAACCAAGATTTTGTCTGGACTTTAAAAGTGACTGTAACCTCTGAGTTTTTCTTCTCAGAGTAGTCAGATAGAAATCGCTGACCTCATCTAGTGTTTAAAACATGATAGACGTGTAAAAGTGTTTATGCAAACATACAGAAATAAAATCATGTTTCATTAACAAATAGCGTATGCAAACAACACAAATCCGGCAAGCGGACGGTCGCATAAAAGCCGTACAAATTTCTTACATTTCGATGTAGGTAGGTATCAAATCTGCGATGCTCCATTCGTGTCGCGTGTTACCAACGTATATTATGAATTCACAACTTAGTTGGTAGTTTGTTCTCGAAATTATACTTAATTTACGTGCAACACAGCAGACTTCGTCACTTGAATCACTTTGACCTTGAGCTGGCTTAGCGTAGTACGTGTAAGAGGTCAGCTTATACTGGTTTAGTTATGACTAATGTGCGCCGTACCGTATTAAAACCTCGTTCGATATTCACTGACCAAGATTTTCATGATTGCTTGGACATCTTTCGGGTAACTTAGGTATATTTAAAGCAGTGTTGTCCACGGTGTAGGAAAACATCGTGAGGAAATAGGCATGTCCTAGATCCAAAAATGCGAGCATAAGTCACATCTACTTAATGTGTTATGTTATGCTCGTGAACGGGTGCTGCTTGTGGTGACTGGTCGTCTTGCTGACCATGATTTTGTTATTGTTACTAACAGTTACCTACCTGTTTATTTATTTTACGTCGATGGTCCTAGGTTATCATTTGTGGCTTCGAGTTGTAACTCATAATCCAGCATTGCATATGTAAGCTATCACGCCCTTTATACCAGGAGGCTTTTATTTTGGTATTATGCTATAATTACATTTTTTTAAATTGTTCTTTGTGCTTTAGTTAAGTTTTAATTTTATTTGTCGGTATATTGGCATGGCTAGCTGACATATTACTAATTATTTAATTAATGTTCTGTGTCTCGTAATTTTTATTACTTTGCCTATGTATATATAGAATCAAGTCTGTCCGACTAAACTGACGACACTACGAAGTGGTGAAGGGTGGGCATTTTGGGGGACTGTCTTATGTATTTTGACGTTCGAAAAGTGTAGATTCTCAGCCTAATTTGAATAAATGACTTTTTATTTTGATTTACCGACCCGCACTGGGCCAGTGTGGTAGATTATGGCCCACTCCCTCTCACAGAGAAGAGGCCTGACCCAACAGTGGGAACATTTTAGCTGATTATGTAAGACAAACTTATACTGACTTTGATAACACTAAATGCGCCGTACCGTATTAAAACCTCGTTCGATATTCACTGACCAAGATTTTCACGATTGCTTGGACATCTTTCGGGTACCTTAGGTATAATTAGAGCAGTGGTGGCCAAGTGGTACCGGCCTCGACTTAAAGAGCTGTGGGTTGTGAGGTCGAATCGAGGTACTTTCCTTCATCGCCACTGCTCTCTACATTCTTCATTATGTTTGATAACACTAACATGTGACGTACCGTACAAAAGCTCGTTCGATATTCATTGACCAAGTTTTGGGACGTCTTTCGGGTACCTTAGTCATAATGAAGCCTTACCTACCTAATTACCCTCGATCACCTCAGAAAGTATGTCGCAGAGATTAAAACAAGGAGTGAATGGAGCGGCATTTGTTTGTTTCTGTAGAAAATAATAAAAGTCGCTACGTCGCGTGGACAATGGCGCCATGACGTTGACTTCATTCATTGTCTCAGTCGGTGTTACGACCTCGTGTCTTTGTTACGTTCGTTTGATTTCTTAAATAATAATTGTGTTTATTTTTATGCTGTTTTTTTTATAATAGTGAACTCACATTTCACCAGTTATGTATAAGTCAGTGTATTAGAGGGCGTCCCTATTGCCATCAACCAGGCGCAATTCCAGACTCCGGGCTGCTACTGAGAAATAGAAAAACCCAATAACACTTTGCACTACCAGGCGATCGGATCCAGGACCTCATGCATAGCCGTAGCGCTTCCGACCGCCAACGAGGTGACGGTGGCATATTTATTTATTTAAACACTAGCTTTTCCACCGGCTTCGCCCGCGTGGAGGTCGAAAACTATCCCACGGGAACGTAGTACCGAAATAAAAAGTATCTTTTGTGTTAATCTAGGTTACAAACTAAATCTAGGTTATAAACTATTTGTATGCCAAATTTCATCCAAATCCGTTCAGCCGTTTTTACGTGACAAGTGACGTAGTAACAAGCATCCAAACTTTCACATTTATAACATTATATTATTACTGGGATAGTAGGATAGGATAAGTTTTATTTCTTTATTATTATATTATTTATTACTTACCGAATATCAGAGTGAGCCACTTTGTCCATTGGACCAACATTATAATCCCGAAAAATGTAATCAGCTGTATCCATACAGTACATTCATTATTACCGAAACATTTCCAAAACCAATCTGCTTAACATTTTCCTAACTATATTGGGGTCGGCTTCCAGTCTACCCACAGCAAGCTGAACGAGTATTTTACATGAAGCGACTGCCTATCTGACCTCCACAACCCAGTTATAGGGTAATACGATACTTACCTACGGACACACTCACTTCCCTATGTGTTTATTATTCTAGCGTCAGGTGGTAGTGGTCTTTTTTTTGTTTTTGAGGGTGGGAAATCATCAAATAACTTCTCCCGCTCTGGGTGGAGCGGGAGGGCGTGTCAGACTTTTACTGACTAAAACCCACCCGTGTTCCTTCAGTTGCCTGTGTGCCAGGGGCCACGGTATCTCTTTCGAACAACCCGCAACCCTGGCAGGAACTATATTTCCAGGGTTTTACGTCCCTATTGCAAATGAAAGGTTTTCTTCTCATACTTACAGAGATCTAACATTGAATTCTCCCCTATCGCAGGTATGCTGGAAGAGATTTGTTTAGAAATTAGCATCACCTCTGTACCTATTTTTCTGTTCTTTTCTTCTTGCCTTGTATTGTCATACGACATTGTGCTGAGCTGAGGCCCTTTTGACATTACAGGCATTGTTAAACGATTTTTGTCGTTTTTTTTTTGCTGTAATGCCAATAAACCCGTTTCTTTTGTTTCACATTTCTTATACAGGCTGTATGTTTTTCTCTTTTTAAACGTATCCTGCTAACTATGTTAATATGAAAAGTTGATGTTATAAAATTGCTTCCGGCACTTTTACTTATTTTTCTATCGACTGAGGAATTATTTTCTTTAAGAAAAACCTTAGGCTTATGTTAGGTTTATGAAAATATTGCTGCGTTTGGATAATGTTAATGTAGGATGATTTGATAAGTTTCCGTGAACTGTTGGCTTTTGTATGTCACATTTGATCACTGTTTGGTTAATGTATTTGTAGTTTTTTTTTTTAATGGTTACTTGGTCAACAGAGCAGACAAGCCGCATATTTGAAAAGGAATCATCTAGAATCACGTAAAACTTTACAAATTAATAGCAGTTTTTATTCTGATTGACACTTTGACATACTTTATTATTTTTTTGACATTACTATAAAAATGTCACTAATGTCATTAGTCTGTTTATTGTTTTTTTTTTGTAGTTCTAATGATCTGACATTTATATTTATTCGGTATCAATAAAATTTCTGTTTAATTTTGGAATTGAATATTATTTGCATGCCCATGAGAGGGTAGAATATGGAGGACTACTTTTTTAACCGACTTCCAAAAGGAGGAGGCTCTCAATTCGTCGGAATCTTTTCTTTTTTTTTTTATGTATGTTCCCCGATTACTCGAAGATGGCTAGACCGATTTGAATTATTATTTTTTTGTTTGAAAGGGTATACTTTCCAGGTGGTCCCATGATCATCAAGTCAAGATCTGATGATGGGATCCTGGAGAAATAGAGAGAACTCTTCAAACTTTATAGGCACACTTGAAGCGATTTGGATAGTTTTTGAAAGAGTACTTTCTCGGAGTGGTCCCATTTCAATTTGGTGAAGATCTGATGAAGAACTTCGGAGATAGGCAACGGAACTCGTCAAGAAATGATAGCAAATGGACTGGAATTGCAGAAATCTCATGTCTGTCTATTGTTTACACCAGTTCATAACATAACAACACGCCGGGACGCTGTGAAGGGGTAAGCACATGTGAACCACTAAAAAGTGAAAAATAAAAACTTAAAAAAAAAAGAACCCACTTCCAAAATTTACACTAAAATGTGAAAAATAACTTAAATTTCGGAAGGCGGTGATAAAAAAATTAAAATACATATCCGAAGTCACCGTCTTCCGAAATTAAAGTTATTTTTCACTTTTTAGTATTTTTATTGGAAGTGGGTTGTTTTTTTTAAAAGAGTTTTTATTAAGAAAACAACTTTGTACCAATTACACATGTTTGCCAAAATAAATGATTTGATTTGATAGCTGAAATTGACCGGCATTATTAGAGTTACGTAACCAGTCTGTACTGTTTCCATTACTGGGATACATGCCTCCTCTCTCGTGAGCAGGAATGGGCCGTAATCCACGCGGGTCCAGTGCGGGTTGGTAGATGTAACTTGTCTTCGAATTTTTGGTTCTAGGACATGCTGATTTCATTACGCCGTTTTCCATCATGCTTTTCTCAACGCTATTAAACTTGCTAGTCTCAATATTTCATAACCTGCTTTAATTTAATTCCAAAATCAAGTAAATAAATACTGGTTGGTAACTTACACAGGTATCTAGGTGAACTAGGTATATGTCTACCGTGTCACAGTAACGAGCTTCCGCAGCCGTGTCTGAAGAGCGAGGGAACTGCGCTCGATCGTCGTCCGGCGCTTTTACTTTAGCTAAATGAATCATAAATACAAGTACATGCTTGTATTAATTATAATCTAGCGAGGCGTCCCTGCTTCGCCCTGTTTTTAAGATTTTTGAGTATTTTAGGATATTGTCAGTTGCACCTGTAGGTTGTTAACAAAAAAAGTTAGTTATAATAAAAAAAAGTATGTCTACAACATTATGTTTTATTTATCATTATTTAATTTCAAATTGATATATTACTAGGCACGTATACGTTTTGGAATCAATTCTCTGTAATTGTGAAAACCGCATCAAAATCCGTTGCGCAGTTTAAGGCCCTGGTAACTTTAAATATTGTCGTTATGAGCGATAATAGTTCTAATTGCAATCTGTTACGGGTTAAAATCTGTTGTATTAAATTCGAATAACAAATGAGCAAGCGTATGTCGTAAAAATGCAAATAAAATCATATAAAATTAGATATTAACTATTTAATAATAAATAATCCATCACTGGATGCAGTTTGGCATTTGGAATTGTATGGTATATTTTTAATTATGTTTATAACTGTTATTGAATGGATAAACCAATTTTAAAGATAATTAAGAAGTGACTTTGATGATTTTTTTGATGCATTAAAGTATGTTTTATTATGTTTTGAGTTCCATCACTGTATGCAAAAAAGACTTGAATATATCATATATTTTTTGCTTTCAAAATTACTTACGGTTAAAGAGAGACACAGATTTAAAAAACCATCTTTTTGAGCGTTTTCCAGAAATCTCCGTCTTAAATAAACAAGACCACGCACATCTCTGAGCGGAGAAGCCAAGGTTTTTTACGTTTTTTAATCCCTAGCTGGATCCCTTTACTTATTAAGGTTACCGCAGGCAAGTCCGATTAAGCAGGCGACAACCTAATAGGTTTGACCTGCAAGATGTTATACTAAAAAAAAAGAAATCCCTCAGTGTTCTTAACTCCGCTACAACAACTGCCTTGTACCAGAACATACCTATGTGTGTACTACGCCCTATCTCGATAGGTACCTCGATAGGTTTCCGTCCCTGTATCTCGAGGTGCGGAAGCTGCGTCTGATCGCTGTCTATTCAGAAGCTTTGGTGCACTGCAACTACAGTAAGTCGAAGATTAAAAATGTTTTTCTTAGTAGTGTCAAAGTCAAAGTCAAAGCATTTATTTCAAATAGGCACTTTTGAACGTCAACATTTACATTAAAATAGAATTTATTCTAGTCGCCTCTTCCAAAATGTAGTTTCGTATGGAGAAGAATGGGCAAGAAACTCCAACGTTACTCTTTTAAAATGTTTCAACTACAATAATTAACATACATTCATTGTATAATTATGTGTGGAAACGATGCATCTTGAATAAAATTACTATACCAAAATAGGTAAAAAGAATGAAATTAAAGCAATTACAGCTAAATACATTTTATGACACATATTTACAAACATTGTAAAAGTAAGTATACAATTTTTCTAGAATATTAACAAGTAGGTAATCAGTCAGTGTGTGAGTTAAAGTAATCACTGACTGTAAATCAATTTCATAAATATAATTAATTACATAATTCAATTAGCAACTAGTTTGATTTTGTCTAGACTCTAGATTGTCCTATGGAGCAGGACCAGCATGTTTCCAAGAATGTGGAATTAAATATTTTGCGAAGTCTAGAAAATATTGAGAACTAGGTTTGTATTTGATGTCTATGTTTTCTCAAGAAATGTACATAATCAGTGACGATCCTCGAAATTAGCTTTCAAGAATTTAAAGTTTCAAGAAGGTACCTACTTGAAACTTAATAAGAAATCTGAAATAAACTCGTATTACATTGATTTAAAGTTATAAGGACTCACTTTAGGTACTGGACTTATGTAAACTAAACAACATTTTATTTAACTTTCCCTTAGCGTAGACATCTTAGTTATATTAACTATCGTAAGCAATTTCAATCAGAAACACAAGAAAAGAAAAATATTGACAGAAATAAACATGTCGTTCAGCTTAAACTTTAAAATGATCAACAAATTGATGGATCTAACTTAATAACTTGAGTTTAACGGATTACTAAGTTAGTTAATAATTAATTTCCCGAAACTGCCAGACAGTCGGGTGCGAAATATTAATTTTAGATGGCAATATTGGTTCTACCAATATTTAGAAGGGTTGCCACTTGAAAAAAGAAAATTTATAAAATATTTAAGTTAATTTTTAAACAAATCGAAAAAATTACTATTTTGAAATTTTTTAAGTGTGCAGTTTTTCAAGAATTAGCCCACTTTCCTACGGAGGTAGTAAAATCACAAAGGATTTTTTTTCAATACTCGGTTTAACGTTTATTACGTCCGTGTGAATGTCGACTTACGGGTCATATTTAATGCTTAAAAAAAAAACAAATTCCTAAGACAATCCTAAAATAAGAATGATCCTCTCAGTCATGACATAACGTAATCATACATATGTATTATGACTAATCCATTAATATGCCATTAGTAATGCTATTGCAAATTATTTTCCTGATTTAAATGTTTTATAGCAAGCATCTACTGATAACCTCCTTCATATCTTCCACATCTCACACAAGTACTTTATCTGCATTAATTCACCAAAAGGCATGCTGCATCTGTTTTCGAACGCAAACTTGAAAGGAAGCGCTGATTGCGCAATTTCACAGCTTATTAAACGTCGAAAAGTGTAAAATCGATAATCCGGTGTTTGACAGCCCTAGCGAGAGTGTCGAGTGGAGGTAGGTCAATCTATTCGTTGGTTGGCGTAAACTGGACTGACGGATTATTTCATAGTATTTTAGTATAGCAGTGTACTTGTGGCGTATGGTGTGTTAAACCAGTGCTAAGTTGTTCAATCACCCGATATTAGGCTGGCATATTTGATATTTGGATTATTGAAGTGGTCTGGTATTTGATTGTGGTAATTTTGAAATGCATTTACACTGGAATATAGGAGAGTCGCCAACTGCAGTTTTGATTTTTGATGTTACGTGTTCGCGAACCTACTTACCTCGTTAATTAAAGATGTTTGAGGATTTCGCAACATTGTAATGTCGCATGTAAAGAATACTTACTTTAGTTGACAGGCCTACACTGCCCTCACGTACCTGTTAGCGCTGTAACTTAAAAGCACTGTAAAAGAAAATTATTTTTCAGAGTGCCCGTGGAGTGTTGCCGGCTCTTCTCCATGGATAAGAATCAATTCGAACCGTGCACCTAATTACTGACGTTTACAGTATTTTTTCACAATATTTTTTCATGAAGTTGTCAGGTGGGTAAAAATGGCTTCATGAATATATCTAACGAAGACATATTTTTAGTTCTTACCACTGACTAGTCGACATTTCGCGTCGATAAAGGTGATTATGCAAAATAACCTGTTGTAGCTAAATCATAGCTATAAGGGTCATTATAACAGCTATTATTTAAGGTTTTCTTTACATTTTGGACCTAACGACATTGAAAATAACACAGAGATTTGGTGACGTCATTTGCCTGTAGTTTGGAATAGTGATTACGTGGATAATTCATGTTACTGAAGTTTTATTTCTCACAACAAAATAAAATAGAAGATATCAAACAACGCCTGTTATTTTAGTTGGAATAAAGCTTTTTCCCAAGGCTTTGCCCGCGTCAATGGCAGAACGTATCGCACAGGAAATTACTACCGGGATTTAAATGTATGTGTTAATACAAGTTATAAACTATCTAACTGCCAAATTTCATTAACATCCTTTCAACCGTTTTTGCGCCGATCCGGAACATACGTCCAGCCATATAGTCATCATTTGCCTACCCTTTTCCCAACTATATTGGTCGGCTTAGAGTCTCTCTGGATGCAATTGAGCACCTATCTGAATATTAAACATGGAGCGACTTCCTATCTGACTTCCACAACCCTGTTACTGGGTAACGCGATATCCTTGGTAAGACTGACAAACATCCAGACAAACCAATAACAATTCTAAATACTATATTTTCGGCATCAGACTCGTTCCAACACAACGTAGCAATTACTTAAAAAAAATGTATAGTTTTGACTTCGTTACTATTTTATTACATGTTGTATAGTTGACCAAACCTGAAATTGCCTTTCTTTGGTAGAAGGGTAAACTAAACTATTTTTAATAATATCTATCGGAAAAAACATCTCAAATATTCAGGGAAATATCCCTTGATATTCCTATGCTAGTAAGAAATTCAGAAGTTGCGTTATTTAGAAAATTATGCTAATTTTATTAAGATACCGCTTACCCGTGCCGTACCTTTTTAGTAAAATAGTTGTTAAGACAACTATTTTACTGAAAAGGGCTGTTATTATAACTTTAAGTTTTACTTAATTAATTTGTAGGAAAGATCAGGGGACTATTATCAGACTTACACGTCGGTTCTAAATTGTATAGATTCACACGAGTCGTGTGTATCTACCCTATGATATGTTGGCTTTGAAAATTGTCTACGACATTATCGGGTGAACTAGACATGCACCCTAATTGCGTAACTCACTATTAATCGTAATCGGTTTCATTTTGACAGTTCAACAATATTCATTGCGTTATTTACGTTGTTGAGCGCACACATTTTTCGAACATATGAAGCAATGGTTTAACAATCTGTGTCAAAACGAAACAGATTATTATTGATCGTGAGTTACGCAATTAGGGTGCTGTTTTTAATGTTGTATGTGCAACTTGTAACTTAAAGTTTTTAGAAGCAAAATATTGAGTAACTAAATCTGTATAGGAACTTCTTGGAAATCCAATTACTTAAACGAGTTTGAAGAACTTAAAGTTATTTGCATGAAACTTGTAAGATTTTACCTCGATACGAGGCAAACGAAGAAAGAGCGTCAGTATTTTTATAGATTGTGGTTCAAATTCAAAACAGAGAGATATAGGTAAATAAAGTGAATATAAGCAACTTGATTCGTTTTTATTGTTATTGCATACAATATTGTATTTGATCGCGAGTAGTTTAGGTAATTTATGCTTAGGTTTCTATTGAAAAGAGTATGCGTAGAAGGTTTGGTTATCTTTGAGGATGAATGAAAGGCGACAAACAAAAAGCATTTATTGGGCACATATGTGAGTGGAGCTGTGGAGTGGCGACCGCGTACCGGAAGACGTAGAGTGGGAAGGCCTCCCACAAGGTGGACCGATGATCTTGTGAA
This sequence comes from Polymixis lichenea, assembly GCA_949091785.1. NCBI lineage: Eukaryota > Metazoa > Arthropoda > Insecta > Lepidoptera > Noctuidae > Polymixis > Polymixis lichenea. The sequence continues at coordinate 5,737,281 of OX420938.1, forward strand.
TCCGCTGGATGTGGGAAGCACAGGACCGGTCGAAGTGGAGGAGCCTAGGAGAGGCCTATGTCCAGCAGTGGACGTCTTTCGGCTGAAATGCTGATGATGAAACGAAGCGAAAGGAGTATGTAAGAATCGTACCAGGTGGCGTTCTATAGTTCCTGCCTACCAAATCAAATCAAATCAAATCAAAATATTTTATTTCACATAAACCTGCAAGGGCACTTATGAAACGTCAGAAGCTAGGTGCACGGTTCCAATTTGTCGCTTCCTATGGAGAAGAGCCGGCAAGAAACTCCACGGTTACTCTTTAAAAAATAATTGGGTTTTACAATGTTTTCAAATTACACTGATAATAGGTATGGGAGGACAGTGCAGGCCTGTCAGTAAGTACCAAGTACTTCGAGGAATGAAAATAAAGAATAGAAAATCGTCTATAAATCTAGTCTGTAAGGCCTACCATGTTCTCCCATTCACAATATGTAAAAGAATCTACATTAGTAAGATCAACCTATTTAAACAAAGTGATATGATTTTCATGAGAATCACTAATAAATAGTTGATATTTGAAGCGATGTATAATGTCAAAAATGACGAGAATATGTCAGAAAGTGTAAAAAATAAAAATATTAAAAATTAACATTGTCATTTGGAAGCAGTTAATAGACTCTCACAAAGTTATGCTGTTAATGAGGTACCCGCATGGGCCGAAGGCGTGAGGTTTCGTATGTATGTAATTTAGGTACCTATAACTACAATTGAATAAAATGGCGCTTGCACCATATTACATTTGGTTTTGGTGGTTTGGTATACAAGCAAATGCGAAAATTCATAGTCAGGACAGGACAAAGTCTGTCGGGTCAGCTAGTAATATTATTGTAAATGTGACAGTTTGTGAGTGTGGATGTACGGATGTTTGTAACTCTTTCACGCAAAAACGGCTGAACGGATTTGAATGAAATTTGGCACACAGGTAGTTTGTAATCTGGAATAATACACAGAATACTTTTTATCCCGGTACTACGTTCCCGTGGGATAGTTTTCGACCTCCACGCGGGGTAAGCCTGTAATATTTTTTAGAGGAAAAGTTGTACATCGCTGTAGTATTGCGTTTATGGTAAACCAACGTCACAATGAGTCTTAAAATAGTAGGTTAAGGTGAACCCTTGTTCCCAAACGATTACCCACGTTTCGGGTTTACGAGGCAATTCTATGGGGTTTCTCACCGTGTTTTCCTTCACTGGTTCGGCAATGTTAGTTATTTTTCTTTTACTTGTCTGCGGTGAAGGGAAAGTAAAGGGTCGGGTGGGTAAGTACCTAGCAGTGTTCGTGTATACATATCAATGAGGAAGTGTATTTCATCTTGTTCCCGACTAGTTTTATGTAGAATCTGATGAAAATTATGTTATTTAACACGTAAAGGGGACTCAGTCGACGTACGACCGGACGTAATAAAATCGCGGCGGAAGTCTTTCCCTCACTAGATCTTCAACACACTGCTTAGTGCCGAGACTTGAAAATCGAATAGTAAACCACACTGTTCGATTTTCGACGCGCTGGCATGCACTCTGTTGGATTTTAAATGCTCGGTTCAACATCGAGGGTTGAAAATCCAGTCCGCGAAAAAATCCCGTCGCGATTTTATTACGTCGCGTCGGTGTGACTTAAGGAGCGGTTTCGTAGAAGTGTGGTGGCCGCTATATAGTGTCCGCAATTTACTTGCGAATGTGCCATCTTTGAAACGTTATTTATAAAAGTAAGTTGGTCTGTTTCCCTAGAAAGCGTTTATTGACACCGTAAAGTCAAATCCTAGTGCCATGATTTCCATGACGGTCGTCAATGTGGCCACCATGTGGCGATTGCCCTTCGAAGAACACGTAGCTTAACAGATAATGATGATTGGATTTGTGTTTAGTTGTTAAATCTAGAAGATATCAAAAGTCACTTATTCAAACTAGACTGAGAGTCAGCCCCCTTTCGAACGTCAAAATTACATAAGGCAGTCACCAAAAACGCCCGTCTTTCACCACTTCCTAGTGCTTTAGCTGGGAAGAAGAAGTGGCGCAACAAACTCTCCAGCAGCGCAGTAGTACTATTCTGTACAAACCTCACCGTGAAAACTATGGTGAACAGCCGATCTATTCTGTTAAAATTTCACCGTGAGAAATTAGGTGAAGTGATCTGTCATTCCTTCGGACACTAGGGATTAATGCTAATGACAACTCGGTGAGCTATCAATAGTGTATTGACACTATTGATAGCATTTCTAGCATCAGATACAATGACAGCTCACTTTAAGCTTCCTTCACCTTTGCGTTCACATTGAGATTTTTACAGAATAGCCAAGCAGTTGTCTGTTCAGTTAGAAGAATTTGATTCTATACAATAGTAAGTAATTAACATTAAGAAACACTAAACATTAAATCAATAATTTGCCACATATCAGCTAAGCACACATTGAAAACTATACTCAAGTAGATATTTTTACATATTAAAACACAAAGTAGTTTTTCGTGTTTGTACGCTTTTACCTTTTAAACTACGCAACGGATTTTGGTGCTGTTTTCATCAATAGATAGAGTGATTCGTGAGAAACGTTTATGTGTATAATACACTGACCTCGACGCGGGCGAAGCCGCTTGTAAAAGCTAGTAAATTATAAAAACGTAATCTTCAAATTTTATCAATAACTAGCTTTTGCCAGCGGCTTCGACCGCGTGGAGGTCGGTGTATTATACATATAAACCTTCCTCTTGAATCACTGTATCTATTAAAAAACCCGCATCAAAATCCGTTGCGTAGTTTTAAAGATTTAAGCATACATAGAGATATAGGGACAGAGAAAGCGACTTTGTTTTATACTATGTAGTGATCTGCAATTACCAATTTATTAAACTTTTGTTTTACTATTTGAACGTGACGTTATAATCGTGGCGTACCGTGTTAAGGTAGATGATAAAAGCGCCCATAATGCACAGTTCGATCTTACACCAAATTCTGTCTAAATTAAATTCTGTCCAAATTAAATTCTGTCCGGCCGAAAATAAATTCACCTGAAGCGATAATACGAAAACGTGTGAACATGTCCGAACAATTTGTTTGGGCCAATTTTTACAATATCTCCATGAATTTTGACTGAAAATTCAATCACACTAAAGCTAAACTTTCAATGCAGTTCTTGGTACTTTGATATTTGTTCAGTTTGAACGCCGCCTTAACTAGACCAGGGTGAGCAGTGTAGGCAGTCCATTAGTGTTGCTTAAGCCGACTGCTAACTAGAGTTTATGGTAAGCTCCGGATCTCAATTAGAGTACCTAGGAGATATGCGGGATGCCACTACTCAGACGTGAATGAAGTTCTGAGTGGGAAGTGTGAGATTTGAGAATAATTTATCGTTTATTTTGTTTGATGTAGGTATTGGGTGTTTCACCTCTATTAGTCACAAGTCCATCTGTCAAACGTAAAAGTTCACGGTCTTTAACGGGTAAAGGTTTATGTATTTCTTGATTAGCCTGTAAAGATTCCCACTGCTGCGACAGAGGCCTCCTCTTTGTGAGAGGGTATGGGTTGTCTACTCCGGGAGCTGGTGTCACAATGTCTTGGTTTTTTTTTTAATTCGAACTAATTTGAGGTGGGTTTCCCAATTTGGCTGTGTCAATAAAAAAAAAGTTGTTGATGATTTAATTTCTGTAAGAAGGTTCGTACATGTCAATCATATTTTTAAAATTAGATGAGGTCGGCATTTCCTATCTGACTACTCTTACAAGAAAGGCCGAAACAAACTCAGAGGTCACAGTATCTTTTAAAGTCCAGACATAATCTTGGTCAGATCATGTGAAAACCATCTGGACTGGTGCCTGAAATTGTCTTTTGGGGAAAGAACCACACAGATTGAGTGAACCTGTCCAGTCAGTGCACGCATTTGTCATTAATCGATCGATTTGAGCTATGGGAAATTTCTTGTTCAGCTATTAAAATAGAAAGAAAGAAAGAAAAAGTATTTATTGTGGCTCGCACAGGAAGATCACATACTAAAATAAACACACAATCGTACAAACATTATAAAAAAAATTCTTGGGAGTAAAAAATAAAATAAAAATAAAACAAAAATCCTGCACGAGGCCAAAAGGCTCCTATCTCAGCATGATGTTGCAACATTTAAAAAGTGTCGCAGCGCTAGTATTCTCATTCTGATTGGGCCCGAGCGATGTGATGTCATGGGTTTATTTCAATAATTACTATTAAAGATAGATAAAATGTAGTTAATGCGAATAAAACAAAATACCGTCCACGCCAAACGTGACCTCATTATTTGTCAGTGACAAAATAGCCGTGTACTATCTATGGTATCCAGCATGATAAGGTTACGTCTTCCCTTCTTGGTATTACCATTATGATCGTAACGGTGTGTATATGAAACGTCAAAGTTGGTATGAATTTAATCTAACATAATATATGTAGTTAACATTTTGTGTGAGCCATTAACTCTTTAAACTTTCTCATTTAGCGACAAACGAGTTTTAAAAGTTTTATGTAGGGGACCGCTTTCAAATGAGTGCCATACGATGAATGTATGCCCACTGCATTTCAACGTGAAATATAGATACTGAAATAGTTAACATACTTACACAGGTTTTTTTTTGGTTTTTTGGTCTGTTGTGCCTTCTGAGTTTTTTTGTGACAAGCGTTTATGACGGTTTCAAAATTAGAATGTTAGATTTCGAGAAAAAAAAACATTAACACAAGCTCTAACCAGAAGAAAGAAAGAAAGAAAATTGTGTTTAATGGCATTACAACAAAAACACATCTTTAAACTGGAAAAAAACAGAAAAAAAAAAGAAAAAACACTAAAAAGTGAAAGTAACTTTAATTTCGGAAGTCGGTGACTTTGGATATGTATTTGATTAAATTTTTTGTCACCGCTTTCCGAAATTAAAATTATTTGTCACTTTCTGTATTTTTTTAGAAGTGGGTTGTTTTTTTTGGGAAAGTTTTTATTTTTACTTTTTAATAATAATAATCATTTAATTATCAGGCAACTAAGGCCCATACATAAAATACACAAAATAATCTTAAACAATAATGACATACTAATACATATTAGTGGTTCACATGTGCTTTCCCCTTCACAGCGTACCGGCGTGATGTTATGTTATGAACAATAGACAGACATGAGATTTCAGCAATTCCAGTCCATTTGCTATCATTTATTGAGGAGTTCCATTGCCTATCTCCGAAGTTCTTCATCAGATCTTCACCAAATTGAAATGGAACCACTCCGAGAAAGTACTCTTCCAAAAACTATCCAAATCGCTTCAAGTGTGCCTATAAAATTTGAAAAGTTCTCTCTATTTCTCCAGGGTCCCATCATCAGATCCTGACTTGATGATCATGGGACCACCTGGGAAGTATACCCTTTCAAACAAAAAAAAAATCCAAATCGGTCCAGCCAACTTCGAGTAATCGGGGAACATTCATAAAAAATAAAAAGGTTCCGACGAATTGAGAACCTCCTCCTTTTTGAAGTCGGTTAAAAAGAGCCTCAGCTCAGCATAATGGCAGATGACAACACAAGGTAAAGAAGATATTTTAATTTAGAATTATCATCTGTTACAAGTTTTCCACAAACTGTACTGAAACATACAAAAAGTCGATTAATTATACTTAGCTTTGTCCCAACTATTTTGGGGTCGGCTTCAAGTCTACCCGGATGCAGCTGATTACCAGTATTTTACATGTAGCGACTGTCTATCTGACCTCCACAATCTTGTTGCTGGGTAACACGATACCCCTTGGTAAGACTTGTTGTCAGACTTTTGGGCTTCTGATGACCCGTAACGACTGTCAAATATCTACGAATGATAGCTGGGACTAATGGCTTAGCGTGCTTTTCGAGGCACGGAGGGGTCTTGATATTTAAAAGTGGTTATGGTTACCCATCCATGGACCAACCGCGGCAAGCGTAGCTTAATATGATCTATCAATCCGTACAACTGTTATTATTTAGCTGAATCGAAATCGATTCATGGTATTATTATAAAGCTTTAAGCACATTAACATCACTCCATATATAACCTACACCGCAAAAATATTCCACTACCAAAATAAGCCAAGAACTTATTGACATAAGACCTAATTATGTTCGACGTTCAATACAAACCTTCGTCATGACCAAATAACCCTTTTTACGTCACCTAACGATACAATAAAATGTCTCAGCGCTTACAGGGTTAACTTCGGGGTCATTACTGAGCTATTCGCCATTGAACCCGTTTGTATGTTACGAATATTTTTTTAGTATTTCTTAGTTGAGTTTGTTTGTAGAAAGTTTTTAGAATGCGTGGTTAAAAATATAGGGTCTAAGAATGTTGTGAAAAAGAACGGGATTGGATATTTAGGTACAGGTTTTATGGACTTAGGTACGGGAAAAATCTAAAGATTTCATTTATTGTAAATCGTACTTACCTATACCTATTTTTAGCCTCAAATCAATCTGCTTAGTCTTGCCAACTGTGTTGGAGTCGGCTTCTGGTCTTTAACCTCAACAACCCAACGGGTAACGCGATACGCCTAGGTAAATCGGTTGTTCAAGCTTAATGTCCAGGTTAGAAAACTGCATTACGTGGGTCTAGCTCGGGGGAGGCCTACGTCTAGCAGTGGACGTCTTTCGGCTGAAATGGTGATGATGATGATGATGATGAAACGTCAAAGTAAATGTTCTTATAGATCTACCAATCGTTTCTTTTGCTGGCCTCTTCGATCTATCAAAACGCTCAGTCTAGTTCTGATAGGTTAAAAATTACTTTTTGTCGACACATTGTGCTTGTTACACGCTTTATATTAGCTTCACTTATATGTTTGTTTGTTTGTTTGTATGTTTGTATGTAACCGACTCCTTTGGACGCTATTTTGACCCACTTCAAACGGTCAGATTTCATTGAAACTTTATAGACTTATCGAGGACCAATGACAATTCAAAAATTAAAAAAAAACACAGAAAAAAAACTTAAAAATCACGCTTTTCAAGCCAGCAGAACTAAAAAATTGTAAGTAAATAATAGTTTAAAAAACTAAAAAACACGCTTTAAAAACCAAACTAAAAATTAGAAAATAATTTAATTCTATTAAAAAGCGTGGGGTGCTTGATATTAATTGATTATAAAAATACCTCAAAAAGCACCCCACGCTTTTTAATAGAATTAAATTATTTTCTAATTTTTTAGTTTGGTTTTTAAAGTGTGTTTTTTAGTTTTTCAAACTATTATTTATTATTGTTTCTTCCATCAGTGATGCCTACACCCTAATAACGTAACACACTATCAATGAGTATCTGAATCAATTTGAAGTATATTGCTAATCCATTGCTTCATATATTCAAAAAATTGTCTGCTCAATAACGTAAATAACGCAATGAATATTGTTGAACTGTCAAAATGACAACCATTCCTACTGGGGCCCAAGTCTGGTATTTTTATAAATTCGTCATTCCAACACGATCCCATTGTCATTTTGCTAAAAGTTCGTAATCTGCTAAATTCATAATGGTCGATCATTGGTCGGTCAATGGTCTCGTAATAGAATTGTGTTATAATGGCATTGTCGTATTGCCATTATTATAAAACCCGTTAGTAGAAATGATTTTCCAAAAACGACTACTAAATTTGAACATTTATTCATGCCCGATTTCATTCATATATATTTTTTACATATTATTTATTAGTTTATTAGTGTTAAATTTTAGCAGATTACCGCCTAAGTCAGTCATTCATTTGTCATTATGTACGAGATTATCAATAAATGCCATTTCTTTGAATGGAGTGTCAGCGGCTGACCATTGAAAAGTCATGATTATCTTAGTAGATTACCAAACTTGTCAAAACCAACAATTATGTAATCAATGATAGACCATTTTGACACTATTGTAATAGTAGACTTGAGGCCCTGTTAGTGTGTTACGCAATTATCCCTCTGCTTCTTGGCAACATTTTTTTATAATATTTACACATTCCATTTATGGAACCGATGGTATAGTTTAATTATATTAAATAAAATAAGTGTCTAGTAAAACCAGTTCTTTGTTCGAAGATACGTATTTATAGTGCGATAATAGGTAAACATAAACAGTAACACGTAAAGGGTTTTATCGAAACCGTGATCTTGACTATAGATAGGGTATTTCTTTACTCCTAAATATGTCTGGTTTATATCCCCAAGAAGATGTAGCACGGTTTGTGACCACACGTGGCTTTTCCTACCTTTTGTCTTTGTTTTATTTCATTAGAATGTATAGCACTGGAAATCGGTTTAGGGTAGGAGATAAACAACATTAAGGTTCTTTAATAAAAAGTTTTTTTTTTAATGTCGTCATTATCGTAATCAGCACATTTTGTTTCCACCGCTGGGACACAGGCTTCCTCTTTATGACTGGGTCGTAATCTGCCAAGCGGGTCCGGTAGATGTCACATGTGTTCGAATTTTTTGGTTGTAGGACATGCCGATTTCCACACGATGTTTTCCTTCACCGTTTTGAGTGCAATAGTGATGGTGAAGAAATAATTTACACAGAGTAAAGCACCTGGCTGAGTTCGAACTAACGATCTGCAACTCGTAAGTCGCGGCTGTTGCCACTGGGCCACCACTGCTTTCTTTAAATGTCAGTAAGATGTATTCCTAGAAGAACTGCGGTTCTAAAAAGGCCACATTAAGCAATTCCTCTAAAAGTAATTAATTTCCTGAATTCCCCTATGATTCTGCTATTTGACATTTTACTTTAATAAAGCAATTTATAATTTGGTGAACATTTTACGAATTTCCATACAAAACTGTCAAGTAGATGAATTGCGTGCTGTCTACGCGGATAATACTATGAATTGTCAGTTTGTGACTATTTTACGATTTTAAATATGATTTATAATAAGATCATATTATGATTCTGCCGAAGTGGCCTTTTTAGACCACCTGTTGGCGACACACAAAGGCCTAATTGACGGCCGTCATATAACTGATGACACTGAACTTTGACGTTTCGATATCAAAAACGCTCTTTAGGAAAACACAAGAACTTACATCCATAAATAACGTCTCGATGACGTTTCACCGGTAAATTGCGGGCACTATGTGACGGCCATCGCTGCCTTACGGATTCCTGGCTTTAGAACGTTGAGTTGTGGCTTCTGCCAACAGATGTCAGTATTGTGTGTGACGTGAACAGGACGTAGTTCGATGTCGGACAAGACGTCTGTCTGTAGACGATTGATTGGGTAGATTAATTGATACTTGAAGGTGTAGATTTTGAGTCGAGTCATACAGAAAACTACTTCAAACATACAAAATATTCTCGAAAGATTCTCCGAAAGTTTGTATGTATAAATGTTTGTATGTTTGTTACTCAATCACGGAACGGATTTCGATGAAATTTGGCACACAGATAGATTATAACTTGGATTAACACATGTTATACTTTTATCCCGGTAGTAAATTCCGGTGGGATAATTTTCGACTTCCAAGCGGGTCAAAAACTATTAAATAAAAAAAGAAACAAATTGTGTAATCAAAACACATTTTGAAAGTCGTAAAATCGTTTAAATTTTACGTATAGATAAGTTATTATTATTAAGCTGGGGCAAAGCGTTTCCAATTAAGCAAAGATGAAAATCACGAAAACGTCATAATTTCTTCCGTTTCCCACAATGAATATTATTTATAAAACCTGAAAAACAGCAGAATTTAATTCGAACGCTGCAAAAGGAGAAATATTTCACAAACGGGATCCGAACCCGGTGCTTTATTGCAGCCCATGAATGATGCATGCCGCTCACAAGTTGAATCAGAGATATTTGATTAATATAAATATTTATTCATTGTATATTTTACGGTATCAGAATCTATGCTTTCTGTGGACTTTGCATTGCGATATGAGGTTTGACGTTGAGGTATCAAGCGTGGGTTTTGGATTTGACTGAATCAATGTGTATTTGTGTATATTATGCGAGTGCAGTGTGTATATGTATGTATTGTCTTTGGCATAACTACATAACATTATCATTACCGATGTAAAAAGTAAAAACTGCAATATTTTCAAAATAAAAATGATATCGTTACATAAATTGCATATAACTTACATTAATTTAAACCTGTTGTGTTGTGTTCGAAAGAAAATAAAGAATACCGTTTATTTGTACACAGTTCGTGAAACACAAAATAGAATAACAAAAAAAAGTGACAATTATAAAAAATAAATAAGTAGGTACAACAGTGTGTGCCTCAGGGCACGTGAACTTATTAAACGGGTACCTATAGTCATAATCAACAAATACTGATGCATTTTGTAATTATTAGCAGATCCGGGAATAATCCTATCGAATTTTCCAAACAGGATCCAGAATTAATTACGTATCATATGAAGAGATTAATATATACATATATAAATAACTATAAATTACATTACTAATTACCAGTCAGGTTTCAAAGCAAGTGTGTACTAGCAACTTCTGGGGATGCTCGTTCCATCGTTGACCTCATCCATTGCATTCTATGGCAATGAAAAAAGAAACAAAAACGCTAACCTTAAATTCAAAAACTAACTTCGAAAAAGTACCTATAATTATATTTTGCCTAATTCATATTCATTGCTAATAATGAGGTGGACCCCGTAGTTTATGATATAGCCACGCTAATAACAGCGGTTTGGCTTCATCGTGAGACCAGACATCTGTTATATGTAGATGGGTAATAAGGTGATAATAGGTAAAACAGGCTGTTGTCCGCAACTCCACGTCAAAGTTCCTATTTTACGTACGGGTGGGAGAATCAATTATTCGATCCACCCCAGCTCCTCGAGAAAGGCCAGCAACGCCTTGGTGTTGCTGACAATCTCACGTAGGGTACCTGGGTTACCGAAGTATTTTCCCCTGTAATTAGCGACCACCGGGCAGTTCAACAGTACATGAGCCGCTGTCTCGTCGTCCTTCGTGCAGGCTCTGCACAGCGGACTGTCTGTTACTCCTATGACAAAGAGATTGTGTATGTTATATGTAGACAGAGCTTAAGATAGGGATGTCACGATCAGGGAATGTAGGCAGGTGTTAAGAATATTAATTAATACTAAAACTAGATACTTACAACTGCTTACCCTTTTCCCATCTATGTTGGGGTCAGCTTCCAGTCTAACTAAGTAGAAAGAAAAGAGAAAAAGAAACACTGTTTATTCTGCACAAACAAAACGCACATTATAAAAAAAAAAAACATAAAATGTGTGCAACATACAAAGTAGCCAAAAGCCCCGTATTTAAATAGAAAAAGTTTACAATTTTGTCCATTACTTGTTAATGACCAAGGACAATAGAGATGGATCTGTGTTACGACACTGGCAATTATTGTATAATAACAATCAAAACTAAAACCACAATGCCGATTGCAGAGTGCATTAATGACTACTTTTGCGACAAACAAACCACAATAATAAGAACAATTAAGCCATGCGTCGCATCTGTGTAAGAACAAGTCGTTGCTCAGCAAAATGCTGTGACTTCGCAAAACCTAACACCAGTTTCATACATGGAGCGACTGCCTATCTGACCTGCATAATCCAGTAACGAGATGACATACTGCTGCTACTGAGAAATTCCCTATAGAAAAAAACCTAATGAGACTGCCCGACCTGGGAATCGAACCCAGGACCTCGTGCTTAGTAGTAGCGATTGCGACCACAAGATCAACGGAGTAATCTGATTGAATTACACGTAAATTGTTTGCCATTTGTTAATAAGAAGAAGAAAGAAAGAAAAATGGATTTATTTGTCACAGAAACACGTGTATATAAAAAGATGACGTAACATTTAAAAAAAACATGATAACAACGTAGATATTTATACATACACGGGACCCACAGCACAGCGCTGATTTTCAGTGGTCACCCGAAAACAACGTACGAAAATCAAACCAGGATTTTTACAAGTACTTAACAAAGTAAAATAATTATAACAAATAGTACATAAAATTTAATTTTACCCTACAACAAATGGTATAAAAAATTCTATAGAATAAGATAATGAAATGCGTAGCTACACAAAAACATAATAGGTACCTACCTGCATACAAATTGAATAACAATCTCTAAGGGGCCGATGAGATTTAGGCATGCTTAAAAGCTTTTTAACTCAACAAATCACTGTGTATAAAATCTATCCCAGAAGGTTAATAAATTATGAGATCCATTCTTTACAGCGTAATACTAATTATTTACGAAATGAGCGGCTCCCTTGTGGGCATTGCTCGTAAGGTATGGAAATATTGACATAAGCTTACCCTAATTAGCGTAAGACTACAAGTTTTAACAGACTAACAAATCCAGAGGGTGTAATAGAGAGAATAAATCAGACTAGCTGATGCCCTCTACTGAACCGGTCGAATTTTTTATGTGTTAGAGGTGGAAAGCTATTCCGTGGCTAACAGTTGCTCCTTTTTTTGACTTACATCAAAATTTACTTTCTGACGTGACTGACTTGTTCCAAAGTATTAAGACAACGACGTGGATATAACACATGCCATCGCAAACTATGGAAGACCACATGCAATGTGACTTGCACCCTAAGTCGACATTCACGAGGACGTAATAAAATTGCGGCGAGATTTCGTGCACCGGATTTTCACCTCTCTGTGTTGAACTTAGCATCGGGAATCCAACAGAGTACATCTAAGCGCATCGAAAATTGAAGTGTGTTCGATTTTCAACTCTCGGCATTAAGCAATGCGCTGAAGATCCAGGGCGTGAAAAAATCTCCCCGCGATTTTATTACGGCCCTATGAATGTCATCTAATAGCGTTACCCACGATTAACCAGAATCTGAATTCTTTTTAAGAAATTCATTGCTTCATTTGTTCGAAAAATTGTCAGCTCAAGAACGCAACTAAAGTAATGAATGTTGTTAAACTATCAACATTAAAGCCGTTCTCGCTGTTAGTGTGTTTTGCAATTAACCCTCTGACCCTCTGCGATTGTCATAATCCAGTGCTGGGCACGCCACGATTGCGGTGGTAAGTCTCCCCTCTTTGAGGAGTGGATTGAGTGGTGCCACGGCGTCCTCATCTTGCGCCTGACGCAGGTCCTCACCGGACACGGCTGTTTCGGGAGGTTCCTGTTTCGCATAAGGCGGGAGGAAACGCTCGGGTGTTTCCACTGCGAAGATCGCCCTGAGGACACGGTGGAGCATACGGTGGAGGTCAGCCCGGCTTGGGGGAGCACCGCCGTGTCCTTGTGGAGGCGATCGGCGGCGGCGATCTCACGCTTCCGGCCCCAGGGAAGTCGTTGACGGAGTTAGAGAGTAGCTCCCAGGTCTAGGCCATGGTACGGAGTGAGAGTGTATGGGTAGCCGTCACCTCCTTCTGTGAAGCAGTGAGGGAGGTGGCGCACGTGAGGGAGACGCGCCCTCACGGCCCTAATCACCGCAGGAGACGCTCTGGGCGTCGGTTATCCCAGGCTGATTCCCGACCACCGTAGGCCACACAGGTACCTGAGGGAACACGGGTGGGTTTTAGTCAGTAAAAGTTTGACACGGCCTCCTGCTCCACCCACAGCGGGAGAAGTTATTTGATGATTTCCCACCCTCAAAAAAAAAAGTCAGCCTCAAGTCTCTGACCTTGAATAAAATGTATAATTTGTATCTAGCCATGCACGCCAACCCTAGTCTTGAATGCTGAGAAAAAGAATTAAATTGATATACTCTTAGAGGTTACTTGGTTTCGTTTACAGGGAAAGTAGTTTACGGGAAAAGTGGCTAATTAACTGAGCGATGTTGTGTTCCATGTTTTTGAAATATAAAACTTAGCCATGTATTTTTTCTAAGAAAATGAAGATAAGTAAGTAATTTTTAAAGTTAGTAATTATTTATTTTCCTCTTTGCTAGATAGTCGTATTGCTCTTGAATGCCTGTCTCGATGTATGATGAGCCGACATTATTGTCAAAAAATGCAGGATGGCAAATACATTCCAAATCAATACAGATAACGAGGTAGGAAGGACGACTAATCATTTTATGGTAAAAAGTGGTAATAAAGTATTTTGCTGAAGTGGTAAAGAGTAAATTATAGAAATGCACTAATGACGGCTACAACTTATTTTTTCAATGATCGTGATAACTTCTTACTTTACCTGTTAACTTTAATCAAATTCGGACAGCCAAGCCGATTCTTAATAAGCTTTCAAATATTTTAGCATAGGTATTTGTTTTAGAAAGAAATGACTTGCTTGACAGGCGCTGTTAACACGAAAGCGTGGAATAAACGGAATATCCATCAATGTGTGCATCAAAGTGTTTTATTGCTTGTTCCCGGTATAGTGTGCCCGCACAAATAAACGTGATAGGTAAAGGTACGTGAAACTTATTTTAAAACTAAATTGTAAGGTACTTATTAATTTCATATATTCAACTAGCAACATAGACATGTAGTTTCACAAAACATTGTCCAAATAAAGTGGCTAGAATTATATTATTTGAGTTGAAAATTATCCCATTTGAAGTTTGCACAGCCCGTAAAACTATCGCATGGTAGAACTAGGCAACATATTATGTACAGTCACGAGAGCACTAATATGTATACGTTTACCAACTTTGAAAAGGGATTTTCTCTTCTTGTACTGATTGTAATTTTATGTTATTATAAAAGTAATATTTTGGAACGCACACTATAATGAAATACCTAGGTTATCTCAAGATTGCAATCGTTATTTAAGAGGAAATCGCGTTTGAATTTGACTATGTGGATACATATTAATGCCAATGACTGTACTTACAGGGTACGGCGGTGTGGTGTGTACCCACTAAGCAACTTATTTGTTCTGTGTTTCGGCTCAAGGTGCTATTACTGTTTAACATAACATAACAACACGCTTTGTTTCTCAGAACAGTTGAGCAAAGGTGTATTTATAGTACACTCAAATTTCGCCAGTTGTGGTTAAGTCCCATGTAATAGGGGGCGAGCCTATTGCCATCAACCGTGCACAAATCCTGGTGGGCTACTCTCTAACTCCGTCAACAAAAATACGTGCCCGTCCGAAAATAGTTCGAAACTTCAAAGTGACTCCTACAGCTGATTAATTAACTTTTTTGGACGGGTAAAACCATATCGGGAGTAGGGACAACTATCAAATCGTATAGTAATTCATTCTTAGTTTGGGCCCCAAACTAATCATAGGTCCGTAAGTTATACGTACTAGAACGCCCGTGACTTCGATCGAGATTACGGTTTTTGTGCTTACAGAGTAGACTCCCTGACTCCGGGTTACTACTGAGAAATCCCAGATAGAAAAACCAATAACAATTTACCCAACCTGGGAATCGAACCCAGGACCTCAAGCTCAGATGTAGCGCTGACAACCATTAGACCAACGAAGCAGTACTGTTAAAATGTTAGTTAACATGTTTGTTATTAAAAAAAAACATAAAAAATCTAAAAAACAAGCTTTAAAAACCAAACTAAAAAAAGCAGAAAATAATTTAAAAAAAGCGTGGGATGCTTTTTGAGGTATTTTTAATAATCAATTAAACACCCCACGATTTTTTGAAATTATTTTCTGCTTTTTTAGTTTCGTTTTTAAAGCTTGTTTTTTAGATTTTTTTATCTATTATTTATTTTCTATGTTTTAGTTCTGCTAACTACAACAGCATGACTTTTCACATAAAAAAGAAATAAGTTAATTGTTATCGGTCCTCGATAAGACTACAAAGTTTAAATGAAATCTGACCGTTTGAAGTGGGTCAGAATCAAATGCAAAGGAGTCCGACAAACATGCTTAAAAACAAACAAACATACAGGTGAAGCTAATAAAAGCGTGTGAATAATTACTGTAAAGCAAGTGATTGTCTATCTAGCATGTATAATAAAAGCATTTTATCTGTACGTATAAGCTCATTGTGTTAGTAATTGTGTGAGATATTTCTTCTTAAAAAAAAAACAAAGTCACACCTAATACTCCATTTGAAATAAGATTAGACATTTAAACAAACCTTTTTACGGTCCATTCAACCGATTTTGACTTCTATTCCGTAGGCAAAAGGATGGCGTTAAGCAAAACAGTGGTTACAATACCAACTGTTTACTGCAGATGCCATTTATCATGCTACAAACGTCAAAATCAGTTAAACGGACTGTAAAAAAGGTTTATTTCAATATCGAATCTTATTTCAAACGCAGTATAGTTTTTTTTTTTTTTTTCTGGGTGGGAAATCATCAAATAACTTCTCCCGCTCTGGGTGGAGCGGGAGGGCGTGTCAGACTTTTACTGACTAAAACCCACCCGTGTTTCCTCAGTTGCCTGTGTGCCAGGGGCGGCGGTATCTCTTTCGAACAACCCGCACCCCCGGCAGGCATCGGCCCTTGCGGGCCCCTCTGTTGCTGCTGACATCTCTTTGAGGCGCGCGTGGAACACAACACGCCGTCGACCCGGGCTTGGTCCTTACCGGACAGCGAGGTACCCATTACTCGCCGTCCGCAAGCCCGTGCCTACGGTGGCCGGGAATCAGCCTGGGTTTCCCGACGCCCAGGGCGTCTCCTGCGAAGGCCACGGCTGTGAGGGCGCATGTACTGCATCTCCCTCACGTGCGCCGCCTCCCTCTTTGCGAGCATTACTGCTTCGCTGAAGGAGGCGACTGCCAGCCATGCCCTCTCGCTCCGTACCATGGCCTGGACCAGGGTCGGACGCGAGAGATCGCCGCCGCCGATCACCTCCACGAGGACACGGCGTTGCTCCGCCCAAGCTGGGCAGACCTCCACCGTATGCTCCACCGTGTCCTCTGGGCGATCTTCGCAATGGAAACACCCGGGCGTTTCCTCCCGCCCTATCCGAAACAGGAACCTCCCGAAACAGCCATGTCCGGTGAGGACCTGTGTCAGGCGGAAGGTGAGGGCGCCATGCCGCCTCTCAAGCCACTCCTCAAAGAGGGGACTTACCGCCGCAATCGCGGCGTGCCCAAACGCAGTATAGTTTAATTCATTATTCTCACATTATTCATAGGTCGCAAAGGATAGGCCATATAGTGACCTTATTGGTGATGTGTTGCAGAAAGGTCTGGTGGGTAATATCGAAGTATGTGTACGACCAGATGTATGAACGCAAACTAAGCATAAAGGGTGCGTTTCTACCCACCTACATAGGAAGAAGGTTTGAATTTATGTATACACCGACAAATTTTAATGTTTGTTGTCTTGCAGCGAAATGGTTTTGTCTTGGTAATACAATTGTTTTATCAACAAATAAAATATTATAAACAAAAAATGGCAGATTAACCATTGTGAAAAATAATAGAAAAAAAAAAGCGAGAGTTTGTTTTGCTTTGGACATTAATGCATCGCTGTTCTCTTTGTCGGTGGCGCGTGCGATTCGAGTAGTACCCACAAGTTACCTCTAGTGTTACTATTGATTCTCACGTTTTCGAGTTGATGAATATTTTTAATATTATTTTAAAATAAAATCATCTTTATTTTTTTACTTTTACTCTATGCTACGAAAGTACTCCTTATGGCTGCCGCGGGCAAAAATCTTTTGATACACGTATGTGTATCAAAAGGTTTACCGCTACAGCCTATGCTTTACCGAATCTCACTGTCTATTTTGGCTAAAATAATTCCGTATTCTATGCAGAATACGACTGCAACTCCAAAACCCACGTCTGACATGACACAATACGCCAACTCATAATATGAAACATAAACATCCTCGTAGCATATGTAAACTTGTGGACATTGTCATACAAATCTAATAAAAGCTAAATTGTAATATAACGTCTAACTCCAGGGCCATAAGTTACATACTCGAGCGACAAGCGACTTGCGACATTGACTACATCAAATACATTTGCATTTGATGAAACAGCTTCTTTCATATATATGAATATGGATACAGCTGAATAGAGTGCGTGTGAGTGTTGTGTGAGTGTGAGTGTTCATATATGAAAGAAGTTGTTTCATCAATTAATAAATTATAAATGTATTTGATGTAGTCAATGTCGCATGTCGCTTGTCGCTCGAGTGTGTAACTTATGGCCCTGGAGTTACAACAGTTACAGGTCGGTTACAGAGTCGTGATATCCCTTGGTAAGACTGGTTGTGATCAGACTTTTTGGGCTCCTTCTCCCGCTCTGGGTGGAGCAGGAGGGCGTGTCAGACTTTTACTGACTAAAACCCACTCGTATTCCTTCAGATGCCTGTGTGCCAGGGGCCGCGGTATCTCTTTCGAACAACCCGCACCCCTGGCAGGCATCGGCCCTTGCGGACCCCACCAGTTGGTGCTGACATCTCTTTGAGTCGCGCGTGGAACGCAACGCCGTCGACCCGGGCTTGGTCTTTACCGGACTTAGGATTCCCGATGCCCAGGGCGTCTCCTGCGACGAAAAAAGCCGTGAGAGCGCATGTACTGCCTCTCCCTCACTTGCGCCGCCTCTCATTGCGAGCATTACTGATTCGTAGAAGGAGGTGACGGCTACCCGCACTCTCGCTCCATACTATGACCTGGACCAGGACCGGACGCGAGAGATCGCTGCCGCCGATCGCCTCCACGAGGACACGGTGGTGCTCCGCCCAAGCCAGGCAGACCTCCACCATATCCACCGTGTCCTCAGGGAGGCACACATTGTTTAAAAATGTATGCTCTGCAGTCATCCTGCATGCGGTTGATATGCCCCTTTAAATCCCAAAAAACATGCCACGCTGCAATGTGACGGACGAAAACAGATGACGCGCACGTGTGTCGCTTGACGAAAGTTGTGTCGCAAATCGCACTGCTCGTGGCTGTGAACGGGGCCTGTGGGATGCCTCCTCCACACTACAATAGTGCATAGTGATGCAACAAGACGATCCATATCGCGGAGATGCCCCACACGGCTGCAAACACTGCAATATGTCTTTGGGATGGTAAATATATGATAAAATGATATTATTATTGTCTGTTCCGGATAGGATTCGGCTGCGTGCTTATTTTAGATCTTTTCTATGTCATAAATCGAAATTTGGTTTTACGATAATAGTTTGTGTAGGCAAGATAATTTATTACCCTCGGTTTTTATTTTAATATGTAAGCTATAAAGGGAACGTATTATTGTTGATTTTGGAAGTCAGTCAAACCATTTCAATAATGCTTATTTTTTCACTTTTTAGACATGGGAGTAACCCCACATAAATTACACTTTATCATAGATGACGTGAATTAAAAACATATAATTGAAGTTAACTGATACTCATAGTTAACAAAACATATATGGGACCACCACGTGGGAGACCTGCGCGGTCTCAACCAAACGATTGATTGATTGGTAAAGAATCACGTAATTCGGTCAATTAATTACAAAAAAATCGGTCTACATACATGCACAACAAAAATCTTCTCCTTTTTGGTAGTCGGTTGTTGAACTGAGTATGGATTATAAAAGTAACGTTTGCTTTAAAGGCACATTCATTGTGTATTCTGTTGTATGCACCACAGTTTGGTGTTGTAAAGTGTCAGTCAGGGTAGTTAGTCCCATGTTATGGCAGTGAGCTGTGTGTGTAGTCACATGTCGGGAACAAAAGTCGAGCTTAAACTTGTGCCCTATATGTGCTTCAAACCATTGGTTCTGGAATCAATATTACCTAGTTAGTCCTACACTAGTAACATAAGTCTAGTCTTAAATTTAGGAAGATAGAATCTTCAAAAAAAAAGTATATAAAATCTTAAAAAAAAATCATAAAACTCGAGTACTATCTTGATTTTTTAGTAGTTATTCCAGTTAAATTAAAAAATAAACATAATATTAACTTTTTCCAATTTATCACATCAACACCAATACAAAAATACATGTGTGATATTTAAACACACCAAACACAAAGGAGTGACTATGTTTTGTTGCTCGTAGCAAAGTGCTACGGCGTAGCACCACGGCTACGGTCCGCTGCCTCGCGCGTAGCCGGGGGGCACGGAATATTGTGTAGATTTCGACACGGCGCGCGCTGTACTGCGTACATTGGATGAATGACGAATCTATTAAATCATGTTTTTCTGAACTGACATCCTTTATATTTTTAATTTTCTCTCCCATAAATAACAGCATTTTAATTATTTACTCGTGTTGAAAATATTATTACTTATTGAAATTATCCTAATTTCAATCTTCTTCAGAAAAGTATCCATTTGTGTTAATATCAAACCGATATTTCATTTTTAAGTATGACACAAAAAGCAAACAAAAACCTAATCAATATTTAAATAATTTATGCAACACTACTCTCATAACAAAATCTCACTCATACATCAGCATAATATACAGCATGATTAATTAATGCACTTGCATGAATACATTCATCTCTCATACGACAACTAAGCCGAGCAAGGATACAGCGCTCGCTAAAACAACCACCTGTATATAATTGATTAACTGCGACAATATACTTGTCCTAAATAAACTCCTGAAGTTACAGTCCACACATACAGAAGTACAATCGAGGACATAAAATACACAGTCAGTATTTATAATGCCGCCGCATGTTTGTGCACCTGTACTCGGACAAACATCGGCGATTTTTGAACACAACGCTTCTGTTTGAAACGCTTTTATGTGCGACTGTACGGCGTTGTCCTAAACAGAGCTGTGAGCGTTATGTGAGTGACTGTGCGGCTTGTTTGAGTTCCGATTTGTTTGTTCTGTTTATGGAAAGTTGGAGGCAGCTTATTAATAAATGTCTATTGGATTTAAGTGTTTGTTTTTCTGACTTATTCTACTGGAGAGTTAAGGGGAATCTAGTCGTGGGCTCGAACTCACTGGTGGGCCTGGCTAAAAAGCACGCAGTCTCACCAGGCATCATGTCCGACGGAGGTAGTATCAGTGATGAGCAGTTAGACGCTAGTCTATACTCACAACGTTATTGAGAGGGTTTTATGAAAAAAATCACTACATAAATCAATGATCAATAAAGATTATTGAACTTTTCGATAATTGAACTTTGTCAGTACCGACTTGATTTTGAAGATTTTACGCTTCTTTTATTACTTAAACACGCCCAAAATTAGGTGAAAATGAACCTTTGATGGCTCATAACTTTTTAATGACTTTCTATTTTAGTATTCTGTTTCCGTACAGACAATATTAATAATGAGAAAAAACCATACCATGTTTAATTTTTGATGTACATTGTCAAACAGTGGAATAATACACTCCCGAAGTTTGTATGGAAAGAATGTCGACTAGATTCACCTTAAGCTTACGGTAAATATCTGGTTGGGGTCGGAATCTATTATGATTATACAATATTTAGTCAAGTGCAATTTATCACCTACTGCTGAGCGTAAGGTCCTGGCTTCGATTCCTACGCCGGGCAAAGTGTTATTCAGTTTTTTTTCTGGAATTTCTCAATGGTTTCTGGATCTGTGCCCGGTGATGGCAATAGGCTCGCCCCCTATAACACGGGACGTAAACATAACTGGCGAACTATGGGTGTACTTTAGGTACATCTCTGCTCAACCCTGCGGGGAGACAGGGCGTCATGTTATGGTTTAAGAGTAATTAATGAAACAGTGATATTTGTAGTACCAACGTCATATGAAAAAGAAAGTCCCATTTTCATTTTTCATGATTTCAGCCGAAAGACGTCCACTGCTAGACAAAGGCCTCCTCCAACCCGGGTTTTGCCATAGTCACCACGCTGCGCAGGCGGGTTGGCGATCGCAGTATGGTGGTCAAATGCATAGAGAACGCTGCTGCCCATTCTCTAGTAAGTCCCTTAGTCGCCTTCTACGACACCCACGGGAATAAAGTCCCATTTAAAATTACCTAATTAAAATTGAAAATCCACTTTCTCAGAACAATTAAAAACGCGCTTAAAGTTAAATAACCCTTTGCACAATAAAATATCACTTTTGGCGCGAAATTCGACGCCGCTGTAAACTTTTGATGTCCGTACGATTCGCAGAATTAACCCTGTCGATGGCTTAACTCGGGTCTGTGCTAAATAAAGTACAAGTTAACTGCCTTATTCTGGATGTTACGTTTTAGTATTTGTTTTATTGAGCTCGTGCGTTTATTTTGACTTAATTTGTAGCGGTGGTACGCGGTGGAAGTGGTATGTTTTGTAAAATAATTGATGAATTAGGATTTTTTTCTAAATCTTCTATACAGACATACATATAATGAAATCGTAACCAATTCAAAACTATACATATGTTTTTTTTTTGTGGAAAAAGTAATTACTACGAGTCTGATGCCGAAAGTATATAGTTTTTAGAATTTTTGTCCGTTTGCCTGTTTGTATGTTCCGGTTTGGCGCAAAAACGACTGAATAGATTCTGATCAAATTTTGCACAAATATTCCTTAAGGGTCTGGTCATCGAATAGGCTATATATTATTACGCTACAGCAATATTGCATAATATACGTATTCGTTAACAGATTAATTAGACGAAGAGATTTTTTTTAACGCTCTATCTCTGGTTTGCCCAATTATTATGAAGGAAGGTGATAAGTTATCATCACGATAAGGAGTCAAGCAAAAAGAAAAAGTCAGAAAGAACGGCAAGCGAAAAGAAAGTGATAGCGGATGTGAGCGATGCTTACGTTAAACAAGAAATTCAACGCAGACGAAGTTGCGAGCAGAAGCTAGTTAAGTAATAAAACTGTAACTAGCAGGTGGATACCCGGCCACCATAGGCGTGGGCTTGCGGACGGCGAGTAATGGGTAGCTTGCTGTCCGGTAAGGACCAGGCCCGGGTCGACTGCGCGTTGTGTTCCACGTGCGTCTCAAAGAGATGTCAGCATCAACTGATGTGGTCCGCAAGAGCCGATGCCTGTCAGGGGTGCTGGTTGTTCGAAAGAGATACCGTGGCTCCTGGCACACAGACAACTGAGGGAACACGGGTGGGTTTTTAGTCAGTAAAATTCTGACACGCCCTCCTGCTCCACCCAGAGTGGGAGAAGTTATTTGATGATTTCCCACCCTCAAATAAAAGATGGTTAAGTAATAAAACTATATGTAGCAGTTGGATGAAAGCGCTGGATTTCATATTTTTTATTTATCATGAGTTGACTATAAACCAGCAACAAAGGTATACATTTTTTTGGTCGAATTTTTTTTACTACGTCTAGTTAAAAATACTTGAAAGCATAAAAAAAAAGAAATAAAAAAATACTGTAAGACCAGGTGTAAAATATTCTTATCTCTGTAATTCACAACAAACCGTTCTTAATCTCGTAACTAACACCACTTAACAGCAATGAAATCGGAGGACCGAAAAAAAAAACCATAACTCGTACAAGATTCGCTAAACGGAAGGGACTAATGGTCAGACCCTTCACCTGCATACGCAAAAAAAACTTCACCGAAACATATATTTAAATAAGTACTATTGTGTTTCTTTTGGACACAACATTTATTTATAAAAGGGTTGAATCATAATTAAAGTGTACCGCACTAAGGCTCACACAGACAGGCGCGACGTGCCGGCGCGAAGCGTCTCCAGTAGAACAATTTTTATGAAGTTTTTATAGAAATTGTTCCACCATGGTTGCATCATAGTAGTTACAGGAAATATTAAGGCTCCTAAAGACAGCTGCGACGCGACGGTGGTATACAGTTGTTTTAGAACAATTTCCATAAAGTTTATATAGAAATTGTTGTACTAAGGTTGCGTCACATTGTCGAGTCTCTCCTATCTGCAGGGGCCTTTATTTTCACTGCTGTCATTTTTTTCTTTAACGTAAAGGTTAAGCAATTTCGACTGTACCATTGCTGGTCTCGTCTCCATTAATATTCGGAAACAAAACGATCTGTGGGTGAGTAGATAAGTAGGCTCGCCAGTGTACGACTTATTTCAAAACCTTGTTTAGTTAAATAATTGCTTTAAAATCTTGCCTTTTCGTTTGCAAAGTTTCAAGTTAGTTAGGAGTTTCGTTTGGGACTCAGTTTAAGTGCTTGTTCGGGACGTGGTAAGTTCATAATTTATAAGGATTAAGATTTGTCCCGTGTTTGGGGCCGCGGGGGCCCCTGCGGTTGAGTCCGTATCTGTTGCTTCTATTTTGTTACAAAACAAAGGGTGTTGCTTATCAAAATTGTCTCTGGCACTTGATGAGCTGCCATTTTGAAAGTAATGACATCGCTCAGCAGTGTGATTTAAAAATTCTTGCGCAAACCTGCATTTGTTTTGTTGAAAATAATTTAAAAGAATCTTGTACGTAATTTTTATATGAAAATATTTTATGCAGAGCAAACTTATAGGTACTTATTATGTTTGCAAATCATTTGAAAGACACTTGTATGTAATTTAATATGAAAATATTTTATGCAGAGCGTAAGAATATTGCTTCAAATGTTTTTGAAGTTTTGAATACGTCAATAAGATAAGCCGTAAAGCTGTTTATAACAATTGCAGAATAATGTTAAAAATAATTTTATACTTGACTAGCTGACCCGACTAACTTCGTACCGCCATATTTTATTTCTCCAGTCGCGACTGGTAAAATCAAATCAGTTGGTCTATTGTTTCGTCAAAGATCTGTCAAAGTCTTCTGTCACATACCGTCAATCACTTTTTGTATTAGATTGTAAAAAATAATTCTGATCAAATGTTTATGTTTTTTTTTTATATAAACACCTTGTCCTGACAATAAGGAACACATAAAAAAAAGAATCATCAAATTTGGTGCAGTCGTTCGGAAGTTATGCGCGTACATACATTTCGGCGATTCATTTTTATATATATCGATTTTCATAACACTCTTAGAATAATACTGCTTCGTTTGACTAGTGGTTGCAACCGCTACTGTCGAGCATAAGATCGTGGGTTCGATTCCCAGGTCGGGCAAAGTGTCATTGGGGTTTTCCATCTGGAATTTCTCAGTAGCAGCCCGGAGTCTGGATTTGAGCCCGGTTGATGGCAATAGGCGCCCTCTATTACATGGGACTTAATCATAACTGGCGAGAAGTGGGTGATTTATAGGTACCTCTGCCAAACGTATCAGGGACACAAGCCGTGATGTTATGTCTGTAATCTTAAATGAAAATATTTTACGCAGAGCATTAGAATGTTGCAGGCAGTTTTAAAATGTATTTGAAGTTTCAAATACGTCTAGAGATACGCTGTTAAGCTGATTAGTACAATTTCAAAATAATTAACAGAATTAAATTAGATACCGAAACTACGCAAACGTGATGACGTTTGCGTAGTTTCGGTATTTAATTTACCATTGGTATCGATAT
Organism: Polymixis lichenea; assembly: GCA_949091785.1. Lineage (NCBI taxonomy): Eukaryota > Metazoa > Arthropoda > Insecta > Lepidoptera > Noctuidae > Polymixis > Polymixis lichenea. Next base: position 5,762,484 of record OX420938.1, read on the forward strand.
TTATACATGATAAGACAAAAAAAAAATGTTTTTTTTTGCGGGGTGATAGACCGCAGTTAGAGTACCTACTCACTTTAAAAAACTTGTTTTTTTTTTGAGTAAACTTCACAGATGATTTTCGATATCTAAAGACGATAAAACAAAAGAAAACTAATTCCGATCAATTCGACATATTTATGTTTTTCTTTTTTTTATATATGTTGGGGCATATAAATGACATACACAGATTTACAACATTCTTTTTTGTTCGAAAAGGATTTATTCCGAAATGGTTATATAGATCTGATGACGCGTTTCGGAGACAGACAACGGAACTCTTCAAAAAATGATAGCAAAAATAACTTTAATTTCGGAAGGCGGTGACAAAAAAAATAAAATACATATCCAAAGTCACCGACTCCCGAAATTAAAGTTATTTTTCACTTTGCAGTGTTTTTTCCGGAAGTCGGTTGTTTCCTTTTTTGGAAAAAGTATTTTTGTCAACTAACTTTAAGACAACTACCGGCCGTCGTTGAAACTCCAAAAAAAAAACATGAAATCGTTTTGTTCATTTTATTTTACTGTGTTTAGATATCGATATCGATACTCATCACGTGTGCAAAGTTTCGCTAGCTAATTAAATTTGACCTTGTTTAGGAATAATTGTATCATTTTTATTATTCGTAACACTATTAAAATAACACAGTTACAGACTTGAAACTTATCACGCCATGCGATCAAAGTGGCTTAGTAAAGTTAACAATATCTGGATTAATTCCAATAAACTTCATTATTCGAGCCAATTAATTTTACCGCCTAAGATTATGTCGTGATTAATTAATTAAATTCGTCAAAATTTAAGTACACTGAACAAGGAATATTGCTTGAGGGCTTATTAGTCGATTCGCACGAATTTACTTGCCCGATTCGGTCGAATATTTGAATAATATTTATATAATATTTTCTATAGACAACTGGCGCGAAGTTTTTGTTTGTATTTTTGGGGGAATAAAGTTACCAAAATATATTGGCTCGTTTTGACGACAACGAAAAGTGAAGGAAAGAATATCTACATTAAATTTATTACATAGAAAACAAAACGTGCCAATTGCATCATATGTCATACTACATCATACTTCAAATAGATTCGTCCACAAATAATTTATCTGCCTGCGAGTCGCCTATAGAAAATATTAAATTATTTAAAATAGACGTCTCATTCGGGCGAGTTAATTCGCGGGCGATGTTCTACATCTACAAATTCGAAGACATGTGACATCTAGCAACCTGAACTCGACCCGCGTGGTGGATTACGGCCCATTCAATCTCACCGAGAGAAGGTCTGTATCCCAGCAGTAGGAACATAGGCTGTCGCTGATTATGTATTAGCCAGATTCGGGCGAGTTAATTCGTGCGAATCGACTAAAAAGCCTGTTTGAGAGATTGTTTCAAACTTAGTGATTGAATATTATTAAATTTTATTGACTTGCCTAGACGTGGAACGAAATAGGCTAGATTGAATTTTAAGAACAATGGTTTGTGATTGTTTAAAGTTTATTGTTAATAGAAATGTATTCATTTTAGAGAGGTCAAAAATAGCCATTATTTGATACCTAGTAGCTTTTGTGAGGCCAATTATAAAATGAGAGCATCAAGAGCTCTCGGTTAATAATGAAGTAGACATTAACTGTTGAATAGCTACCGTTAGTGTAATTTAGTGTTAATTAAAATGTGAGGGGTTGGTGTAGAAAAAATACGGCATTTAACATATCTACGTTTAAAAACAAGCGTTCCACGTGTAATTTTTGAAGAACTCTTCTGAATGGTCTTTTTAGTACACACGCTGATTCTAAAATAATGTTAGGTACTAAATGGAAAATTTTAAATTTATGTTACGTAATGGAATCTATTTATTGGTTTTAGATGAAACAAAGGTGTACGTTAAATTAGTATAGCTATTGTGCTAAAAGTGTGTTAGGTATGCGATTTTAATAACTAGGCATGTAATTTTTTTTTTTTTTCTTTCGTTTTTTATTTTTCTTTGTGTTTTACTCAAATCGTAACCGGACTGAAGACAATAAGTAGGTACCTACCTAACGTTTATAAATATGCTGAACAAGACTCTTAAACAAATGAAAAACTCCTTAAATCTACATAGCGTAAACATAAAAAGTAAGTTATAATTTATTCCTGTCTGCACAATAAAAAACCTTAACCGTGCATTACGTAGTATGTTGAAGACTCCTTCAATTTACCTAATGGGATGAGACCATTATCCCTTATTACGTTGAAGAAAATACCTATGTCCCGGCTTCGACACCTTGCAGTGATGATGTTATCGATATATTATCTTTAATGTTACGACACCAGGGGCCCAAGTCTGCTATATTTATAAATTCGTCATTCCAATACGATCCAATTGTCATTTTGCTAAAACTTCGTAATCTGCTAAATTCATAATGGTCGATCATTGGTCGGTCAATGGTCTTGTAATAGAATTGTGTTATACTGGTATTGTCGTATTGCCATTATTATAAAACCCGTTAGTAGAAATGATTTTCCAAAAACGACTATTAAATTTGAACATTTATTCATGCCCGATTTCATTTATATATATTTTTACATATTATTTATTAGTGTTTAATTTTAGCAGATTACCGCCTAAGTCAGTCATTAATTTGTCATTATGTACGAGATTACCAATAAATTCCATTTCTTTCAATGAAGTGTCAGTGGCTGCCCATTGGAAAATCATAATGACGCCAATAAATTAGTAGATTACCAAACTTGTCAAAATCAACAATTATGAAATCAATAATAGACCATTCTGACACTATTGTAATAGCAGACTTGAGGCCCTGATATCGTAAAGCTAAGCGCACATTATAGTCGCGGCGGGCCGCAGTGTGCCGCTTTGCAAAAATGCGCCAGAGCACATAAGGAGGACCTGCAAATCTCAAAAAAACGTATAAGATTTTAATTTAGCGGGCAACAATTAGGAATAATTGTTTCAGACAGATTGAATTAGAATTAGAACAATTTCCAATTCAGTGCAACGAGGCTCGCTCACATTTGGGTGGGCCGCGACGCAACGCAATACATTGAAAAAATCCTTCTAGATCCACTTTCCTACATTTTGTGTGAACCATCGCTCACTACAGCCGAGCCGTATCGCGGCGAAAATTATAGTAGCCGCAAAAATGCGCCTGCGATCTTCCAGTGCATTGCGTTGCGGCCTAGTGCGCGTGGAGTGTGTGTAGCTTCTATGTTCTATGTTATGGGTTTGGTTTCCGCACTTAGTCCTTCAAGTGGACCATTATGCGTGAGCCATGGCGGCCTTCGGTTGTTATTCCAGCCAGCCCACCTCTCTCCAGCAGTTGGCTATAACTCCTGGTTTGTTGATAATATCCGTGTAACATTTGGGTGCCCCGAGGGTTTCTGTTCTGATCTGGACTACGCTTGTGCATTCGAAAAGTACATGCGCAACGGTTTCCTCAGCCTCCATGCAAGCCCTGCGCAAGGGGCTGTCCGTTATGCCTATTGTGTAGAAGTGTTTGTTTAGCGGGCAGTGTCCCGTGATGGTACCAGTCACCAGACGCAAATCTTTTCTGTTCAGGCGTAACAGCCGTCTGGTCTGAGTCCACCAGCTCTCCGCTTGTGTGTGGGTGTGTTCCTGAAGCCACCTGAGTAGTTGGTTGAAGGGGATGGGCACGATGGGTTCGGGACCACAGACTGACGCGCTGGATGCCCTCCTGGCCAGTTCGTCAGCAGCATCGTTGCCTAGTGATCCACTGTGTCCTTTTATCCATTGCCAGTGTCACAGTGTTGCGGTTAGAATTCGTTTGTGAAGCTTCATACAATATGTACTTACAAAATTCATGCAGAAGGATTTTTGCAATGCGTTGAGCTGCGGCGCGGTCCGCCCAAACGGGCGCGACCTTAAAGGGTTAGTTCGAACGCACAATAAAACGGACAACGGTAGAAGATTTATTTATGTAGTTATTTTCTAAATACATCCTGCGGATTCTGCGAAGATTTGTAGTAACCGCAAGGAGTACCTAGGACGTAAAATATAGTGCTAATGTTTTACTTGTACGCTGTAAAGGCACTTCTGATCTGACCTTTTGTTGAAGCGAGGTAATTTTCCTTTCAGTAATTACTTCTGTTTTCTCTTGCGCTAGTTACGTAGATTTCAAGACGGTGTAGGTACCTTGAGTTTAATATTACAATAGGTAAAAATGAATTATATTTCGCATTTACTCAAAATGCTAAACAGTTACAATAGTAAGTGGTGTATATCACTATTGTTAAAACTGTTTAGGATTTTGAGTAAATGCGAAATGTAATTATTTTTTTTTAAATTTTTGTACAACCCGATACTGACCAGAAAATTGCAAAAAATCTTATACGGGCTATCGTGGCGCTTTCGCAATGTTAAAATTTTAGAAAAAAATGTTTCTTTACGCTTCCTTAGTTTCTTTTTCGCCGAATATTTTCGCAGCGTTTACAGTAATTGCATAAGCATCGCATAAGCCACGGTTATTCATAATTAGAGGCTTAATGAAATGAATGAACTCAACCGTATCGTTAGTCAGGGGTCGCCAAAGCGGCTGCCAAGCATTAACTTGGGCTTGATTCGAATCTCCGCTTAGCCGTTTAAATTTTATTTTTAACAATATTTTAATAATCGTCACAAATTGGTTTGTTTTAAGTAAAATTATAAACTTTAAAAGGTTATTAACACCTTCCCCTGTATTACAAAACAAGATTTTTATTAAAGATCAGATTTAAACCACCAAGCCATGCATTTAGAACCCAGCAGATACAAAACTGTCAACATAATTCGGTGCTAAGTTATAATTTTTGTATTTAGAAGTTTATCTAAATCGAAATAAAGTTGAAAATGCAAAAACTGGCTCTGAGCTTTAGGTTAGAACTAAAGTTAGATAGAGATAGAGTTTTGTAATTAGACGGTTTGTGTATATACAGCGTGTTTCAGAAATGCGTTGTCATATTTAAGGCTGTGGTACAGACCATCAAACTGAACAACTTTCTCTATGGGACAATCATCGTAATCACGGGAAAGTACTCAACAATCCCATACATTTGGGTCGAGTAGTTATCGAAGTTTTGTATGGAACAGGTTAGACAAATAAATAAGCTGAAGTGGCAATAAGCTGGCCATATAAACTGTAGAGCCGATGAACGTTGGGTTAGACGTGTTTTTGCGTGGAGACCGCGAATCGGCAACCGTAAGTTAGAACGCCTTCAGGCTAGGTGGAGCGCCGATCTTTGCAGGGTAGCTGGTGGCACCTGGATGAGAGTGACCGAGCTGAATGGCGTGCAATTGGAGAGGCTTATGTCCAGCAGTGGACTACCATTAACTGGTGATATGTGATGTGATGGGACAGCTGATTATTTTATCGCAATTATAATGTGGAGAAAATTCCGTATTAATCAATTTGCCTGACAAACAACTTCAATAATAATGACGGCGATATTGAGTTATGTTTCGAGAGCCCAGTTGATAGTTTTGACAGATGATGTAAATTGACCCCCAGGCCTGAACTATTTGAGATATTGGACTTGTTGAACTATAAGCGATTACTGGTCAATTAATTTAACTAACTACATTTGTTTTCGGATGATCATTTTGGAGGCAAAAGTGGTATTAATCTAAAGTTTTGAATGAATGTTGATGGATTGAGCATAACGATTTCAATTCGTTTTACGTATGTGTATAGTTATTAGTTTGTTGAAATATGATATGATACCTACTATAATCTAGCTCTGTGTGTACGAGAAAACTAACAATTGTATTACTTTCTAGAGTACGTAAGCTCCATGATAGGAATTTTTGATACTTATAAAATTACTGGCGTTTACCAGCGGCATTGCCTGCGTGGAAGTCGGAAATTATCCCGCAGGAATGTACTCTACCAGGATAAAAAGTATCCGATATGTTAATCCAAGTTATAAACTATCTGTGTGCTAAATTTCATCAAAATAACAAACATCCAAATTTTCACATTTATAACAGGTCAGCTCAAAGCTGCAATGACTCTTTCTTCAAAAGGCCCTTCCAGACATGGTCCCGCATTGTAAGACCCACATGAAATCCTAATAATATAAAATGTTCGGACTTTAAAAGAGACCCTGAGTTTGTTACGGCATTTCTTTTCAGGGATCAGTCACCTAGGAAAGGCCGGCGCCATCTTGTTTTAAAATATTGACGTGTAAAAGTGTTTTCAAAGATCTGCTTACATAAATAAACAAACATTTCATGTCATTACATTTCATTGCCACTTGAAAATGGTAGGCGACCAAACAAAAACCAACTATTAAAGCCGGTACAATGTTGACAATTTTAGAGCAATACCGACTGTTGTTATAGTTGACTATGGTGCCGTTTACAACAGGTTTACGCAGTAGTTAACAAAGTTTAGGACACACATACACACCCACACAATTATTTGTTCCGTGTCAACTGCGTGGGATGCTCTTTGATATAACAATGTAGGTACGGCCAGCAACGAAAGCCGAATATCACTTCAAGTTTATATGTCTAGTATAAGTTTATATGTATGTCTACTAGTGGTACGAGCAGTGACAGTCAATCAATCGGCCTAGTCTTTTTCCAAATATGTTGGGGCAGCTTCTAGTCTAACCGGATGCAGCTGAACATTAGTATTTTACATGGAGCGACTGTCTATCAGCGGCGACGTGTCAATTTTTGTAAGAGAGAAGCCGAAGCTAAGCCGGTCTTAACTTACTGACTTATCAATAGGTAATGTAATAAAATACTATCCTTCTAAAATTAAAATAAGAATATAAAGAATTGAATACAATAAAGTTGAATAGCTGATAACCAAATTAAATGTGCAATATTCCTCCATCTCGTTCTCGCTAATGCATCTCTATCGTAACCCGTTGTACAGCGGCTTGCTCTCGTCCATATCAAGTAAGTGACCTAAAGTAACATCATTACGGGATCGCTGTTGTATGAATGTTTAGTTCTTGATTAAGACGTTTTAGCGCCGGTTTAATTTAGAACATTTTTTGTTGTTGTAATACAAAGCTAAAAATAATTGACACAAAATAATAACGTGCCATTTTTCAAAAGCGGTAGAGATGCGAATCACCGTAGGGAAGCCGGTAGGAATCGTGTTATATGGTGCTTTCGCCACTGCTGCCTATCTAACCTCGCCCTTTGCGTAAGACTGGTTTGTCAGGCTTTCGGGCTTCTGACGACCCGTAAATACTATGCTACGAACAGTGTACTGGCAATTGTTTTTAAGGAATATGAACTACATGAAACGCTGGCAGGTATTTGTTTTAATATTTTTGTGTCAATTTGGATGACGTGTAAATGGACATTCAATACTGACTGTACACAGTAGCTATGATTCAAAGTTATTTGTCGTTATATTTAAATCGTTTTACTCATACATTTTCCGGGATGACTTATAATTTTTTCATCCTTTTTCTACTACAATTTGTTTCTACTTGAGAACTATTAGTTGTGGTACTATAACAGCCTGTACCGGGATCTAATAGTAAAACACGTCTGTGCAGTTAATTTCAGTAGTTATTCCTAAAATATTCTACGTATCTTATATTTTATGTCCCCCCTTTGCTTGCCAGCAGCGTGATCTCTCGCTTATTGTTTTTTTTTCTAAATTAGTTTGACTGTTCGAATTAATTTAAGGTTTTTATCACCTGCATGTATAACGTGAGGTCGTCTTTTGCAAAGAACCCCTGCATTACTTTGATATATTAACAATTCGATTATTGGGCATGCTTCAATTATTGCACCTTAATGACGAATACAAATTTGTTGTACCATCAACAAGGCTCAAGAAAATAGGTGGGTCATTCAGATGTCAATGTATACGCTTTTATAATAAACTTCCAAGTCATGTTCAAGATCTAAGTATCAATAAATTTAAATCATTAATTAAACGTAAGTTGTGCCTGAAAGCCTTTTATACCGTTAAAGATTATATTGAGAACAAAAAAGCTTGGGATTGACCTGCTCCGATTTTTGCATACTAAATGTTGTTTTTCTTTTTTTTTTTGCAAACTTATACTCTTTGACATTTGATAATTATTATATACACTTTCCTTTGGTGTCTCGCATCATGTGGCCAGTCCACCTCCACTTTTGTTGGTCTATTCTTATTAGAATGTCGGTCACTTTTGTTTTGGACCGGAGATCTGTGTTTCTTATTCTATCCCGTCTCTTTGAACCTACCATGCTTCTTTCCATTGCTCTTTGACATTTGGCAAGCTTTACGAGACACCAAAGGAAAGTGGAGCAAAGTAGTGACAGAGTGGTATCCGAGGGATGGCAAAAGAAATCGGGGAAGACAGCCCACTCGATGGGAGGAAGAAATAAAGCTGACAGCAGGTCCAAACTGGAGGAGGGTATCTCGCGACAGACGACAGTGGAAATTGTTAGAGGAGGCCTATGCCTTGAGGCACACCGAAATACGAGACATTTTGTGATTTTGTAACCATTATTGTAAATATTTTTTCGGAATAAAGGGCTTTATTATTATTATTATTATTATTATATACACTTTGACATGAATATTTACTTTGAGAAGTATGATATTGTTATTGTTTTAATTATTGTGAATGTGAGGACTATGTGGGTCATATTTTTTATTTTTTGTGTTTTTTTCATCTCTTTCTCAGTTAGTTTTAATATTAATCTGGCAGTTTGAGTACTTTATGCGGCCTACCCAAATGTCCTATCTTTGGTATTGTTCATCAAATCGTTGAGCTCCTCAAATTCTGAGTTGAGCTGCATGATTACTGATAAATGCGTGCACTGAATGGACAGGTCCACTCAATCTGTGTGGTTCTTTCCTCAAAAGACCATTTTAGATACCGACCCACATGGTCTTCACATGATCTGACCAAGATTATGTCTGGACTTTAAAAGAGACTGTGACCTCTGAGTTTGTTTCGGCCTTTCTTCTCAGAGTAGTCAGATAGGAAACGCCGACCTCATCTAGTTAAAAAAAAATATGATTGACGTGTAAGTGTTTGTACAAACCTACTTACAGAAATAAAATCATTTATCATTTATCATAATAATAAAATTAAGACCCTATTCACGAGCTGATCACTCAGACTCGGAGAGGTCAAACCTGGTATCTACTCCAACTCGTATTTAAACTCAGAATATGCAAGGAATATTGTCCTTGTCTAAAAATAGTCGACCTCGTATCTCCTCTGGTGTGATGTCGACTAAGGGTTTTACAGATAATTAATATCGGGTTGATGGGGGCCATTTCGTAATACCTACACCTTTATCATTACGTAGTACTGCGCGTACTACTTTGTATAATATGCTAGGTAAGGTATGTGTGAGTTTCTGCTACGGGGCTTGTGGCTAAGTAATAATAACCGCATGAGTCGATCGATCAGGTTAAGCTACTCTTGTGGCGGTTAGTCCGTGGATGGGTGACCATCTTTATACACCGAGAAATTTTAGTGGTTGTTTTCCCGCGGAGTACTTTCGAAGCATGGAGTAAAATAAAATAAAAAAGATTTTTTAAAGATAAAAAATATTCAACAACTCGATAAAACACTCTCAATGGTTGTTTTCCCGCGGCAGAACAACTTGCCATAAGGAGTATTTTCGTAGCATATAGTAAAAGTAAAAAAATAAAGATGGTTTTATTTTAAAATATTCGTCAACTCGAAAACGTAAGAATCAATAGTAACAGTATAGGTAATTTGTAGGTACTACTGGAATCGCACGCGCCGCCGGCAAAGGGAACAGCGATGCATAAATATTCAAAGCAAAATAAACTCACAATGGTTAATCTGCCATTTTTTGTTTCTAATATTTTATTTGTTTATAAAACGATTGTTTTAACCAAGACAAAATTATTTCGCTGCGGTAAAACAACAATTTAAATTTCACGGTGTATACCAAAACTCCTCCATGCTTCGGAAAGCACGTTAAACCGTTGGTCCCGGCTGTCATTTGTGGATCTTTGACAGACGTTCTGGGTCGTCAGAAGCCCGAAAGTCTGACAACCAGTCTTACCAAGCAGTATACTGGGTTTGGAGGGCAGCTAGGCAATCTCTCCATGTAAAATACTGGTATTCAGCTGCATCCGGTTAGACTGGAAGCTGACCCCAACATAGTCGGGAAAAGGCTAGGCAGACGATGATGACGATGGGATATGTGAGTTATAGTCTAAGATAAAAAGATGCAGATTATTTTCCTCGAAGATGTAAAATGTGTGTGAGACATGAAACACATGGCCTCTGTTCTCAAAGATATTCACCAACATGAAGGCAAATGCTTGATCGCTTGATCGCGTGCGTTTGCACGACCATTTCTATGCTAAGTTACGATTTGATTGAGTTTAACAATATAGTTGGCTTAACTGTCACTATTATCGAAAGACAGTTTAAAAGTAATGTCTGTGTCGTGTGTTATGATGACAAACATTCCATGATAGATATTTATAGTCATGTGAAACAAGATGGCGAACGTCTTTGTGTGCTTTCATGTAAGCAATCTTCATGTTTCGTCTCTTCAGTTTCTGTATATTTTTTTTTAACATTGAATCGATAGTTTCAATTGAAAATAATGATAAAGGGAAAATTTCGTATGAACTCACATGACTGTAGGCCTATTTCCGTAATTAAAGACGTTCAAAATCAAATCGCAATCTCATTTAAGCGATAATTACTTAATGTCAAAAAAACCTTAGGTAATTTCTGATTAATACTAAGGTTGAAATACAAACGTTCTTAAAAATACGGGAATAGCTCCTTTAGCTACGGTTTTTTAGAAGAGCGCCGGCTGCCAGATGGCGTCTGTGTTTTATCGACGACGTTTTTTGACACCGTGAAGTCAAATCCCGCTACCGCGCTGCCACCATTTTCGTGACAGCCGTCGCTGCAGCCGATATGTGGCAGTTACCACTGTTTTAGAAAGCCGTAGCTTTCGAACAAAGGTTCCCAAACTTTTTTTTCTCGCAGACTACTTTCAAAATTTTATTTTATTTATTGAAAGGCCTTTAAACTATCCTTACAGGTCTTAACCTAATGCGATAGCAAAGTCACACACACAAAATAAAAATTCTTGCACACAACAAAGATTATTGTTTGTAACATAATGTAAACAATCGTACTTTTGCGAATTAACTCCAGTGACATGTAAATAATATATCCAATTCGACCTGAATGTAGTAGATAGTGCGAGTTGCTTGAGTCAGAGGGGTTTTAGCTAGCAAGTTGGTCCTGGCTGATGGTACGACTAGCAGTGGCAGGGGCCGTCGCCTCCACACATAACGGTCGGGTACGTACAAGTGCAACCGCTGAAGTAGTCCCGGGTTTTGCTCTATGCCAAGTTTTACTTGTTTCGGTGGACCCCACTGCTACTTTTCTACCTAATTCCATCCCAAAAGTCCGCAAGTTTTTTTTTTACCGTGATCCAAAAAACGAGCCACTTTTCACATCTACGTAGACCCCCCTCGAGTCTCCCGTAGACTCCAGAAGTTCCACCTGGACCACTTTGGGAATCACTGCTTTAGATGTTATATGCAACAAATGGGGATCGTAATTTCCAACGTGACAGGTCGTATAATTCACTAGTTTCCCATGAGTCTCCCTGTGTTATATTATTACATAATGTTATTTTGTTGTTCGTAAACATGACTTAAAATTAAAGCCCAATATTGACATGTTTAGTTTACGACGGCATGTTTGTGACGTCACTTGTAGACAAGTGGCACAGTGTCATTGTGTAAATGTCTTGTATGGTAACGGGAAGTGAACATGACACATTCGAGAGGTTTTATTATACAACTAGTTATTGCACGCGGCTTTAATCGCTTTGACGTCGGAAAATTATTCCACGGGAACGTCGTCCCCGAATTACAGTTTCCTTTCTATTAATCCAGGTCACAAACTATTTATGCGTATGTTCAGCCAGTTTTGCGTGATTTAGTTACAGATATCCAAACATTTAAACTTTCGCATCATAAATATAAAGGTGTGTATTGTTTAGTTTCCGCTCTCGGCTTTGTCCACGTGTTATGTCTATAAAAAGTAGCCTATGTCCATCCCCAGGGTTCAAAATATCTCCAATATTGGATTTCAAATTTCATTAGAATTGGATCAGCCGTTTAGCCATGAAAACAAACAAACTCACATTCGCATTTATAAGATTAAAGTTAGGTTTAGTAGGATTAAAGACAATTTCATTCATCTATTGTGACCAGACTAATTCTCAATTCAAATCGTTCCTATCTATATTCATAATCGAAAAGCCTTAAGAACAAAAAAAAAAACTAGAAGCATAAAATATTGAATTAAATTAAACTTTTCAAGGAATTGAATGGGCCCAATTTATTGATAAATCTCTTAATCAGATAAAAACGCAAAGTTACGCAATTTTGTCTCGAAGAATAACACCTACAAATTAATAGAAAATAACGGTGAAATTAAATCCACTTTTATAAGAATTTATATTGGAATTGAAAACATATTGCAGATTTTTATTATACTGTATTGTATACTTACCGTCACAAAATCCTACTCGTAACTCATCATCCTAATAGCCTAATAAGTCTTAAAACATTTCATTGTCAAATTATACAACAATGAGTCTCTAGGCAACAGGTTTACATTTACAACCCGATTCAATAAATTGAGATGTTAGCATTTTTACGTTTTTTAGGGTTCGGTATCGAAGAGTTCCAACGGGACCCAGTTACTAAAGCTGCGCTGTCCGCCACCGTCCGTATGTCACAGGGCTGTATCTTTTGAACAGTGTAGGTAGATAGATATTTGTCACAGAGTGTGTACTCCTATAAAACAAAATAATAATCTATTCCATACTTACTACATAAACATAAAATTTAAGAGTCTGTTTGTAATGTCAAAATATTAGTTTGTTTTAATTTTAAATGCATAATGAAAGTATATACGCTACTAACGACAATATAAACAATATTTAAATTTCTTGTCTGTCTGTCTGTGTTGGTTGATCTCCGAAACGGCTGGACTCGATTTTTATTTAGTATAAGTACGGGGCTACTGTGAACCGTGGGGAAGGCCATAAGCTTTTAGTGACATGCCACACGGGAGGAAGCTAGTATAATAAAACCCCAGTTTAATAACTCTCTCGCTTATGGGAAAACCACATATCTACAAGAAATGTGTTTTTTTTGGACGTTTTTTCTTTTTAATCTATGTATGCTTTTAAATTATGTAGTGTTAAATATTGTACGGTCATACGGAACCCTTTATATGCGAATCCGACTCGAACATGGCCGCTTTTTATGTTACCATGAATAAATATCACGACTTTCTACCCACTGTGAGTAAGCGATGGTACTTTTGTATTAAGGTCATGATATATTCATTGTTTTTTTATATCATCTACAGGGTGCGGAGATTTATTTGTGTGAATGGGACTGTGATTGCTTTTGGGTGTCTGTCTGTGTGTTGTTATTGATGGAAATTAATGGGAAGGTGTTTCTTATCCATTATTTTGGTATTATCTGTGTCATTGTCAGTCTATTTCTTGATAGTTAAAACTATTCCAATGCTGGGTGAAATATCACCAGTCTTATTGTTAAAAAGTATAACATGAAATGTTCTCTACTTCCAAAGTTAATTTTACTTTACTTTAAACATTTTTAAAGTCAAAGTCAAAGCGTTTATTTCAAACAGGCAAAAAGGTAAAAGGCGCTTTTGACCGTCAACTTAACATTAAAATAGAATTGATTCTAGTCGCCCCTTCCAAAATGTGGCGCATTGTATCTTTACATTAATTAATCATTATTTAATTTATTTATTTACGTACCTATGCTACCATTAAAGTGTCCCCAATTCGGTAGTGTAGTTAACAATTATATAATAATATCTGGAGGACCGAGCTTTGCTCGGCTTTTTTTTGGGTTTGACGTTTTCTAAAAATGAAACCTAGCTAGATCGATTTATCGCCCCCGAAACCCCCTGCATACTAAATTGTATGAAAATCGTTGGAGCCGCATCCGAGATCCAGATTATATACATTATTTATTTATATTTATTTTATATTTTATATATATGTATATATAATCTGAATCTCGGATATATATATATATATATATATGTATGTATATATATATATATTTGTATAGGTATATTTAAATATACCTATATAAAAATTGCTCGGTTAAAGGTATTAGATAATTATATAACGTATATTCCTAGATGTGAAGACGATGCAACTAGAATAAAATAATAATGTTTAAACATATCAATGGTTTAAACATAGTCCACCTATAATATTTTTAGGCCTGTGTCTCAACAGTTCTGTCTGTGATACTCTAAACTCTTAAAACAACACTGTCTAAAATTTATATCATCGTCTGTCCAAAGATTATATTTTTGCTTCAAGAAAAACGAAAGAGAGGGAGACCAACTTTTCCTGTAAAACTTTTCAGGCAATCATGCGGAAGAAGCCTTTGAGATGAAACTATTTGAAACTTAACGCCTAGATTAATTATTTTCTTTACCCACAAAAAACAAAATACTTTACATTCAGCTGTGATAGTTTGCCTTGCGAAAAACTTAACATAACATCACGCCTTTATTCCTCAAAAGGTTGAGCAGAGGTGTACATACGGCTACACATAAAGCTATACAATTCCAGTATAAGCTGATCTCGCATTGTATAAGACTTCCGCACAGTCGAGATCAGCGTAAACTGGAAATGTATAGCTTGATGTGTAGCCGTGCGTACGTGTAGAATACCCACATTTTACACATTATGTTTAAGTCCCATATGGGGCGAGTCTATTGCCATCAGCCGAGCACAAATCCAGACTGCGGGCTGCTACTGAGAAATTCCGGATAGGAAAAACACAATTTTGTCTGACCAAAATTTATTTTATTTAAGTATGCATACAACCTTTTTTTTGTGGGTGGGAAATCATCAAATAACTTGTCCCGCTCTGGGTGGAGCGGCAGGGCGTGTTAGACTTTTACTGGGTAAAACCCACCCGTGTTCCCTCAGTGGCCTGTCTGCCAGGGGCCGCGGTATCTCTTTCGAACAAGCCGCACCCCTGGCAGGCATCGGCCCTTGCGGGCCCCACCAGTTGGTGCTGATATCTCTTTGAGGCGCACGTGGAACATAACGCGCCGTCGACCCGGGCTTGGTCCTTACAACGGTCCGGACAGCGAGCTACCCATTACTCGCTGTCCGCAAGCCCGCGCCTACGGTGGCCGGGAATCAGCCTGGGATTCCCGACGCCCAGGGCGTCTCCTGCCAAGGCTACGGCCGTGAGGGCGCATGTACTGCCTCTCCCTCACGTGCGCCGCCACCCTCTTTGCGAGCATCACTGCTTCGCTGAAGGAGGTGACGGCTAACCATGCACTCTCGCTCCGTAGCAGGGCCTGGACCAGGGACGCATACATACGTCACGTTGCAGTATTGGTATAAAGCTGATTTACATCCGTCAACTCACACGTCAGGTCCAGTTGAAAACCAGCGTCAGGCACTAGTTGGTTGGCATTTATACTGAACTGGGCCTTTTTAAAGCAGCCATTCGGCACACTTTGACGCACTTTACACTTTTTGTTGGTTATTTATTTTTAACCGACTTCCAAAAGGAGGAGGTTCTCAATTCGTCGGAACCTTTTTTTTTATTTTTTATTATTTTGCTGTATATTGTGTGCCTTTTTAGTCTGTCATAAATAAATGTATTTTTTTTCTTTCTTTCTTTCAGTAACAGTTTGCCCGAACTAGGAATTGAGCCCAGAACCTCATGCTTACCTACTGTTAAGCATGAGGTGGTTAGGGATGGTTTTAATTCCCAGTTTCCCGGATCTAGAACAACTATGTAGTCTGTACAAAAACCTTCATATGCGTACAATAGTAGGTAGTGTTGTTTCCCAAACAAATCAAAAACTTCATTGCGTTTTCCAATTAGACCGAAGCAAAAGTTTCTGAACATTCCTGAATTCTCAGAGATGAACTAATTTTTATTATTCATGGCACTGAATTTTCCCGGGAATCCGAGTTTCTCTCGACATAATCCCGGATACCAGTAGGAATACCTCGGTAAATAAATTTAAAACGTCGAAAGAATTATTTCTCTTTTTTCTCCCTAGGGAGACTTAAGTGAGCATCTCTCGTTTCCTTTTGTTAAACTTTGTAACAATAATATTTGTTTAACTTGTTTTTATGATTGTTTCTCGTTGACTGGCTGGATTGTAAAGGGTTAAGTTTAGGTTTGTAGTTTCTATTAACTCTGGTGGGAATAGGCGTGAACTTAAGGTATGTAATTATTTATTTAATACTTGGCGCACAGAAATGTACTTAATGCCAGGGGCATTTTCTACCAGTTAACCTTTGAGTAATGCAGAGAACCAGTGGTAGGTGCAATGCCGAAAATCACGTAATAAATATTTATTTATATACAAAGCTACACATTTACCTTGTACAAACTATAAATATGGCAAATATACCTAATTAAATATAAGCACAAATAATTATACTAAAACAAATAAACCAAACAATAGCCTTCTTACTAAAAAACACGGAATAAAGTTATTCCACGTTATTCAACGGAATAAGGTTATTTCTGGTATAACTTTATTCCGTGTTAATTAGTTAGAGGGTAGGAATACATTAACATTGTAGAGATACTGCCAGAATCTTGCGGCTAGCAGACTTAAAATAATATTAATAATATGTATATTTATATAAAAAAGGGGGAACTGAATCATATGGTATCAAAAAAATCGTCCGCATCGCTATCAACAGGCCAAGAGGCCCAAAAGTCTGGCAAAATTGGCACGTTGTGTGGCGATGCTGAGGGTATGTATTGTAATATTTTTTTTGTTACCTACATAATTGTCCTACTTCATTTTCTTGTCAAATATCATAGCATCAGAGATAGGAGCCTTTCTGGTCTTGCACAGGTCTTCCTTTTTTGTTTTTGTTGCTATTCGGTTAGTTTTAACCTTACTTAGTTATTGTAAACGTGCCCCTTTTCATAAATAAACGATTATCATTGTCAACATATCAGCCAAAAGACATCCACTGCTGGATATAAGCCTCCCCCCTTTTAGGGGAGGCTTATATCCAGCAGGGAGGATTTGCCCTAATCGCCAAGCTTGGCAGGTAGGTTGGCGATCGCAGTATGGTGGTCAAATGCATAGAGAACGCTGCTGCGCATTCTCTAGTAAGTCCCTTAGTCGCCTTCTACGACACCCACGGGAAGAAATGGGATGGTTCTATTCTTTTACGTCCGGTACCACACGTAACATTTATAGTACTTCAATTAAATTTTCTTTTTTTACTGTTTTCATGATTTTGTTTGATCTTTTGTTCTTTTTAACTGTTTGCATTTCCCGTGCGTTCCTCAAATAAAACAACTTTGTTATTTTTAATATTTTTGGAACATTTTAACAAAAAATATTAAATTTAGATACGGAGGTAGCTGTTCTATATACCATAGTCTAAATTTCGATCAAAGAACTATAAGATTCTAAGATGAAGCCTTTCTGAAAAACGAGCAGCTTAATTCCCACGATTACCTTTAATTTTTATTACACCTGCTAACCTACTAAAATAAAACACACGTTACGCGTAGGTAATCCCCGAAGGAATTATTACTTAGTAGTTTGTAAGCCGTCAAGGGCTAAAGGATCACGTCAACGAAGGTCTAAATCCTTTACGAGAAGCCTGAATTCCTAGAACAAAACACGACACATGTCTTGTCTGCAAATCGGTTTGCGTCAACGCTTGAAAATCCTGAGTAATGCTAGGATTTGTCACAGTTATGTCCCTACTTTGAAAGAGGCGACTATGATATCGCGTGGTTCGCGCCTGTAAAGGCGTGAGAGTGTTAGTTCTTTTAAGTGTAACTAGATGGCGTTAGTACTTTATGATGTTGCGTTTTTGGTTTGGTTTATTCAATAGGTTTCTGTGAATGGTATATTGTGGAATGCTTGTTTTAAAGCATAATCTTTATTTGGCCTAAATAGGCCTGTCCTTGACCTCGATAGCGCCTGATAGAAAGCGATTGATGATATATATTATGGAACGAGCGTGCCCGGAAGACGCCTGTTCACTCTTGCTTTTAAGGCAGACAGGTTAAATGTGGAAGAGAACACAGATGCTGGCAGAGAGATCAGCACTTTGACTGATAATCTTATTTGTTTTTAATATGTAGGTACCTATATTATTTATTATTTACTATCCTACTTAAATATTAGACAGACTCAGCTTTTGGTAATAATTTATTTCATTTTATTCTAATACCTCATTGCTTATTAATTCTCTCTTCTTAATCCAACCAAATCTAGATCATATACGTTACCAAAATTTAGACACACAATCTACAAGTACTTAATTGTAGACTTAATCAAAATTTAAGTTTCACTCGCTTTTCGGATTACGCAGCGGCTTAGAGTAATCCTTTAAACCGAATAAGTTTTTATTCGCCCGCGTCGAATCTGACGGGCTTATGTGAAATTTGTTGGTGTGTGTGTGTGTGTGTGTGGTGGGACTTTGAGAGCTTTAGTTTATATTTGGTGTGATGAAGATTAGGGGCATATTTTCTTGAGAGAGCTCTTTGACTCGTACCTAGTAGGATTTCTAGGGACATGAATAGACAGACTAGGCGACTAGGTGGAGGGACTCGTTGTATTTTTTTTTGCTGAGGTTTTATTGGCAATAGTTAAAGAAATCTTTGAAATGCCATAATTGCCTTTACGTTTTAATTTGTGTAAATATTTTTAGCGCTACTGCTCTCAAAACGGTGAAGGAAAAAATCGTGAGCAAACCGGCATAGACTCGACGGTCGAGGCCGGGTAAGACTGGCAGAATTATTACCCGACTGCGCCAGAAGGAGGCTTACTTTTTTAGAGTGTATGTATGTAACTATGTATTTTAATTCAACAATCACACTGGCTCACAAGTGTTCGTTTAGAAACAATAAAAACTTTTTGAAAAAAAAAAAACAACCGACTTTCAAAAAAACACTACAAAGTGAAAAATAACTTTAATTTCGGAAGTCGGTGACTTTGGATATGTATTTTAATTTCTTGTCACCGCGTCCCGAAATTAAAGTTATATATCACTTTGTAGTATTTTTTGGTAGTCGGTTGTTTTTTTTTTGGTAAAAGTTTTTATTTTTCACTTTTTAGTTATAGTACCTACCCCACTAATTCGAAATTTCATCATACTTGTGGTTAAAACAATGCATATTTATGCGATAGCAGCAATCGCGGTTTATTTACTACTTTTGTAGAGTTCCGTTGTCTGTCTTCGAAACGCATCATCAGATCTATATGAAATTGAAATGGGACCACATGCGAAGCACCAGCTTTCAAATAAAAAAAGAATCATCAAAATCGGTTCACTCAGTCGAAAGTTATGAAGTAACAAACATAAAAAAAACATACAGTCGAATTGAGAACCTAATCCTTTTTTGAAGTCGGTTAAAAATACAAGTAATTGAAAAATTAATATGAGACAAATTAACTTACTGTCCTTGAAAGTATGACTTGTAAATATAAGGTGCAAAGACTTAGTGATTGTCTATATTTTTTTGAAATCCCTGTCTAACCAAAACCTTACCCCGAATAACCGAAATTAGGGGCTCCGTACCAACGTTAGGTTAACTCGATAATCTGCTCCAATTACAGCGACAGCAGGCCCTGTGGTTGGCTGCCACCTTCCGCCAATTACGTAATTCTCAGATCCTTGGTTGAACTTAGTTGAACTTGGGTGAACCTGAGTGAACCAGTGTGAACTTGGTTGAACGTGACTGGTGTTTCGATTTACAAACAAGTGCGTTTTGTGTAAATAGGATATTGAACGAAGTGCAATCTGTTGTTTCGTTGCTTTTTTACGATTCAATTTTAGTTCGATAAATAGTATAAGAAAGGACCTGGGTACGTTTAGTTCTCAAGCTGGTTGGTTTTAACTCAAACCGTCTTATTACAAAGCGCGATCTGATTTTACTTCTAGCCTAAAGATTTAAGCCAGTTTTTGCATTTCCAACTTTATTTCAATTTGGGTCAAGTTACAAAAATTACAACTTAGCACTGTACTAAGTTGTCAGTTTAGTAGAAAGATCTGTATTTCGATTGCTGTTAGGTTCTTATTTAAAAAAACAACCTACTTCCGAAAAAACACTACAAAGTGAACAATAACTTTAATTTCGGAAGGCGGTGACTTTTTTTTTTTTGGGTGGGAAATCATCAAATAACTTCTCCCGCTCTGGGTGGAGCGGGAGGGCATGTAAAACTTTTACTGACTAGAACCCACCCGTGTTCCCTCAGTTGCCTGTGTGCCAGGGGCCGCGGTATCTCTTTCGAACAACCCGCACCTCTGGCAGGCATCGACCCTTGCGGGCCCCATCAGTTGCTGCTGACATCTCTTTGAGGCGCGCGTGGAACACAACGCGCCGTCGACCCGGGCTTGATCCTTACCGGACAACGAGCTACCCATTACTCGCCGTCCGAAGCCCGTGCCTACGGTGGCCGGGAATCAGCCTGGGATTCCCGACGCCCAGGGCGTCTCCTGCGAAGGCCACGGCTGTGAGGGCGCATGTACTGCATCTCCCTCACGTGCGCCGCCTCC
Organism: Polymixis lichenea; assembly: GCA_949091785.1. Taxonomy (NCBI): domain Eukaryota; kingdom Metazoa; phylum Arthropoda; class Insecta; order Lepidoptera; family Noctuidae; genus Polymixis; species Polymixis lichenea. The sequence goes on from OX420938.1 coordinate 5,783,089, forward strand.
CTCTTTGCGAGCATAACTGCTTCGCTGAAGGAGGCGACTGCTAGCCATGCACTCTCGCTCCTTACCATGGCCTGGACCAGGGTCGGACGCGAGAGATCGCCGCCGCTGATCACCTCCACGAGGACACGGCGGTGCTCCGCCCAAGCCGGGCAGACCTCCACCGTATGCTCCACCGTGTCCTCTGGGCGATCTTCGCAATGGAAACACCCGGGCGTTTCCTCCCGCCCTATCCGAAACAGGAACCTCCCGAAACAGCCATGTCCGGTGAGGACCTGTGTCAGGCGAAAGGTGAGGACGCCATGCCGCCTCTCAAGCCACTCCTCAAAGAGGGTACTACCGCAATCGTGGCGTGCCCAAAGGCGGTGACTTTGGATATGTATTTTTTTTTTGTCACCGCCTTCCTAAATTAAAGATGTTTTTCACTTTGTATTGTTTTTTCGGAAGTTGGTTGTTTTTTTTTTTGGAAAAAGTTTTTATTTTTCACTTTTTAGTAATAGTACCTACCCCACTAATTCGAGATTTCACCATCCTTGGGGTCAAAACAATGCATATTTATACGAAAGCAGTAATCCCGGTTTATTTACTGTTATTTTTTGAAAAGTACCGTTGTCTGTCTCCGAAACGCATCATCAGATCTATATGAAATTGAAATGGGACCACACGGAAAGCACGAGCTTTCAAATAAAAAGAGAATCATTAAAATCGGTTCACTCAGTCGAAAGTTATGAGGTAACAAACATAAAAAAAAAACAGTCGAATTGAGAACCTCCTCCTTTTTTTGAAGTCGGTTAAAAACAGGCTCGATGCCTTATCTAATTAAAAACTTTATTTTGTAACACGACTGAAACAGTTTATTTGTGTGTTAACATTCAAGTAACAAGACTTGAGACTTGACAAAATTAAATACAGAATGGTAAATACATCTTTGCCCATGTAAAAATGTCCAAAAATAAATAGAGAGTGAAATCGTCGTTTATTTTATTAAATGTTAATGTAGCCCACAAAAAGCCCTTAAACCATTCAAACATTATAAAAACGTCTTTCCTTAAAAGGAATCGAAAGCATAATATTTTTACGTGTAATATAAAAATAAATGGAGTAATTCTCACGGTGTTTCTATGGTTAGACCATCACAGCAGGTGATTACTATTCCCATTGGTTGAATCTTTAACTTTTATGGCAGGTACTGGGTATTATGACAAGATGCAATGTTTGGCTTATTAGTCGATTCGCACGAATTTACTCGCTCTAAACGGGCGAATCGACACTTTTTAATTTTCTGCAGGCGATTCGCACGAAGTTTATTTGTTTGTGTTGTGAGCGAATCGACAACTCCAGAAATACGTATTAGGCAACTGGCATGTGGCACTCTTATCACTTCAGAGGCCCTAGTGTGAGTTTCATTTAACCATCTCGATCAAACGCAGTGAGCGCGTTCGGCGTTCCGATTGGCCCTGGATTGGTCAAGGACCAATCGGAACGCCGAACGCGCTCACTGCGTTTGATCGAGATGGTTAAATGAAACTCACACTAGGGCCTCTGTGCGCTAGTGTAGTATTTTCTTAACTTTATTTCGGGTGAGTGAATACGTGCGCTCTTGTTTTTCCGAAACGGCATGCTGTCTTATCACCTATAAGATCTGGTAACTACATATCACCGTCAGTTGAACTAGCAATTTAAGGGTACGAGAATTCTCTTATGAATTCTTTATTTTGCAGTTAACATCATTTTATTGTCACTATATCTAATTTAACTTGATACAGTTATTATTTTGAATGCAACAGAAATATTAATATGTCAAAACATCACGATTGTATTCCCCGAAGGACTAGGCAGACGTGTAGGAATTATAGGTACCCACATTTCGCCAGTTCTTTTAAGTCCCGTGTTGGTAAAAGGGAACAGGCACCATGAATAATACCTAATAATAATTTAAAATAACGTTTCCCCAATTTCCCCAAATTGAGTCCGATTACACCAAAACTAACTATTTTCCACAAGTTTCGAACGAGGGTTTAACACGGTAGCAGAGGGTTTAACACGGACCTCTTGGCCCTTTTTATTATTCATGAATATTAAACCTGAGCATAACGGCCCTCGACTTTCTTAAATGACGCCTTAAACTTTTTTACTGATTATAAAATTTAAAAAGTTTTATCAAAAGACTGAACCGTTTTTGGATGTGTACTGGGGGATTGTGGAGAGGGTAAGGATAATTTCTTTTGAAGATGGGATCAAAATAGGATGTTAACGGTTTTGAATACGGTATACATGAATCAATCAAGCACTGGATGCTATGTAACATCACGTAGATTTAAAATTTAATTAAAGAAGCCTGTCTCGAATGGATGCGTTGCCATGGCACTGATCAGCGAGTGCTACTTCCAAGTGGCTTCCCGATCAATTCGCATAGTAGAGTGTTCAGTAATATATTTAGGAAAGCAAAATCGGAATTAATTAAAGTTCGATTAAATACATTGATTAAAAAAGTTACAAGCTTACTTAAGGACTTATCTATTACCCATAAATAAAATATTAAACTAAACTGCTTCCATAAGTTCAATCATTTTAGCATAGACTGATATAAATTATAAATAGGTTGGCTAACTCGACCTTAAACGAAGTTTAACTAGATACTTCGTTAACTGATCAGTCAGTAATTAGTTCTTAGTTAATGTAATATACGAGGTCCTGCTATTAACCGCGTTCAGATGAAATATAAATTGAAAATCCTTTTGATACGTTTAGCCGGCATCAAAGTCTTGAGAGTTGAGAAAAGTTTAAAAAGTAGATAGTTTATATTATGACTTGCAAATATTGGTTATTTCATTAGGAAACCTTTGATGGTCAACCCTTTTAGAATATAGGAGTGGGTCAACGTCATAAGTTGGTAAAATAAGTACTAATTAGAACTATTTAATGGCAAGATCGAATAGAAAACTTTTGTTGCAGCATCCATATTATATTTGCTCGCTATTTGGTGGTTGGTTTCTCCACTTAGATGTGTCGAGTCTCACTTGAGATTACAGTTGTCTTATTCGATGTAACGTGTGAGATCACTGCAACCGCGACGTGTTAATTACTCAGACCAATCTGTTTACACTAGTAACTGAGCGACCTCACGAGACATTTGGGAATAAGCTGGGCTGATTACTCGTTCAGTATTTAAGCTAGTCACTCCATTCCAGGCATGTTAAATAACTATTGGGGCCCGAACAAAACGTTAACTACGTTCAGCGCTAAACGAACGAATCATCGTTCTATTTCTGTCAATAGTCTGAAAATTACTGAGACCGATAAGTACATGTTTTAAATATGTATCTAACGCTTAACATATTTAGTGATTTTTGGTGCAAACGGGCCTAAATTTAGAAACCAACCATTTGTTTTGTTTCATAATGTAGATATCACAGTAACAGCAATATTGTGAAGAAATTGTATCCAAAGAGTGAACTGACATACTTATTGGAGAGCAAAATGGGTCAAAGACGATAATCATCCCATACTGTTCCCGCTGTTGAGAAACAGGCCTCCTGTCGGTGAGAGCGAGGGGATCGTTGTCCACCACGCGGGCCCATTGAGAGTTGGTAGATGTCACATGGTTTCGAATGATTGGTTCTAGGATATGATGATTTCCTCGCAATGTCTTCCTTCACTGTTTTGCAGGCAGTGGTAATGAAATAATTTACACAAAGTATCTCTCGTTCTAGACATCACAGGACATCCAGAAATTTTGCAACGAAATAGTATCCAAAGTGGGAACTGACATATTTACTAGGTCCTATTTTCAACCTTCTCCAAATTCACACCGCCCAGGTGAGGACAATGTGGCAGTCTCGTAATCACGAGATTAACGCTATAATTATGTACGTGACAAGGTATACCTGCGCCGAATCAAATTTATGAGTCTGTACGCACAGCCTTAGCTGGTAACCCTTAGTTAAGGTTAACGCAAACAATAACAATTGTTTCTGCCATTTAGAGGGTTAACGTTTTTTGGGTTATGAATTGGGAATTTTAATCAGGATTTTCCATTTTTTGGCGTACTTATTTGTTGGTTCTTCTCTTCGTGAAAATAAATGTTATTTTGTACCTTTTTTTGTTAATGAATTAATTTATTGTAGAAGTTTGCATTGAGCCAGAGGTAAGCAACGGATTAGAAAGAAATAATTAAAAATAATAATATAAATGTTTATGCTGCTAGGCTCGTGGCTAAATAATATCAGCTGCTTGAATCGATAGCCGGTTAAGCTAGCGTTACCGCGGTCGGTTCGTGGACGGTGAACATGTGCTTCTTCTATAACATATCGAGACACCTCGTACCTCGAAAAGTATGTTAAGACGTTGTTTGTGCTGGCTGCCACTTGTACATCTTTGACACTTGTTACGGGTAGTCAGAATGGGCACGCCACAATTGCGGCGGTAAGTCCCCTCTTTGAGGAGTGGATTGAGAGGCACCACGGCGTCTTTACCTTCCGCCTGATGCAGGTCCTCACCGGACACGGTTGTTTCGGGAGTTTCCTGTTTCGTATAAGGCGGGAGAAAACGCCCGGCTGTTTCCACTGCGTAGATCGCCCTGAGGACATGGTGGAGCATACGGTGGAGGTCTGCCCGGCTTGGGCGAAGCACCGCCGTGTTCTTCTGGAGGCGATTGGCGGCGGCGATCTCTCGCGTCCGGTCCTGGTCCAGGCCATGGTTTGGAGCGAGAGTGCCTGAGTAGCTGTCACCTCCTTCTGCGACGCAGTAATTCTTGCGAAGAGGGAGGCGGCGCACGCGAAGGAGAGGCAGTATATGTGCCCTCACGGCCCTAGTCACCGCAGGAGACGCCCCGGGTGTCGGGAATCCCAGGCTGATTCCCGGCCACCGGCCGGGCTTACGGATGGCGAGTAATGGGTAGCTCGTTGGCTAGTAAAGACCAAGCCCGGGTTGACGGCGCGTTGTGTTCCACGCGCGCCTCAAAAAGATGTCAGCATCAATTAGTGGGGTCCACAAGGGCCGATGTCTGCCAGGGGTGCGGGTTGTTCGAAAGAGATACATACAGTGGCATCTGAAGGAATACGGGTGGGTTTTAGTCAGTAAAAGTCTGACACGCCCTCCTGCTCCACCCAGAGCGGGAGAAGTTATTTGATGATTTCCCAACCACAAAAAAAAACGGGTAGTCTGAAGCCCAAAAAGTCTGATCACAACCAGTCTTACCGAGGATTATCACGACGCAGTAACCGAGTTGTGGAGGTCAGAGAGGCAGTGACTCCATGTAAAATAGTGCTATTCAACTGTAACCGGCTAGATTTGAAGCCGACCCCACCATAGTTGGGAAGAGGCTGGGTAGATGATGATCTTATTTTATCTAATTCTTAGCTAATCAAGTTTACTTACTTTACTTGAATACTTAATTACCAAGCATAATGTGCCCACTGCTGGGACACAGGCCTCCGCTCTGTGAGAGAGAGTGGCATAAATTCACCACGCGGGCCCAGTGTGAATGTGGATGTCACATATCTTCGAATTTTTGGTTCTAGGACATGGCGGTTTCCTCACGATGTTTTCCTTCACCGTTATTAAAGTGCCTTTTTTGGGGCCGAGCTCACTACCACTTGACCACTACTGCCCTATATACTATCTATTTTATATTATTCTAAGCAAACAAACTACACTTCTTACATTACTTATACTTACTTCGCTTGAAAACGTAACTATCAACCCTAGGCATACTATTAAAGGAGAAAATACGCATCTATTCAAGTTCTTTGTTCACTCTTAAATAAAGACGCAAAACCCTTTATATTCCTCCCATAATTTATTATAATCACCGCTTCTTTTCTGACCTCGCCGACCACATTTTCAAGTCTTAAAATAGCTGTAAAAATGAGGCAGAATGTGTATCTGCAATATTTCAAGGGCTTTATTTTGTTCCACATTTTGTCCCCAGATAATAGGAGGGGATTTTCACCGTGCCACTGTTTTGTAAAAGATTCTCTGGTTCCCCTTTCAACGAATATAATTACTGCTATGTTTTGCATTGTATATTTTGATACAAAACTGTTCCGGGATTTTGGTTTCGTTTGTAGAGTGAAATTGTTGTTTGGATTTGGTGCTGTCTTGCCATTTAAATTTAATCGTGTACAGATGTTTGGGGTTCAACTTGGTAAAGCTTTTCTTTCTTATTAAGAAAGCGGTGAAAGGTCACAAAATAATGGTTGTCCAAATAAACAGGACGGCAGTGACATCGACGCGCAAACTCTCACCATGACTTCAGAACATGATTAGACACTAGACCTTTTTTTGTTTTTGGTTGGGAAATCATCAAATTACTCATGCCGCTCTGGGTGGAGCAGGAAGGCATGTCAAACTTTTACTGACTAAAACCCACCCGTGTTCCCTCAGTTGCCTGTGTGCCAGGGGCCGCGGTACCTCTTTCAAACAACCCGCACCCCTGGCAGAGACACTAGACCTAGCGTTGAAATTTTTCACCGGTTATCAAAAAAAAAAAAAAAATCTGTGGGGGAGGCCTATGTCTGGCAGTCTTTCGGTTGAAATGATGATGATGATAGTGTAAATAGTTTCAGTGTAAAATGGATGTGTAATATCTGGACTGACGAACAGAAGGACATGACAAAGTTACAGGTGTTTGCCATTTGGCTACGGCTTATGATAAGATGAACCTTGGTGTGGCAGTGGCAGTCATGGGGACTGCCGACAGAAGTGAAAACTTACAATTTTTGAAAAAAAAAAACATCACGTCTCATTACCATGTCGGTGACGAAGTCGAATTTGCTGGTCCGTGACGTGAACCCATTAGTTTTGCCCCTACCAAAAATCGCTCATCGCAAGAAGTGTTCACTTCAAAAAATATACATTATAAAAATTTTATTACCTTAGTTTGTGGTCTAAGCCATAAGGTAAAACATTGATTCTTTTACACTTTTCTTTGAAGCTTTCTATTGAATATATCCTACAAATTGCTGTAGAATGTCGTGAAGAAAGTTATAAGTATTAATGTGGGTGGCTATACCTAAAAGTAGGAGAAGACCAAAGAGACAATGATGGAAGGACTCTGTGAAAGATGATATGTTTAGAAAGAGGTGACTACTGAAATTACTACTACGAGTAATAGAAGTATAAAAGAAAAAGACTTGTTGCGACCACAAATAAATTGGTATAGCGGCAGGAGAAATAATGATGACTTTGGTAGTCCATATTGATCTTCAATGGAATAATCAATGCCTTATCGCCCGCATCGTCGCACCTAGAACAAAACAACCATGGCCCCAATTCTGTATCGTTATAATGATTCCCTGCAGAATCTTACTTCGTTCAAACTACGTCAATATCGTTTTGTTTAGAAACCAATGTAACGGTAAAGAATCGAAATGTCATATTCTGTATGTTTCAAGACAATTTGTCGATATTATTAATACGATATTAGCAGAATTCGTGTGTGATTGGCGTGGTTACGAGTAAGGAATCGTTAAGTGGTCATAGTGAATTCAGGCCCTGGGCCCCAATTTTGTATCGTTATAATGATTCCCCGTAGAATCTTACTACGTTCAAAATACGTAAATATCGTTTTTTTAGAAACCAATGTAACGGTAAGGAATCGAAATGTCATATTCTGTATGTTCCAAGATAATTTGTTGATATTATTAATACGATATTAGCAGAATTCGTGTGTGATTGGCGTGGTTACGAGTAAGGAATCGTTAAGTGGTCACAGTGAATTCAGGCCCAGGTACGTCAAAAAATACGCATTCACAAGACGATAATAATAAACAAGTAATCAGGTAACGAATGCTAATTAATACCATGCTCGTAATTGTACCAGAACATGGATGTGTGAGAAGTACCTAGTCTTAATTTGAGCGTAGTTCTTGCTCAGTAAGTCAGTTCAAAATTAACACTCTTCTGCTAACACACTTTTAATGAAACACTTCCAGAAATTCACACGCGTTTGAAAATAATTAAGCATGATGTGTTAGCGTGGATTGGCGTCATTGTTCGTTAAAGGAATTCCAATTAAAGAACATGATAATTACCTATTTAATTTTATTGTTACATCATCTTTAAAATACTTAAGCAGCTGTAAAGGTTCATTGAGGGAAATGGGGAATATTTTTGGTCTCGAAGGAGCTTGTAATTGAGCTGTAACTGTGGCAGGTACTGTCATCAAAAGAGATAAGTAACCAGGGTCATCGGATATAGTTGAAGTTTAGTAAGAAACCAATGGATGTTTACGAATAAAAAATAATTAAATTAATAGAAAACAAACAGTTCATTTAAAAAATTTAATTTCAAGCAGTTCATTTACAAAATTAATTAAATTTCATTCGAAAACAATCATCGGTTTCCTGCTAAACTTCAACTTATCCCATGACCCTGGTTACATTTCTCTTTTGGTGACTGTACATCGATGTGCAAACTGAAACCATGAATTCAGCACTAGATTTTAGACAACGCTCCCTTGCGTTGAAATTTTTCGTTGGTTATTTAAAAAAAAATGCTCTGCCATGCCATTTTGACCACATAGGCACTTTTCTAAGAAATAGTGATTTTTTTTTTGATAACGTAAATTTTCCACGCTGTCTAGAATCATTGGTATAGGTAGCGCGTCGATGTCCCTGCCACCCTGATTAAATAATCATTTTTCAACAATACCTACCCAGAGATATGATTTGGCTATTAGACCTACTTAAATCATTATTCTAATATCAAACTCAAACTTAAACTCAAAGAATTTATTTAAAATTAAACCACTTACAGGCACTTTTTAAATGTCAAAAAGTCGATAAGTTGGAAAGTTGTAGCTAGTTGCCCATTCCAAAACGTAATCTCTTTGGCAACGGGCAAGAAACTCCACGGACACTCATTTAAATCAAGTTGGATATTACAAAATCTTGGGAACATTGTTCTTGTTGCTTCTGTATGTAAGAACAATGTAAAAAAAAATTATAAACAATTCTACATACAAGGTAAAAATAAGTCCTGGAAGTTAGGAGATGACCAGTCTCAACCGACAGCGCCCGTTCACAAACGTGACGCGTGGCTCAGCACCATCCAACTCAACCATTTTGTAGGGAACCGAATGATCCAACACACGCGCCACCATCAGTGAGACATTTAAATGAGCATGACATACTCTGAACTGCCATGCTTTTTCAAGTCAAGGTACATCAAAACAACACAATAAACGGATGTATGGTACTCATATTTACGAAATTTTAACAAAGTGCTTCTAAATTATACAAAACTATAGTTTGTATTTGATATATTAATAAAATTTGGTTTCCTAATAGAAAGAAAATCATTTAATATAAATTGAAGTATTCCATAAATAACACTTGGTTCAGTAAAAATAAAAACATGTTCGTAATGTCACAAAAATAATAATAATAGTAACGAAATTGTTCGTAATGTCAGAAAAAATAAAAAAAGGGAAGCATCTCTTCCAAATATTAAATTTTTTAACTAGTGAGCCCAAGTGGCTGTGGAGCAGAACGAGCATTAAGCCAAACATTTTTATCTACAATATACTTATCTAACTTATAAATATGCTTGTCGTATGCATCGTTAATCGATGATCAAGACAGTTTTCGTTGAAAGTCGAAAATAAAGTTTTTACGAGATGTCGATACTCCAATGTTATTCGTAATATCGTTTGTATTAGGTATGTTTTGGGTGTCTCTTGTCCCTGACAGTTTTGTTTTATTGCCGTAGACGAAGAAAAGAACAGAGAAATTCTGACGAACAATGTTTGTTTTTACTATTGAAACATTGTTAGATTTTCGTTTTAACTTCAATAAACTACGAATAAAATGACATCTTTAAAATATTTTAAGTTGTCTTCAAATCTTTTTCGTTTCTGGAAATTTCAATAATTTTCAATTTAGGAAATTAATACCGAATTATTATAAAATTTGAAAACAACTTTTAATTTTACATTCACATCACCTCTGCAGTAGGTGAAAATAAACTCGTTTTAATAATTTATAGAAAACTTATAGCTGTGACTGTTCGTGAAACTAAAAAATTACTCTGTGGCATGTCAAGTGTTTCCTTTTCACTCCATATTTGTACCTATAACATACCTATGGTACCTGTGTGCTGCTAACGAAAGTCAAACATAAGAGGTTTTGCGTAGGAACTGGTTTATTTATACTTTGACCAGCTTTGCCACTTCACTTTAATGTAACATACATTCAGGAATTAAGTGTGACCAATTATCGTCGCCCGCACAGAGATCTCTCCTCATAAAGAGAAACCATGAGCATTGATCACCACGATGCTGAAGACGGGTTGGTGATTTCAAACTTATATTGACTACTAGGGTTTGCCAGCGGCTTCGCCCGTGTGCAGGTTGAAAATTGTCCCACGGGAACGTACTACCGCGATAAAAAGTATCCTGTGTTAATCTAGGTCATAATTTCATAAAAATTCGTTCTGCCGTTTTTCCATGATTGAGTAACAAACATCCAAACATCTAAACGTACAAACTTTAACATTTATAACATTAAGTAGGACGTAGGATAACTCATATTGATAATATTGTTTTTCTCTCGATATTTCCTTCACCGATGTAAGTAATGTCCATTTAATAAATGATATTTTCTTAAGTTTTCTATTGCTATTCCTTAAATGATTAATTGAATGAAAGCGAAAATAAAGAGAACTAGGTTATTACAACACCGTAGAAAGCGAATTTATTTGTTCCCGACCATCAGATAAATAAGTGCGTTATTTATGTTGATATATTGTAAAATGGAGTCTGCATTTGTGCCTGGTTATTAGTCTCGCCCCTATTACATGAGACTTAAACATAACTTGCGGAATGTGGGTGTACTAAAAAGGAACATCACCGCCTAACCCTATGTGGAACGTGAAGGAGAGGCAGTACGAATATATGAGCCCTCACAGCCCTAGTCGCCGCAGTAGACGCCCAAGGAATCCCAGGCTGATTCCCGGCCACCGTAGTCGCGGGCTTGCGGACGGCGAGTAATGGGTAGCTCGCTCTCCGGTAAGGACCAAGCCCGGGTCGACGGCGCGTTGTGTTCCACATGTTGGGGTCAGCAACGGCCGATGCCTGCCAGGGGTGCAGGTTGTTCGAAAGAGATACCGTGGCTCCTGGCACACAGGCGACTGAGGGAACATGGGTGGGTTTTAGTCAGTAAAAGTCTGACACGCCCTCCTGCTCCACCCAGAGCGGGAGAAGTTATTTGATGTTTCCCACGCACAAAAAAAAATCCTAAGTGGAACACAGGCGTGATTTTTGTTATGCTTTTCGTCACCAACGAAAAGCTTTAAATAACAATTTTCATGCTAATGAGGTGCTAAAACTCTTTAATAAAATTTGCCACTGTTTCACAAGACGTATCCTAGATTAGCACACATTAATTTTCATCCCAGAAAACTCGGTGACAATACCTAAAAGTTTTTAAAATCTGCAAAAGTTTGCTGACGTTCCTGAATTTGTAAAGACTGTTTTAAAATTATAATAGTTATTCGTTTACCATATTTTAAGACTTTTTCCTTTTCAACGAAAACTGTTAAATACTGTTTAACATATATTTTGCTGCTAGCTAATATTACTATTGGCGTCGCGATTTGCATCTAAGTAAAAATTTTTCTTAATAAATTGAGATTTTATGTGTCGCCGTTACACATTCGACATAAAAAGCAAAACTTTTCAATATTCAGTTTTTAATAGATTTGGGTTGCATTTAACAAGACGCCATAGAGAAATAATAGAATAGAAATATATAAAAATCAGCGCTATCCTCTAGGTCCGCCATAGCATAGCATACTACAGAGTGGAAGCCTTGTCGCAGTCACAATGTGCAGTTTCTGTTGTGTGATAACTATTAAAGATCTGTTTTTTTTTAATAATAATTATCTTTTATGTGCTAGTGTCTCCATGACAAATAAACCTATTTTTCTTTCTTTCTTTCTTTCCGTCATATACTGGCACCACTGAGACTATTTAAAAAATCCAAAAGGTTTGGTGAAGTTGTGTAACAGGAAAAATAGACTCATAGTGAGTCTATTTTCCCTGTTGGAACAATACGGGTGGTTTAAGAACCACCAATTAGTCAATGGTCTAGCCCAGGATTAGTACTAATTGAGACACTGGCAATAAGTAATGAATTCCGGAACACCTGCAACATTCAACCTAAAAGTTCAACGTTTAAAGTTGATTTCACATTGCATTAGCGTTCATTGTAAATCTTTCCTCTTTTACAAAGCTACGGAATTTCGTGCAAGTTCCCATGGGTTCTGAATAAATTCAAAAAGCTGATGTTTCGTAATGTGAAACCAATTTCTGGTTCTATACAGAACGTGACAGTTCATTGAACGAAAATAAAGTAAATCTCTGACAGATATTGGGAAGCGAGAATCAACATCCAATGAGGAATGTCGATTTAACTTTTGATGCTGGAGAGAAACACGAGAAATGTTTCAATATGGTAATGAGTATAAAGAAGTAATTCCTTTGACATTATCTTGGATAGAATAAATCAAGAATCACAAAACAAAACAATTGACTTTCACTGACGATGTTTACTTAGTCAACCACTGATGAGTGCTAACAATTTGACAGCGTTTTTATGGTGCAGCGGTACGGGTGGTTTTCGTAGAGCAAATGGTACGGTATGGCTGTATATAGAAAAGAAGATTCTGACGGTTTGTGTCTAGAATAAAATAAAATGTATCTGTACACCAAGCGTACAGTTCGAAAAAAAAAATACAAACCTATTGTTTCGTTCAATTTCGGTATCGTTCCAGGAATATTAGACTCGCGCGGCTTTCGGCAATCATGATTTGATATTCATTCTCCATCGATCACAGTACGTGGTTCGTCAGTTCTTCGATCAAATTTCGGTAGACGTGGCGATCAAATTCGGCCATTTTGTTGAATATTCAAGTGTTCATACACTGAATCAAACAACGTTATTCCAATTAATTTTAATAACGGTTCGTATTAAATTTTATGGATTAGTGAGGAACTACTTAAAAGGTAGAAGTTTTAATGTATCTTTGTATAAAAAAATGAATGCGTTCTAAAACAAGTCATAAAAATAACGGAACAATCTTAAGTCGACACAAAAACCTCTAAAAAGTAAAAAAAAAACAATGTATTAGCCCTTTAAGTTTATTAAGAAGTTGTAGGTAATATTTTGATCACAGCATTATCGCGTCGAGGGACGGCTAGTGAAAATGTTATTCTTTCGACAATTGCGTATTTTCATTATTGCTGGGCCTTGTCTGTTTGGCGTTTTCATTGATACACGCAAAACGCCCGAATGAAACAGAGAGGTGATAATAATAAAAACAGATAAATTGACTGTAAAGTACTAATTTTCCGACTTACACAAGGGCAACTCTGCAAGCAGAAGCTAGTGCAATGTAATTATAACTACATAGTGATTGAGTTTAGTTCGGCTCCGTCGCGCTGTCCACCGCAACATCGGCCACGCCTGATGCACGTCCTACTAATCCGAAGATCCGAAGATCCTCACTGCCGGACAGATGTGGCTGCTGCACCGGAACCGGCTTAAAAATGTTGCTATTGTATTATAATTGAAAGTAAATAGTCCACGCTTTGTTTTAAGAGGAGATGTTTTATATACGACGAAGATGAGCAGCTTTTCCAGCGATGTTAAGTCGATTTCACAATATAACTAGGCTTTTTAAATAAAATAAAGTTTTTATAACAATCTCTCGATTTAAGACAGTTGCAGTTTCCTCTTTGTAACACTATTGATGAGGTGATTTATCAACATAATATGGTTTTTAACCTACTGTAAAAATGTATAGATAAAACACTGAAAAAACCGCTGTTGTATGCAACATTTTCAAACCAAACATGGTCTATTCCTCGAAACGGCACATCTTGTCATTGATGTTGTCGTGTTCCTAATTGTAACTCGCTTGGGTCTGCGGTTTTCAATCGCCTGCCAAAGCAAAGGGCAGAAACTGTCAACACAGACTGATATATTTTTTAAATTACTGAATGCCTGCTCTTGATCTTGATTACGCCTGATGATGCTAAAAAATGTCTTGATCTTGTCCTGGTGTGGTGGTGCATTCAAATGGCCACCATTTCGTATTACTACAACAACTTTCCACAGGATTAATGTAAGCTTTTCGGTAGTTAATGTCTGTCCTATACATTTTTGACTGTTCCATCATCGTTACCGCTGATAGAATGTTACTTTGTCTAGGCCCTTGTGTAGGTCGTAGGTTTCCCGACGGGCGCTAAAGTTTATGTAAATTATTATTTCATCACCAATGCTCTCGAAACGTTGAAGGAAAATATTGTGAGGAAACTGGCATGTTCTAGAACCAAATGGTGGATCAGCCACATGGTAGTGGACAGTGGAGGGCTACTCCCTCTCACAGAGAGAAGGCCTGTGTCTCAGAAATGCGAACATTGCTGTGACACATTGCGGATTATATGCTTATGCTAGGCCTTCTGGGTAGCCGCCCTTGCTACCATGTCGCCAACTGTCCTTTCCCTAGGTATAAGTTCTTCTTCATCGTACTGTTTACGAGGGCAATATTACTAACCCTAAATGAGTTATCGCTCGAATTAAATATTTTGAATTTCCATAATTCAGGCCGATATATTTATGCAAGAGAAAAAGATGAATCCTGGTAATGATCCTCATTTCAACTTCGGAAAGTACATTTTCAACTTGAATGTGACAAAAATGGGCCACTGTATACAGGACCATAAAATATGCGAAAAAGTTTGCCAAATTTGCATACAAATGTAAGATATGTCTTTAAATCTTTTATCATAATCTGGATGGAAGTCCCTTAACTTAAAAAGTAACCGCGTTTAAAACTCTGGGACCCACACTTTGGGATATAATGATACTATTTAGGAGATTACCAAAGTTTTTAAGAAGATGAGATGGATAAGTAGGGATCTAAGACTGACGACCTTTGTGGGTCACCGAAGTTTGACATACAGCTTGTAGTGCCTTTGTTCATCTCGTTTTTCAGTAGGTAAAAGCAAGCTCTGAATTGAGAAAATCAAACAACGAGTTATAGAGCTTTCATTATTTGAACAATAGAGGAAAAAATTAAAAAAAAGTAATGCTAATTTTGTTTGTTATAAATGTTTATTTTTGTAAGAAAATCTTAGGAGACACTTTTACACGTCAATCTTCTAAATCTATATGGCACGCTGGAGAGCCGTGGTGGCCCAAAGGTAAAGGCCCCAACTTAAGAGATGTAAGTAATAGGATAGTACTGATAACCCAGAGGTAAAGGCCCCAACTTAAGTGGAAATGAAAAAATACACGCCAAAAAGCTGCATTAAAAAGTTATGAAGAGACTTAGCGATTTAACGTGAACTCTATGCAGGGAGGTTCTTCCTCGAGGTTTTATGAATGTGGTCAACTTGTACTCTGATGCTAATGGTTGCCAGATGGAGTTGCGAGTTAATATGTCTGTGGAAAAACATAGTATTGTTGATCATTAATTTTTAACCGGCTTCAAAAAGTTTCTCAAATTTTTTTTTGTATGTTTTTCCGCGATATCTCCGTCAATTATGAATGAATTTCGAAAATTCTTTTTTAATGGAGAGGGTATGCAGGATTGGTCCCACATAAATTTTACTAACTTTTCTTTGGTAGTTTTTGCGTTAGCCTCGTTAATACGTTTTTAATCCACTTTACGTACCTTGATGACATTCTGCTGCTTCTTGTCACTGTTGTTTATATACCAAGTAATGCTATACGATTGGTGTGGAGTAGATACCATAACAAAAAAGTGAAAAATAAAAACTTAAAAAAAACGTGAAAAAGTGAAGTGAAAAGTGGTCAGTCCTATTGCAAATGTTTGGACTCACCTTCGTCTTATGCTATTCGGATGTGGATGAGTAGAACAAATTTTCTGAAGAACGGCCTGTTCTTGCAAAGCGGTTGGTCTAATCTCCAATCATTGCATCATTTTTATATTAAATAAACAATGACTACATGAACGTTTCCATTGCAAACTGGTTGCTACCTATGAAATGCACCGATCCCAGCGTGGCTTGACCAGACTCGATAAATCGAATGAACCCCAAGATTTGCACTAGCCCCTGGAGCCTCATGCTTCATGGTGTTACAGAGGCCATTGCATATCAAGAAGTAGACCGGGGGGCGCGGTAATGGTCAGGTAGACGTGCCCTTAGGATAGGAAAGGATTGCGAGCCTACCGGATATGCATCCTTGAGTAAGCATTGGACTAGTGGAGAGACGGGTGGTATTTATTTATTATAGGAGGGCATCTTTTCACGACGTCGCCGGCATGTTGATTCAGGTCGGGCTTCTTGGGTACGTTCAATTGTTTTCTTAGCTCTTTTCTATGCCGTTGCTTCGCTATGTTCTGTTTTGTTGTTTTCGTAGTAATATTCTGCAATAAAAAAGTTTTTAAGGAATTAATTATAGGCATTTCATACATATTTCATGTTAGGTTCATTGAGGCATCGGTACGGGAATCATACAGATAGATTTTTTGTCTAGATTTGTACTGGAACTCTGGAGAAGAAAACCGGAGATGGTGATGTTAAAAGTATTGTTTCAAAATGTACAAACGTTGTTTAATTGTGGTTTCCTTTTAGCAAATCCTCAGTTTATTTTGTTGACATTGTGCCAAATACAAAGAGATAGGTTTGCTCCCCGTACAGGGACCTAATGTCGACACCTGGATGGTGGCAGTCTGTCTATCCCTTGAGAAATAAAATGAGTTCCAAGTAAATGGTATTTATTTAATGATAATATTCATAAAGACATCATTTGCATTTCATCAGACCAATCTTTGTTATAAATACATGTAATTTTGAACTTTGGTGTGAATAAAAATATGTAAATATTTTCCATGAATTTACCTAGGTAAGCCACAAGTTTAATTCGTTATATACGTTACGTTACGTTTCATACATTAGAAATGTTTAGAATTTTAGATATGTCTTTTTTATATTTAGGAATTTAGTAAGGATAAGTGCAGAACTTTTCCTGCTATGGATATAAAATTGTATTGTAGAATTTTTACTACTGCGGGGTTTTAACGATGCTAAGTTGCTTCATCTTATAAATAAAACAGCTTAAGGTTTTGTTATTTATTTTTTATGATGGATTTAAGTTACATACAGACGGATTTTTGGGGCCAGTATTTTGTTACATGTGTTTTCGTTAAATATGGTTTTTTAACCGACCTCAAAAAAGGAGGAGGTTCTCAATGTCCTAGTATTTTTTTCTTTTGCTCGAAAGGAAGTTCTGATTAGTGTTTTTTGCGTTAGCTTTAATAATACGTATTTTTTCCACTTAGTGTATGTTGATGATGGTAGAAAAACTTCCTGTGGCTGTAATTTACTTAGCAAGTGAAGGTAAACGAATTTGGTACCGCTACCAAAAAGTGAAACTAAAAACAGCCGACTTCCAAAACAACAGCACTATCTACATAGTGAAAAATTACTTTTCCTTCTTGTCCTTAGCATGGCGATAGTAATCTAAATACAGTCAGCCCAGAATATGGCCACGATTTTGGCACTTTCACTTTGTTCATTAGCTCCTGTAGCGTGCAGACAACACGTCAACGTCAAGACAAGCTGGACAAGATATTAAGTGCCCCATTATTTGTGGATCAGCACCACATTAACACTCCAGGGTGGAGTCATCTGTTAATCTCCACCTTTTCAACTTTTCCTGTATATGTCAGTGCCTATGTAGTTAGAAAGTTTTTGTATCATGTATGAACATTGCATAATTTACAAGCTGTTTTCTCTTGTCCGTGCAGGCTAAGGAAAGGATAAAGTTTGAGTTTTTATGGATTGCGTTGCTAATAGTACATATGGTGTAAAAAACCCATCGGAGACGGTTGCATGATGGGTCTTTTGTCTTATCTACACAGTCAGTCCCATTTCTTCCCGTGGGTGTCGTAGAAGGCGACTAAGGGATTTACTAGAGAATGGGCGGCGGCGTTCTCTATGAATTTGACCACAAATGCTGCGATCGCCAACCCGCCTGCCAAGCGTGGCGATTATGGCAAATGTCCCCATTTTGGGGGAGGCATGTCCAGCAGTGGATGTCTTTCAGCTGATATGATGATGATGATGATGATGATGATGATGATGATGACACAGTCAGTACATCAAAAATTAATATCATAATAACCAGAAAAACAAGTGTCTCTCGGCTTTGTTAAGGGAATTTTTAACACGTAGAGACAAAAAAAAATAAAGTTGTTCATTTTATATAGACTATCGAGAAGTTAAAATATTTCGCAGTCCGATATCTTTGTTTTTTTTTAATCGTCGAACCGGGACCGTTGATGAAAGGCAATTATAAACAAAAGACAACACTTTGTCAATTCAAAGTTGTGCAATTTAGGTGGGATTGTCAGTCGATTTAGGATGATACGAGTTGGAATTTTTTTTACTGAAATCTATCTACATAAATAGAAATTAAATGCTGTTCATTGATCAGCACATCACTTGAGAATTTGAGATGGACGGATTTGGCTATTTTTATTTAAAATGTGCGTAATAAGTTTTTGTGGAACGAAAAATTGGAAAAGTTTCCCGCAAAATCTTCAAATTTGGGAAAAACTGAACCTTGTGAAATTTGGATAGGACGCCGTCTGTCGGGGTAGCTAGTGTCTATATCTATGTAATAAATTTGTCCAAATAACATATTTTATGCACCGTATTTTGGAATTTATTCAATTTCTGCTGGCAGATAGATTTTTTTATTTGATTTTGTGACACATTTTAGTTGATGGCTCACCTTGAACATTCCGCAGCCGTGACAAAATAAAATGTGTCCGTAATTTTACCGGCGTATTCCCAAAAATGAGTATTCCTGAAAACTCATTTTCGAGGGCAGAAATATAGACCATAGGCACCATATCAGATAAATAAGTTTTGATTATTAAAATCATTCATTTGCGAACGAACAACTACATCGTTTTTGTCACCTGACAAGATATCCACACAATATTATAAGCTTCCAGATTATTTATTTAATAACTTATCAGTACCTTAATCATTGATATGGCGTACAGGAAATGTATCCCCGTACACTATTAATAGCCCTAAAGATAGTAGTTACATACAAAATTCAGAGGCTATCACGGTTTTCACGTTATTGCCTTTAAAAGAGCCAAACGAAAGGTGCGGGTAGCCGTTAGATCAGCTTCTGGCCTTAACTGGTAACATTACATAAAGAATTGATGAAGACTGCGTGGCTCGTACTATTCGATATATTCTGGATATTGTTGGCTATTCTTTTCGAAATATTTCGTTTCGAAATGTAAGGAAGAATAGTACATGGACAAATATCCATAGGTCACTGGTATTCGGCTCCAAGAACCACCAAATTTAAGGTCCTGTAGTCAAAGGATATATAAACTATACACCGTGAAATTTTAGTCGTCTTACAACGGCAACCCACTTCATGTACCCATTGACTACTAATCATTTATAAAAATAAAATAAAAATTTGAACATATGCAAAAATAAAAAAAAATAAAAATTTCATTCATTAAGACGTATGACGTAGCTTGAAACATTAGGGAGATGGAATTAATGACAGAATGTAACGGTAGGTAGGTAGATATCTTCTACCGTTTGATACGTAAACATTATTAACAGAATTATGAAATTATGAAACACTCTCCGTGTTTCATAAATTCTAAAGCATTATTTATTTTTCTTTGTACCTATTATCTTAATTAATGGTAACAACGTTTTAATCGCGCCTAGAGGTATTTTATGACGGATACATTGAGTGGACCACCTTTGTAAGACGACTAAAATGTCACGGTGTATATCACTTGCGGTATAAATGAGAAGTTGTAAGTTAGACTTTTTGTGAGGTTAGTCGACACGTAGTACTTTAGTTTTATAGATGTACTGACCACAACTGTTGAACTTGATGTGAAGTTGAATTGGATGCTAATCCGCGGTGTTTTTTTTTCTGAGTGGGAAATCATCAAATGACTTCTCCCGCTCTGCATAGAGTAGGAGGGCGTGTCAGACTTTTACCGACTAAAACCCAACCGTGTTCCTTCAGTTGTCTGTGTGCCAGGGGCGGCGGTATCTCTTTCGAACAACCCGCACCCCTGGCAAGCATCGGCCCTTGCGGACCCCACAAGTTGTTGCTGTCATCTCTGACGGCGCGCGTGGAACACAACGCGCCGTCGACCCAGACATATTTTTTTTTAATGTGGAGAAATACCTACTGCGCTACCACGGGAAGATAGCGCAGTTATGTGAGACTGTAACCCCTAAACCTAAACATAGTATGCATACATACAGTACATAAATAGATTGCTCCTTTTTGGCAGCCTGGCGGTATATACGTAAACCGTACAGATAGCTGGTGAGTCCTGAAAAGGAATACCAAGCGGATATCTATTAAAAAGGACAAAAATTATTCTACAAAATCTAAAAATGTAAAGCAATTCTAATAATTTTATTCACCCACGCACATTGGCTGCTTTCCAAACTCCAACAATATAATGTCATAAAAGGTTCTTTATGTCACTCGTAGCGACAATAATGTTTCTAGACTTATGTTATATGTTTAGAAGAACACTTCCCAATCTGGTTGCGACAGACAGTTTTTCATATAAACGACACCTCAAGAGTGTGCTGAAAGAAATGGCTGTAGCGTACTTGAGAGCGAATGGTGGGTGTTTGAACGACTTGGGTTTCAGTTTCGAACTTGTTTCGAATATGTAATCTATGATCTGTTCTAAGAATGTGAGGAAAATGTAAACAAATGCAATGTGATTGTTTGAACAATAAAGATGTTTTTCATTTGACAGTTGGGGTTAATTTTATGACCTTAATCTACGTCGATGAAATTTCTATTAAAATTCAATGATTTTATTCAAACAATTATTGTAGGATAAAGTGTATTACTAATTCCTATTAGTGGTGATCCCGTAAGAAATTAACCTGAACAGGGTTTGTTTACACTTTCGACAGAAACTTTTGGAACGGAAAATAAAGTTGATTATCGTATGTGCTTACTGTTGGAGAATATCTGGCTTAATCCAGATGTGTTCACAATAGTAATAATTCAGAGGCAGTTAGAAACATTCATTGCTTCCATACTGGATAAAAGTTTAAATAGTGCGCATATGATTCTAGACCCGTAGCGTAAACATTTTTCGTGAGACGTTAACAAAAAAAAATTACGAAAAGAATAAACAAAGTAACATTTATTTAATTTTATTCTTTTCGTTAATTTTAATGAAAAACTTTCGATCTTTTGCTTTATTTCAATTGAAACTAAAAGACGCAGTACGGTAAAAGATTATCCGGATGAACAGTAGTCGTATATGTGTTTTGTACCTTTGAATGTTTCAATGGCTAAAGATAGATACATCCCTAGAGGTTACCCAAAACCTAGTCATGTGCTTACAATCAAATTGCCGACAACTTTTAGCCTCCAACTATGCGTAAAGGACATTTCCATTAGGCCAAATCTCTTACTAAAAGAACGAACAATAATCTCATTTCTTTACAAATATAGGCATGCCAATCCAAGTAATACCGTTCCATTTACATAAACCACCATCTAATTAAGACCTTTTCTAAACAAGGTCTATTCTGAAACAAAACACGTCACGTGCTGACTACGCCGAGCCTACCCCAGCGTCACCCCACGTCAGGAGGGCTCCACGTCAGAAAGCACCCGACGTCAGCATGGCATTTAACGAGCATCGCATAATTACTATACACGACATTAGTCAGCATTAGTCGCTATACGATTTTGACTCAATTACCATCATGTTGAGTCTTAATTATTTTACTTTAGAACGTTTCGGTGATAAATTTTTTATGACGGGATTGAGATAATGGTGCGATTTCTGTTGTTTCTTTGTGATATAAGATTGTTTAAGAGAAGGAAAGATCGATAGGTTTGTACTGAGTTGTTATTGTTAAGACTTGAGACGTTGAAAACAAGAAGTCGAGAGAAAATCTAGAGAGAGAGAGAGAATCGAATCGAATCGATAGACGGTCGAGTTTAGAGGAAGTCGAGAGTCTTCGAGGTTCACATTCATTCTCCATATTCTATTGCTCATCTTCGAATAGTTGCTTGCCATCTATTTGCATTCAGGAATAAATCATTAAAGTTCGTCATAACATCACGCTCTAGTTTACCCTGAAGGGTTAGACAGGGGTGTATTATTAAAGATTTCAATATTGAGTGAGCCTTGCTTCTTAATCGGTTTAAGGCCACTGAAGCAGACACAACAGAAGTTTTATTGTTATAACGCCTTTAGTGTCCCTCAAAGCGTTAATCGATTTTTATTTAAGTTTTACAAACAGTTTTCTAGAGACCTGTTTATGCCAAGAAGATGGAAAACTGTCACAAGTTTAACATAGAAATGAGGTTGTAGAAGACATTAAGCCACACCTGGTGGTAGCAAACCTTAGCATAGTAGAAGTGTAAGTTTTAAAAACATGTGTGCATAATTCAAGCACACGAATACGTATTTAGTTGCCATGTATTGAAAGAAGCCTGACTGGAAACGTTTTGTATGGGAGCCCATTCGCCACTGACACCCGTTTAGTCTAGGCAGTAACATAATTGTGTTTTGTGTAGTCTCTGCATAGACTAGACTACACCGGAACTGTAAATGATGTTAGCATAGCTGACACAAGAATGTTAATATAATATAGCACGTTGTTGTACTTGTAGGTCAGCTCTGTTTGAAAACAATAATGGCTTGGTTGTCATAGTTATTGCAGACAAGGAATGTTCAGAAGGTACCTACATACCGTAGAAAGATTTATAAGAATTATCTGTTTGTAGAATGTGAACGATTTTTGATTTCCTGCAAATAGAGATTTCACATCGTGGTTAAGGAACGCCTCATATAAATGATTGGATAATAAGGTTTGCAAACGGATTGCTCTTGATGCCCTAGGGTCTGCATTGATCTGGTTCTTTCATTTCAATGTTTACTTTGTGATAGCTCCAAGATAATGACTGAAAGTACAGATCCGGAGAGTTTTTATTTTGGGTGTGAAATCATCAAATAACTTCTCCCGCTCTGGGTGGAGCAGGAGGGCGTGTCAGACTTTTACTAACTAAAACCCACCCGTGTTTCCTCAGTTGCCTGTGTGCCAGGGGCCGCGGTATGTCTTTCGAACAACCCGCCCCCTGGCAGGATTATCGATACCTATATATTATATTAAATTAAAGTAAATTTTTGTGTCTGTCTTGTCTGATTTTAATGCGGTTTTCACCATTATTTAGAATATTTATTCCAGAATGTTACCTAATACGCATAATACTTATGTATTAATATTAAACTTCTAATAGAAAAGAAATATCTACTGCTCCCGTATATGAAAATATATTGAGACTAGATTTTATTTATCCATGTTCCAATATTCAATTTTCACAAGATGTTTGCCTAATTAACGAGGGTACGCTTTCAGAAATTGGACACAGCCTGTTAGATGGGTAATTATTTTTTTGTACCTTTCGTGTGTGGGTAGGTTCACCAATTATCTACTGGAAATATTTGTTATTCATCAATTTTGTGCGAGCAATTCGTTAAGCAAATTAACTGTGTTTGTTTATACGTTCATTATATTAATAATTATAGATTTTGTTAATGAGTAATCCTGTGGTGATGGAATGACGTTGGAATTTTAGAGAATACAAAATCTTCATACTTCTTATTCGTTTATTCAGTCTTCTTTTAAAGCATCGTATTGGATTTCTAAACAGATTATTACATACCTTTTTGGTTGGGAAATCATAAAATCACTTCTCCCGCTCTTGGCTGAGCAGGAGGGCGTGAGGCGTGAGGCGGGAGGTGTCAGATTTTTACTGACTAAAACTTACCCGTGTTCCTTCAATTGCCTTGCAGTTGCACAGGCAACTGAAGGAACATGGGTGGGTTTGGTTGTATGACAGGTGGGCCCTGGGGCCAGGTAACTCTTTCGAACAAATCCGAGATCCTGGCAATTATGGAATTACATACCTGCTGGGCTATAGAATTTCATGATTCATGGTTTTCTATCAAATAACGGTAAATATTTAATGAATCATAAATTCGTTTAACATATTTTTTTTTCCTGTTTTGTGTTTAAGTAATTTGCAACGAGACTTACAATACAAAAAAAAAACAGTTTATTCTGTGGTGTTTTCTTCACGTCTTGTTTCAAAGCATTAGTTGTGTATTATAACAAACTTTTCATTCATTAAAAACAAAGTGTTCTCTGAGTTAAGCGCTGCCATTTCATTTTAAAAATGCAACGTTTATTTTTGCAATTCAGAATTTATTTGCTTACAGTGTTTTGATAAAAGCTTCTTGCATACAAATAAATACAATTTATTATATATAATAGCAACCTTGACTTTGATTTAAAAAAAAATAGAATAAGAAATTCCTTAATTTTTAAATAAATATTTTAATTAAATACTATGTGTTCGATTAAGAGCGTACATCCCGCACGGGCTGGCATCGTCACATTTATGGTGATGATTTAATTAAATATAAATCAAAGTGTTATTCTTATCAACCAAGCACTAGATTCTTGGTATTTATAATAATTTTTAACATTGACTCTTATATAAAAACATTTATTCGTATTAGGTAATGCAAAAAAAAAAAATTGACGGAATGTCTATTTTATAAGTAAATACCAAAATAACTGTAAATAAAATAGCACAGAAACTTATAAATACCAACGACTAGATGGTTGCTTGGCTGAAAACAAATATAGTACTTTGATTTAAACCTAATAAGCTAATCACGAAAAACCACTTGAATTGCGACGTTACCAGCCCGCCCGCACCGGATGAACGCTTTTAAAACAAAGTGACAAATCAGGCTTCTAAATAATATCGATATGGTGAAGAAAAACAGTTTGGGAAGCTTCGTTGAGGCTTCTCGGCGCGTATTCCGCAGTGCCTGAAGACTAAAGTCGTCAACAAGAATGTCTTACCTGTTATGATCTACGGAGCCGAAACGTGGACACTCACGGTACGGCTGGTCCATCAATTCAAAGTCACTCAGCAAGCTATGGAACGAGCTATGCTCGGAGTATCTCTGAAAGATAAAATCTGGAATGAGGTGATCCGGCAGAGAACCAAAGTTGTCGACATAGCTCACAGAATTAGCAAGCTGAAGTGGCAATGGGCCAGCCACATTAGCCGCAGAACCGATGACCGTTGGGGTAGAGGTGTTCTTGAGTGGAGACCGCGAATCAGTAAACGTAAGAAAGGACGCCCTCAGGCTAGGTGGAGTGACGATCTTCGCAGGGTGACTGGTATGGTATATACAACTGGATGAGAGTTGCCGAGAATCGAGCTGAATGGCGTGCAATTGGAGAAACCTAAGTCCAGCAGTAGACTGTTGCAGGCTTATCATGAAGAAAACAACGATAAATAAATCTGCTACCATTTTGACAATTATGTTGTGGTCAGCTTCCAATCAGTTGGAATGCCTAACAAGGTGGATCGATGACCTTGTGAGGGCCGCAGCAGTCCGCTGGATGCGGGAATCACAGAACCGGTCGAAGTGGCGGAGCTTGAGGGAGGCCTATGTCCAGCAGTGGACGTCTCTCGGCTGAAATGATGATGATGATGAGCTTCCAATCTAAATGGATGCAGCTGAATACCAGTATTGTACAGAACCGGCTGCCTATCTGACCTCCACTATCCAGTTACTGGGCAATACGATACTCCTTGGTAAGACTGGTTGTCAGCATCTCGGGCTTCTGACGACCCGTAAGTCCGTAGCGATTGGCAAAGATCCACAAATGATAGCCGGGACTAACGTGCTTTCCGACACAAGGAGGAGTCTTGGTATGTAAATATGACCCACTCACAGACCAACCGCGGCAAGCGAAGCTTAACCTGATTGATCGACCCGTTATTTCTTACCCACGGGTGAACTTTTATTATATAAAGCAATAGGTAGGTTATGTGGACAGAAGTTGTGTCTAAATATTTTCTTATGAACTTTGTTTTGTGTCTCGGCTGAGTTACGAGTGTAACTCTTTTATAGATACGCAGTACTTACAGAAAGTTGTAAGAGAAACAAGTAAGCGAGCTTATTTGGTGAAGTGCGTAGCGTAATGTTAGCCATGTGGTGTCTTGGCTTCAAAAGTGCTTACATGGCAAATAACTTCTTCTCGCGAATAATGTGAGTGCCAAGGTCGTAAAGCAACTGTAAAGACATTTGTATATTTCGTAAAGCGAAGTTCTGCTGTTTCTGTCTGTTATTCAGACGATGGTTTAGGTTACGATATTAATAAACATGTCATATTGTAATTAGAAGGAACGGACTTCAAAAAGAAGGAGGTTGTCAATTCGACATGTTAATATATTTTTTTTAATGTATTCATATATTGAGTAATATATAGAAGGATTTGCAAAATTCTATTTTTGTTCGAAAGAGCTTTATTCCGAAATAATCCCACTTCAATTTCATATAGATCTGATGATGCGTTTCGGAGACATAACGCAACTCTTCAACAAATGACAGCGAATCAACCGCGATCGCTACTATCGCATTGCTTTGACCCCAGGATGATGAAATTTCGAATTGGCGTGGGGTAGGTACTGTAACTAAAAAGTGAAAAATAAAAACTTAAAAAAAAACAACCGATTTCCGGAAAACACTACAAAGGGAAAAATAACTGTAATTTCGGAAGAGGGTGACAAAAAAAAAATACATATCGAAAGTCACAGACTTCCGCAATTAAAGTTATTTTTCACTTTGTAGTGTTTTTGCGGAAGTCGGTTTTTAGCAAAGTAGTAAGGGGAATGTGCTAAGGTAACATTCAAAATAAATTTTTCATTCTTCTTCTGCAATTTGCAGGTCGTTGTCAAGTTGTATGTTGATTCAAATATAACTCGCGACCGTAACAAATACGCCTTTACAGAATTATAATTGTTATCATTAGAATCAATCCTAGAGTTTCGTCATTTCAGCCGAAAGACGTGCACTGCTGGACATAAGCCTCCCCAAAGGGGGGTTTTGCCATAATCACCACGCTTGGCAGGTGGGTTGGCGATCGCAGTATGGTGGTAAAATGCATAGAGAACGCTGCTGCCCATTTTCTAGTAAGTCCCTTAGTCGCCTTCTACGACACCCATGGGAAGAAATGGAGTGGTGCTATTCTTTTATGTCCGGCACCACACGGAACCCTAGAGTTTGAATAGGTCTTAAATGTTACGATTTTAATGCAATAGTAATTCAATAGGGTTATATGAACTTAGAGAGAGAATTCATGATTTTAATAACTTAAATATAAGACCTACTGTATCACTAAAAAACACACTAATAAATACTTTGACTTTTTTAAATCATTATAATTCGATAAATGAACATTTGTTCAACATATAACCTGATACGGCCTGATACCCAAATGTTCTTTATTTGGTATTCTTCGTCGAATTATTGAGCTCCTTAGGGTCAGTTCACGCCGAGAAACGACACTGCGAGCATTTTTTAAAATAGCAACAGAATGTCTAACTTATTTACAACACGAAAAGGTATAATTCCACTACGAGCGCAAAAGCGTGTCGAAGAACGCTGAGATGCACCGTGTTGTGCAGCCCGTATACCTCATTGTGAAGTAAATCAGATATATTTTGTATCGTGATGTTAAAAAGTGTGCGCAGCGTTGCGTCGCGTCGCGTCTCGATGTGAACTGACCCTAAAGTTCTGAGTTGAGCTTCATGTTTAGTGACAAATGCATGCAATGAATGGACTCAATCTAAATGGTTCTTTCCTCAAAAGACCATTTCAGATACCTATATCTATATGGCTTTTAAATCTAGTTTTAAAAATATGATTGACATGTTAAAGTGTTTGTACAAACCTACTTACAGAAATAAAATCATTTATCATTTACGGACCTGAAAATTGAAAAAAAAAAATTGAATTTTTTGGGTTTACCCTGACGCGTATGCCCCCAATTCAATTTAGGTGCTAATTTGATTTTCTCGCCGATAGAACAATATATATTGGTACATACAAGAGATGCTTCCGTTACAAAGAGAACTACTTATTGTTACGTTCAAAAGTCTGTGTAGCATTCTGTTTTTATTTATTTAGGCATGGACGTTCATTTGTACTCTCACCCTGTACGCTAGAAGTTAGACGCAAAAATGAAAATTCATTCATGGCAGCTTATGTAAAAATGAATCAATCAGTGTGTACAAAAATATCTATAGGTTCTATTTCGTCGTCGATATTTATTCACCGCGATACAAAACAATACAGTCCAAACAAAAGAATATTTATAACAAATCGCTCAAAGTTTCGAACAAAAGCTACATGTGCGTTATCTGAAAGGATCTAATAAATTACGAGGGGCTCGTGTGAGAGGCCTTTCACACCACTCTCTAATCTCTTATCAGTCGTAATCGGTGGTTTGATGAAGATCAAAAACGTGGGTAATCTCTGATCGACGATGTTCCCCCAAATTGCTTATTAATAGGTAGGTACTGTCTGGTGGACTGCCTCATTGGTGTAGTGGTCGTAAGCGCTACTGGTGAGCATGAGGCTCGGGGTACAGTACCCAGGTCGAGCGACTTTTTATTTATTTTACTTCAAAGGCTTTGGCAGTGTCCTTGTGGAGGCGATCGGTGGCTGCGATCTTTCGCGTCCAGCCCTGGTCCAGGCCATGGTTTGGAGCGAGAGTGCATAGGTAGCCGCCACCTCCTTCTGTGGAGCAGTAATGCTCGCGAAAAGGGAGGCGGCGCACGTGAGGGAGAGGCAGCATATGCGCCCTCAAGGCCCTAGTCGCCGCAGGAGATGCCCTCGCCGGCCATCGTAGGCGCGAGCTTGCGGATGGCGAGTAATGGGTAGCTCGTGTCAGTATCAACTGATGGGGTCCGGAACGGCCGTTGCCTGCCAGGGGTGCGAGTTGTTCGAAAGAGATACCGTGGCCCCTGGCACACAGGCAACTAAAGGAACACGGGTGGGTTTTAGTCAGTAAAAGTCTGACACGCCCTTCCGCTCCACCCAGAGCGGGTGAAGTTATTTGATGATTTCCTACCCAAAAAAAAGGTCCTAGTTAAACTTTTGTTACTTCAAGTTATAGCTATATTTACATAATGCAGAATTGCATATGTAAGTGGGCACGCCCTTTATGCCTGAAGGCTTTTATTTAAATTGTAAGTTCTATTTCCGTTTGTTTTTAAGTATTATTATTTGTTTCTGCTTGAGTGCCTATACTTTTCAAAGTTTTGTTGGTATATTGGCGTGTGCTAGCTGACATATGTCAAATTTAATGTTTTTTTGTGTGTCGTAATGTTAATTAGCTACTATTGTATAGAATCAAGTTCTTTTAACTTAACAGACAGCTGTGCTGTTGGGGAGTTTGTTGCGCCACTTCTTCTTCCCAGCTAAAGCACTAGAAAGGCACAATTTGATTTGATTTGGCAGTCTTATTAGGTTTTACTATCTGGAACTTCTCAGTAGCAGGCTGTAGTCTAGATTTGTGTCAGGTAGATAACATTAGTCGCGCCCCCTATGGTGTACTATAGGCACATCTCTGCCAAACCTTTTGTTTCTGTAAACGGGGTGGTTTTCGCTTGTTGAGTAAGTTTAACCTATGATTTTT
Organism: Polymixis lichenea; assembly: GCA_949091785.1. Classification (NCBI taxonomy): domain Eukaryota; kingdom Metazoa; phylum Arthropoda; class Insecta; order Lepidoptera; family Noctuidae; genus Polymixis; species Polymixis lichenea. The sequence continues at coordinate 5,812,688 of OX420938.1, forward strand.
AGGGTCTAATTTATATCGAGTTCTGGAAAGTTCAAGTCTTTAGTACTAAAATTATTTTTTATGTTTTTTTGTTTTTAAGAATTACATTTATTCTACTAAACTTTTTTTGCAGTAAGAACAAGAGCTCAATAAACAGTACGAGGGCAAGCGGCATGCTTGTTTATTACTTTTGAAAAAATGATGGCAATTAATATTTTCATAAAATTATTTTTTATTAAGTAAACTTCACCGTATGCATATCAATAAAACAAAATAAGTAAACCCAGTTTAATCCTCAGTAAATATTTGAAAAGTAGGTAAACTAAGGTAATAAAATGGTATGACATAACATTATTGTGCAGAACTGACCGTTTTTCCGCAACGAATTTTCCATTACATAGGCGATACTTTGGTCTGAAATATCAATATCTAGGACATAAAAGTCTCCTTTATTTTTCCACTACGGGGAAAATTGTAGCATTGATCACCAAATTAACCCCTTATGGATTCTTCAGGATTGTTTCTTTCGAGTTTTTGCCCAATAGTGAGCTTTGTTTGCCTAAATATATTCAGGGCGTAAAATAGCATTCTGTACCAAGGAGAAGTAGGTTCTAAACCTACCTAGGGACCTAATACCTACGAGTAGTACCTGTCCAATTCAGAATTTTTTCATCTATATGCATCTATACAGATAAATAAAATTAAAGAGTATTTGTTTATAATATTAAAATAATCGCTTTTTACTACATGCATATATATGGTATGTATACACGGTACATATACCAAAATAACATTTTTTACAATTTTTGTGTGTCTGTCTGTTTGTTCCCGCTAATCTCTGAAACGGCTGGACCGATTTTGACGGGACTTTCACTGGCGGTTAGCTGATGTAATAAGGAGTAATTTGGGTTACTTTAATTTAAGAAATTTTATTTATTTTATTAATATACAATACGCGGACGAAGTCGCGGGCACAGCTCGTGTACAAAAAAATAGCTGATGTAATTCCATAATTCAGTTACTGACTAGTTTTCTCAAAACGTTGAGGGAAAACACCTGGAGAAACCGGCATGTCCTAGACCAGAAAAATCGAAGGAATGTGACATCTATCAACCCGCACTGGGCCCGCGTGGATTATGGCCCACTCTTTCTCTCTGCGAAGCCTGTGTTCCAGCAGTGTTCCCACTGCTCTGAACATTACAGGCTGATTTTTCTAGTTTTCTAAAATCAGTTCAACGTTTTACACTTAAAGTCAAACTTTAATATTAGTTTAGAAGGCCTAAACTCTCTAATGAGCTCAAGCCTTTAAGCAAAGTGTAGCCTTAAAAGTTTTAAGGTGCGCTTACGCGAGCAACTAAAATTGCTCCATCTTGGGCAATTCTCGTTAACTATGACGTCACGACTACATCCCGCAATTTAGGGCAATGGCAACATGTAGCCACCTGTTGCCAGAGATACGGCCACACAATATGGAGCAACTTAAAAAACTAGGCAATGCGCCTGCCCCGCCGCCTCTGCCGCCGGCCGGTTCCTCTCGCAAAAAAGAGATGTAGTTATACGTACAAGCGAGATAGAAAGAAAATTGACTAAAAATTTCTAAACCGATTGGATATACGGCAACTCATGAAATATATGGAGCAATCAGAAGCAATATTGCCGAAACACATCGGCAATTTACCTTCGGCTCCAGATTGCTCCACTTAATTGATCCAGATTGATCTATTAGTGTTGCCGAGCAATAATTGTTCAAAAAATTGCCCGTGTAAGAGCACCTTTACAGAAACATGAAAAATAACTTGTAGACATTTAAAATTATTCCACTTCATTTTGCCCCAAGTTTAAACGTTCTCGTGGAAATAAAAATCAAGCAATCAGACTGAAAAATTGTCGGGTTTTTGTTCGTATAAAATTAAATTAATCCAGCCATTGGGTTGCAATGTACCGTACCGCCCATTTAAGGCTACAGTACCAATATTTTGTTTTTTTACTGACTGAATTTCACTCGCCATTTTACAATAAAATTGTTGCAATCGGCTTTGATAAAGGTTCGTCAATAGCTTTGTGGCAGGATTAAAAAGAAATGCAATATTTAATTTTGGTTTTGAATTTTATAATTTTGAACTTTGTTTTTTTCAATATTAGCTAGGTACTTAAGTATTGGGAGCGAGGTGCAATTCTTAAAAAAACACTGGTCCATAATGTTTATTAACAGGTAGACATGGTATAAAGAGTATGGAGGCCTCCGCCTTTTAAGGGACAAAACTGGCTTCTGATAATCATAACACAACATCACGCCTTGTTTCCCGTAGGGTTGGGCAGAGCTGTCCTATAGTAGTGTTCCGCATTTTTTTTTTGTGTTCAAGGTACACCTAGGAAATCGGAAAATTTTGGAGTTACAGCACAAATGAATAATAAAATCGTACATAATAATCAATATTTATTATTAACTAGCTTTTGCCAGCGGCTTTGCTCGCGTGGAGGTCGAAAACTATCCCACGGGAATGTACTACCGGGATAAAAAGTATCCTATACATTATTCCAGGTTATAAACTACCTGTGTGCCAAATTTCATTCAAATCCGTTCAGCCGTTTTTGCGTGAAAGAGTAACAAACATCCATATATCCATTTTCACAAACTTTCACATTTATAAAATTATTATAGTAGAATTTAAATAGGATCAACAAAACAATTTTATTTATAATCGCCTCGCTCTCGCGCTCTTGTGTTTTACGGTTGTTTAAGTAGGTATTTTTCTTTCGTCTGTATAATTAACTTAAAGGGATTGGTAATCTTATTTCAGCAAGGTAGCAAGCACTACTGTTGAACATGAGGTCCTGCCTCATGTTCAACAGTAGTGCTTGCTACCAACAGAACAACGAGGTGTTTGATAATCATATTTTGTGATAATTTGTTTTGTGGGTTAAGGTTTTAAGCGCTCCGTAACGTGCATTATAATCATATTCAAATATATTCTCTTCTCTTAGCGTGTCGATAGCAATCCAAATGCAGTCAGCCCAGAATTTGGCTACGAGCTTGGCATTTTCAGCAGCGTCCATCAACTCCTGCAGCGTGCAGACAGCAGGACACGCTGGACAAGATCAAAATCAAAATCAAAAGTCATTTATTCAAATTAGGCTGAGAATCAGCACTTTTCGAACGTCAAAGTACATGAGACAGTCCCCCAAAACGCCCACCCTTCACCACTTCCTAGTGCTTTAGCTGGGAAGAAGAACAAACTCCCCAGCAGCGCAGCTGTCTGTTTAGTCGGATAGACTTGATTCTATACATACATAGGCAAAGTAATCAACATTACGAGACACAGAACTTAAAAATTTGTCATTTATGTCAGGTAGCCATGCCAATACACCAACAAATAAAATGAAAAATTAACTCAAGCACAAAAAATAAAAAGTAAACAAAGCATATACCAAAATAAAAGTCTCCTGGTATAAATGGCGTGATAGCTTACATAAGCAATGCTGGATTATGTTTACAAATGATAACCTAGGACCATCGACGCAAAATAAATAAATAAATAAGATATTAAGTGCTCCATTGTTTGTGGAACAGCACCACATTTACACTCCAAGGCGGAGTCATCTGTGAATCTCCACCTTAGCAGGTTCTCTTTACTTCCGCCTACCTGAAATATAATATAAAATAAGTACTTGATCATTTAAAAGTAAACATGACCTCACTAGCATAGGATTCTATAAAGGCTCGTGCAGACTAGCGCGACGCGACGGTCGCGTCGCATCACTCGTAGAACAATTTCTATGAAAACTTGATGGAAATTGTTCTACAAGTGTCGCGTCGCGCTGTCGCGTCGCGGCTGTTTGAAGAAGCCTTAATAAAAGGATGTAATATGTTTTTGCCATGAAATACTCGTAATCACGAAGGGAAGGGGAACTTTTAACTATTGCTATTGGTATTTTCCTATTCTAAGCTAGTGACCGTATTCACGTTCATAAAGAACCTCTCATTAGTTCGTTTGCGAAGGACTTCAGATATTCAATAGGAAAATGCGTTAACATCGCTACAAAAAATAGGCAGAGTACAATTAAATCAAAATCCGACCACCATGGAGACTGTGCGTAATAAGTGCTTGCATTTTTCCTATCTCTACTATGTAAAAGCGTGTTATAATGTACTAGCTTTTGCCCACGGCTCCGCCCGCGTGGATGTTGGTTATCGCGTAAAAAAGTAGCTTATGTCCCTCTCCATATCCCAGGCTATATTTCTGTCAAATTTCATGACGATCGGCTTAGCGATTTAGGCATGAAAGCGTAACAAACAGACAGAGTTACTTTCGCATTTATAATATTAATTAGGGATTATTGGTTGTTATTCGCAGCTTGATAAGTAATTTAATAGGGCTTTTAGCTAAGTAGTTACAGCCTCACGGATCAATCGATGATCAAGCTACGGTTGCTGGGGTTGATCTGTGGAGGGTTGATAATTTTAACATACCAAAACCCCACCGTACGTCCGTACCGTCTTCCGGTACGCTGCTGCCACCCCAGAACCTTTCGGTGCCCTCGGCCATCTAAGGGGTAATTCTCGTAATTTTAAGAACGTTCACAGTCTGATCTGAGTCTCAATTTGTTAAATATTTTTAACAAATTGTTCCTCGAGTTTCCATGCACTTTTGACAAGTTGAGACTGCGGTTAGATTTTGAACGTTTTTATTTATGAGAATTGGCCATCTGTTCCACCAATATCCCACCCACCCACTACAATTTTTCAGGCTTTTTCGGTTACCTTGGTTCTTCTGTGGAACTCGTCTTTCTGATTCGATTACGTAGGGAAACTCCAAGCATATCTTCAGTACCTACCTGCTCATTGAAGAAACCTGATTATACGCTGTTCTTGATAAACAACGTATAGTCGGTGAATATCAAAACATACAGTTTTGCCACAGTAATGTTTGTTCAAATATTATTTAAGTAGGTGTACGTAGAACAAATAGCAGTTGTCATGTGATTTGAGCCAGCGATACTTTTGTGGACAAAGCGTGAGTTTGTGACTCATTATTTTTAATATTATGTAAATATGTGGAGTGTGGATACAATGTATTGTGATGACTTTATTGTAGTATGTCGGGTGTCGGTTGCTGATTTTGAATGATATCGGTGGGCTGCTCAGAAATAAATAATATATCGGCTTTTACATTTTAAAGGTCTTAAAAAACGGCCAAGTGCGAGTCGGACTCGCTAACGAAGGGTTCCGTACCTATTATACCTAATATTGAACACATTATGCAGTATCGAATATTGAACACTATATATTTTTAACCTTTCCATTTTAAACTTTATTTGATTTTTGTTATAAAGCTACAATTACACTATCATATAAGTTACCACGCGTAGGATTGGCCACCTGATATGCTTCTCTACATTCGAAAAGATACAGAAATGTATCTACTTGTAGCCACTGTAGCCATGAATGAGCCATAACCCTGTAATTCATTATTTGCTTGATATTAATGAGACCGATCATCTAGAGTCAAAAAGGAAAAATACACCAACTATTCAAGCGCCGGGAGGAGATAGCCCAGAAGACAAAAAGTGACCTTATTAGTGATGTTCTTCAGAAAAGGTAGGCCAGTACTAAGCAACGCAAAAGTAGCAATAACCAACGCATAAGGAGTAGGTACGTAAGGATCGTAGCAGGTGGCTTTCTGTTGTTTCTGCCTACCCCCAAGGGTGGAAGGTGTGAGATTAAGTGTATACAAGTATATAAAAAATAATGCTATTGTTTATTATCAAAATAGACATTTCAACAAATATCAAACATTTCACTTATTGCCGCCAATTTCAATTTACAACACCCGAAATTAATTTCTCAGGCATCACCCCTTAATTTAGGTAACTCTAAACAATGTTATGCAAACGCCTGCTTCGTAATACATTACTCGCGAATTAGATCGGTATCATCAGAGCCACAGTGGGTACGGATCGATGAATATTTATATCTAACCTTTGGAATATCGCTCGCCAGATATTAATTACGTTGTTTATTAGTCGTAGTAGGCACTACGGTTAATTAATGTCTTATTGGTGCTCTAAGCTCACTGAAGTGGTGGTGTGGGTGTTAAGATTCTGGCTCGAAGCATCACCAGGAAGGGTCTATTTCCAGGCATTGTTCAGCCAAACGCCCCTGTTTCGTACGGTCAAAAACGAGTTGAATACACATCGAGATTCTTTCAATATACCTATGCTTACATAGGTGTAATAAATAGATCTCGATGTTTTATTATTTTTTTGTTAATAATATTGTATTATCTACATTTTTATGTAGAACAGTGGTTTCCAAAGTTGACTGGACCGCGCCCCACCTAACAAAACTTCCAAATTCGGGACAAAGAAGAGGCATAACTAGGTATGAATGAAGGACTTTTCAATTAAGAAAAAAACATTCAGTAAGTATCAAAAATAACTCGTTACAAGGCCAAGGAGTGCTATTTCAAAGAGAAGGATGTATTTGTTTCCTATTTTTTACTGTCACTACTTTATAGCTATAGCTTCAACTACAATTTCAGGCAACAAGCAAGGATAGTTGTGAGCAACTGAGACCCAGTATTTCGCGGCTTGCCATCGAATATATTTTTCAGTGACGTATCTTCTGATAAATCAATGAGTTCTTCACTTGGACGTACCACCCAATTTTTCAAGGCCGACCCGATATTCGCTCGCAGTGGGTCGCGACCCATAGTTTGGGAAATGCTGATGCAGATAATGTACTATCTGCATCAGCATTTCGGCGATGTAGATAATACAATATTACGTAAATATATATGTTTAAATAATACATGAGTTATATACGTTTTTCCGGAATAAACTGCTTGAATTATGGTGAATGATTATTATTAGTTGCGTAGCTTAAAATAATAACACGGTCACACAGCCAGGCAAGAAAAACTACTTTGATTTATAATATGTATGGATGAGTAGCATTTAAGTGTGTGATTAGTATGTACTCAGAGCAATTACATAATATGTCTTAAGGACTAAAGCAGGTAAAACTGTTTAACCAAAAAAAATAAAGTAGATTATTATATCCTTCAACAAAAACTCTATTAACTGCACTCGTCAATATTCCATGTCATACATTTTTATAAAAATCTGTTCTAAATAGCCAACAAAATCAATCATACCAATTTTAGTTTCAACTTTTCCCGTATAGCATATCGAAAGGATAATAGAATTTACGAAGCCTATTCCCAAGCGAAAACGTTAAAAGCTTCGTTGATATCCAAAAGTAATCAAATATAGTTCTGACAAAAAGTATGCACATAAAATCGACTATTTGTACACACGCCAGCACATCAAGCTACCCCAATGTGTCAAATTTCTTCGACAGATTTTCATCTTTACTACGGTTTAATAAGGTTCATGTTCAATTGGGAAAATTTTACAGATTGGGGTAGCTTGATGTGCTGGCGTCTGTACCTAATACAGCAACGCTTATCTTATACTCCATAGGTTTAGGTAGTTAAATAACGGTAAACAAATCGTAAAAAGGGTTCTTTATAGTCGACACTTTCTTGTTTAAAAATACGGTTTAACAAAATTCCTTCTTTTATTAATAAATATTAAACTTTCTCATTTATTCGTGAACTACTTTTCCTAGATGTAACTACTTGAGCACAATTTTTTTGTTAGATTAATTACAATAATATAATATTTTGTAATCTGCCTGTTGTAAAGAGCCCAAAATGACAGGTTCCTTAAATCTTTTAGAAAATACAATGAATTTGCTAAATTGAAAAGTAAAACTGTATGTGATGTAGTATGGCAACTGAAGCGGCAGGTATTACGTTTAGTCGGTTAACCAGACTTTGACAGTGCTCTCAACAATCGACATTTACGATTTTGCGAGTGCGTTTCGATTTTGTTAAATTGTGTTATTATAGCTAGGAAAATAATTGATGATGATGACAACGGAACGATTTATTATTAATGTGATGTATAGTTCATCAGATTCTGATTAAGATTCCGAAAAGAGCCTATCATATGACTATAAATAATAGAGAAATAATATGATCTTAACATTTGAAATAAAAGGTTTCGCATCTATGAGTCACGTGGTTTTTTTTGGTTACCTTTATTTAACTACCTAAACCTATGGAATATAGCTATTCGTAGTTATATTTTCTCGTATCGTTATCTATAATTTAACCATTAGTAGTTCAACATTATAATCATAAATATCACGTGAGTGCTGTTGCGGGAAATCCATTATATAAATAACTATGTTTTATCTATAAAGAGCGTTGGCCTCTTCCGAGTGAAAACGCACAAATTGATAGCGAAAACAACACAAAAAAAAAACATCAAAGCATACACAGACAGCCGTCAATCCCTCTTGAATTGGCGCAAACAGAATTCAAAAAGGGAACGTTCCCTATTGGCATAGCAAACATTCTTCCAAAAAACCTTTAAACGTCACTTTTCCACTCAAAGTGATAAAATTATGTCCAATTTCTCGTGTACACAGGCCAGGCCGGTCTCTGGCCGCACGGAGCGCTGCCTTTGCACGCACGATTAACTTTTTTATTAATACCCATCGGCTATGGAACTAAAGCTTTGACGCGATATCACTCACAGGGAGATGAACGCGCTAATCCACTTTGGTAACTTGATATTGTTATTATATTAGGTATTTTCCTCGCAGTGTGTTCGTGAAAATCAAGAAAACTGAGAAAGGGTGGCAAGCGTGCTTATTTCAGGCTATTAAACGGGGTAGTAAGGAATTTAGTACCGTCTAGTAATATTAAGACTACAGTAATAATTTTCGAGGAACTAAAGCAGACCTTGAAGCAGAGTAATAAACTAAGAAAATGGAACAAAGAGCCAAAACAGCGTTTTAATTTTGGCAACGAAATTCTAAAATATACGGCAGAAATATTGTGTGAATTATTGTAATTGGCAAGCATCTTTGTAGATGCGCCAAAAACCTACCCTTTTTACGATTCAGAACAACAGCTTCCCAGCATCAAGATTACCATTAAACATCTTAAGATATCTGAATACTGTAAACAGGACAATCTAAAAGTTTCACAAAGTCTTTCAGCCCAATAAGTGGCTTTTAAGAGAAGCCTAAACAAATTGTACGAAGTTCTGCCCGCAGATATTAGTTTACATAATACGTATTATCATAATTTCCAATGGCAAAAAGTTTCTGGCGAAAATAGGGATTATCATGAAACGGTTTTGGAAACATGAATAACCCAATAAAATGGATAATAATTCTGTTGGGTGAGGTAGGTCACGATCGTTCGCGTAAACTTTGTGAAGTATTGGCCCGTGTTGAATATTAAATGGTTTGTGGCTTTTTCTTTGATGTTTTTCTGGCTTTTCGCGACATTTATTATATTTAAGCGACTAACAAAAGTCAAGGCAGATGAGAGTGGAAACGCCAGGACGGGACGCCCTAGACCAGGGCCTCAAGTCTGCTATTACAATAGTGTCAGAATGGTCTATCATTGATTTAAAAATTGTTCATTTTGACAAGTTTGGGAATCTACTAATATAATGGCGTCATTTTGACTTTCCAATGGTCAGCCACTGACACTCCATTGAAAGAAATGACATTTATTGGTAATCTCGTACATAATGACAAACGAATGCCTGATTTAGGCGGTAATCTGCTAAAATCTAACACTAATAAACTAATAAATAAGGTGTAAAATATATATAAATGAAATGAGGCATGAACAAATGTTCAAATTTAGTAGTCGTTTTTGGAAAATCATTTCTACTAACGGGTTTTATAATAACGGCAATACGACAATGCCAGTATAACACAATTCTATTACGAGACAGGAAACCTCCTCGTGTGCCCGTGGGTTGGAGTTTCCCTTGGATGCGTCCGGGGGAAAGGCCAGTCTCCGGGACGGTGCACCCTGGGGTGCGGGCAATGTCCCCCCATTAGGTACGTGTGCCTAAGGGGTGTCGTTGCCCGTATGCCAATATCCTGTCGGAGGAACACTCCAACGTGTGTCTCTCTGCGACTATGCAGAGACGCACAGCGGCGGAGTAAGAGCGGGCTCGGTGTGCACTTACCCTGCCACCGGGCAGGCAAGAAGGAGTAATAATAATAAATAATAATAACTTTATTGATCCAAATAACTACATAGACATAGGTTGTATACTAGTAACATGCTAAGACTTAATCAACTAACAGAGGACACAAGGGGTGAGAAACAATTGTCTATATTACAAAAAATATAATCCTATCTCCTAAACTAGGGATTGCCTGTATCTTAGGAGACAGTGATTCGACCAAACTGAACTGCTTATTAACAATGAACCTTATGTTTCGAGTGTCGATGTTAATCTACCATAAGACAAAAAGTGAGTTATCTGAGTAGTAATTTAGATTAATCTGAGTATGGATGGAGAAAGAGTGGGTTTGTGAATGTGTGTGTTCATGTTCGTGAGTGTAATGTTAGTTGTGTAGTGGTGTGTGTACTGTGTGTTATGTGGAGTGTGTTATGTGGTGTTTGTATGTGTTGTGTTTTGTGTTTCTATTTAATAGTGATTTGTTTGTGGAGTTCTCTCCTTCTGCCACCGTTAATCTCGTAGCCCCGAAGATTATCACGGTCATGTCTCTGACTTTTGACGGGGATCGAGGGTCTTGGCTTAGCCGCCCGGGCCGCGAGGAAGAAATCCTCTATAAAAAATTACCCCAAACCTCCAAGCGGCGGCGCACCGTGAGGGAGGTTGATAGCTTGACTAATGGGTAGCTTAATTAGTCTCTAGTGCGAACCACAAATTTTTGAGATATTTTCATGTTTTTTACTCGTGGGAACTGAAATGGATTTAAATAAAAAAACAAAAAACTTCGAAGAGGAGGGGAGTGATGCGGGGTCGGAGTCCGACGCCGCATCGAGCGTTCCGGGCTCTTTTAAGAGCCCGGAAACTGTGTTGGTGGGTGCTTCGAGGACTGGGGAGTTCCTCAAAAAGCGCTCCAAACCGGGGGACGGCCAGGGGTCGTCCTCGGATGGCGGGATGGCCTCGGCCCGAAAACTGGGAAAGGTCTATCGGCGGGGCGGGGTCCGGTTAGGCAAAGGCCTAACCACAAAGGATCCCGGCGAGCCGAGCGCCGAGACGGCCCAGCGAGCCGAGGCCTTGGCCACGGAGGGGCAGCTCTCTAGGGGGGGGCTCAGTAGCAGGACCCTCTCAGAGTCGTCTGGCGGTGAGCCGGACGCCGCCAGTGGCTCAAATTCGGAGCACATGGCGAGGTTCGCGGAGGCCGTGGCTGCTGCGGTCAAGGGTGTGGCTTTGAAGAGGGTTCAGTCCTCCAAAGACAAGGCCGTGCCCGCAGCCATAGCCTCCATCATGGCGGCAGTGGAGGACATAACCTCTGGACCTTCGTCGGACGGGATGTCCGAGATGCGGGCGGAGGTCGCACGCTTGACTTCCGCCATGGAGCTTCTCCGAAAGGAGAATGCGGAGCTCCGAGCGGACCTAGCCGGGCTCCGAGAGGCCGGGCCCCAGGTGGTAACTCAGGAAGCGGCGCGGCAGGGGCTGGCTGGACCAGTGCCTGAGGGGGAGCGGGTGCTGGCTCTGGTGCGGCAGGAGCTGGCTGCCTTCCAGAGTAGGTTTTCCGCCCTGGAGGCGATGGTCCTTCGCCCCCCGCTAGCAGCGAGTCAACCGGCCTCGGGCCAGCAGCAGAGGGGGGTCACATATGCCGTCACCACGGCTGCTACGGCCAAATCGGCATCGCAGCCGGGACAGACCTCGGCGAAAATGGTGCCGCCCAAGCCCAAGACGGGCAGGGTGGCTGCGCAGGTGGCGAAGGCCCCAGCCGTGGTGCCAGGACGACTGGCCCCACCACCTCCTAAATCTCCTCCGGCCGACGCTGAATGGCAAGTGGCCGGGGAGAAGAGGAAGGCGGGTAAGGCTGCGAGGGCGGCCAAAAGGAGGGAGAGGCGGCAGCGGGCCAAGAAGCGGAGCGCCGCGGCTAGGCTACGCGCCCCGAAGTCCGCAGCTGTAGTGATTACACTACAGCCGGAAGCGGCAAAGAAGGGCGTGTCCTACCGCGACGTGATCGCGAAGGCGAAGGCGACGGTGGACCTCGCGGACCTAGGTGTCGCCAACGGCCTCCGCATTAGGGTCACTGCGACTGGGGCCCGGAAACTAGAGGTTCCTGGTGCGGCCAGTGGCCCGACCGCAGACGCTCTGGCCGAAAGGCTAAGGGCGTCCCTAAATGCGGACGAGGTCCGAGTGTCCAGGCCCACCAAGTGCGCTGACATGCGCATCTTGGGCCTGGACGACTCTGTGACGGAGGGCGAGGTGGTGGCCGCCATCGTCAGGACTGGGGGGTGCTCTGCCGAGCAGGTGAGGGCAGGCACCATTCGTCCTGATAACACGGGAATGCGAACCGTTACGGTGAGCTGCCCCGTGTCGGCGGCCCAAAAAATCACAGGGGAGGGCCGAAGGCTCCTGGTTGGCTGGGTATCCGCGCAGGTCAAGCTGCTGGAACCCAGACCTCTGAGGTGCTTCCGCTGCCAGGTGGGTCACCACGTGGGAGTGCAATGCACCTCGGAGGTGGACCGCAGCGGACACTGCTTCCGCTGCGGTCAGCCCGGTCATAAGGCCGGCTCATGCAATGCCACGCCGCACTGCTATGTATGTGCGGCTGCTGGCAAGCCGGCCGAACACCGGGCTGGGAGCAAGGCCTGCGCCCCACCCGCCAAAACTGGGGGCCGAGGCAGGGGTAAGCCCTCCGCCACCTCCGTCACCGCCGTAGCCGCCGCCAATGCCGCCTCCACCGTCGTAGTCGCCGCCGTCTCCACCGCGGCAGGGCCCTCTCAAGGGGCTCCGGAGGAGGCTGAAATGGAATGCCAATAACGGCCCCATTTCGCCTCCTCCAGGCGAACATCAACCACTGCGCCACCGCTCAGGATCTGTTGCTCCAGAGCATGGCGCAGTGGTCGATTAACATCGCCGTGGTCGCTGAGCCGTACTTTGTCCCGCCCAGGGATTACTGGGTGGAGGACCTGAGCGGCTCAGTGACCCTTATTTCGTCGGCCGCCGCCGGCACCCCGGCTCTCGAGGGTATCCAGAGGGGAAGGGGTTGCGTAGCAGCACGGTTTGGGGAGATTGCAGTGGTAGGGGTGTACTTCTCCCCGAGCCGAACTCTCGCCGAGTTCCACAACTCCCTTGCGGAGTTGAGAGACGTCGTCGTCGGGTTCCGTTCCCTCCCCGTGCTCGTCCTCGGGGACTTCAATGCCAAAAACTTGGCTTGGGGTTCCCGGTTGACGGATGTGCGGGGTAGGATGGTGGAGGACTGGGCCCTAGAGGTGGGCCTGGTCATCCTAAACCGGGGTTCTGTCGCCACGTGTGTGCGGATGCGGGGTGAGTCGGTGGTGGACATTTCGTTCGCCAGCCCCGCTCTGTCGCCGCGTGTCGTCGACTGGCGCGTCATGGAGGGGGTGGAGACGTATTCCGACCACCGGTACATCCGGTTTGACGTCTCCGCCCAGACCTCGAGCGCGCCGGTCCAACAGGCCCCGTGTGGTCCGCGGTGGGCGCTGAAGCGGCTGGACCGGGAGCTCCTCCTGGAAGCCTCGATCGTGCAGGCCTGGGTGTCACCACCGGACAGGCCTGCCGACATCAACGACGAGGCGGAGTGGTTCCGGGAGGCCATGTCCGAGGTGTGTGACGTGGCAATGCCCCGGGTCCAGCCAGGACGTGCTTCACGCCAGGTGTACTGGTGGTCGCCAGAGCTCACAGCTCTGCGCGAGGCGTGCGTTGCTGCGCGGCACCGGTACACCAGGCACCGCAGGCTCCGTATCCGCCCTCCGGATACGGAAGCCATACAGGCGGAGCTGTACGAGGGGTACAGAGCGGCGAAGACCGCCCTCCGAGCGGAGATCCTGCGGGCCAGGTCACTGGCCCGCGAGGAGTCGCTTGAGACTCTGAACAGAGACCCGTGGGGACGCCCCTATAAAACGGTGCGGGATAAAATCCGCCCGTGGGCTCCCCCGCTGACCCAGAGTCTCCGGCCTCAGCTCGTGCAGGACGTGGTGAGCGCTCTGTTCCCCTCAGGAGGAGAGCATGCTCCCCCGCCCATGGTTCCGCCTCCTGCGGTGCCCGACGCGGACCACACCGACGACGACGACGATGCTCCAGAGGTGACCGAGGTAGAGTTGAGAGTGGCGGTACGTAGGCTGAATGCCAAGAATACCGCCCCAGGACCCGACGGCTTGCCTGGAAAAGCCTGGGTCCTGGCCTTGGAGGCTCTCGGGCCTCGACTAAGAGGGCTCCTAAGCGCATGCTTGGAGGAGGGCCGGTTCCCACGTCACTGGAAGACGGGGAAACTGGTCCTCATCAAGAAGCAGGGGCGCCCCGCGGACTCTCCGTCCGCTTACCGGCCCATCGTGCTGCTCGACGAGGTGGGCAAGCTCTTTGAAAGAGTTATTGCAGACCGCCTCGTCGGGCGGCTGGTGCGGGTGGGGCCGGATTTGGCGGAGAGCCAGTTTGGTTTCCGCAGGGGGCGCTCCACGGTGGACGCCATCATGCGCTTGCGAGCCCTCACGACGGGGGATGCTGTGGCCCGGGGTGGGGTCGTCTTGGCGGTGTCTCTGGACATCGCCAATGCCTTCAACACCCTGCCCTGGAGTTGCATAAGGGAGGCACTCCGGTATCACCGGATGCCGACCTACCTCCGTCGTGTGGTCGAGGCCTACTTGACGGACAGGGCCGTCATCTACCCCGGTCACCTAGGAGAATGGAACCGGCGAGAGACGTCGTGCGGTGTCCCACAGGGATCCGTCCTGGGGCCGCATCTGTGGGATATCGGATATGACTGGGTGCTGCGCGCCGACCTCCCTAGCGGCGTCAGCGTAGTTTGCTACGCTGACGACACGCTGGTCCTGGCGCAAGGGAGGTCGTACCAGGCGGCGGCCGACTTAGCGACACACGGGGTTGCGACAATCGTCGATAGGATCCGGCAACTGGGACTCGAGGTGGCCTTGCACAAGTCCGAGGCCATGTGGTTTCATGGTCCTCGGAATGCGCCACTGACGGGTTCCCAGATAACGGTGGGAGGGGTTCACATCGGCGTCGAGTCGACGATGAAGTACCTAGGACTCGTCCTCGACAGCCGGTGGAACTTCGCGGAGCACTTCCGACGTTTGGCTCCCAGACTGGAGCGGGCTGGGGCTGCCTTGAAGCGGCTCCTGCCCAATCTAGGGGGGCCAAACGCCTCCTGCCGGAGGCTCTACGCGGGGGTCGTGCGGGCCATGGCCCTATACGGGGCGCCGGTGTGGGCGCCTACATTGAGGCGCCAACCAGCACGCCGGTTGAAGGCGGCCCATAGGGTCATGGCCATCCGGATGATCCGGGGATACCGTACGATCTCCGGTGAGGCGGCGGGCCTCCTTGCCGGATTACCGCCATGGGATCTGGAGGCAAAGGTCCTCGCGCACACTTGGGAGTGGCGCGAGGAGGCCAAACGCCGGGCGTAACTCCGCTGCCGCGGGAAATTGCGGCACGGCGGACAGAGCTCCGGCAGGATCTCATGGCGACGTGGAAAGTGCGATTGTCGCAACCCAGTGCTGGGCACGCCACGATTGCGGCGGTAAGTCCCCTCTTTGAGGAGTGGCTTGAGAGGCGGCATGGCGTCCTCACCTTCCGCCTGACACAGGTCCTCACCGGACATGGCTGTTTCGGGAGGTTCCTGTTTCGGATAGGGCGGGAGGAAACGCCCGGGTGTTTCCACTGCGAAGATCGCCCAGAGGACACGGTGGAGCATACGGTGGAGGTCTGCCCGGCTTGGGCGGAGCACCGCCGTGTCCTCGTGGAGGTGATCGGCGGAGGCGATCTCTCGCGTCCGACCCTGGTCCAGGCCATGGTACGGAGCGAGAGGGCATGGCTGGCAGTCGCCTCCTTCAGCGAAGCAGTTATGCTCGCAAAGAGGGAGGCGGCGCACGTGAGGGAGATGCAGTACATGCGCCCTCACAGCCGTGGCCTTCGCAGGAGACGCCCTGGGCGTCGGGAATCCCAGGCTGATTCCCGGCCACCGTAGGCACGGGCTTGCGGACGGCGAGTAATGGGTAGCTCGCTGTCCGGTAAGGACCAAGCCCGGGTCGACGGCGCGTTGTGTTCCACGCGCGCCTCAAAGAGATGTCAGCAGCAACAGATGGGGCCCGCAAGGGCCGATGCCTGCCAGGGGTGCGGGTTGTTCGAAAGAGATACCGCGGCCCCTGGCACACAGGCAAATGAGGGAACACGGGTGGGTTTTAGTCAGTAAAAGTCTGACACGCCCTCCCGCTCCATCCAGAGCGGGAGAAGTTATTTGATGATTTCCCACCCAAAAAAAAAAAAAAAAAAACCATTGACGGACCAATTATTGACCATTATGAATTTAGCAGATTACGAACTTTTAGCAAAATGACAATGGGATCGTGTTGGAATGACGAATTTATAAAAATAGCAGACTTGGGCCCCAGGGATGGCGGTCCAATGGCACGCGTGCCTTTGGTGGCACGTAACTAAATAATTTGGGCACGACAGCCAAGTCACAGTATGGTAGGGTCAGTATGACAGGAGTATGGTAAGTTCATCTTCTTAAACCAGAGTCGTTGCTTTCAGAAACCGTACCTTCACATGATTCTATTTTATGTCATATGACTTTAATGCCAGAAATCAGAACTTGCACTAATTTGTTCTTTCATTTAAATAAGTTGTGGTAAATAAGGTGTAATGTTGGTTACTATATAATAGTACAAGTCTATTTCTGTTTGCGTATAAAGACTACCAATGATTGTGAAAGTATTTAGTTTTTTTCTAGTATTCAATAAGTCAAGATTGTTTGTTGGCACGTCAATGCCATATTTAATACTTTTTTTGAAATAATGGCTCGTAGAGGTTAAGAGGTTCACCATCCGTGCCCTAGACGGACATAATAGTGACCTTCTTGGTGAAGTTCTCCAGAAAGGTCAAGTGAGTAGTACTCGCAACCGGCGTGCTTGTGTATGACCAGAGGCCTTAGTGTGAGTTTTATTTAAACATTTCGATCAAACGATTCGAGCGCGTTTGGCGCTCCGATTGGCCCTGGATTTGTGATGGACCAATAGGAGCGCCGAACGCGCTCGATGCGTTTGATCGAGATGGTTTTTTTTCCGGGTGGGAAATCATCAAATGACTACTCCCGCTCTGGGTGGAGTAGGAGGGCGTGTCAGACTTTTACTGACTAAAATCCACCCGTGTTCCCTCAGTTGCCTGTGTGGATGTATCTCTTTGAGGCGCGAGTGGAACACTACGCGCCGTCGACCCGGGCTTGGTCCTACCGGACAGCGAGCTACACATTACTCGCCGTTCGCAAGCCCGTGCCTACGGTGGCCGGGAATCAGCCTGGGATTCCCGACGCCCAGGGCATCTCCTGCGAAGGCCACGGCCGTAAGGGCGCATGTACTGCATCTCCCTCACGTGCGCCGCCTCCCTCTTTGCGAGTGATCGAGATGGTTAAATGAAACTCACACTAGGGCCATTGATGTATGAACGTAGGTAAACGAAGTAAAATAAATATGTATGGGAAGTATGTATGGGAAGACGGCGTCAGTTATGTATGTAGGTATGTATAATATTTGTATTTATAAAAGTTGAGATTATGATTCTTCACCATTAATTACCTACCATTTTTATTGTAATGACTGTATCAAGATATTATGTAGGTATGATTGTTATTATGTGCTCATACAAGTAATAAAGTGTAATGATTATGTGTGACCACTTAATTCATGTCGTTACATTTCGTGTGGAAGTAAGTAAGTACCGTTTGGATAAAAATCTTTGATGCAGTATTATATAAAAGCTAATAGCAGGTTACATACTCGGAAAGAATGAATTTTTTGAGTATTACCTTCAAGCTAATGATAGTAAAAATTTGATTAAATATGTAACATTACAATTTTAAGGGACTACAATGTACCTTAATAGCAGTTAATAATAAATTAATTAAAGTTACAAAATGATATCTTAACTTAACAAAACCTATTCACATATTAAAATATAAAATGGAGTCGAAAAACTCACGTGCATTGCTGTCGACTTGTAATGTTTACCAAGAGGCATTTTGCATATTAGGCAGGTACACGAAATGTCTTATTTTAAGATAGTGTTACAAATCAGCTTCCAGGCCTTACCGCAGTATATTTAGGGTCAGCATATATAGCAAGTCTTCTCCTTCTTTACATCTCTATCAGTCGTCAATTCAGTATTCAACCCATTTTTGTCGTCAGGGGGCAGTCGTCTCGAGGTAAACCAGTCTCGCCAAAGCTGGTCGGAATTGGCGGTCATTCAGATGTGCCTCACCCGTAAGGGGTGGCAATATGGTAATGCAGATAATGAATAGAAAAGCCAATACCTTTCGTCCAAAATGCTTTAGTCGACGTTCGCACGGACATAAAAATATCGCGGCAGGTTTTTACCGCGCACTGGGTTTTCAAATCTCAGTGTTTAACCGAGCATCCAGAATCCAATAGGGTGCATCTCAGCGCCTCGAAAAAATACACTGTTCGATTTTCGACTCACGACGCAAAAAAATCCGTGCGTGTGAACGTCGACTCAAAGAGGTAAATATTAACTTCATAAAAAATCATGTTTACTATTTAGTAAACACACAAACGGTTGAAATAAATATTACACAGTGCTTAGCTATTTTACGAACAATTAGCGCTGGCAAGTTTTAATCTAGGTTTTTTTTTGCTGTCGTTCCGTTCGGTTCCGCACAACAGCGGGTGGCGATGTGGCAAATGAGTTCATTGTTTGCCCCGCCAACGCGACTATTTTTTGCGACCCACACGGCTAACAGGGTGCTTTGTCATTGTGTAAATATATTATTGCACGTTCAACACTGGGAAACTGGCGATTAATTGTGATCCTATTAATAATATTATAAATGTAAAAGTTTGTGAGGATGTTTGCACGTTTGTTACTCAATCACATAAAAACAGCTGAGCGGATTTGAATGAAATTTGGCACACAGATAGTTTATAACCTGGATTAACATATAGGATACTTTTTATCCCAGTAGTATGTTCCCATGGGATAATTTTCGACCTCCACGCAAGCGAACTCGCTGGAAATAGCTAGTATCTACATAATATTGGATAAGTAGAAGTAGGTACACGGAACATGTAAATAAGGTATGGTAGGTAAGGTTTTTATCTGTTTTGTGGGTAGATATATATACAAACTCACCATCATCATCGTCATCATCAACGCAACCTACTTAGATCCTTACAAACTCCTTTTGCTTGGTTTAAGTTTAAACATCTGAGGCCCTAGTGTGAGTTTCATTTAACCATCTCGATCAAACGCAGTGAGCGCGTTCGGCGCTCCGATTGGCCCTGGATTGGTGAAGGACCAATCGGAGCGCCGAACGCGCTCACTGCGTTTGATCGAGATGGTTAAATGAAACTCACGCTAGGGCCTCTGGTCTTACACGCAAGCTGGTTGCAAGTACTACGCACCCGGCTTTTTTGAAGAACTTCACTAAAAAGGTCACTTTACTATGTTCTTCTCAGGAGTCCCCCGTGCGTTTCTACTCAAATTTTCTTGTCTCTGGGTACATAGTAGATATATATACCATATAGGTAGTACTAGCAAAAATGTTAATTTGTGGTCTGACTCTTCATGTTACAGTAACAGTTGTCATGGTGCAACTGTGACCATTTGGCTCGGATGCAGCCTTAGACAATCTTTTTTTTGTTAATATTATCTCTGACCGCCGCTACGGGTTGTCAGAAGCCCGAAAGTCTGAGAACTTGTCTTACCAATGGGTATCGTATTACCCAGTAAAGTGGGTTGTGGAGGTCAGATAGGCAGTCGCTCCATGTAAAATAGGTACAGGTATTCAGCTGCAACTGGTTAGACTGGAAGCTGACCCCAATATCGTTGGAGAAAGGCTAGGCAGATGTAGATGATTCTCATGTTTTTACGGCATCAGATTTAACAAGCTGCATGGATCTAAATAATAGGTAAAATGAAAAGAATCACCCATACAAAACCTAGGCGTAAATGATCATTAATCAAGGCTAGCACATAATTAAAAAGTTTACTCAGTTAAACTATTTCACTAATTTACACAAGGTTGGACGTTGGACTTAAACATAATATATCCGGCGATATATTATGTTTAGCATAGCGAGCGACTTTATCTGCAATCTAAACAATAAAAACCAGCCTATGTCCTTCTCCAGGTTATGGTCTAACCATGTGCCATTCAAAAGCAGCCTACAACGTTCTCATTGCCGGGACACAAGCACAGGCCTCCTCTCTCCAGATGAGTCTATAGAGGTATGAGGAACAGGCTGTAAAGTTCACTCATACTCTATTGGTACAGGAGGATCCTCCGACCAGACGGGTGTTCTGTCTGGTGGGCAACTGGCCGACGATTGATGTCGGGATCTTGTATATATGTGAGTCTCGTGGTACACTCTGACTGCGTGATGTAGGATTTATGAGGAGGTAGTTCGCATGTGGCATTGTAGATGGCGCCACTGACATGCGACGCAACATGATCATAACTATTCTGGATCATCTCCTACCCTCGATTACCCACATTATCAATTTTTCCTTATACACCGGAGTATTCCCTTCCCTGTGGCGCAAAGCCTATGTTCGCCCACTACCTAAGGTTTCTAATCCCTCTCTCCCTTCCGACTTCCGTCCAATTTCTATACTTCCCTTCTTATCCAAAGTGCTTGAGGCCTGTGTCCACAAACAATTCTCCAACTTTGTTCATCTTAACTCCATAATTAGTCCCCTTCAATCTGGGTTTAGGCCTGGGCACAGCACTGTTTCCGCCCTCCTTAAGGTGACTGGCGATATAAGGGCAGGAATGGAAGACACCAAAGTTACTGCTCTAGTATTGGTCGATTTCTCGAATGCATTTAATACCGTCAGTCACGACATCCTGTTGGCCATTCTATCATATGTTATGGTCTCTCCCGAAGCACTGGAATGGTTCTCCTCTTACCTTCAGGAACGTCAGCAGTCCGTTCATGTTGGAGATTCTTCCTCTTGCTGGTGTGATTTGGAAACTGGCGTTCCTAAAGGCGGTATACTTTCTCCTCTTCTTCGCAGATGACTTGCAGTTGTACTCTCAAGGAAAGGTTGATGAATTACCAGATGCTATCGACAAATTAAATAGGGACTTAAGAGCCATAAAAACCTGGGCTGACAGATTTGGTGTAGCTGTAAACCCTACGAAGTGTCAGGCGATCGTCATTGGCAGCCCGCACAGTATTAGCAAGGTGGGTGGCACAATCTTGCCACCAGTACTCTTCAATGGCACGATCGTTCCTTTTAGCACTGACGTGAAGGACCTAGGCCTGCATATTGATAGTTCTCTGAAATGGCATACTCAAGTCGCTAGGGTAAGCCAGAAGGTTACTGGAACGCTGCGGGCTCTGTACCGATTGAAAAATTTACTACCATCGAGTACGAAGACAATGCTTGTGCAGTCCTTAATTTTCCCCATCATCGACTATGGTGATGTGTGCTACTATGACCTGAATGCAGATCTCCTCGATAAACTTGACCGTCTTCTCAATAACTGCATTCGATTTGTTTTCAATCTGCGTAAATACGATCATGTCTCTGCGCATCGGTCCCTTCTTAAGTGGTTACCCATACGGCAGCGCAGAGAGCAAAGGGCACTGACCACCTTGTTCTCATTTCTTGATTCTCCCTCTTCCCCTATTTATCTAGCTCCCCACTTTCAGTACATTTGCGCTAACCACAATAAAAATCTACGCTCATCGCATAATCGTCTTCTTCAATGCCCCACTCACCACACAGACTTCATTCACTCTTCTTTTTTCGTCCAATCTATCTCTCTGTGGAATGCGGAGCGCATTCCACAGAGAGATAGATTGGACCAAAAACCCAAGAAATCAGAATGGCAACCAACCGATTGACCTTCAAAATCAAAGTTCGCGAGCATATTCGCAAGAAGTTGGCAGTATCATTACAACGATAATGTTCTCTCATTGTTTGTCTCATTTGTTTTAAAGTAAATTCGTTTATTTATGTATATTTATTTATGCTTATATTTATATATAGATAGGCATATAATTATGTATATATATTTTATTGCACCTACCACTGTTTGTCTCTGCATCACCCAAAGGTCGACTGGTAGAAAATGCCTATGGCATTAAGTCCGCCTCTGTACATGTTTGTGCTTAAAGTATAAATAAATAAATAAATAAATAAATAATAAAAAAATAAAAACGATGTAATATTTGTATGAAAATACGGTCCCGGAAAAAGAACTATGGCTAGCTTTTCTTAGGTATTTTCAAAGAAAAAAGAATCCTGACAAATGTGGCACTTATCTGTGGCTTGTACTAAAAAAGTTCTATTAAGTAGGTTTCATTAAATTGTAATAATCAGACTTAATGAATCCAAATGCGTTCCATTTTACAAATTTGTCATTTTTATGAAGTAATAATAAGGACTTACTCGTAGCATTTGAGACAAATGCTGCAATAAGGTGTCGGGTTTGCGAACAGTGAGTAATGGGTAGCTCGCTGACGGTAAGGACCAGGCCCAGGACGACGGCGGGTTGTGTTCCACGCGCGCCTCAAAGAAATGTCAGTGCCAACTGGTGGGGTCCGCAAGGGCCGATGCCTGCCAGGAGTGCGGGTTGTTCGAAAGAGATATCGTGGCTCCTGGCACACAGGCCACTGATGGATGACACTCGCACTGACCATCGGGGTAATTGCGTATAATACAGTAACAGTGGGAATGGGAATGGCTTGCATTTTGACTGTTCAACAATATTCATTACATTACTTAAGTTGTTCAGCAGACAAATTTTTCGATCATATGAAGCAATGCATTAGCTATATACTCTTCAAAATGATGAATGCCAAGGAGGTAGTTTACAAGTCCCTAAATTCGTAATCGTTCAGAAGGTATTCAAATTATGCTTAGCATAATCAGCCTTAATATTGCCACTGCTGGGACATAGGCCTCCTCTCGGTAAGAGGGAGTTGACCGAAATCCTCTACGCGGGCCCAGTGCGGGTTGGTAAATGTCACATGACTTCGAATTTTTGGTCCTAGGACATGCATGAAAACATCTTGTTTCCTCAAGATGTTTTCCTTCACCGTTTTGAGAGTAGTGGTGATGTATATAATTTACATAAAGTAAAGAGTCTCTCTGGGTTCGATCCTATGACCTACACCAAAACTATGCTTATTTCGTTAAAATGTATGAATTTTAGTAGATTCTATTGAAATTCATGATTAATTTCCAACAAAGAAATAATTGGTTTCTGTTGTCAACAAACAGACAAAAATTAAAGCTTCGTCCAAATATGGAGATGTTTAGATTCTACGTCATCCAGTCAACTGACGATGACGTCACACAATAACAGATTCGTGGGGAATTATCACATGCTAACAATATGATTGGGTGCGGATAACAGTGGGTGCATGACTTTGTACAAATATTGTAAGAAGCAGCACATGACTTGATTACACTGTGTTTGTCTACCCGATTGTACTGTTTGAGTGCGCATTAGTTTTATTTGCTTTTAATGAAAATTCGATTGACTTTTGTTTTTTTTTGTTTATAAAAATAATGCTGATCTAGAATTCGGAATTCCCGGTTCCGGTATCCATAAATAAATTGAAGTTGGAATATTATAGAGAAGAATAATAATGTTATGGTTAGATACGCTTATTTTGAGACGGTCCTGTGTGAGCTGTCTTGCAGCAAGACTAAGACAATCCCTTTAAAGGTTGAGAAGGACCAAAAACAAGCAATTATATGTAGAAACTAAGTATAAATACCTTAATTGTCATTATGGAATAGACGTTTAGGTTAAATCACAGTGAAAAGTTTCTTTTGTACCTACTTATCCATTAAGATTAAGAAAAAAGAAAGTTAGAAAAGCTCGCCATCTCTTTTAATCTTGTCCCCTATTGCAGGTATTCTGGAAGATATGTCTTTAGAAATAACCGTAGGTCTTGAACGTGTCATGTCATGGCTTTTGTCATGTCACATGTCTTCATATGTTTGGTTCTAGGACATGCATGCCGGTTTCCTCAAAATGAGGGACTTTACCGTTTGAAAGTAGTGATGAAATTAAATAAACACACTAAAGGAGGTCCTGGGTTTGAACTAAACATACTAAAGTAGGTTCTGGGTTTGAACTCACTCGTAAGTTGAATCAGATACCACTGACCCACCAGTGCTTTATCCAATTTCTAATCTGGAGTAAACACAGGGTAAATAAGACCTTTGACCATAGCCCGCTAAATTAAAAAAATAACCTTAGGATAACATGCATATCTGAGCCTAGGATATCAATATCTCCGAGAACAGGTCAGTAAAACACGATTGTTCTCTCCCCAATCAAACGGCGGTATGTATTTATAAACATAGTAAGTAGCACATAATATAAATATTTTTATAATAATCGGGTGATGAGAGCCGTTCTTACGAACGGGGCTGTTATTAACATATGTATGTATTTATTGAAATATTTTATTCTGAATGATTTTGAATATTTAAGCGTGCCATTTGTATAAAAAACAGAATCACGCTTACGGTTTAGGTAAACCTAAATTGAGTACTGCTAAATTTCGCCGCAGTTATGTTTAAATCCGATGTAACAGGGGGCGAGCCTATCGCCATCAGCTGGACACAAATACAGACTCCAGGGTGCTATTTAGATATTAGAAATGGAAAAACCAAATAACGTTTTGCTCGACCTGGGATTAGAACCCAGAACCTCACGCTCAGCAGTAGCGCCTGTGACCAATATATTGGTCTATTGGTCACAAACGCGAGGCAGAAAAAAAAACAAGCTTTGTCATTTACATACGTTAATGGGCATTGAGTATTCCGTTAAAAACTTAACTTTAAGTAGACATAAACACACACACATACACGCACACACACGTACATACACACGCAAACACACTCAAAATAAACACGCCCACTAAATGAATACAGATGAAGACGAGCCACGTAGTTTCAAAACTCTAGAATCACACTAGAAAACACGCTCAGCTTCCAAATCCAAGATCAGTAGTGGTCCAGCGGCAACGGTCCTGACTATCGAGTTGTAGGTCGTGGATTCAAACCCAGGCAGGCGCTGTACTATATGTAAATAATTTCATAAAAATTGCTCTCAAACGGTGTGGGAACGTAAAATGTACTAGAAATGTACTAGAAATGTACTAGAACCAAAAATTCGAAGAAAAATTTGTGACATCTACCGACCTGCACTGGGCCTACGTGGTAGATTACAGACCACTCTCTTTCAAAGAGAGGAGGGCTGTGTCCCAGCCGTGGGAATATTGTAGGTTGATTATGAGACAAAGTGAATCGGCTGGATGTGGGAAGCAAAAGACCGGTCGAAGTGGAGGAGCATGGGGGAGGCCTATATCCAGCAGCGGACGTCTTTCGGCTGAAATGATGATGAATGATGAGACAAAGTAGAAGATAAAGATTATGAAATAATTATTTATTTCTAAGGTTCTTTACCTAAACCTTACCTAACACTCATTAAAGTTACATTTTCCATAAATAAATCTAAATCTATCTCAACGAACTCAAGGGCTGAGAGGTTTCAAACTTTTAGCTTCAGATTTTAGACCTAGATTATAAGTTCTTAGGTTAACAAAATTTCGTGAAGTTCAGACAAGGCTGTATTCACTCCGTCTAATGTACTCTTTGCTCTTAATCTCGAAATATCCTAATTGATTTGGGCCAACTATTAAAATAGCCTACCCGAGCGACAATAGTTAAATGTAAAATTTGTGGCTCCTAGAGCACACTACCTATTCTTCGAGTGTTAACTCACACAGCAACCTGAGTCTTGTGCCAATATACCGATAGCGAATTTGTCATCGTCAGAGTTTACACCTTTGTCGGTCCGTCACATTGCTGCCCAGCTAATGTGTTTACCACATCACTTAAAATGATTCTCAAAACATATTTGGTGACGATCCGCTACAAGAAGTGTATTTTCTGGTTTAGTAACACAAACTTAATCACCTGGCACCAGCTAAAACAGCTATTCATACATTTGACATACGCTATGATAGAATTTAGGTTCTTAAGTATAAGTTATTACAGAAGCAATCGGTAAGTCGGCTATTCAGATGATCGATTGAAGGGAAAAGTAACAATATTTAACGTATTAGAATTTCAAAGTTTTCGACTAACTGACAGAAAAAATTAACTTAACTAACTTCACCAAAAATACTGTCATATTAAGTAGTCTTAGCGAGCATAGACGCGTAGTAAAAGTACGCGTCTATGCACACACCACAAGAAAAATCATGTCAGCTAAGCTCATTAAGCTTTCCGAATATCGTCAAAACGTAAGCAGTGTCACGACACGGGCAAATAACTAAAACTACTGTCACATAGCCGCATTAGATAAAACACTTATAAATACTACAGCGACACCTACCAACGACTAGTGCCGTCGCGTTTCGCGTGCGCCTCATTCATTAAAACAATCTGAACCGGACAAGAATTAATAATTACAATGGCTCCCGGTGTTGCTCAAAATTCTGAGACGATAATAAATAATCTGACCATCGCGAATGGTAAAGCCATTAATGATTTGACCATCGCTAATGGAAATTTGTCCATCGTTAATGGGAATTTGTCCATCGCTAATGGGGATTTGACCGTCGCGAATGGTAACGGGAGTGTTAAGGAGTTGGTGGAAACTGTGAAGACGTGCCCTGTGGAGTTACCATGCTCGAAGGTGAAGCCTGTCAGGAGGGTGATTAGGCCCAAAGTGCTAAAGAATTTGGAGAGTCATTACTACTTGTATGACCGGCTTTTTGATACGACCTGTCCTAGGGCGGTGAGTGGATTTGATTGGTTTTTGTCGTGTATTCTTGATCTTCCGTAAAGTCTCCTTCATTGAGTAATTTTTGGTCCTACCTGTTGACAAAGATTTTTTTTTGTTGATGTCTTAATCTGGTCTCGGGATAGAATTAATTTGTGAAAAAAGTGACAGTGCTAGAACACCCAACGAAAATTTTGCAAAATAATTTTGAATTAATTTTTGTTTTAAAGCGCAGGGGTTGTAGGTTCCTGAAATAAGGCTTTCGATAACCTTTACAGTAAAAGGCAAACCAGTTAATAATGCTTTTGATAAAATTATTGAATTTTGATCGACATGGACATGTTGTTACAAGTTTCGTATTTTAGTATTTTTCGTCAAAATAATAACCGTGGCTTCGTTTTTGTTAATGATTTATTATACAAGCGCACATATTAATCCTGTTCATATTTACTAAAAGATCAGAGCACGCGCCGACAAAGTCAATAATTTTCTTAGACGTTACTTAGATATCAGAGAGCAGGATAAGAAATAACTGTTTCCGAGCAATTGTAAAACTTGCTTTTAGTGTATTTAACTTATGTAAAGATGGAAAAATAATCGATTTCGGTCACAATTTTTTGGTAAGCGAAGTTAGTAGTGTGATAAGTTTTTTTTTTACACTTTTACCTATACAAGTAATTTAGATTATAACCAAAAGAATAAAAAAATAAATCTTAGCATAGAGTAATTTAGTAGTGGGCAGTTTTGTTATTTTCTACTTTTTCGGTTAATTCAAAGGCAGTTAAAAAAATAAAATAAGAAATTATGGGATATAATTTCTTATTTAATTTTTTGAATGAGTCCTTTAGTGTCAATATTTTCTGTCCACAATCACACTTCTCATCCAGTTATTGATTGATTCATACACTTGTTAAATATGTACCGACACTAATATCATATGGCGTGACGAGGTTTCTGATTTTATTACCCGACAATTTGGTGCGTTCCGCGCATAAAGTAATGTGTACACTTACACCCAGTAACGTACACTGTGTGTCCATTTACACCCACAAACATACACTGTGTGTCCATGAACGCCCACACTAACGTTCCATTGGCAATCACAGATGGAAACAACTACGATACTGCAGTGAATTTTCACGGTGAATTACTTGTGTTTGTTTTAAAGTAAAGTAGAACAAAATAAAACACATTGTTATTGGCTGACGTATGTGTGAATGATAAATAATTGAAAAGTGTTGTTTTGTTTTAACTATGCATGCCTCCGTTTGGTCGTATCTAAAGTAGGTATCTATAGTGCTGATCGGAGATAAATTATTTCGCTCGAATTATACATTTTTCTAGTCATTCACTTATCATTAATTCGTAGGAAAATTCAGTGTTTTATTCAAAACACCAAAAACAGCGAATTTTACAAACTAGCTAACTTTATATGGGAACGTACTATAGAGACAAAAAGTAGCATATGTTACTCCTTATAACATCAGCTATGTGCTAGCGAAAGTCCCGTCGAAATCTACCCGTTTCGGAGATTAGCCGGAACAAACTGACAGACAACAAATTTGAAAATATTTTTTTTTGTTATTGGTACCGTAGGTACATAAATGCTTTAAGTAAAAAGCTATTATTTTGACATTACAAACAGACAGTTCAATTTTATTTATTTGTATAAAGGTTATTCCTTCTATTACCTATACCCTAATTGGTTAGTTAGGGGTATCGGTAATAGACGGAATAAAACACCGAATTTTCTTATTTGATATTTGCATAATTTATGAAAAAGGCTCTTGCGGTAATAAGAAAATGGTTTAATTTGACTTGAAAAATTAATTGGAACGAATGATAATTATTATTAATTAGGTCGGTTTCATAGAAAAGACCCCTGCAGTATTGAAATCCTGACTCTAATTATTAGCGTTTTCATCACGAATTTTCCATAAAATCTGACTAAAGGAAAAACAAACGTTATATACGAATAAACTTTCGTCATATTCGAGTTCGTATTAAAACTTGTTTCGACGGAAACTCATAACAATACCACATTCATATTTAAAAGGCAAAAAGCTTAGCACCCATGCATATTTAACACTTAAAAACCTACGTTTCAGAATCGCAAGTTTTAACCAACTCGTGCATTCGTAAAAAGGATACAATATTTATTTCTTGTATCCTTCTTGGAGCGCTGAAACTTGGCCCGTGGTACAATGCCGCGGGGTGCGCCGCCGTTTCAAAGTTACTGCGCCCGAACTTTGCTTCACATGTAGGGTGTGGGCCCAAGATAACGCGTAATGTATGAAGTTTTAAAATGGAGTGATTTTAAGTATGTGTGATGTATTGTAGACATTTTAGAATCTTTTGAAATCAATGAGATCTGGGGCCCAAGTCTGCTATTTTTATAAATTCGTCATTCCAAAACGATCCCATTGTCATTTTGCTAAAAGTTCGTAATCTGCTAAATTCACAATGGTCGATCATTGGTCGGTCAATGGTCTCGTAATAGAATTGTGTTATAATGGCATTATCGTATTGCCATTAATAAAAAACCTTTAGTAGAAATGATCTTCCCAAAACGACTACTAAATTTTAACATTTACTCATGCCCGATTTCATTTATATATATTTTAACATATTATTTATTAGTTTATTAGTGTTAAATTTTAGCAGTCATTATATTAGTAGATTACCAAACTTGTCAAAATCAACAATTATGAAATCAATGATACACCATTCTGACACTATTGTAATAGCAGACTTGAGGCCCTGTTTAGATACAAGTGTGTTAAGGGATAGGTCTTTTAGGGAGTAAGATTCCTTAAGTTTTTGCTCAACTGTGTTAAGAGTATAATTGGTGTCAGATAGATAGTTCTTAAATGTACCCAATCCAGATGCTTAGGCTTTAGCGCGCCACTTCGTCTGCGTGTTTCTTTTTCTTTTTGCTCGGGTCCTAAGTGTCGTAGGGTGATGTCAAATAGCCTATAACCTTCTTCAAGAATTGAGTTTTCAAACGCAAATTTTCCAAATCTGACTGGTAGGTAGTTGCAGAGATTCAGCGTGTTCAAACTCTTCAGCTTTATTATATTATATTAGGTACCTCGGTTTTATAAACTTCTTTCATCAGTGATATCAATAGAACAATGGACGCGTATCAAGTATTTATTAATATGACAGTTATGAATATTATGTCAGTAGTCTAGATTTGTGCCCATATGTAATCAGCCTATAACCCGCGTGGTGGATACCCCCCCCCCACACCCCCACACCCCCCCACTCCCCCCCACACCCTCTCACAGAGAGGAGGCCTGTGTCCCTGCAGAGAGAAATAGGTATAAAGCTTTTTATTTTTGTATTTTACAAGATGTATTATAAACTATGCCTGTGAAAGTGCCATGCTACGGAGCGAGAGTGCATGAGTAGCCGTCGCTTCCTTCAGCGAAGCAGTGATGCTCGCAAAGAAGGAGGCGGTGCACGTGAGGGAGAGGCAGTACATGCGCCCTCACGGCCGTAACCTCTGCAGGAGACGCCCTGAGCGTCGGCAATCCCAGGCAAATTCCCGGCCACCGTAGGCGCGGGCTTGCGGATGGTGAGTATTGGGTAGCTCGCTGTCCGGTAAGGACCAAGCCCGGGTTGACGACGCGTAGTGTTCCACGCGCGCCTCAAAGAGATGTCAGCACCAACTAATGGGGCCCGGAAGGATCGATGCCTGCCAGGGGTGCGGGTTGTTCGAAAGAGATACTGTGCACACAGACAACTGAGGGAACACGGATGGGTTTTAGTCAGTAAAACTCTGACACGCCCTCCTACTCCAACCAGAGCGAGAGAAGTTATTTGATGATTTCCCACTGAAAAGAAAAAAATACGTACCTTTTTGCCAATAAATTTTGGTGAAAATTGCCCGTAGCATGAAAAGTACATAGTAGTAAGTAGGTATAATCATATCTTCGGTCATTAAGTATAATATTCTAGCTTAGTAGATTATGCCTTGTCACGTGTGCCAGCGAAGGCTGTGTCGGCATAATGAGAAAATAATTAGAATGCTAGGTTTCTGTAGGCGAAAGAAAAACGACAATGTTTTATGGGCTTTTCAGTGTCAGAATGAGCAGTATGAAAATAGCTCTTGTCATGGCATGGCCCGTCAGCAACGTTGGTAGGCTAGGTGGCTGTCCATGTAAGCCGGGAGCAGTTTAGCATCGTCTGTTTGGGAGGCTCTTTTAGTACCAAGTATTTACAAATAGTGATCGCCCAGTGGTTGAACGATTCGACAATAATTTATTATATTATAAATTTTCTGCACTCCTCCATAAAAAGTTTAACTGTGCCAAATTTCATATTCTTCCGTCCGCGTACTTTTCGTCAAAAGGGGTACAAAGTTTTTGCGTCACGTGTTTATTGATAAATATACGCCTGTTATTGCCATAAGTCCAATGTTATAAGGAGCGAGGCTCTAGCTAACAAATGGGCGCAAATTCAGACTCCAAAAAACTCAATTACACTTTGTCTGACCTGGGAATCACCCTGCTCAGCAGTACCATTTGCGACCACTAGAGCAAACGAGGCAGACAACACACCCACCCAACGCCCTATGTTCGACTTAAAATAGAAAGTGAGTATTGATAAGCTAATTAAATAAATAAAGTTATTTCGTCGTTATTGCAACTATTATTTCACAAATATTTATGTTAGCATCTTTGCATTAGATTATAATAACAATAGTGCAATAATAACAGTTGCTATTAGCTTTTCGTACTCTGTAAATATACATGATATATTTATAAATCATTTAGGTAGATAAAATTATATAATTATGCACTCGTTATCAAAGAGCATTCACCTCGTCTTGCCGCTAGATTGCAATCAATGTAATGACTACTTATATGAAATTCATTCATTATGTGAAAGATAATGATGTATGAAGAATTCTCGATTGTTAAAAAATCCTAAAAAAATTACTGGACAGTATAAAAGTGTTTATATCATCAGTACTTTATATGTGGGTTTAAAATTTGTAAGGATTAAAATGACTAGTTTTGTAGTTAAGAACTGATAACAGTGATAACCCTTGATATAATGTCTAAAAAAAAGACCTAGATTAAATTATAGCTTAACCTAGGCTTTTGCTAATAAAGTCAAAATCATGTCAATATGTAGAAGTCTCATATGTAAATTAAAATAAATTAAAATCCAATAATTAGGTGAAAATTGTGCTAAGCATGTCGAGTTCAGAAAAAGAACAAAAAATATGAAATAAGTAGGTAGCTTTTTTATATTTTTATATTTTTCCGAGTTGTTGAATATTTTAAGTTTAGTTTTCTGAGTATTAGAGAATTTATTTATGTGAGTTTGAAGCTATGGACTAATTTTATGTCTGAAATAAAATAAATAAATAAAAAATATTTTTAACATTAAGTATTTCCTGCCTGTATTTTAGCAGGCGGTCAGTCCTGGCCTGCTGAGGCTGTCTGATCTAAAATCTAACAGGTACTCACTAAAGAAAATGCAATTTATTAAAAGGTAAACTGTACCTATTGAAGACTGTAGTCCTATTTATATTTACCTACGGCTCTAAATGAAGACTAATCGAAGTTGATCGAACAACCCTCGGTTAGTCCGATAAAGCTTAACGTTCGTTAAAGTGACGAGCGTCAACATCTTACTATTCAACGCGATCGGTGATATTGGAATAAGCTTGTTTGCGAACTGTCCTAACTAGAGGATACTTTTGGGGATCATAAAATGGTTTGAGCGATGCTGGTGGCTATATTTTTAGCCTGAAAGTATGACCAGGCTAAATAATCGGCCGGAACCCATATTTTATTATTTTAATCATTAGAAACTATGTAAATATAATGTAAACATTAACATAAACATTGGCGGCAACACGATGACAGGTCTAATGACAGGTCTAAACAGTTACATTTTTTGACCACACCGTGGCTCTCGTGTCGATTTGTGCTGCCATCTATAGTTCGTGCACGTTCCCTATGGTGGTTTAGAGAAGTTTAGTTAGCAACCTATCGTATATGAACAAAAAAATAGTGTTATATTCAAAACCGTATGTTATCCCTGCAAGTTTAATCTGTGTTCATGAGTAGGTATGAAAACCGTACCGAACCGAAAACGAAGTACCCATAATGATGTCTAACTAAATACTACCCGTATTTAAAAATAGGAACATTATTTTGGTAGAGCTCCATCAAAGCTTAGAGGCTTTTATTTTTAAAAGTGCCAATATCAAATTGAAACTTTTATCCTGTTTTTAATAGTTTTACTCTATTTGTCTTAGCCTTAACTTTCAAAGAAAATAAGTCATCGATACACTATACACCGTGACATTTTAGTCGTCTTACAAAGGTGGTCTACCCAATGTATCCGTCATAAAATACCTCTAGGCGCGATTAAAACATTATTACCATTAATTAAAATAATAGGTACAAAGAAAAATAAATGCTGCTTTCGAATTATGAAACACCCTCCCTATTAATAATGTTTACGTATCAAACGGTAGAAGATATCTACCTACCTACCATTACATTCTATCATTAATTCCATCTCCATAACAGAGTGTTTCAAACTACGTCATGCGTCTTAGTGAATTTTATTATATTTTTTTGAATTATGCAAATGTTCAAAAACATTTTTAATAATTATTAATGATTAGTAGTCATTGGATACATGATGTGGGCTTCCGTTGTAAGACGACTAAAATGTCACGGTGTATAAAGCTTAAACACTTCAACATTGGTTAAGTCAAGCAGGATTACACATATCTTAAATACCTCCACAGTTAAGTCTTTTTGGTGTGTTATAAATATTCGACCGACACGTGTAAAGTATATTTTTCCTTACATGTCTTATTTGGTAAACACATAAGTACTGTTTTTCTATCAATCATACCTACATTATTAAATAAGTTTTTGACCTTCTTGATCTACATAAAAAACACATACGATTATTATATAACGACAAAAGTTACTTCAAGTTAATCAACTGACAGATAATTTAACTCACAATCGAATGTCAGTGTGCCAAAAAAAAAAAGAGAAAAAGAGAAACACACTGTGTACTTATACGCATTTCCTATTTTATCACTTCTAAGGCCGTTCCAATATTAAGCACTCCAACCTTTTTACTAGTGATAAACACCATGAGAATTTGTATCGTGAAATGATTGAAACGCCATAAAAACCCCATCATGTTTTATAGGCTTTTCCTTTTTATGGTTACACAGCGTGAAAATATTGCTGTTACTCATAAAATATGGGAGGTAAAAGTATTCGCGATTCAGTTAGGAACTCCATAAAATAAAAGCAGGTGTTAAAATCGAGTTGAGTATATGAAGGGATAATCGTATCGTCTGAATTATTCAAGCGATGGTTTTGCGTTTGTAATCGCTAACTCTGAGACAATGTGGTTGCATTATAAACGTTTTATTGAAAAAAAAAATGTCACCTTCCAAAGCTTGTATTCTTCAACATCTGTCTAGGATTCGGCTTCCAAGCTAAAGGGATGCAGCTGAAAACGAGTATTTTACATGGGTATAAAAAACCAACTGCCCTCAGGCTTTGGGCAGATAGGTGACTCCTTATCTGAACTCTAAAGCCTGTATTGTGATTGTTAGAGAAAAAGAATATTGTTAAGAGCTTGAATTGATTATTAAAACAATTTCACTGTGCAAGAATTTGACATCTATCACAGAAAATTAACATTATTTGCCTGATTAAAAGCCAAAATAAAGACACGTCCCGCACGATTCGCACATCGCATACAAAAATCGAGCCTAACTTTTAAAGGGATAATGCAAAAAACTTCCAGAGTACACAAGCTCTTTGGAACGCGACCGTTTTGACGTAATGAAGTTAGCAAGCACGCAGTTTGCGGCAAACACCAAGGAGTATAAGGCTTTCCACAAACGAGCCACTTCTTAAACGCGCAGTGCAGTGGCTACCAACGCCCGCGAATGCGACGCGGGCGTGTCACTACGATACATGAATAATGTAGTCCACAGCGTTTCGCAGACTTGCGTAGTTCTCAAACTCAAATCATTTATTTGAAATCAACCAATTACAGGCACTTCTGAATTGTCAAGGGGTCCGACAGTCCGAAACCTGAAGCTACATACCCAAAGCGTAGTGGTTACGTAAGGAGAAGAACGGGCAAGAAACTCCACGGACACTCTTTTAAATCAAAACATTGTTATGAAAAGTTTGTAACATCATTAATGTTGAAATTATATTTGTGAGAACAATGTAAAAAGATGTGCACATTATATGCGTCCGTAATAAAAACAAAAATAAATTAATAATTCAGGAATAAAATAAGTCGTGGCAGCTAAGAGATGATCAGTCCCTACTGACGGCGCCCGTTCACGAATATGACCTCAGCAGCATTTAGCTCAACCATTTTGAAAGGAACTTAATGATTCAATACACACGCCACTACCAGCGAGACATTTGAGTGATATACTCTCAGCTGCCAGGGCTCCTTCAAGTTAATGAAAGACGTATCCAGTAAATGGTGGCTTAATAGTAGGAACATAGTGTTCACAGGTGCTGAGGTTCGTGTCTTTTTCTTTTCGTGTCGATGGTACTCGTACACTTTATTTTTAAATATAGTTTGAGCCCAGTGGGTGACGTTTATTACGGCATCAGTGGCATTATTTAGCATTAGATCGTCAAAAGTGCAGGTGAACGGGCACCTAGGGCACTCCAGCAAGTGGGGCATGATCTGATCAAAAACACCGCACTCGCACTGGATGATGGATGTGTCAGTAATCCCCCACTTTGACAAATTGTGTTTGCAGCGGCCTTACTTGGGTACGCAATCGATTGAGAGGTTTCCATATAGGCCACTACAGATCACGCCCTTGAAGCAAATGTTCCTGGGCTTTAACAATGTAGGGAGGGGTGGATGCTTCTTAGTCGTATGAGCTTCTTACGCTCTACGCAGGCCATCCAGGATAAACTATCCATTCATCATCATCATCATCATTTCAGCCGAAAGACGTCCACTGCAGAACATAGGCCTCCCCCAAGGTCCGCCACTTCGACCGGTTCTGTGCTTACCGCATCTAGCGGATTCCTGCGATCTTCACAAGATCATCGGTCCACCTTGTGAGAGGCCTTTCAACTCTACGTCTTCCGGTACGCGGTCGCCACTCCAGAACTTTTCGACCCCATCAGCAATCTGTTCTGCGAACAATGTGCCCTACTCACTGCCACTTGTCTTCGGGCTATGTCGGCTATAGAGATGTTGAATATAACCATCAACCATTAAAATTAACTAATATTTTAAATTAACTATGATATTCGATAAACAAAATTAACATTACCGAATAAAAATGTCGTTTCAACTTCTTAAAAATATTAATTCCGTTATGTGCATTAAATTTTATGCTCTATCTCTCTTACGATAAAACACATTTACTGTTGGGGATATTTTATTCTAAACAAACACAAGTGATATTTTTAATAAATATTTAGGTCGGTTATTGGTTGATTGATTGAATAGGTTAGTTTTGTTTTGTATTTCGAATATCTAACCAAAATAAATGCTAGTCAGCCCATTGCTTGTTCAAGTATGAAGGAAAGTTCATTGAATTTAACTTAACAATTTCAACATGCATTAGTAGAATATTCAACCATTAACCATGTTGCAGATAACTATTTCAATAAAAATATTAACTGATATTTTCAACCAATAAATTTATCGATTTTTTTTTTAACCATTAACTAATAACCAATAAACAATTTCAACCAATATTCTCATCTCTAGTCCTTGTTACCTTGGTTCTTCTGCAGATCTCTTCATTCCTGATTCGATCACGTAGGGAAATTCCAAACATAGCCCTCTCCATTGCCCTTTGGGTGACTTAAAGCCTTCTAATAAGGCCCATTAACCACCCATTGCATGCATTGTGAGAAGAGGTTCGTGTACGAGCAGCCTACTACTTAATATTCGGACCACGAAGAAAAATTATTTACCTACCGAGCTAGAACGATTTGTGATCCTTGCTCTTTACGTAATTGAGGCCGATGTTATTAAAGTTTATTTTTATGTGAAAAACATGTTTAAGGTAAAGAATAGGGGACTGATTTTATTGGACGTTTATGAGACGTTTTGTTGACATCCGTTTTTATTGGTTTTTTTTTTTTGAGGAAAACGCTTGCTTTTTTAACGTGATCGTTAATGGGTTATTTTATAACGTAGTCGCACAATTGACATGATTAAAATAATCTATATATCTATGGACTTTATAGATTAGGTAAAATATGTTTTGTTTTTTTTTAAAGTGTTATTGGGATTTTCCATCTGGAATTTCTCAGAAGCAGCCGGGAGTCTAGATTTGTGACTGTTTGATGGCAATAGCCGCGCTCTCTATTACATGGGACCTAAACATCTTGCGAAATGCGGGTGTATCTAATATAATCACGCCTTAATATTGTTATGTTATGATTTTTTGGTCATACTTGATTCTGTATAACTAGAAGAAAATGCAGCAATTAAAAATGAAGGGAAGAAAACTTCATCAACCTTAGCAAACGAGTGTTCGAACAGGTTTATTGTAAAAGCGTCACAATGGTCTTAACCAGACAGAAATATCTTATTACAAGACAATCCACATTTTAATGAAAACAACAGAAAATAAACAGTTCATTCGCGGCAGTCGGCTAGCTTTCCATTGCATTTTCTTCGAGAAAATGGCGTATCCATTTTCCTTACTAATAAGATTCGAATCTATCCAGTCAGATACAACACAATCTAGTACTTACTGCTGAATACTAATGCACTGCTTATTTTGCTCTCAGATTGAAATCTCATTTTCTTGCGCTCCATGACTTTGTTGTTTTAAAATAATAACGGAAAAGACAGTTACTGGTCTACTTTTGAAATATGTTTGCGAAGAAAATGTCGGCGATGAATAACACAAAACGGTAATGTATTTCGTTTTGATAATTCAACAACATTCATTGCGTCATTTAAACTCGTCGACTAGACGAATTTAAAAACATGAAGCAATGGATTAGCCGCTTCCTTCAAAGTCCTTGTGATTAAAAGTGTAATACGCACTTCGAGTGTAGGTCTAATAACTCAACATGTAGAATGTAGGGTTTCAGATTATTGCCGACTTTGAACAAATGAATTGTATTTACGATTTCATTTGTCGTAAAACAAGCACGGTGTTGAACAGTCTAACAATAGTTCAATGGTGAAAATAATTCGCTCGAAAAATGCTGATCGACTTTTATTTTTAAATCATTTTCGTACTTAGTATTTCATAATACGAGGATAAATAATTCCAAAAAGTATTTACTCATTTTTCTCATAATAGTACTATTTATCGTACTCATTTTAATTCGTAATGGCTGAAATTACGAAAGAAATTTTGTTTGTTTAAAAAACGAATAAAATATTCATCAATTGTCATTTGTTTTGGCGCCAACACTTTTGATTTTTTTTTAACTTAGGATATGTTTATTGCAACGGGTTATTTCGTAATTATTATAAACTAACAATAACACACCTATTTAAGGGCTAATTCAGTGAGTTCTAATTAAATGTTTAAAGTAACTAGCTTACGTTTTGTTATTGCGTTTAAAATTATCGTAAAGTAGGTAGCAATTAGTAAAACATTATCGCAGTCTAAGATAATCAACTTTTTGAAAACATTAAAATACACTTTAATTTATCAAAGTGATCAATATAGTGGTGTCAATGACGTACTGCTATCATTTAATAATCAAAATGATGACCTTCTTACGCTAAAAACTCTTCACCTATTTACTCCGTACTTTTCCCGTCATAAAAATATTGTATTAACTGAAACTTTTTTGTTAACAGCCGACGCCATGCAACGAAAAGGCATGTCTTGGCAGTTTGATGGCCATCCCTGGCCGTGGGGAAGTGCCAAGAGAGCCCGAGGAAGTTCTCAACGATGCCAAGGATTTTCTTGGACAATACTTCGCATCTATACGCAGGTAAGAAATACATGGTTACTTGTGACAGTGGGTACGTATTCAGAGACGAAACTCAAATGTGGACCAAATATTTTGTTGGTGACTTAATTGACAATAATTTGGTGATATAATTGGGTGGCAGGGATATCGACGCGCAATCGACGTACCATGGATTCAGTTCATACAGCTGAATAGGTATTTAAATGGAGCGACTGCCTATTTGACCTTCCCAGCCTAGTTACTGTTAAACACGATACCCGTCGGTTGTCAATACATAGGCCAAAAAATACGTCGCTCTTGTCACAATGATGTGTTTGGTTCCTTCAAATAACATCATAGCGTCTATTCAATGTTGACGCACGACTAATTGTTGCTCCGGTATTTTCTGAAGGCGACAGCGACTGGTAAAGTGAAGATGTTTTTAATTAAAAAAAACGGATTTTTTCCCAAAGTAGAAGGCTCATTGCTCGACATAAATTTTCTTGATTGACACATTACGGGCAAGGCGCGTCAAGACCATAAACAAAAACATATCGTTATTAAAAGATCTTCATAACTTAAGTAAATGAACGCAGCTACCTGAAAATGAAAACCTTTTCCTTCTGATAAAAATTATAACGTTGTATAATCGTAAAAAATAAGTTTTGTTCCACACGAATATTATGGTAATACGACGGTGAGAGTAGGAAGCCATTCATATGGACTTGTTTTGACGTCTAACAACGTTTATTTCTTTTGTACAGTTTGAAGAGGAGAAAATTTCATCATTTTTCAAACGATCGTGGAAAAAATTTTAGAGAATTTATTTGCTTGAAAAGACTCTTGTTGGTTCAAGAACGTAGAATTTGTGCAAAATTAATTAATGCATTCTCAAGTTGCATTTGCTTGAGCGAATCCAAATTTTCGCGGAGCACAAAAGACTAGTTTAATTTTCTTTGTAATGGACTTGGAATATATCCAGTTGGTTTATTTCATCCTAGACCTTGACTGGTTAGTTGATAAACTTGGGCAACCATTTGCAATAAATTGCTTCAAGGGATTTGAGCATTACTTTAAGACTTTATTCGCCCCATAAAATTAGGGTAGAGAAAGTCGAGATTACATGAGCTGTTTGGGTTTCAGCGCAATATGTGATGTTTTGTAACAATTCGAATATGAGAATTGCTTTAGGGAAAACTTTGGACACTAAAATTTTATTGTTGCTGTGTAAATTTACAATTTTATATGTCAAACTCTGCTTTAAACATAGGCGTCTATTTCTATAGCTACGACTTTTGAATTAGATAAACATCAAAAGTTGCTCTAGTCAAAAAGTACAACTAGTTTGTAGTTGAACTTTTTTGATACCGTCAACTGTCAGTCTTTACTTTCCATAAGTAGCTTGAACATAAATATCTCTCACTTACTAAAAAAATATATATCGTATATTTTCCCACTTTTGTATCGGTTCGATATTAAATGGCGGCAACAGATTTCAGTTACCAAGATATATTTAAGTACAGTACTCATGGGTAAAGTTGCCATGGAAATTAAAGATGCCCAAGTTGACCGCGGTAACTATAAGGCAAATTAAAGATGCCCAAGTTGACCGCGGTAACTATAAGGCAAATTAAAGATGCCCAAGTTGACCGCGGTAACTATAAGGCAAATTTATGCTGGAAAATACCGTAGAAGACACGCATAGTACCTAAGGTGACGCAAAGTAAAGCTATGCGATGGACACCCATAAAAGAAACAACACGAGAACATTACATATACATTCAGTCCATATAACATAACTTGCATCGAGTTTAGTTTATACTTCATTACATACCTATTCCGGCTCTGAGTAAGTCTTTTACTGCGATTTAGTTCATGATGTTAAAGAAAATTATTAGTGTTATTGTCACGAATTTGCTTATCGCGAGTTTCATGTATGTAATCTATACGATATTTAGTAGGTTTTTTTTTTTTTTTTTTAGGTTTATTGGACATAAAGTAGGATTGTCAACCAGCTCTAACTGGCACAAAAACAATGCCTTACGCAGCCGTAATGCAAGTGTAATTTTTATATGTCAATACTTTATCCTTTGAAAATGTGGAAAAAAAATTCCAATAGCTAAGTCGTATCTGGTCTTCCAAACAGAATTCTTCATTATTCTTTCTGTTTCAGAGCCAATACGACAGCACATGAAGCTCGCTGGAAGGTGGTCCAGGAAGAAGTGGCGAAGACTGGTACCTACCAGCTGACTACCACTGAACTGGTGTTTGGTGCCAAACTGGCTTGGAGGAATGCCAGTCGATGCATTGGGAGAATACAGTGGTCTAAGCTACAGGTATGGATTACAACTGTTATAATAATTCCTAATATCATATGGAAAAGTTAGGACATCTCTAAGCTTATGAAGGATCGTACCTGGCGTTTTGTAATATCTTCCTACCAAGAAAACGGTTCCAAAAAAAAACAACTGACTTCCGAAAAAACACTATAAAGTGAAAAATAACTTTAATTTCGGAATGCGGTGACTTTGGATATGTATTTAAATTTTTTGTCACCGCCTTCCGAAATTAAAGTTATCTTTCAATTTATAGTGTTTTTTCGGAAGTCGGTTGTTTTTTTTTTTGGAATTAGTTTTTATTTTTCACTTTTTAGTTATAGTACCTACCCCACTAATTTGAAATTTCATCATCCTTAGGGTAAAAACAATGCATATTTATGCGATAGCAGCAATCGCGGTTGATTTGCTGTTATTTTTTTAAGAGTTCCGTTGTCTGTTTCCGAAACGCATCATCAGATCTATATGAAAGCACGAGCTTTCAAATAAATAAATAATAATCAAAATCGGTTCATCCAGTCGAAAGTTATGAGGTAACAAACATTAAAAAAAAACACAGTCGAATTGAGAACCTCCTCCTTTTTTTGAAGTCGGTTAAAAAGAAGGCGTGATATTATGTGTGTAGTTAGGACATCATAATTCAAGTTAATTAAGCTAATTTAAAGCATGTTTTTTCTATGTGAGAGTATTTTAAATACGAATGAATTGACGGAATATGAATTATGTTACATAAAGGCTGCGCGCGACTATAGTATAACAATTTTTATGAAAACTTCATGGTGATTGTTCTACTTGAACCGCGTGGTACCGTCGCGTCGCGCCTGTCTGTGGGAACCTTCATGGGAACCTGTATAGATATTATAATTAAAGAACGACAAGAGAAAATTCGTAAAAAAATATTAAGAATAGTAAGAAATACGACGTAAATGGTGCACGGTGTGAACAATTATTCCGTTTCATTCATACCTTTTCTTTTACTGCGTCTCAAGTTTTCCAAGAAGTTGCAAAATAAAATATTAATCATTAAGCTTTGTTAGAACAATTTTAGTTCGTTATTTCTAACGAGGGAAAAACTGTAATGGACACTTGCTGACTGGCTGTTTCTAGACGGCTACATTTCTTTTACGCGAGCAAATTACATAATGAAAATGTAAAAGAACCTTACTGGTGAAGTCCGTTGTTTTTACATTCATCACTATATTACCGTTTGTTTGAACTGTCCTTTTACAAAAACACTTTTTCCCTTTATGAGTGTGAGGTAGAAGAAATCTTTTCTGCGGTTTTTCATTTAGTGATACAATCTATTTGGCGGAATCTTATTACTGTTCAAGTTCTAACAATTGGACCTCCTGCGTTTAGCAGTCAGTAAATATGCCAATTTGTCATATATCAACCCTTAAGGGTTTATTTCGAGAAAAATAAGATGTCACGTTGTGTGGGCAGATGCCACCAGCAGCTACCTTCCTGTATCGCGCAGAGAACGGACATACGTTTTGGCACCATTAGAGATGCAGACAAGATAAAAATTATCAAAGTTTGACCACAAGGTATTCCACGTACAATATTGACGGGCATGAGAAACAGAGCGAAGGATTTTAAGCTCTGAGACTATACGGTACAGGTGGTTTTGAAAGGATGCCAATTCATAACAAAAACTTTATCATTCCTTACCCCTCGTAAACGACATAAATGCGGAACCGGTTACCTAATTCAGTACCTGATTCTGGAACCAATGCCTTGTATTTTTTCGTCGATTATTTTTAAAATTTGATTATGTTTTAAAATAACCTGTTCCATACATTTCGAGCGCGTATATGACATGTATTGTATTTTTCTATGGAACAGAAAAAAATTCACGCTGAGCGTCTAAATTATGTACTGAATTGATGTATACAGTTTGTGCGTCGATCTATGCAACCTTTTATCTATTTTAAGGAGAGCATCGAAACACTTAACAAATCTTTGTTTAGATACTCATACATGTAAGACTGTTATAATTAAATAACGTTCTTAAATAAAAACTCACGATCTTGACCATATACAATAAAATCAACATTCCTGCATAAAACATTTATACATCACATCTGCTGTGTGAGGTGCGGTTAAACTACATACGTCTCTTATATCAAAGACATCATTGTTTTTAAACTATCAACAGAGTTTTATTCAATACAACAATAGACAAACTGGCCGCAAAACCCATGGCTGCAAAATCAATTATTCTAGTACTAGGTTATTCTTTAGCGACCTGCAAGAAAAACGGGAACTAAATGAATTTGCTGACTCTAATGAGAATACTCCCATTTCGCACTGTGACGAGTAAAAAAGCTGTAGGCAATAAACGGCTAGTTTCTCGTGAAGGTTCCACCAAGCTTTCATTTGGTCTATACAGTAGATAGGAGATTTAATTGTGCCTATAAATATTAATGCTTAAATAATTCTGATCTATATAAAATATAAATGCTGTTCATTGATAGTCGCATCACTTGAGAACTGCTAGCCCGATTTGGCATTTTTTTAACATATACATAGTGGCCCCAATTTACCAATTCAAAAGAATGAAAAATTGGAAAAGCTACCCGGAAAATGGTAAATCCGGGAAAACCTGAAAATGCTTTTTTCTCTGAGATTTTTGTGTGAACTCAAGCCCATGTTGAATTATCGACAGATCAGGTTAGCCAGTAAGCAATAATAATATATTTCACTGAAACGACTCAGATTTTCAGTGAATCTGTAAAATCCTCACACAATTATTATTTTAGAATTCGAAACAATGATTATAGAGCTATTTGAAGCAATCAAAGTTTCTATTCATTGAATTAATTCCAGGTCCACTCAATTGAGAGGAGTAAAATAAAATTAATACAACCAATAGAAAATTCTCTTTCGTTATATTCCTGAATAGAATAGTCTCAGACGTTAACTTGTTACGCCTACAAAGCACTGTGAATAAGTACAATTAACTGTCTGTTTGTTTCAAGTTAGAGAAGATAATAATAATCATTCAAGCCAGTCTTGAAAAAGCCTGAACACAAGTAATGTTACATCTTAATTGACTTTAGTTTCCTTTCGACGATCAAATTGAATTGTCTAAAATAAATTTAAGGAACCCCTAAACTTGCCGCTTCACTAATGCTTCCCTGGTCCAGTGTGGTCGCAAGCGTTACGCTGAGCATGACGTCCATAGTTCGATTCTCAGGTCAGGCAAAGTGTTAATGGATGTTTCTTTATTTTTGTACCTTGTTGATGTAAGGCTCGCCCCCTATTACATG
Source organism: Polymixis lichenea (assembly GCA_949091785.1). Lineage (NCBI taxonomy): Eukaryota > Metazoa > Arthropoda > Insecta > Lepidoptera > Noctuidae > Polymixis > Polymixis lichenea. The sequence continues at coordinate 5,857,056 of OX420938.1, forward strand.
GGACTTAAACACAACTGGCGAAATGTGAGTGTACATAGGCACACCTCTGCCCAACTCATGGATGAAATAATGCGTGAGGTTATGTTATGTGAACCCCTTAAATTGAACTGATTTAATTTTTGTAATAAAAAATAAAAGAAAAAAAAATACCTTTAAGTTTTTCCAACAATCTCAAAACCTAAATAATATTTTTGTAATTAGAACCGCTAGCAGGCGTCGTCGTAACGACTTTAATTCATTCGTTCATTTCCATTCACTCCGTCGGTTAGCGAAGGATGAGGGTGACTTAAATCGGCATTACCAGACCCGACTGCTAAATCCTTGTGATGTTCGCGAGTACGTTTTGTAATTACGCGGCTTAAACAGATTGCTTCGGTTAATCGGAACGAACGATTTGATTATAGACTCTCGGTCTTGGGGGACTATTCTGAGAATCTTATTTGTTTTTGCTTCAATAAAAAAGCAAAGATTTGCTATGAAAAAGACTTTTATAACTCTGTTATGCATTTGAGTCTACACGGTAAAGAAAATATTTTTGAAAAAAGAAATACAGCTTCATATTTTTCCTGATAATATTGTTAACATAATGAATGATGTCAGCATTTTTCGCCGATGGGTTAAAGTTTGTAAACTTGAATCCAGCGATGCGCAAAATCTATTTTTAATCTATCAATACGTTGGGATGCTGAGTCATAATCCTCAATTAATCTTCGTGTTGACAGTTCTAAATAAAGATGAAAATTATCTAAATTGATCTGGAGTTGCTACTTTAGAATGAACTACCTACTGTCCGCGACTTCGCCCACATAGATATCGGATATTATCTTACGGGAAGTGCTACCGGGACAAAAAGTAACCTATGTCTCTCCTTATAACATCAGCGATCTGCCAGTGAAAGTCTTGTCTGACACTTCAATTTTATTTATTTGTGAAGATTGAATTCGGGTATAATGTTTAGGTAAGGTAAATGATAAATGATAAATGATAAATGATTTTATTTCTGTAAGTAGGTTAGTACAAACACTTTTACACGTCAATCATATTTTTTTAAACTTGATGAGGTCGGCGTTTCCTATCTGACTACTCTGAGAAGAAAAGCTGAAACAAACTCGGAGGTCACAGTCTCTTTTATAGTCCAGACATAATCTTAGTCAGATCATGTGAAGACCATGTGGATCGGTGTCTGAAATAGTCTTTTGAGGAAAGAACCACACAGATTGAGTGGATCTGTTCATTCAGGTGTTTGTTCCTAGTATTTATACTATGGTTATCACTGTATTTTTAAACAATTTAATATTTTTATGGGCATATAAAAGATTTTCAAAAATATACTGTGAAGGCTCAGTCATTACATTAATTTCCTTAAATTTCTCTCTGAGAGAATGTGTCGGACTTAATTTATAAATTGATCGAACAGCTCTTTTCTGCAAGGCAAAGATAGTCTGAATGTCGGCGGCATTTCCCCACAACAGAATACCATACGACATTACACTATGAAAATAGCTAAAGTACACTAAACGGGCTGTCTCTATATCAGTTAAATTACGATTTTTTCTAACAGCGTATGCTGCAGAGCTTAGCTTTTTCGATAATTTATCTATATGTGGGCCCCACTGAAGCTTGGCATTCAAAGTTAAGCCCAAGAATACAGTGCTATCTTCAGGATTCAATTCTTCGCCCTTTATCAACACAGTAGTTTTCACCTGCCTAACGTGAAAAGGGAAAAGTAGATCGCACGTCAGTGGTGACACTGACTTTCAGCTGGCCTAGCGTAGTACGGAGTTTCAATAGAATAAATGCTCTCACAGCCAGGCGCGACGTGACTCTAGTACAACAATTTCTATGAAAACTTCTTGGAAATTATTCTACCGAAATCGTGTCGCACTGTCCCGCCGTGGCTGTCTGCGGGAGCCTTAACGGGCCATCTTATACCGGTTGTGTTCTTACCACTGACACTGACGCGCGGCTTACTGTAGGTACTAGGTATGTAGAGAGATTCTTAAATCTAATTTATCCTAATTTATTTGGAAGGGACAGAAATGATTACGCCTAGGGATTACATAATCTTATTTTGCTAAACGCTTTGCGCAGTTTGTTCACTTACATAGCTATGCTTTAAAACTTCTCAATGGGTAGTCGCTTTAAAGTCTACTACAGAAACTATTTGTTTCGATACCCAAGAAAACCACCCTGATTTTTTTTCTAAATAAAATAAACAAAACATAAAAATAATTTTTCTACTATAGAATAAGTCCCGCGGAGTATCGCGCTCTCTCGACCTGTTAATACGACAGTGAGCGATGCGACGATTGCCTACCGCTCACCACTTTCCCTAACATTTATCTACGAGTATCTTATATTCGACACCGATGAGATTTTAACGAATTTCGTTAAAGCCTTGACGAATTAAGTAATGGATTTGTGGAATGAATTTGATTTTTTTTTAAATGCAAATTGTAGGGAAATCGCATTCGGGCTTAACAATTTACGTAAAAATGCTATCTTTATGTGTTTTATCAAATAAGTCTTATTTCAGTTCATGTAATTACCGTTTTAGTTAATAACTTATCATCACACCTGTATTTCCTAAAGAGTTAGGCAGAGGTGAAGCTATAGCACACCCAAACTTCACCAATGCCAGCAATCGTCCAGACTCCGACCTCATCATCATCATATCAGCCGAAAGACGTCCACTGCTGGACATAAGCCTCCCCCAAAAGGGGGGTTTTGCCATAATCGCCACGCTTGGCATGCGGGTTGGCGATCGCAGTATGGTAGTCAAATGCATAGAGAACGCTGCTGTCCATTCTCTAGTAAGTCCCTTAGTCGCCTTCTACGACACCCACGGGAAGAAATGGGATGGTGCTATTCTTTTACGTCCGGCACCACACGTAATACCGAGCTGCGACTGAGATATTGCAGATCGAATTAAATCCAACAACACATTGCCTGACCCGGGAATCGAACTCAGTTCCTCATGGTTAGCAGTTGTGCTAGCAACCACTAGACCATATGAGGCAATTTTGTTAATAGTGCTCTGTCTTATCTTAATACACGACACGGTTCTTAAATCCGCGCTCAAAGATTTATCTAGGAAAATATGAGAAAAATAAATCTGAAAACATCAAGTACCTACCTAAAAATACAGGTAAAAGGTGTCAAAAGCGTCAGCAGAAAAACAAAACTTTACTTTTAACTGCAGTTTTTAAATAAAACTATTATTTCAAACCCCTTTTATCCACCCGGAATGCTGTGTAACATTCTCAAACGGCATTCAGTGAACTCTAATGAAGCTTTCCTTTGTGTTCCATGTATAAATGCCTAAGAGTGTGCTCATATGGACAACTGAAATTGCTTAATACTTCCAAAAATTCAAAATGATAAATCTAATGTAGCGTTAGCGTTTATGATGTAACTTTTGACCCCGGAATCATCTGATTCCTGGGTCAACAACCGTTTACAGTTTATGCAATATGTATCAGAATGTTGTCATATTTAAGGAGGACGCGACCGTAACTAAAATTGCTTCACATAATTATATCGCTGTTATAACATGACGACCACCGTTTATTTACCGGATTATAGCAATTACATTTACCCCGTGTAAGCTTAGCTTAAGGCCCTGGTAACTTTAAATGATGTCGTTATGAGCGATAATAGTTCTTATTGCAATCAGATACGGGTTAAAATCTGTTGTAATGAATTCGATAATAAATGAGCAAACGTACGTCGTAAAAGTGCAAATAAAATCGTGTAAAATTAAATAATAAATAATCCATTATTGGATGCAGTTTAGCATTTGAAATTTTATGGTATATTTTTAATTATAATTATAATTGTTATTGAAGGGATAAACCGATTTTAAAGATAATTAAGAGATGACTTTGATGATTTTTTTGATGCATGCTTTCAAAATTATTTACGGTTAAAGAAATACACTGGTTTTAAAAACCACCTTTTTGATCGTTTTCAAGAAATCTCCGCCTTAACGAACTAACCTTATATGTCCGTGCAACAGGTCTTCGATTGCCGGCAAGTGACAACCACGAGCGGCATGTTCGAAGCGCTGTGCAATCACATCAAATACAGCACCAACAAAGGAAATATTAGGTGAGAACATTTTATTATTAATAGTGCTACATTCTTCTATTATTAAACGTAGAATGTATGTGAGGGTTTGTTCTTTGTTTTATAGCAAAGAGAAAACAATGATAAAGAAGATAAAATGTGGTGGTATTGTATTTGAGTGTGCGCTAAGAGTTTGTGATTTTCAGTGTTTTGTTTTTTCGCTCCGGTCGTGTCAGATTGCGTGCCGTCTCATCGGACTGTGAGAGTGAGGGAAGAGAGAGTGCACCTGTGTCTGTGAACAACTTGTTTACTATAATCTGACTGTTGTGATACAGGAACTCCTAGTAGTTAGGGAAATACTGATGTTTGTAACTTGAAGTGAAAAATAAATAAATAAAATCCTAATATCTCTCGCGCCGAAGGCTACTCTCTGTTGAGATTGGCCGCACTGGCCAAAATACGGTCTGGAGGTCAATTTTTTTAATATATGAACTAAGTAAATTAGTTTTTTTGAAGAGTAAAAAATTATTTAGGTACTTACAGGTAGAAACACAACCTATATAAAAAATCTAGTTATGTAATAGTTATGAGAAGATCTTAAGTTGCCTATCCGTGGGACGATGCAAGCTGACAGTAATCATCTATAAAATTATTGAAATAAACTATTAAAGAGACTTTCAATCGAAACGAAAACCTGCAAATAAATTACTCAATCAACCATTATGTCCAACAGGTCAGCCATGACAGTGTTCCCTCAACGTACAGACATGCAGCATGACTACCGGATATGGAACAGCCAGCTCATCAGCTACGCCGGCTACCGACAGCCAGACGGTACCATACTGGGTGACCCTATGCACTGCGAGTTTACTGACGTAAGCACATACAATTTATATGGAAGCTATACTATAAGCCTGGAATACACATGCTACTAATAAACATACTTGTTATCATGTATCTATACGTATGCGGATTAGTAGCATGCTCTCTGTGCCTGTATAATACTCATGCTCTTTTCGTATACACATATGCTTCTAGTACTAATAATGCAAACAAGCATGCTTGTTATCATGTATCTATACGTATGCTCTCTGTGCCTTTAAAATACTCATGCTCTTTACGTATACACATATGCTACTAGTACTAATAATGCACACAAACATGCTTGTAATCATGTATCTAAAGGTATGCTCATTAGTAGCATGCTCTCTGTGCCTGTAAAATACTCATGCTCGTTTCGTATACACATATGCTTCTAGTACTAATAATGCAAACAAACATGCTTGTTATCATGTATCCTAAACGTATGCTCATTAGTAGCATGCTCTCTGTGCCTGTAAAATACTCATGCTCTTTTCGTATACACATAGTCTACTAGTACTAATAATGCACACAAACATGCTTGTTATCATGTATCCTAAACATATGCTCATTAGTAGCATGCTCTCTGTGCCTGTAAAATACTCATGCTCTTTTCGTATACACATAGTCTACTAGTACTAATAATGCACACAAACATGCTTGTTATCATGTATCCTAAACATATGCTCATTAGTAGCATGCTCTCTGTGCCTGTAAAATACTCATGCTCTTTTCGTATACACATAGTCTACTAGTACTAATAATGCACACAAACATGCTTGTTATCATGTATCCTAAACATATGCTCATTAGTAGCATGCTCTCTGTGCCTGTAAAATACTCATGCTCTTTTCGTATACACATAGTCTACTAGTACTAATAATGCACACAAACATGCTTGTTTTCAAAAATCAAAACCAAAAGTCATTTATTCAAATTAGGCTGAGAATCAGCACTTTTCGAACGTCAAAGTACATGAGACAGTCCCCCAAAACGCCCACCCTTCACCACTTCCTAGTGCTTTAGCTGGGAAGAAGAAGTGGCGGAACAAACTCCCCAGCAGCACAGCTGTCTGTTTAGTCGGATAGACTTGATTCTATACATACATAGGCAAAGTAATCAACATTACGAGACACAGAACTTAAAAATTTGTCATTTATGTCAGCTAGCCATGCCAATATACCAACAAATAAAATGAAAAATTAACTCAAGCGCAAAAAATAAAAATTAAACAAAGCATATACCAAAATAAAAGTCTCCTGGTATAAATGGCGTGATAGCTTACATAAGCAATGCTGGATTATGTTTACAAATGATAACCTAGGACCATCGACGCAAAATAAATACATTTTCATGTATCTGAACGTATGCTCATTAGTAGCATGCTCTCTGTGTCTGTAAAATACTCATGCTCCTTTCGTATACACATGATGTTGAATGCTACTAAGTAGTATTTGCTTGAAAGTAGGTATCATGTGTATACCATACCTACCCTGACTGCGAATAGTGCTTAATATGGTATGTTATTAAGAACTCTGATTTTTAATTTGATAGACTAAAATGACAGCTGCGATCGACATTTTTTGTCATTGCTAGTTGCTAGCTATAGCTTAAATGTCATGACAACATGACATTTAAGCTATAGTAACAGCTGTTATTTTGGTCTAGCAAATTAAAAAACAGAGTTAAAATATTATGTTCAGTAAAACCAGATGGAGAGACTAAGCATTATTAGCAGCCAATGATATGCATCTATTAGTGCCAAATTTCATCCAAATTCTGCGTGATTGAGTTGTATGTTTGTACATACAAACATACAAACTTTCACATTTATAATTATATTAGTAAAATCCACCAAAGTTTCAGAACAAAAACCTATTTACTTTACACTCGAATAACTACAAACCGATCCCATATTCCTCCGCCTCTCTATCCACAATAAAACTTTTAAACTAGATCGTATCTCACGATTGATGGTCATTGAAAAACATTCAGTTTTTGCATCCGCTACAAATAAATCATCCAATAGCTGACATATCTCGCTCCCATGCACCTGCTACATACATACAAACAATGCTAAAACTAAATATATAACACACATCATTGTTTACTCAACCATTGTTTAGTGTTGAATTTAGTTAGGCCCTGTTTATTTTAGAATGACTGATTACGTGAATAAAACGGTCTTGCATAACTATGGTTATTTGTTTAGGATATAACAATTGTATGGCATATTTGGGTCATGTAATCGCGTTTGTTATGTCACAAATTCTTTTGTGCAGAGTCGGTGAATTAGAAATGTAAAAATAACAAGTTTTCTGAGTACAATCCGGGTTTAAGCAAATTGATAACCTACGTCAACATGATAATGGCCTGTCTCTACTTAGGCACCTTACTAGGTACTTGTCCACAGTGAAGAATGGATGGTACAGAAAACATCGTAAGAATGCTTGAATGGTCTGTAAGCATCTACGCGTAATGAGCAAGCGTGGCGATGAATGCTTATATCATCTTCATACAAAGAGAGGTCTTTGTCCTGGAGCGAGAATTGCCCTTTCGGGCCCCATCAGTTGCTGATGACATCTCTTTGAGGCGCGCGTGGAACACAACGCGCCGTCGACCCGGGCTTGGTCCTTATCGGACAGCGAGCTACCCATTACTCGCCGTCCGCAAGCCCGTGCCTACGGTGGCCGGGAATCAGCCTGGGATTCCCGACGCCCAGGGCGTCTCCTGCGAAGGCCACGGCTGTGAGGGCACGTGCGCCGCCTCCCTCTTTGCGAGCATAACTGCTTCGCTGAAGGAAGCGACTGCTAGCCATGCCCTCTCGCTCCGTAACATGGCCTGGACCAGGGTCGGACGCGAGAGATCGCCGCCGCCGATCACCTCCACGAGGACACGGCGGTGCTCCGCCCAAGCCGGGCAGACCTCCACCGTATGCTCCACCGTGTCCTCTGGGCGATCTTCGCAATGGAAACACCCGGGCGTTTCCTCCCGCCCTATCCGAAACAGGAACCTCCCGAAACAGCCATGTCCGGTGAGGACCTGTGTCAGGCGGAAGGTGAGGACGCCATGCCGCCTCTCAAGCCACTCCTCAATTGCACTTTATCGTTATGTGCAATTCTAACACTTTAAACCGCGGGTTCCCAAACTTTTTTTTCTAGTCGACCACTTTCAAAATTTTACTGGTTCCGTTCATTACCAAACTCGTTAAAACATTTTATTCAAGCCTGTGGACCGAAAAAAAAAGGCAAAAAATGATATGTTAGGACTGCAGGAGACTCGTAGCTCCTAAAAAATTTTAGTCGCAAAAACTGAAAATTAGAAACTAAAAGCAAGACTTAAGAGCATTCATTCCACGCGGGCTGGCAACAACGCATTTATAGTAGTTTTTCGTGATTACTTCATTAAATACAAACAAAAGTACAATTTTTTTTAGCTAAGCACTAGATTGTTGGTGTTTATAACTATTTTTAACATTTACTCTTTAATAAGAACATTTGGTCGTACTAAGTAATGCATAATAAGAAAATAATTGACGGTATGGCGATTTTTATAAGTAAAGACTAAAAACTGTAAAAAAATTGCATACAAACTTGAAAATACCAACGATCTAGTGCATGGCTGAAAAAAAATGTTTACTTTTGTTTGTATTTCATTAAATAATCAAGAAAAACTACTATAAATGCGTTTTTGCCCGTCCGTGTGGAATGAATGCGTTCAGAATGAGATTTAAAAACAGCATTTTGGAAATACTGTTTCTAAAGTCTCATTATGGCCATTTTTCATCGAAATACAGCCTGCCAAAATTAACCGTTTTTTTTTTGAGTCTCCCGGGGACCCGAGGCTCCACTCGGATCAATTTTGGAATCACTTCACACGCTTCAAACCAACGAGTTCCAATGGAACTTCCGGACCCGATACAACTTAATTTTTGCAATCTTCATGAATCACAATCCCACCTGGTACTTTCTAATTGACTGTCTCATTCGAACATATGCGATCTATAAGTTGACCCAATAAATATTGTTGCAGCTTTGTCTCAAGTTGGGATGGAAGCCCCCGAAGACGGCGTGGGACATCTTGCCTCTTGTCCTGTCCGCTAATGGAAAGGACCCGGACTACTTCGACATCCCCAGGGAACTTGTCATGGAGATAAATATGACTCACCCCACGTAAGTTGGCTATTAGTGCGTAGGTCCAGTTGTGCTTTTAGAAATATTGGTTTTGTGTAGGTAAGTATAGGAGTACTTATTAAATTATTTTTGGAAAACGAATGAATGAAAACCATCAACTATTAGAAATCAATGTAAGAAAGAAAGAAAAGAAATTAAAATTGTTTATTCTGCACAAATAAGGCGATCATTACAAAAAAAAACATAACATGCACACATGCGAAGTAGCTAAAAGCCCCGTATTCAAGTACAAAAAGTTTTAAAATGTCCATTGTTTGTTGATGTCAGTCAAGTCAAGGCTAGGGACCAAAGACAATACAAATGGATCTGCGTTACGTCACTGACAATAAACAGATTAAATATCGTTTTAAAATTAAAAGAAAATGTTAAAAGTAAAACTTTGTCTGCAAAAACTGCACGTTCATTGGGGATTTAAATAAAACTTTAAACACCCAGAATCACCTGTCACTTTATTAATTCATGGACAGAAATGTGCTATTAAAATTTAGTGAAGCTAGCCTTTGACATATTGCACGAAATAATAAATATGATAAACGATATTTTATCAAAATAAACAAAAGTGAGATCGTCGTTTTGAGAAAAAACGAGTGGAGCAGTTACCTATGGCTTAGATAGCTAAATTAGTGGACAATAACGTTCATCGACTATTGTATGGAAATAAATAGACGTCCAAACAAAATCACGTGTAGTTGGCGATGACGATAAAATATTCGACGAAGTACCTTATCGCCTGTAAAGGGGGAGCCTAGAGCAAACAGGCGCGACGCGACGTTTGCGGAACAATTCGATTTATTCTCTGCACACTTTTTAAACAAAAGTCGGCAAAAGTTTAACATTTTGGCCGTCTAAGCCTATGTCTATGTATATATATATTTTAAATTTAGTTACTTTGTAACGTTGTTAATTTAAATAAATTTAAATCGTTGTGCCTGTTATTCAATATACAATATAGGTACAGCGAAGAGAACTTGGTTCCAACTGGGTGTCCCATGACAACACCTTACTTAAAAAAAAATTGTTCACAAAGTTATCACAACTCCGTAAGAGTACACCTAACATGCTTTACTTCAATCATAGCATAATTAAATTCAATAATTAGACATTATGAACAAGTATAGTAAAAAAGGGAAGAGCTCACTGGGCATCAAAGAATTCGTCCGCATCGCTCTCAGTGGGAAAAGTGCCCAAAAGGCTGGCAGCATTGCCACGTTGGATGGCAATGCTGATTCTTTGACCTAAGAATAGGTATTGTAAAATACAAAGTTATAGTATAATTCGGAATTCATTGTTATTGTGTTTTGATCGTGAACCAATTGCAATAATTTCAACATTTTTATTATTTTAAATGGTCTTGACATTTGCGGAACTCCTAATTATAATTTATCAGGAATTACTGGTTTGACTACGCTGTTAAAAACACAGGTTTTTGCTATCAAGTGTTGGGAAGTAGTTACCTTGTTTGGATAGATTTGGGTTTTTTTTTTTTTTTTTTGTGGGTGGGAAATCATCAAATGACTTCTCCCGCTCTGGTTGGAGCAGGAGGGCGTGTCAGACTTTTACTGACTAAAACCCACCCATGTTCCTTCAGCTGCCCGTATGCCAGGGGCCGCGGTATCTCTTTCGAACAACCCGCACCCCTAGCAGGCATCGGCCCTTGCGGGCCCCACCAGCTGCTGCTGACGTCCTCCTGCGACGGGTCAGTACAGTGGCCCCGCCGCCAACCACTTTTCGGCCGCAGGGGATAGGGAGAGCGGCCAACGCTATACCGACACTCCTCTTCCCCTGCGGCCCCACCGCGTCCGCCATCAAACGGTGGCGGCCCCGTCCAGGCTACGGAAGGGAAGAGCGCTACTCAGAAGTACCGGCACTCCTCCTCCGCCGCAGCCTGTAACCCTCAGCCGCGATGCCTCCCATTCGACATCGCGGCCCGCCTCAGTTGCGATGCACCTCACCGCAACCTACTTTTTGGCCGCTACGTCGTCGGCTTGGAGGCACAAGCCCTGACGAGCGGCCCCACCTTGGGGTTCCTCTTCGCTTCACCGTGGGAGGTGGGACCACGGTTACTGAGCCCCCCCGCAACGACAATGCGGGAACCCGACTGGGGGGGGATAGATTTGGGTTTCGTTTTCATTATCGCTATAACACCAATGTTTTGGGGTTTCCGATTACGTAAAAATCTTTTGGTTACGACTGTATAATTTGATTTTTAATCAAGATTTTTTTGACGACGTTATTTCTCCCATATATAGGTATAGTCAAAATTAAGGTCCAAACATCGTAATGGCGAAAAAATTATCAGTCGTCCTATACAAAACTTCAATACTTACTTGACTAAAATGTATAAATTTAATATAATAAAACTTTATTTCAGACTAATGTCCATATTGTTGTTAGTATTTTGGTGTTAGTAAAAATAGTGCTAAATAGGTTGACGTTGTTAGTTTACACAAAATAATTATAGCATTATGGCAGAAATAATTTTCAGAATGCCACCAATTGTTACCACCAAGCAAGCGTTGTAGTATGTAGGCCGCTTTCTTTCGCATGACGGCATGGAAACCATCTGTGCGGGTCTCTGCGAACATTCCCGAAGTGCAGACAAAGCCATGGCAGACCCAACAGCATCCTGAAAGCATTATTCAATAGAACACACAGGACGCTGTAGGCTCGGCGAAGGATAGGACGACTGATTATATATATTTTCGCGATTATGATAATGGTCCCTCAAAGGAAAAACCTTTCTCATACATGCTGTATTTTCCTTGTCAATGAATTCTTATAAAATTGTTGTTTAGAGCGAGTTTCCGTACAATGCAATATAAATTTCGAGTATCTTCGTAGGTTTCATATTTCAACAGTACTTATCAGAGCTTTGTAAAAGACTTTCTCAGAGGAAATAGGCACTACTGCCTTTATAACGTAGTTTCGTATTTTTGTACCCTATCTGCTGTTCCGATATTGTAAGTACTTACGTACATGAGACCATACGGGCGACCGTGATAGCATGCTGGCTGGCAACGTACAGGAAATTCCCATAGTAGTGCCCCATGTTGGTGTTCATGATTAACTTTTTGATTTCCACTAGATGGGCAAAAATACAAATATTTTTCCCTTCTTCTTCTTCAACCCTTGGCCACCCAATGCTGAATGTAGGTCTCTTCCAAATCTCTCCACTTTTGGCGATTTTGTGTCATGGCTATCCAGATTCTTTCGGCCACTTTAATGAAATCATCTATCCACCTAGTCGATTGTCTTCCCACATTCTTCTTTCCCTAAAATTATATACTTAATTTGATTAGAAATCTTGTAGGTAAAAATCTCTAACTCTGTTATAATCCCCTGCAGAAACAGTTTTGTCTTTTTCATCGCTCGTAGTTCTTCAGAAAATTATAGTTCCTTCTCACGAAATAATTACGTAAATGTTACGTTCCCAGGGAATAAAGCCAAAGTTCTTACATGCGGAAAACGCTTTTCAAGTACTTGAGATGTTATTAACACATCTGTACGGTTGCCCTTCCTTATAAGAAACCCTTAGTCCCTTCTTACAATACCCTAAGGAAGAAATGGGTCCATTCGCAGCTGAGGCTTCACGGTAATATGAGGTACTTTTACGCATTTAACTTCCAAAAAATCACGTATATTTTTATAATAATTATAAACATGAGAGGTTTTTATACGACTTCACGAGTAATTTGAACGTACTTACAAGTTTTCGCATCATTTATTTGCCGAGTCAACCAGTTAACGTTTCATGCTCATTGCGGCGCATTGTAATTCTTATCTTGGGTTCTTTAACATACTCAAATCACGCCCAGACACATCGAGACACGGAACAAATATAGTATAAAGATTTATCTCAATGATGCGGGAAGTACCTACATTCTCGACCCTGAGTACAAAAGTTAGCTGTTTTGCCAAGCCAACCGAAAGTGCGAATTTTCATCATGAAATTATTCATACCTACTAATACTTTATATTTATTTATATTGCAATTTCTATGCTATAAATATTGGTAGGTAGGTACTTAACATTTATGAAAGCGTACATTATTCTGCAAAGAAAAGACTGCCGCTAAGAAATAAGCATGAAAGATTCATTTGTACCACATTCCCAAGTTTGACACAACGAAGTTTAACATTTCCTCCGATCCCCTCTTTACAACAATGTAAATACTTTTGAGTAACAATAGACGTATTTAAATTTACACAGCGTTTAGCCTAAGGACTAGTTTGTAAAACTTAAATGGGATCAGGAAAATACATTGAAACAATTTCGTCTTTGAACTTTCTATGGCTATATATTTTCCCTACACTATTTCTGTGATACATCGCCTTTCTAATGGACCATTTGGGGAATAGTTGAGAACAAAAATCCAAAGGGAATACAAATGGTTTGTTTGATATATAACGATGACTAAATAAACCGTTTTAAAAGCCTTCTTTCATGAACAGTTTAACATGTATTTTGAGAATTTGTTAGCACGCTGCTCTGAACGTTAAGTGACCCGTTTCCCACAGTATGTCTGTTTTTGGTTCATAATTTACTGATGCAGTTTATGTTTATTATTCTGAAGAGCAACGATGTAGACACATTTTATATAGATCATTCTCAAGCAAGAAAATGTTATTATATATGCAAAAAATGCGGTACGAGAAAGAAATATATGGGGGAAAATGCAAAGAAAATGATGGAATGATCCACAAACGAAACAGCAAAGAACCAACAAACCCCCAACTATAAATCTAACCATTGTTCTTTAGCAGAAAAAAAATGGTTCCTTCGGAAAGGTCGCAGATTTACGACGAAAACTATGTATTACACGGCAACGCACGTCTTTCTTATTTTCCATCAGGAATTTATGCCAGCATAAAAAGGTCTGGGAATGCATATAATGTCGAGAAGTGGTCCTGCAAACATTCAGTCCAGATTGCTATCGTAAAACCGTGCTCCAGTGATCTCCAATCTTCGTTTATTGATCATAACTTTGGCCTATTCAATAATGTATTGCTATTGATAATGTTAACAGGCGTTAATGTGTCGTAAAGGGGCGTGCTAAGATGTGATGGAGTCCGGTAATTCTTTGGCTGACATCATTTTCCTTTATTTTAATATTAGCTATCATGTGCGACGTTTACGACCATTAAATGTTTTTCTTTTAGTAAACTTTTCCTTGTATCAAGGTGCGCTTACACGAGCAACTAAAATTGCTCCATCCTTGTCAATTCTCGTCAACTGTGACGTCACGACTACATCCATCCGTCATGTTGCTGGCAACATCTCTGGAGATACGGCCACACAATATCATGCAATATGGAGCAACCGAAAAAACTCGGCAACGCCCCCTGCCCCCCTCCCACCGCCTTCACCGCTTGCCGGTTCTTCACTCAAAAACGAGACGTAGTCATACGTACAAACGAGATAGAAAGAAAATTGACCAATAATTTCCACATCGATTGGATATTCGGCAATATATGGAGCAATCAAAAGCAATATTCCCGAAACATATCCGCAATTTATCGTTGTTGCTCCAAATTGCTTCACTTAATTGATCCAGATTGATGCATTAGTGTTGCCGAGCAATAATTGCCCAAAAAATTGCCCGTGTAAGAGCACCTTTAGAGAATTACTTTTTGACACGCGTTTTAGTGCTCGGAAAATTATTGTCTAAGATTATATACTTACTTCTTATTCCTTAGCATAATCAGCCTGTAATGTGTGCACTTGAGATGCCCTGGGCGTCGGGAATGCCAGGCTGATTCCTGGCCACCGTAGGCGTGGACTTGCGGCCGGTGAGTAATGGGTAGCTCGCTGTCCGGTAAGGACCAAGCCCGGGTCGACGGCGCGTTGTGTTCCACGCGTGCCTCAAAGAGATGTCAGCACCAACTGGTGGGGCCCGCAAGGGCCGATGCCTGCCAGGGGTGCGGGTTGTTCGAAAGAGATACCGCGGCCTCTGGCACACAGGCAACTGAGGGAACACGGGTGCGTTTTAGTCAGTAAATGTCTGACACGCCCTCCCGATCAACCGAGAGCGGGAGAAGTTATTCGATGATTTCCCACCCAAAAAACATAAAAAATAATGTGTGCACTTAGACAAACAGGCTTCGTCTCTGTGAGAGGGAGTGGGCCGTAATCCACCATGCGGGCTCAAGGCGGGTTGGTAGATGTCAAATTTCTCTCGAATTTCTTGGTTCTAGGACATCCTGGTTTCCTCACGATGTTTTCCTTCATCGTTCTAAGAGCAGTGGTGATGACATTAATCAGACAAATTAAAGTTGCTGCCTGGATTCGAATTCATGAGTTGGATTCGTTAGTCGTGGCCAATACCACTAGGCTACCACTGCTCTTCAGTTTCCATTTGAAGTTAATTAAAGAATATGGGTCATTAAGCTTCTAATGCTACAATAATCTTAAGACTCAGCACGATACAGAACCATTAGTACTTTCACGTTCGTACAGTTAAAAGTTTTGCTTCGAGCTTTTACTGAAAACGGAAAACGGATTTATATAGATATAAAGGGTCTTTCAACAAGGACGGGTCGATGTTGAAATTAAATAAAACAAGCTGTATGTGAGATATTAAAGAAATTATTATTTTATTTGAAAGTCCCATTTATGCCATTATTTACGAAATATGACATCGTTTAAATATCCACCGCGGCTTCGAAAGGTGGCACGGATCCGAGAAGTCCAATTTTCGATTACTCTACTGCATAGATCCGGTTGAATCTGAGCGATGGCCTGCGTTATGTTGATTTTCAGGGCATCGGTTGATTGCGGATTATTGGCATAGACCTGCGACTTGAGAAAACCCCACAAGAAAAAGTCTAGCGGGGTCAAATCGCACGATCTTGGTGGCCAATTCACGTCACCTCTGCGAGAGATAACCCTACCCTCGAACCGTTCATGCAGAATGTCCATTGTGTCGCTCGCTGTGTGGCACGTAGCGCGGTCTTGTTGGAACCACGTGTTGTTCACGTCCATATCGTTCAATTCATGCCAAAAGAAGTTGTTAATCATTGATCTGTAGCGCTCGCCGTTGACAGTAAAGGCTTCGCCATCATCGTTTTCGAAGAAGTACGGACCAATGACGCCGCTGGACCAAAATCCGCACCAAACAGTATTTTTTTGTGGATGCATTACCACCTGGTGAACCTCATGTGGGTTGTGGTCGTCCCATATACGGCAATTTTTCTTATTAACAAAACCATTCATCCAAAAATGCGCCTCGTCGCTAAAGATGATTTTTCGGCCAAAATCGGGGTCCTCTTCCAAACGTTCTGTAGCCCAGTCAGCGAACAAACGGCGTTGTCTATGGTCATTCACTTTGAGCTCCTGGGTCAGTTGGATCTTGTACGGCTGTAGGCCCAAGTCACGACGCAAAATTCGCCAAGTTGAAGTCTGCGAAAGGCCGAGTTCTTGTGCACGGCGAGAAATCGACTGCCTCGGAGTCTCCTGCACACTCTCACGGACAGCAGCGACATTCTCAGCTGATCTGGCGTTCCTTTGACGTAAGGGTGTTGGTTGGTTGTTTACCGAACCAGTCGTCTCGAATTTGGTCACCAAACGTTGGAGAGTCGACTTTGAAGGGCCACCACGTCTGCCGTAAAATGGACGTAATGCGCGCAACGTTTGCACTAACGAACACTCATTTTGATAATAAAGTTTTATCATTTAGACGTGCTGCTCAATCGTGTAACTTGCCATGGTGATTTGGCATCAGTAACTGAATAAATAACAACGCATTTGACAGACGCCGTAAAAACTACATGGCCGCCAGAAACTGTCAACATCGACCCGCCCTATTTGAAAGACCCTTTAGAAAACAAAGAAATGCATTTCTCTTTGTTTTTTACTTTGGAACAATGTAGGTGAATTCCTGTTATAACCTTTTCTAATAAAGCATGAGTTTATAAAATATGAGCTGTTGCCTGCGAATTTATCTGCAATCTAGAATGAATTATAACCTTATGTAATTTAGGTCCTTACACAGGTCATGGTGTACCTGTATGCCAAATTTAATCGAAACGAACCAACAAACTTACTTTAGAATTTATAATACTACTAGCTGAGCCGACAGACGTCATCCTATCTTAACTATAGACTTAACTATGAATATGGAATTCGCATTTTATTATATAAATATATATGTTACACGCAACTTTTAATTTTTTTTTTCTTTCAAAAGAACCTTCTCGTGACATTAATAAACACAACAAAAAAAAGAATTACTAAAATTGGTCCCGCCGTTCAGGTGTGACGCCGTGACCAAGGGAAATACGGATTCATTTTGATATATTAAATACTATAGCTTGGATAATTCAGATTTGTTAAGTTAATCATTATACTGCAGTGACAGGCAGTGCCTCCATAATTTTTCCAGTGTTTAACATTTTCCTTTCTCAACGATTCTAGGAAAAATATCGATATTTATACCGATTCAGATGAAATCATTTTCAGTCGAATTCTGAGAAACCTGAGTAAACCTGCGTAATTAGCTCATGGAAAATGATGGATCGTTTTAAATTCGTAGGAGGATGACGTGGTTTGAACAATGAATGACTTGAAAAAATTCACACGTAATGTAGGTAGACCTACATTACGTGTGATTTTTTAAGTATGTCTTCATGTGACTTATTAGAAAAAATGTTTGATACAAGCCGAAATCTATCGAAAAGTTTGGGGTTAGCAAAGTTCAGGAGACAATCACAGCATAAAATATTGATATTCAGACACATCTGGTTACATCGGAACCCAAATCCAATCAAAAATTGAGTCGTAGACTTGTAACTTGTAGTAATTTTAGTCAAAACTAGCTGCCGCCCGCGGCAGATAATCCCACGAGAATGTGCTAACGGAGCAAAAAAATAATTCTTCTAATCTGACTCTTGCTTCTTGATCTTTGTAGAACATTCTTAAAATTACAATAGTTAACAATCGTTTGGCTATACTGCCTATTGACAGGGATGCGGGAGAAATGCGTTGATCTTTAAGCTTACCTGTATTTTCAGAATGACTGTTATTGGTTTTAATTCCAATTGGCTTCACTTATTGGGGAGAAACTTTAGTAACTTGTTGTGTTAGCGCCGGAGAAGGCTCCTAACAAAAACAAAAATGAAAATGACATTGCAACGCATGCCAGACTCTCATCATTCATCATTTCAGCAGATAGACGTCCACTGCTGGACATAGTCCTCCCCCAAAAAAAAATGGGGGGATTTGCCATTATCGCCACGCTTGGCAGGCGGGTTGGCGTTTGCAGTATGGTGGCAAATGCATAGAGAACGCTGCTGCCCATTCTCTAGTAAGTCCCTTAGTCGCCTTCTACGACACCCACGGGAAGAAATGAGATGGTGCTATTCTTTTACGTCCGGCACCACACGGAACAGCCAGACACTAGCTAGACTGTATGCAATTTCTAATTTATAGACCTCCCACAGGTATGAATGGTTTGAAGAGCTGAATCTCCGCTGGTATGCCCTACCAGCCGTGGCCAACATGCGTTTCGACTGTGGTGGCATCGAGTTTACCGCCAACGCCTTCAACGGATGGTACATGAGCACCGAGATCGGCTGCAGGAACTTCTGCGATACTAACCGGCTTAACATGCTGGAGGTAAGATTTAATTGCCCTTTAATACTATGCTTCTTGAGCAGCCCAGTGGTAACGGCTGCCACTTACGAGTGGTTGGTCGTGGGTTCAAACCCAGACAGGTGCTTTCATCATCATCATCATCACCATTTCAGCAGACAGACCTCCACTGCTGGACATAGGCTGCCCCCTAGCTCCGCCACTTTGACGGGTTCTGTGCTTCCCGCATCCAGCGCATTTCTGTCAGGCGCTTTACTTTGTGTAAATGATTTGATTACCACAGCGCTTAAAATGGCGAAGAAAAAAAAAGGGAAAACTAGCATGACCTAGAAACAAAAATTCGGAGACATGTGGCATTTACCAACCCGCACTGGGCCCACTCTTTCTCACCGACAGGCCTTTGTCCCAGCACTGGGAAAATTTTAGGCTGATTGTCATTGTTGTGTGGCTATGCTTCCTCAATCAACTCCACTGCTACATAAGCCTGTTTAAAATTGCGCTACAACATTACAATTATTCCCGCTTTACAAATACCTTCTACAGTCTGTCCTAGTCGCGATACTGAGGTTGAAATTCTGTCAAGGTGGCAAACTTTAAAAAAATACGCCTTTTTCTTCATTCCTAGTGGCTATAAGTTATTTACTTCCGTAATTACACAGTAAAAGTAAGTACGGTTGCCAAAAGAGAAAGAAACCAGGGTCGTCGGATATGGTTGAAGTTTAGTAAGAAACTGATGGATATTACGAATAAAATCAAATAAATTGAAAACAAACATTTCATTCATCGGTTTCTTATTAAACTTCAACTAAATCCGTCGACCCCGGTTACATATTGCTTTTGGAGACTGTACATTAACCAGAGTGAAATACTAAGAAAATATACTAGATTTTTCAAAAACTTCCTTTTGAGAACAAGTCTCGGAAGTAGTTACAACTCAAGGGACTGACTTGCTGCTAGAGTTATGCGCAGGGTAGCTTGAAACATTGTTTATTAGTTGGTGAGCTTTTACCGGCTTACAAATACGATTCATGTATGAAGTAACTAGCACTTTGCCCGCGACTTCGTCCGCGTGGGTTTCGTATTTCCTCTAAAAAATTCGAAGGCTGATTTTTCAATCGATAGATAATTTTTATTGACATCTGACAGTTTTTGTATGAAATAATAGGCTACGTGAAAGAGCTATAATGACATCTAAAAATAGGAAACAGTATGTATCCAGAAATATGCGGGTTAATGGCTATAACAAAACAATTAAGTTTTTATAATATTTCTTTAGAGACTACATTCTTGGTCGTTCTGGAGGGTGTTACCAATATGACCAGGCTGCAAGATGAGCTCACACGAGAGCATGCTACGTAGAACTGACCATGGGAGAAACAGGGCTGTCGCAAGTCAACTCCTGCAAATTTAAGGGTTTGACCCTGTGATTTATTTATTGTCATCGCAAAGCAAACTTTTAAAGGGAACTGAAGTCTTTTGAATTCAAAAGGGAGATCGTTCGGGATTAATGGAATACGTGGAATGAAGACTGTTTCTCCCTGGGAAGACCCAGTTAAAATGGTAGCTTCAACAATATTACGATGCAAAGCTTTTACTTGTAGCCTAGTACCGTTGCATAGTTTTGGGGGTTACAAATTTCTAAGTAACATCACAGGTGTGCCCACGCGCAGTGTTAGTTTATGATATGGAAGTCCGGCTGGATTAATAGTGTTCAGAAACTCAACCGGGTAATGGACTGCTTCGTCTGTATTTACCACCGTGTCTATTGAATTATATACCATTTCTGTGCCGTCAAATGATTTCAGCAAAATATCATTAATTACTGCTGCTTGGTCATTTTTAGGTGTCATTATAGCTATTTCACGTAGCCATTCTAAAGGCTTGTCCTTTATTTGAGCTACATCTGGATAAATTTTTTCTATAAGGTCTTCGACTGTAGTTACTACACTACATAATTCATCTGTTATAGCTATCAACCCGTCTGTTTCTGGATACATGCCGTTTCCTATTTTAAGTAGAAGGTCTGAAAAATGGCCAGCAGAGACGTCCCCTCTCAGATGCACTCTCATATTTTTAGTCACTTTTAGTATTTTCGTAAAGGGATTCAGAAAAATGACGTCACAGCACAACGCCATCTATCGATCACGTAGTTAAACTGTCAAAATATTATGCATGGAAATTCGTTCGTAAACACTTTTATGCTACGTAGACTTCTCTATAGTTTACATTGAATAAAATTGATTAGGATCGTGATGGCAGGTAGCGCCATCAAAATGACCACTCCTCAACTTATAAACGATGCACTTTGAAACCTTTAAATTCGCATATCTTTTGATTGGAAAACCAAATGTTACATTGTGTTTTATTATGACTGTAATTTTATGTAGATATGTATTCGTTAGTACCATTCTGGCCCAATAGATGTCGTTGCATGTATCTAAATTCTTCTATACAAATTTTCGCACCCCCTCAACCCCTCTCAGGAGGTAATTTGGAAAAACAAAAAATGCCAAACTTCATATTTTACTTAGATAGATGTTCGTGCCAAGTTTCCTGTTTATTAACACAAGTAATAAGATTTTCCATACAAACAAAATTCCCCCTTTTCACCCCCTTAAAGGTTAAATTTCCAAAAACCCCTTCTTAGTGCTCCCCTACATTATAATAGGAAGCCGTGTGCAAAATTTCACATTCCTAGCCCCAGTAGTTTCGGCTGTACGTTGATATGTCAGTCAGTCAGTTCTCCTTTTATATATACAGATTATAAATAGACCTACATAACTCATGTCTAAAATCGATAACACAATAGAAAACATGTGGGATTCCCCGTACGTCATAACAATTCCGTCATCACATGCAAACATTCCATAACAATTTCCACGAAACATTGATGCTAATCAATCTAAAATTAACTTATTAACCAGCTACCGAACTATAACAATATCTATCGTAATGAGTCGTACAGTAAAGCAATTGTACACGAGATTTCACGTTGTTTAGTGTTTGTGTTGGGTAGGTGGGTGTAAACCAATGAACATAGAGTTAGAGCGTTATAGCATTTTTTTCTTGATATTTTAGAAAAGGCGCATTATCAACCTATAATGTTCTTACTGCTGGGACACAGGGCTCGTTTTTATGAGAGGGAGTGGGCCATAATCCACAGTGGAGGCCAACACCAATTGTGGAGTCCACCATCTCAACATCGCCGCGCGCCAGCGGCAGTGAAAGATGGGTGCGGGGGCCGACGGCCGAGTGCGGGCCCCCGCGCCGCACCAGTCAGCTGTTGCACGCCTCCGCGCACGGCTGCGCTTACACTTCTTAACGTTCATATTATCTTGTTTCCATCATAAACCGACCATTCAAACCGTTTGTAATTTCATCTCATATTCATTATTATATACATGTTAAACAATCCACTCAAACTTTCATTTTGCTCCACCACGATCTTTCGTCGAGAACATATAATTATATCTCCATGTACACTGACCAAGGATCATAGATCTAGAATTATTCGTGCATATATTAATTTGATCAAGTCGCTAGAACACGAAAACTGAAAAAGACCGAAGAGACTGTTCTTAGCATAATTTCAGCCTAAAATGTTCCCACTGCTGGGACACAGGCCTTCTCTCCGGGAGAGGGAGTGGGCTGTAATCCACTACGCGAGCCCATTGCGGGTTTGTAGATGTCACATGTCTTCTAATTTGGATCTCAGTCATAAGATATGCCATCCAGCCAAGCCATGGTCATTCCGACGATGTGTCCTTCAACGTTTTGAGAGCAGTGGCAATGAAATAATTTACACAAAGTAAAGCACCTAAGTTTGAACCTACGACCTACAATTCGTAGGTCGCGGTCCACCACTGGGGGCCTACTGCCTAAGCCAAATCTGTAGTATCGGCCATCGTTACGTGCCGATACTATGGATTTCGTTTAGGGAGTAGGCCCCCTGCTCTTGTTGCGAACAGTGAACGCGATTGAAAATGAAACAACGCTCTAATTCTAGAGAATAGTACGCATGCTCATTTGCCGTTTACATCAAACGAGCATTCTTAGAACATTTCTTAACCGATCGAAGTTAGAGCAACGAAAAATGCCGTGTTTTTGCTAACACAAAGAGAATTTGATAGAGTGGGTATACAAAAACATGAAATTCGCTCGGTTGATCTAAACCCACCTTTAAAATTACAAACCGCGGACATTGCCAGTCGTATGCGGACTGTGGTTGAAATGTTGGTCGGATGATTGACGACTAATTACTGGTCAGTCGATCTCGTAATGTTTTGCTCTAGGAATTATGGTAGTATGCTCAAATAAGAGGGTCATAAATGCTTTAATATGGCAGTCGGTGATATCGTTTGTCATTTACAAATGGATGCCTGAAATTAATTGAAATGTGTAACTATTGCGAGCATGTTTTATTAAATGCAGCTGAAATTGTCGAGCCATTAGCATATGCACACCTTCAAAGTTTTGTTTAATATCAATTTTGGAAATAATGCTTATCAAATTTTTATTCCCACAGAGAGTAGCTCAGAAAATGGGCCTGGACACAAGGACTCCTGTCAATCTTTGGAAGGACAAATCCCTTGTGGAATGCAACGTTGCCGTTCTTCATAGCTTCCAACAGCACAACGCTACCATTGTTGACCATCATACTGCTTCTGAAAGCTTCATCAAGCATCTGGATAATGAGAATAGATTGAGGTAAGCAATTGTGAACTTTTGATGAGATAAAATAAAACATATTTTCATTCACAGGTGATGAAGTCATTGAGCGAGTAAACACCAAAAATCAACTAACAATTACAGTCACTATTACACAGCGAAAGATTTCAATTAAAATGTTTTGACCTCATTAAAATTGACACAATTAAAATTTCTGATAGTAGAACAACCTACTACCAACATCTGCCAAACACTGAAGGTACAGTTGGTTACAAAAACCATTACTCAAATCATTTATGGAATAAATACATTTAATCTTTAAGTATGATACATAATTTCAAAAGTATTCTTTAAAAAAAAAATGGTGACATAGTGTATAGATCAAAACAAATTTCAACATTATCTGTGTCGGACCGGACATAAAGCAGATAATTGCGATAAAAAAACACCTATTTATGCGACACGTTGGTTGCCCCTTTCCGGATTTCGCGGTCGGCCCTGTCCCATAAGCTGCGTAGAATAAACATAGATAATCAGATTAATGTCGTTGTGGACCAAAAGCATCCGGATCTGGCACATTAAAAGTAGACAAATGAGCGTAATTTAACGGCTAATATTTCTGCAAGTGATCATTGAGTGTGTTAAAATACTAACTTTCTTTTAAATGGCATGTTGGATCACGTCACGTAAAGAGATTATTTTCTTTTTGTACTACATATTTTATTTTATTCACGTGCATAGAAATCTATGTTGTGTGATGTTTGAAAATCATGAAAAACTATCATTATTCAAATAAACATTCCTGACGTAATGTAATGACGCGAATTGTACAACATAATCTATTAACGTTTCGACATTGTCGCGCCCGCGTGTAGTAAACAGATTGCGGATGAGAAAACTAGACTTAATTACAACCAGACCCGCTTGGTCATTAAGCTGTCGACACTAGAGCCTTGCAGATGGACCGACTAGCTTAGACATGTGGTCAGAAGGACATGTAAACATCAATGTTTTGAACTATCGTGTGATTGTTTGGGTTTGTAGCTTCACTTTACTAGCCGACTGTACCAGTGACGTCATGACAGACATTTATCAATGTCTAAGACATTGTAAAATCATCTTCTTTGATACTGTTACAGTTTTTGTGCTAGACGAGTAGGATATCGATAAATGGACTAAGTTTTTGCATTCAATTCAGGTTAGTGAACAAACAGATACAAAAATGACGAAGCTTGTTGCTTGCCAGATTTAGAGGTGACTCAAACCTTTGTTAATTACATAAAAAACAAAGAGCTTTAAGAAGATTTGCTCTTCAATTGTACCCATAATTGTATTGTTTAAGTATTCTGAGAATCAATAAGCTTGTTACAGTGTTAAAAGGCGATCTAATAAAGCTAGACATTTTAATTGGAAACCAATTTATAGAATGGACTGTCGGAAAATAATAGCGTCTTGGTTGTTAGATTTCAACGCGCATTCAATTAGAGAATTTCTAGCTAATTAAAATGATCGAATAAAGCATAAAATAGATTTTTCTGAACATTTCATGCGTTTCATTTTACTCTGTGAAATGGATTTTGATTTTGCTGCCAACCTTGAAATATTTACCAGATCGATACCGTTGGGGAACTCTAAATATTTTTTCCTGAAATCTACATAACATATCATCACGCCTTGTTTCTCTGAAGGGATGTGCAGAGGTGTATCTATAGTACACTCACATTTCACCAGTTATGTTTAAGTCCCATGTCATAGGGGGTGGACCCTATTGCCACCAATTGGGCACAAATTCAGACTTCGAGCTGCTAATGAGAAATTTCAGATAGAAAACCCAATATCACTTTGCCCCACCTGGGAATCGGATCCAGGACCTCATGCTCAACAGTAGCGCTTGCAACCACTAGCTAGACCAACATGGCAGTTACAATATATCTCATTATAAAAATTAATATTTGTTTTCCGGTATTTTCTGCGCAGTCATTAACGGTATCAGTTACTATCAGGTACTTTGTCAACTTATTTCTTGCACTTGTGCCAGGGTTATAGGCATAATACAATTAATATTTTTTTAGCGGCAGCAACGTACCAGCCAGTGGGTACCATCGTGGACACTAGCGGCTGACCACTTTTCAACCTTATTGCTAAAGGC
The DNA here is from genome assembly GCA_949091785.1 of Polymixis lichenea. Taxonomy (NCBI): domain Eukaryota; kingdom Metazoa; phylum Arthropoda; class Insecta; order Lepidoptera; family Noctuidae; genus Polymixis; species Polymixis lichenea. The sequence continues at coordinate 5,882,583 of OX420938.1, forward strand.
ATAAGGGTGAAAAGTGTTCCATCGCCTACGTAATAAAATGTCATTATTTTTGTATCTAAATAACTCAATGTTTTTGTACATAACGCTTGTATTTACTACTCACGATAAAACAACTTCAGAAATATAAATCTTAGCGCGAATAAAGTGCTGTCAACTGTCAGCTTCGGTAGCGGAGCAAATAGAAACGAATTTATGGTATGATCAATTAACGGTTGACTATCTCGTAAAGTGATCAGAGACACTTAATCATTTTGCAGTGTCACCATGCGTTTAGATATAAATATTATACAACAGTCTACTCAAGCGACATCAAGATCTGCAATACAGAAGACCTCATTAAAACAAAGTATGACATTTGTTCTGTAAATAGGTCACTATTATCATTTTATTTGAAAAAATAAGATGGAGTCGATATTTCCCATCTGACTACTTCTGAAAAAAAATGGCAAAACAAACTCAGCATGGACAACACTATTTTGACTTGCCACCACACGCGAAATGAACGACGCCCTGAGCTTCCCCATGAGCGCAAAGAAGTCGGTTACTCTGCTCTCAGCAAACATCACAGTCGCACTACATCGCCAGGGCCATCGCCAGGTTGAGCATGACCCGGAACGCGTTATTATACACGAAGAGTGTTGTATTAAACGTATACACCATAACTTTTATACAGTACAACAAATCCCGCTAATATTATAAATGTGAAAGTTTGCATGTGGTTTATATATTTGTAACTCAGTCACGCAAATATGGCTGAACGGATTTAAATGAAATTTGGCACACAGATAGTTTATAACCTGGATTACCACATAACATATTTTTTATCTCGGTAGTAAAAATAAACAAATGTGGGTACAGATAATCTATCCTAAACAAAAACACAATGTACAAAGATATGAGTAATTTATATACAGCGTGTTACAAAAGGAACCGGCCGTAAATCTCCCAAATTATTTCGTGAGCTAATCGAGTCTAATTCAATTTGGGCGTCCTCGGCTAGGTACATGATTACGTTACACGGTTTAGGTGACAATTTCGAGGGTCGTCTGTGGTGCATCAAAATTATTAACGTCACGCTGTTTTTCATTCAACCGCGAAATTAGGGAAGATTTTTTTCTGAGTAGATATAATTTATTTTGCAATCTAACTTGGCAGGGTTTTTAGCCATACTACCCAAGACAACTCATCTTTCCTAAAACTTCTGGTATAAAAATAAAAGGGACTTTCATAACTAATGAAATTAATAAGTGCAAAGCAATCCAAAATGCAAAAGCACTGAAAATCACCAGGAACAAGTTAAGGCGCGACGCGACTCTAGTAGAACAGTTAGTCTATTCTGTAAACATCTCACCTTAGGTGAAGTGACCTTGAAGTGAGCTGTCATTGCACAATAATTATGCTTGGGATTGACATTGACACTATTGATGGCTCACTTAAAGCTCACATCATCTTAGTTTTCACGGAGTTATTTTTACAGAATAGCACTGCTGCTTTTATGAAAACTTTATGGAAATTGTTCTACGTACAGAATAGGGAATATGCATAAAATTTTAATTTGTCTCAAATATTTTTTTCTAGATCCTTTATTGTCTTTACATTGTACTTAAAAGGTATTTTCTTTATTTATTTATTATTTAAACTTAGAAAATATTAAATCAAAAGTGAAAAATAAGGGAGGGAAACTCAAACTTACAAAACGCGTCACCATTGGTCGAAACGAAATGTGACGTCAATGGTCACGTCACGTCATTGAATTTATCGGCGTCAATATTCATACTGTATTAGTAGTGTTTTTGAGAAAAATTGTTTAAAACTGTATTCCTGTGTGATTACTTGTGAATATATATTTGTAGTCAATGTAGGACGATGACAGAAACGATCACGCTAAACTGTACATAAAAATAGCATACTTAGGTTAAAATGACCTTCACAACAAAATATAACTGATGATGCAGATACATTATCCCTTCTCATAATCTCACACCGTTTTTTTCGTACTTTCGCATCGCATGGAATACGAACAAACACTTTATCGGGCGTACTAATAATAGTGTTTTTGCACTTCGGTACCATACAATACTTGTAAGAAAGTTTTTTAACTTCTTCCATGATTTATATAGCAATTAAAACTGAAAATAATTCTGAAGTAACTGAAACGCTATATTAAACAAACACGGGACACAACCAATGACGTCATCAAAAGCGCGCGCTAAATGGTGGCGTTTGAACGGCTCAAATTTATTCAATGTTTAAAATTTCACTTTTAGAAATAATTTGACTCTTTTCAAGCCTGTTTGTATTTTTTTTTCTATGTTATAAAGATGTAAATGATTCATTTATGAAATAAAAAAAAATGATGCATATTCCCTATTCCGTCGTGCCTGTCTGCTGAAGCCTTTAATGTCATTATTTGCCTAGCCTTTTCCCAACTATGTTGGGGTCGGCTTCCAGTCTAACCGGATGCAGCTAAATACCAGCTACTGGGTGCATGCAACCCAGTTACTGGGTGACATTATACCCCTTGGCCTTTACCCCTTTAATGTAATGTTATTTTTTTTTCTTTTTTGCACAGGAAATTACGCTCTAAGACTACGTTGTTGCATAATGCTGTCATAATACTATTAATTGTGATTAGTACCTACCTGTTAATGAAGCAAATTCCAATCATAGCTATTGTGTGGGTGTTACATTATTATTTTAATCTAAATAAATTATCGACGACACGTTATGTAAATAACAATACCGTCGACACTCGATATACGACAAAAATTAATTAGGTACAACTTATAAATGAACTAGCTTTTGCTCGCGGTTTAGCCCGAGTGGAAGTCGGAAATTATCTCACGGGATAATAAAATAAATAAAATCTCGGTAATACGTACCGAGATTTTATTTATCTATTTATTTAAAATTTCGTACATAACACCCTAACAGTTATAATGCGCCAATGCGACGTTACTACTATTAACAAAACAGTTTAATACATCATCTTACGTACATAATCAATGAACAAAATTAACAAGAAATTAACATAACTTTACCTCTAAATATTTCCAATGTTTTCACTGCACTTCAGTGAAACGATAAATAAAAACTATAACTAGACGAAAGATAAAAACTATTATACTATTATTTATTAATATGAAAGATTTATTTATATATGGATTTCAAAGGAACGGTGAAAAGACAAGTAATGTAGACAATAGTGTTGTGAACAAGAAGAGAAAATATGAATAAATGTGAAGTCTTAAATTAAGTTATTAAATATACCTACACGTATAATGCAACAAAAATACATATACTTAAATATATACAATCTGTTTAGTCATTTTGCGTGATTTAGTAACAAACATCAAAATATCCAAACAAACAAACTTACACATGTTTAATATTATAGATATTATAACTAAATATAAAAGGAAAGAGAATAATTAATGAAAACCATGTTATTGTAGTGAGATTTGACCGACTTTCCTAGAAGTCATCGAGCATATTTTAATTTCATAAGTTTATATCTTCATGCTGGAAATTCTGAGTAGGTATTCACTTTTTCCTGCAAGAAAAAATAAAGGTAGCTCTTGATTTTGTGATGGTTGGTCCATCGCTGACGCACAAAAAGAGTTAAATCCGTTAAAATGCACTACTCATATCCGTTGGGAATACATAAACGAGTTAATGAATAAATCCATAAATTATATACATTTAGGCAGAATACATTAAGACCATTGTAAAAATATGGTTTCCTCCCTCAATAGGTAGTGTACATTACCTAACATTTCTTTTTGTATCTACACAATGAATTAATATAACGTTTCTTACACAAATCAGAGCGTTTAAACCAGTTGAAGGGTTTTCTTAGACTCGTATCAATTTACAATCCAGAAGGAAGAGTTTATCTCGACCCATAGCTGATGAAACATTTCAATTTGTCCAAGGAAGTCACGATTGTTTAGTCACGCACGATCAAATATTTAGGTAGTACCTTTGTTATCATTACTCATTACCATCATGTTTCCGCAAAATTAAACCAAAACATTTTAACAATTAAAGAGTTACGCATATCAACAGGTCCGGCTGCCCGGCGGATTGGATCTGGATTGTCCCTCCGATGTCGTCATCGATCACTCCTGTGTTCCACCAAGAGATGGCGCTGTACTATTTGAAACCCTCTTACGAATATCAGGTCAGTAACTACTGTCAAAACAATAAATTCCATTTTTATGTATAGCTTCTAAAAATATTAATAATACATTGTCAAATTAGAGGCATTCGTGAGATAGGCCAATTGTCGATATCAAATCATGATAACAAAAACTGAAAAGTGTAGTTTTGCCAGTTTATTTAACCTGAACATGTTTAATTAAAATTAAATAAAAGCTCCGATTTAACCAATCTATATGTGATCAGGAACCCGCATGGAAGACGCATCAGTGGCAAAAATCCAAGCCGATAACGGGCAAGAGACCCATCAATAGGAAATTCCATTTCAAGCAAATAGCTCGGGCTGTTAAGTTTACCTCCAAACTATTCGGCCGGGCTCTGTCCAAGAGGATCAAAGCTACTGTTCTTTATGCAACCGAGACAGGCAAATCTGAACAGTTTGCCAAGGAATTAGGAGTCATATTTGGACACGCTTTCAATGCGCAAGTAAGTAAATATGCAAATCATGATACATTTTTTCCTCAACTTTTCACATCAATAAAATATCTTGTTCCAAGAACTGAGGCCACTAGTACTTATGATTTGGTCGCGTTTTAGGTACACTGTATGGCTGATTACGATATAACATCCATTGAGCACGAAGCTCTATTGCTGGTCGTGACATCGACATTTGGTAATGGAGATCCCCCTGAAAATGGAGTTGTAAGTATAACTAAATAAACTAACGAAAAAGGATGGAAACATGATGATATTTTTGTAATAAATGCTGTTGTTTAGGCTTTTGGAGAACATCTATGCGAGCTTTTGTATGCCGATCAAGTTGGTGAAGAAGGCTCCGGGTAAGATTTATTTTTTTATACTAAACACACCTAGGTATAATAGTTCGTCATAAGTAAATGATTTTAATGTAAACAAATATTTACAGGAATCAAATGCTAACACCAAAATCATTTATAAAAGGTAACAGCCAAATGGAACTACAAAAATGGTCCGGTAATCCTAAGAAGCTGAACCGTTTAGAATCATTGAAAGGTAAAAAATACATTATATTACAACATTAAAATATATACTTGTATTTACGTTGTAATAATAAATTAATAACCATTTTTAATTTAACAGGTAGTACCACAGATGCCACATCCATAGATAGTTTCGGTCCACTCAGCAACGTTCGTTTTGCGGTATTCGCTCTGGGTTCGAGCGCGTACCCGAATTTCTGTAACTTCGGTAAATACGTGGACAAGTTACTGGGTGACCTCGGAGGGGAACGAATCCACGACCTTGCCACCGGTGATGAGATGTGCGGCCAAGACCAGGCCTTCCGGAAGTGGGCCTCCGGTGTCTTCAACGTAAGTTGGTTAACACACGTGACAAATTCTCGCCAACATTCTGTTGGTCACTGAATGATTATGTTGTTTGCTCAAATTGTAATAGATTATATGCGATGGTGTAACAGCAATCCTAAATTAGTGTCATCTACGCAATTATTTTTTTTTGTTTAATAAAAGATCATCAAACACTGATTTAGCATGCAAAAAGAAACTTTTTACATTTAAAACACAGTTGATGGTGTGTTGCCAATTATAGTCTCTTATTAACATAAGAGACTATAATTATCATATTACGAAAAAATAACTATGTTAACTTACATCTAAAAAACATATTCTAATTAGGTATCATGCGAAACTTTCTGTCTGGACGATGACGAAACATTACAAGAAGCTAAGAGAGCCCTTGGAACTGTTGCTCTCAGTGAAGAGACTGTCCGCTTTGCGCCACCAGAAGTTCGTCCACCAACACTGCAAGTTGCTTTACAATCAGCTTTGAACAAAAAGTTCATACAATGCGTCGTGAAAGCTAACCAAGACTTGGGCCATGGTTCTTCTGAAAGATCTACCATATTCATTGATATGGAACCAAAGGTAATGAATGAATCGAATCATTTTTCATTCCAATAAATTGAGTGAAACAGTAAATATTTTAATTATAATCATACATTTGCAGGAAGAGGTTAAGTATGATCCAGGGGATCACGTAGGAATAATTGCGTGCAACCGCAAAGAACTGGTGGAAAGCATACTGGTTAGACTGAAGGATATTGATGATTATGATCAGCCTTTACAACTGCAACTTATGAAGGAAACACATACATCGAGCGGTAAGAAAGAAAAACTAGCATAAAAGAATGAAATATTGTTAAAAATGTAAAAGAAAATCTACTGATATGAGAAATTTGGTATAGGTCCAGTAAAATCGTGGGAGCCACATGAGAGACTCCCAGTTATGAGCGTGCGAGAGCTGTTCACACGCTTCTTGGACATCACGACACCACCTACCACTATTTTACTGCAATACTTAGCAACCACCTGCGAAAATGAAGACGAGCGCAACCAACTTAACGCTCTTGCTACCGTAAGTACCAAACATAAACAAAGATTATCAATATTTTAAAAAGAATGTCAATAATTTATCGTGAATATAATATTTTGTCTAGGAGCCTGGAGCCTACGAAGACTGGCGCCACTTCAATTTCCCAACTGTATCTGAAGTTCTGGAGCAATTCTCCTCAACCAGACCAAGCGCGTCTTTACTCGCTGCACTCCTCTCGCCATTGCAGCCGAGATTCTACTCCATCTCGTCATCTCCTATAGCTCACCCAAAACGTCTTCATCTGACAGTAGCCGTCGTCACATACCGGACTCAAGGTTAGTTAAACATAATTTTAACCTTTATTGTAAACAATATTGTCTCATAGTTTATTAATGCTCATTCCCACATACACTGACATCGCTGATTCCATTGAAATCCAGTTTACAATATGATCTAATTTTAAGTTAAACGACGTCCGCTCCAAACAATCTGATAGATGAGTCGGCTGTAGTAGCGACATCAAAAAGGTTATTCATTGTTATATTTATGATTTTCTATTTATGATGTGGTTAGATGTAGTAAAACAATGATGTCATATTCAAACAGATGGCGAAGGACCTCTCCATTATGGCGTTTGCTCAAATTATCTCATGGATCGTAAGCCTGGTGATGAAGTTTATCTCTTCATGAGGAGGTATTTGAAAGTTTATTCGTGTTTTTAATAATTTATTATTCTCAATGTGCATTTCTACAACCTACATTTTCTTTTCTAGCGCTCCAAACTTCCACCTTCCTCAGGACTTGTCAGTTCCTCTGATACTTATAGGACCTGGAACTGGTATTGCTCCATTCCGTGGTTTCTGGCATCACCGTCGAGCTCAACTTAATACTCGCAAGCGTCCGACCGCTGGACCAGTCTGGCTATTCTTTGGATGTCGGACTAATAGCATGGACTTGTATCGCGAAGAGAAGCAGCAAGCCTTGAAGGATAACATTATTTCCAAAGTATTCCTGGCTTTGTCTAGGGAGAAGAACATTCCTAAGGTAATTTCGATGATAAAATCTTTAATACAGAATGTTACAAATATAGAATTAGGGTATTTACTAGTGGTTTCTTTCAGATGTACGTCCAAGACTTAGCAGAACAAGAAGGGTCCGAGATCCAAGATTTGTTGGTTAATAAAGGAGCGCACTTCTACGTCTGCGGTGATTGTAAAATGGCTGAGGACGTCCACCAGAAGCTTAAAGGCATTATTAAGAAACACGGCGAAATGACTGATGAGCAAGTGCAGAACTTCATGTATATGCTAAAGGTTTGTAAACATGTTATTATTTTGTATCGAGAAATAATTATCTTCTGCATACTTGCAATGGATAACTATTTCCTCGTTGCTACCCCGATTATGTTACTACCCATATTATAACTGTTTTCCTTTTATCTTAATTACAAACCATGTGCTCGGCAGGATTTCCCATTGGCAAAATAATTAAATCAAATGTTTATATGCAAGAAATACATTGTTGGTGAAGGTGAGATCTTATAACCTGTGGAATTGTATTCTGCCTGCAAGCAAGCGTGTAAATTTTAATTAAGTTTATATTAAATATATCACAATTTCTATTGATACTTTTTTTAAATTTATATTGTAAAGAAGATCCATGCCAGCTTTTATCCCCGATTTAACTGATTCCGTAGTGCTCACTTACTTTCATTATTTAAAGAACTCGCAGCTTCAAAAATATGTTCGGTTTGTGTTTTTTAATTGCTTCAGACTGCGTTTTCCTCTCTGTCAATAAATTATTGTATTTTTTTAAAGTCGATTTTGCCAGTGCCACCAGTTAGGTAATCTGATGCAGCCCTAACCTACGATATATCAAATTCTTTGAATATCATACTAAATTTAACGTTATTTATGTTATCATTACATAGGAGGAGAACCGCTATCACGAAGATATCTTTGGCATCACGCTGCGCACCGCCGAAGTACACTCCGCGTCCCGGGAGTCAGCTCGCAGGAACCGCGTCGCCGCGCAGCCATGACGCCGGTCCTCACGCTTTCACCCCAACTCTTCCACGCTCACCTAGCCTAACAAGCTCTGCAAACCTAACAACTCCTACATATATTTCGATCTCATCAATACATGAATCAAGTGCTTCATTCTTTTCAACGTCATCGTCAATCTTAAAACAGCTTCAAAATTTTCAAAGATTTTTAGCAACGTCAATTTATATTGCTGATATATCTGGTTCAAATGAGTCAATTACTCTACTTTGGCTTTTGTCAAGCATAAGAATTTATTTTGGCCACTCGGCCACATACATAGGTTGTGCGTGTAATGGGTCTTGAATTTATTGTACATAGTCTTCAAAAGCTACTTCAGAGTTACATTCCATTTCAGTACTTATTATTTTTGGATGTTCATGTTCAGACGCAGCTAAAATGTTTATATATTTTATAAAATTATTTTTAATGAATTCCAAGCAGGGTGATTTAATATTTAATAACGCACAAAACGCATTACCATTTGATATGTTATACTTTAAATGCTTCATTAATCGTTGGATTGTATCGATGGACTTCGAAACATTTCAGAATTTACCAATTACATAGTTTTTAGATGTAATTTTATTCCATTTAATATTCATAATATAAAGCTATAATGACTTTCATTGACGTCATAAAATAAAATATTGTCCACTTGTTGCTAACAAAATTTTCACAGCATATTTTGTTAGTTGAATATTATATAAAATTTTAACTAGTCTAGTTAGTCGGTAAATATTTTCGAAATTGTGTTTTCGTTGAAAAATCTCTATTACAACAACAACTCTACGTTGTAATGCCTTTATTGCCAAATATTGTACAGATTGTGGTATAGTTATTTTATGCTATCAATGTAAATAAACGTATTTTAAGTTCTTTATGATCGTCTGTTTTAGATTTAAAATTTATCTTTTACCTGAAATTATTTAGAGAAATTATCTAAAGTATAGTTATTTTGTTTAAGACTTTTATCAATATTATCTACCAAACGACCATGTATAACCCATATAGTACCTACCTATATTGACTAAATATTAAATATGAGCAGCTATATTAATAATGTTTATTCAAATGTATTTTATTCATATGTCCTTTATATTTGACTATTAGGTGTGAGTGTTAAATTTGTGATCCTTAAACTAGTCCTAAGAAATGTATTCATATTTTCTATTATTCATATTATGAGAATTTAATATACAAATAAAAAATCTTTTCTGATGTTACTTAATATTTCTATAATAAAATAGCATATAAAATATAGTAACTGTCTTTGCCGGATATTTACAAATTACGGATTTCATATCTTCTAAATTTAATCAAATGCACATTTGAGACTAATAACATTGTTGTTACTATCAAGTTCATATCACGCAAAATATTATCGTATCGCACTATTTCGTCTAATGATGAAAACTGTTCGGAAATGTTAAACGAAGAAAATTATGATTGATTACGAAATATTTGTCTGTTATTGGTCAAATAAAGTTCCTTCGTATTCGAAAATGCATCGGGTTCTTTTATTTACTACCTACTATTATAAAACCCCTATTTATAATATTACATATATTATGTAACAACATAGACACATGTATACATATAATCTCGATACTAAAATGAGTATACCTTAAATATAATCAGTACAACATTAACATAAATTTTCCTAATTTAACCTGTTACTCAGAACGTCATACTAGGTCGACTGCTCTCTGCGAACTGAACGAGCGACTCCAAGCGTGAAGCTAGTTTTCATTTCACTCCACCATGATGCAATGGTATGACAATTGGCGGTGTTGCCATTTGAATTTTCTTTAAATCCAGTATTTAAAAAAAGATTTGTTCTATCAAATGCAAAAAGATTTTCTCATGTCTGACTGGTCGTGTCAGAGAGCGCGTTCAAACACACAAACAAACACATCCTTCAGGATTTTGTTAGATTAAAAAGATAGATATATATATAAATGGAAGTGGACTGGTCATATTGCGCATATGAACAAAGATAAGTGGACTCAGCGAATAACTACTTGGCCAGGACCACCCAATAAACGGAACAGGGGAAGACCAAACGAGAGATGGATAGACGAGATACATAAAGTGGCTGGTAACGACTGGCTTACGAAGGCAAAGAATAGAGAGACTTTGAGAAAAATGGAGGAGGCCTTTATTCGTTGAGAGGTCCTTAATAATATATAATCTTAGAGGTCCTTAAAATGTTTTTGGTATTAATACATAAATAATTATAAAAAAAAATAAAAATAAATAGATTATTAATAATAAATCAATGATTACAACAAGTGCATGAGATTAACACGAATATATACTCTTATTGTGATTTACTGTGTTAAATAATAATTTATAATATAGTGGAATACGGATTTATTAATGAATATGCAATAAATGAAATGTATATAATTATATTAAGGAAATAAAAGGTTATAATAATAATAATACCTAGAAATGCCAATCAATGCAAATTACGAATTTCAAGAAAACCACCAACTGTATCAACTCAAAGTAAGGAAAGTTTAAGAAAAAAATCAGTATAAACTCACATTTCTCGAGCGTTCAATCCGAACATAGCTAATGCAGTGCCCGGATAAAACACCGTTGTTAAACCGGTCCGATAGCACTGCAGTCCACGCTGATTGCGGGTAGTTATCACAGTCCGATTATACAGCACATTTAAACCTAGGTAACGGGCAGATATTTCCTAGTCGGGGTCACATTGTCACAGATGGGCTAAGTAATTGAAGCCGATTGATCAGGTTAAGCTATGTTTGCCACGGTTGGTCCGTGGATGGATGACCATTTTTTACATATCAAGACCCCGCCGTGCTTCGGAAAGCACGTTAAGCCGTTGGCCTCGGCTGTCATTCCTAAATCTTTGACAGTCGTTACGGGTCGTCAGAAGCCCGAAAGTCTGACAACCAGTCTCTTATATAGGGTATCGTATCACTCAGTAGCTGGGTTATAGAGGCCAGTTAGGCAGTTATTTTATGTGAAATACTGGTGATCAGCAGCACCTGGTAAGACCGGAAGCCATCACCAGCATAGTTTAGAAACGGTAAGGCAGATGATGGTCACGTTGATGTCACATGTTTAAATCCATCTACTCGTTAGATCGGCCATACCTAAACTATAGAATAATACGTCATGCCTTGGTAATATAATATTAGTCAGTTTGCAAATTTACCTATCCAGTATGCACCGTTCGTAAATTCTGGAAAATTAATCGTTAAGCAAATTGATTACCAAATTAAATATTGTCCGTACGTTCAAATAACAACTGTGATTATTTGACAGCTACATAAAATAGCTATGATTAAAACGTAAAATTGGCGTAGGGTATCACTTTGCTTAGCGTAATCAGCATATAATCTTCCCCCTGCTCGGACACAGTCCTCTTCTCGGTGAGAGAGAGTGGGTCAAAATCCACCACGCGGGCTCAGTGCAAGTTGGTAAATGCCACATATCTTCGAAGTTTTGGTTCAAGAACATGCCGGTTTCCTCAAGATGTTTTCTTTCAACGTTATGGGAGCAGTGGTGATGAAAGTGTTTATTGTACACAAAGTAAAGCCCTGTCCGGGTTTGCTCCTACGACCTATAACTCGTAAGTTGCGGCCGTAACCACTGGGCCACTGCGCATCAGTACAGATTCAGATCCGTTTGCTTAGCAGTTAATTTTCCTGTATTAACATTTAAGTTTTCTCCAGCTCGTCCCACCATCTTCTACAAGGTCTGCCGCGACGACTCCTGGCTGTGTCAGAGCTCCAAATAGTGGTTATTTTGGTGTCCTGTAGTCCTCGTGGCCCTCGACCGAAAAAGCTGGAAGTCATGGGGAGAAGCCTTTGCCTAGCAGTGCTATGTTGCAGGCCAACATTATCAATAGCTAAATGTTACTGCTTCAAAAGGTTTTTTTTTCAACTGGAAAAACCAAAATGTAAAGGGACATTACTTAGGTAGGTGGTCAACGACAAAATAAAAAATTTATGAAATTAATTCATATAATATTATAGTCGTCTTTTCCCACCTCAAACTGGTTTTTCAAACCCTTACCGCTTGCGTCATGGTTTACGAATGACAAGACAATACTTATTTATTGCTAATCTTTCATCTAGTGACGTCATGATGTCGTCATTAAGTTACTGAAAGCGAATGTGTTTCGGCTCACGTGGCTTTGTATTAAGTTATGCCCCAGCTTCTCAGAAAATGGTCAGGGCATGACATTTTGTGACGAAAGACTAGATAGATTGTATTTTTGTAAATTTTACCTTGTAAAAACAGAAAATCCGTAATTGGGTTTTTGAATGTTGTCTTTATTTATAAAATTGTGGCTGAATGTGGCTTAACCAGCTTTTAGGGGTCGATTGAAGGATAAGCTACGCTTGCCACGATCAGTTCGTGGATAAGTAGTAATAGTAATTTTTCCAAACTTCAGTACACGTTACATCAATGTGTAATGGTGGGTGACCATCCATGTGTTACCGAACGTAAAGAATAGCAGTATCCCATTTCTTTCCATGGGTGTCGTAGGAGGCGACTAAGGGACTTACTAGAGAATGGACAGCAGCGTTCTCTATGCATTTTACTACCATACTGCGATCGCCAACCGGCCTGCCAAGCGTGGCGATTATGGCAAACCACCTCGTTTGGGGGAGGCCTATGTCCAGCAGTGGACGTCTTTCGGCTGAAATGGTGGTGATGGGTGACCATCTATTACATATCAGGACCCCTCCGTGCCTCCGAAAGCACGGTAAGCCGTAGTTACTAGTCAGTTAGATAAAAGCTCAAAAGTGTGAGTATTTACCTAGTAACTCAGTTATGGAGGTCAGATTATAGGCAGTCGCTCCATGTAAAATACTGATATCCAACTGCATCCGATTAGACCAGAAGTTGACTCCATAGTAGTAGGAACCAGGTTGCCAACCAGGTTAATTTTGTTTCATCTTTAAGTTAGAATAGCCCCCGGGCACCGGTATAGCTGGTTAGACGAGTATACTTGTGGTGGTCAGTTTTTATCCATAGACTGCCTGGACTGGTGAAACAGGCTTTATATTTATGTTTTATAATATAATGGGTAAGTACAGAAACCGGGCGTCAATCATAATTCATAATGCAAAGAAAAGTATTCGCTTACCTTGTTGTTATCTCCATACTAACTTTTGCGCACGGGAACGCACGCGTGGATGTCGGAAAATATCCCACGAGAAGGTACTACCGGGATTTGAAGTACCCAATGTGTTAATCCAGGTTATAAACTATCTGTATGCCAAATCTCAATCAAATCCGTTCAAGCAACATAATTCTAAAAACTATATTTTCGGCATCAAACTCGTTCCAATACCTCGCACCAATTTTTATTTCAACTAAATATTTTATTATTCAATGTACAGTTTTGACTTCGTTATTATTATATTGCATGTATGAGACTGAGATGTGTAGGACTGGACTGGAAGACGAGATATCGGTCGTCCGGCGACGAGACGGGTAGACGAGATTTTTGCCGTCGTGGGCAAAACCTGGATGACACAGGCGCAGGAGCATACAGGATTGGGACAAAAAAGAGAGGCCGGCCTAGCAGTGGGTGAAGTCGGACTGTGGTTGATGAAGATAGATGCATAGATTGAAAGAAGAAAATACACTAATTTAGCACATACTGAAAGGCACACAATATACAGCAAAACAGTAAAAAAATAAAATAAAGTAGGTACTTAAGTAAAATAAAAAATAAAAAAATCTAAACTAGCATTACAATGTGCCTCACGGCTGCGCCAAAAAGGCTCAGTTCAGCAAAAATACCAGACAACTAGAGCTTGATGATCGCTTACCATTATAACAAGGATCTGTACCTACATATAAAAACAAGCTATCAAACAACGGACACAGAGACTAGAATACTACTACCTATCTAGACAGGGCTTTCAGGATCCAAACATCTAATACATAGGATCAGTCTCGCAAGCCGATTAGATGTAAACGCTTGATTTATTGGACCATTGGTTGTAACAATCTTGGACTCTGTCTCTTTATTTTAATACGAGTAGACTTCGGAAACTCTTGGTGTATCTATTTGTGCATCAATATGGGTACTGATCACAATAAAATGAGGGTAGGTATGTATGTCATATAAAAAAGTGTCCTAGAAAGGGGAATGCCCATCAGCCAAGGACAAAAATGCCTGAAATGAATAACAATTAAATATACGCCAAATTGCACTACAAATCGTAGGGAACCCATTACAATTTCAATAATTATCAAAAACCTAGGTAGACGCCAGTTCCAACCATGTTTTCTAAAATATTTATGGGTTAAGTCAAGGTTAAACAACAAAACATCATTTAAATGTTTTAATCGATGCAATATCGAGATAGCAGCAATGTACGTGTAAAATGGCCACAGCGATCGTTAAATATCCTGTAAAACAATATGTATGTAACTCAAGTGGTAAACGCAAAAAAATATTCAGTCAATTCAAGTAAATCATCGAAAGAATGAAATGCAGTAATGGCAAACTGTCAGTTAGGCAAAGGACACGTGACGCATACAGCCTATGATACGTTTTCTATTGTGAACATAATTTGAATTTAATGAAATATTGACATGCATATATTATTTTAATTACATTTACGATATAAATAGGTCCAATTATATTAAATTATTGAAAATTGTGCAGTTATTCTATAAAATAGTTCGTTATGGATTATTTGACGATTCCTGTTTGGCTAAATGTCGATTACTCGTGTCAAATAAACACTGACCTCCAATTAAAATAAGAATAATTAGACGGATATCAAGTTAAATATTTTAATTATCCTTATATTTTCACCCTAGGTATACAAACTTCAGAATTATTTCATTATACATATTATATTCTAAATAGATTTAAGGACTATCAGTAGTTTCTGTCCATAACAGGCATTTTTTGGGCATTCCCCTTTCCGTTCTTCTCCATAGAGCTCCATAGAACCTTTTGGAATGGGCAACTTGCTTCAACTTTCTGACGAAAAGACCGACCCATTGAAAATTCAAAAGAGTCTGTAAATGGTTTCATTGAAGTAAATGCTTTGAGTTGTAAGTATAACTACTATTTATTAATTTAATTTTGTAAGAGTGACGGTTAACTTTATAATGTTTGTCATTTGAAGCTTTTACTATTAATCAGGTTATTTACTTAACTGCCTGATAAGCAATCGACGCATACAAAATGATGAATCATAATTAATTGTTTAGTATTGTTTAATCATTACTCTATTATCATATCTATAAAATAAATAAATCCAGTTTTAAAGATCCAGATTTCGATTTGAAGTTAATTAAATTCCTACAGTAATATATAGGTATAGAATAAATAAATACAGATTTGAAGATCCAGAGTTGCATTTGAAGTTCATTTAATTCTTACAATAATATATAGGTATAGAATAAATAAAAACAGATTTGAAGATCCAGAGTTCGATTTGAAGTTCATTTAATTCTTACAATAATATCTAGGTATAGAATAAATAAATCCAGATTTAAAGATCGAGAGTTCGATTTCAGTTCATTTAATTCTTACAATAATATCTAGATAAAGAATAAATAAATCCACATTTTGAGATCCAGAATTCGATTCGAAGTTCATTTAATTCTTACAATAAAATCTAGTTAAAGAATAAATAATTCCAGATTTAAAGACCCAGAGTTCGATTTGAAGTTAATTTAAGCCGTTTGTCCCAGCTGTCTTTTGTAGATCTTTGACAGTCGTTACAGGAACTTATACACCCAAAAGTCTGATAACCAGTCTTACCAAGGGGCTCATTGTGGAGGTCAGATAAGCAGTCACTTGATTTATATAATTAGCATGGCAACCAACAACATATTTATAAATATAGTGATACCTAATAGGTATTCAAGAGTTTTCAATACTGTGTAAATACAAAAAAAAAATATTTAAAGACTTATAGGCGTGCACAGCATTCCTATTAAAAGGTGAACAACTATTCGATTACATTTTTAAATAATTAAGTTGTAAGAAATAACTTTAAATTGATACAGAAAAAAAAATCCGAATACGTTCATATGTATAGTAAATAGGTAAAAATAATGCATTTCGTCACATTGCACTAGAACAAATACTACCATACAAAATCACAAAATATTCGCAATTGAATATGGAATAAAATAAAAGTAGGAAAGTAATATATTTAAATGACGTGATTTTAGTTTAAATAGAAAAGAAAAGCAAATATCTTCAGTCTAATTAAACTCAATTTTATTATTTATTTTGATTACTTTATTAAAATTAAATTAAGAAAACATTATTATTATTGAATTAGACTAAGTACTCATTTCATTTTTAAATACTAGCAGAGTATCAAAGAAAATATCGATTTGGCTATCCACTGAACAAGCCCTGTTGTAAAAAGTCAACATTCTGTTTAGGGGAACATGCTGGCTTAGATTTGTGCGACACGGTTTAGTAGTAAACCTCCTAGTGATACGCTTGGACCGAAGATGAGAATGACAAGGCACGTCTAGGTTGATTTTGTTAAGGTGATCTGAAGTATGTTATCCCGTTTGCAACTTTAGAAAGTGTTGTTTGAAGACCAATTCTCTTAATTAAAAACGTTCAAAGTCTAGTCCGAGTCTCATCTCGGCGACAATCAAATTCAAAAACATCAAAAAAGTGTATGGAAAATCGAGGTATTTGACAGTTCGAGACTGAGATCAGACGAACGTTCTTAAATTCTGGTGTTTTCACTGTGAAGATCGCCCTGAGGACACGGTAGACCATACAGTGGAGGTCTGCCCGGCTTGGACGGAGCGCCGCCGTGTCCTCGTGGAGGCGATCGTTGGCGGCGATCTAAAATAAATAAAATTCATTTTTGAGTTACACGAACGTGCTTCTTTTATTTTCGCCATCTTTTCCTACTACCACCAAAATAGTGTTGCCACCTTATCCTAACATCCTCCTTCACAAGTCTTATAAAGTAGGTAGGTAACTTAATTAAAGAAAGAAAACTTAACCTAAGTTTACACTCATAGGAATTACTAATTACAAAAGTCTTATAAATTTATTAAAAATAAAAACAAAACAAAAAACTACTTTGAATACACTTCTAATTTAATTAAAAGAAAAAGTTATCTTTAAGTTTACACCTCTAAAAATGACTAAACTTGAATTTAATATAACATTGAATAATCAAAACAATTTGAGTACACTTCTAACATTATTTAGAAATAAACAAAACAATCAAGTTATCATTTTGTAGCTTAGTCTCAGTAGGTAATGATTAAAAATTTTGAGTATCTAGATTAGACACATTTTAATCATCATATCTCTTAGGTCTATATACTTTGCGACCAACTCTAGTTACATATAAAAACTATCTTCCAGCAAAGTATCATCTGACTGGGGTCCAGCATTCTCATCTACAGATCTAGGGGTTTCATCTGATCCAACATTCCCATATGCACCAGCCATGGATGGTTCTTCAGATTCAGCATCCTCAAATTCCCCAGCCATGGAGGATTCTTCAGATGACAAGACTATTTCATGAACCGAGCTACTCTCCAATAGTCCTACATTTGACAAAGACTCATAACTATTTAATTCCATGTTGGACAAAGACTCTTGACTATCTATTTATACATTTGACATGGATTGATCATGACTAATACTTGTATCTTGAATGTCACACTCACAACTCGGTTTAGGAAGACACATTCTGACATACATACTCGATAATGATATTGGTACAGTTAAAGATTGATCTTGTTTTAATATTGGCTGCCTTTTATTTAGCAGAGCCCTTGTAGTTGTTGTTGAAGCCTTAGGCATTGAATCAACATTTCTAGACTTGACATGTAATATGTGACTACGATTTCTACGATATACCTTTCCATTGTCAGCTTCTACCAAATATGACCTAGGGCAATTTTTTAGAACTTCTTTAATTACATCGGGCACCCAACTACTGTCAGGCATTTTCTTAAACAATGACGAAGGCGCGAAGGTGACTAAAGGCTTATGGTCAGTCTCTACTTTAACTTTGTGTCCATAAATGTAGTGATGAAATTTTTGACAGCCAAATAAAATAGCAAACAATTCTTTTTCAATCTGAGCATATCTTTTTTGACAATCTGTTAATGTTTTTGATGCATAAGCTATAGGCTGACCTGACTGCAGTAATACTGCACCTTCAGCTGACTGTGAAGAATCAACACTCAGTGTCAGTGGCTTTTTATTATCATAGTGACGCAAAACTGGAGCTGACGTTAATGACTTTTTTAAATTTTGAAAAGCCTTGTCATGGTTCTCATCCCATAACCATTGTGAGTCTTTTTAAGAAGGTTTCTTAATACTTCTGTTTCTGAAGATAGTTTTTTTATGTAACTGCCTAGGTAGTTAATCACTCCTAAAAATCTTTGCAAGCTTTTTTTACAATCAGGTTCAGGCATCTCACAGATAGCTTTTATCCTATCATAGTCTGGTGACATTCCTTCAGCACTAAACACATGACCTAAAAATTTTATTTTTGTTTTTCCAATAATACATTTGTCTTTGTTAAATTTTAAATTAATAGATTCTGCCCTTTTTAATACTTTTTCCAATGTTTCATTATAAGATTTCTCATCTGATGCATAAATGGTCATCGACATAAATGATTAAGTTTGGTATAACAGAGAATGATTCTATAAGTATTTTGCTAAAAATTTCAGTGGAACAATTTAAATAAAATTAATTTTGAGTTACACGAACGTGCTTCTTTTATTTTCGCCATCTTTTTCTACTACCACCAAAACAGTGTTGCCACCTTATCCTAACACGGCCCTGGTCCAGGCCATGGTACGAAGCGAGACTGCATGAGTAGCCGTCGCCTCCTTCTGCGAAGCAGTAATGCTCGTGAAGAGGGAGGCGGCGCACGTGAGGGCGAGACAATATATGCACCCTCACGGCCCTAGTAGCCGCAGGAGACGCCCTGGGCGTCGAAAATCCCAGGCTGATTCCCGGCCACCGTAGGCGCGGGCTTGCGGACGGCGAGTAATGGGTAGCCCACTGTCCGGTAAGGACCAAGCCCGGGTCGACGGCGTGTTGTGTTCCACGCGTGCCTCAAAGAGATCTCAGCAATAACTGGTGGGGTCCGCAAGGGCCGATGCCTGCCAGGGATGCAGGTTGTTCGAAAGAGATACCGTCACCCCTGGCACACAAAAAAGTTATTTGATGATTTCCTACCCAAAAAAAAAGTTCTTAAAATTACTAGACTGCCCCTCAGATCATTTAGAACCCTGCGTTTTGTTTCAATAATTCTAATTTAAAGTAGCTTAGCCGTTCTGCGTAATCAGCTCTATGAACGGAGATTTGTGGTCACTTGTCATTTTTTTTAACGCACTCTATACTTTCTATATAAATATTATAAGTAGGATTCCAGACGGGATATGCATATATTCTACGAGGCTGTACACAAAGTGTTACAGAGCACTTTCAAGGCTTCCAGCCTAACCGGATAGTTTGAAAACGCCTAGGCAGATTGACTGACGTGTCAGTAGCTTTCTAATGCGTCAACGGTGACATTTAAATGACATATTCATGGAACTAAAGTAGGAAATGTAAGTAATTTTTATCTCAGGAAGAATCGATACTTCTACTAAGAATGTACGTAGTGTAGTACCTTCCTAAATAAATGTCACAATGTGACGAGTCCAGTTCAAGAGCAGTCTATAAGACAAGCTTTTGTTCGATGTACAGGTAAGCTTTTTTTTTTAATTGTGTCATGATCAAACAGCTTTTTTGAGTTGTCAAAAGGTAATTTCGTTAAAAAACCCTTTAATAACCTTTATTGTATTTACCTTTTTTCAGCTTTTTTAGGTACTTACAGTAATTAAAAAAATTAAAGGAATTCTGATTCCGTTTCATCAAACAATAACAAAGCAAAGAGAATACTAAATGACGTGTAAATACTAGATATACTTAATTATTATCTCTCCACTTGAATGTGAGAGCTTTTCGATGTGATTATCGTGATATTCGATAACAATAACACGATCACATTTAGATTATGATAATGAGTAAAATATGAAACATTTTTAGAACTATTTGAATAAAATCCATTTTATTGCTTTCTAATATTGAGGAAAGACGATTGTAAATACCAAGAAAAATTTGAAGTAGGACGTGCAGGCAGCATGTGAACAAAACATTTCCGTGTCATTTCTGTCTCATTCTGAGGAAAAATATTTGAAACTAAAGTGCTCGGACGATCTTTTGGCGCCAGCCAACTAACGATGACATTGACAGCGGGCGTTGTTGGTATACATTTGTAAAATTGCCATAGAAATTGTATTGAACAATAAAAACAAGATGGCGGGGTTCGTTTCGATTTTGGCTACGCGCCAAATCGAATCATTCAAATCAAAATATTTAATTTCACATAAACCTGCAAGGGCACTTATGAAACGTCAGAAGCTAGGTGCACGGTTCCAATTTGTCGCTTCCTGTGCAGAAGAGCCGGCAAGAAACTCCACGGTTACTCTTTTAAAAATAATTGGCTTTTACAATGTTTTCAAATTACAGTGATATTAGGTATGGGAGGACAGTGCAGGCCTCTCAATAAGTACCAGGTACTTAGAGAAATGAAAGTAAAGAATAGAAAATCGTCTACAAATCTAGTCTGTGAGGCCTACAACGTTCTCTCATTCACAATATGTAAAAGATTATACATAAGTAAAATCAACCAGAGTTCCAAAAGCCGAAAGATCCTTTTACCGTTGTAGGCTAATGGGAATGTCTGCCAGGTTTCTTATTAATAAAGGGATGAGATATATGTAAAATGCATTCAAAATCAGCCGATAATGTTCCCACTACTGGAATACAGGCTACCACTCTGTGATAGTACCTCGCAGGCCCAGTTCTACCCGTTGGCCCATTGGTAGATGACACATGTCTTTGAATTTTTAGTGCTAGCACATTCCGGTTTCCTCACGATGTTTTCCTTCACTGTTTGAGAGCAGGGGTGATGTAATAATTTACACAAAGGAAAGCGCCAGTCTGGGTTTGAACCTACAACCTACACTTCGTAAGTCGTAGCCGTCACCACTTGGCAATTACTACTCTTTGTAAAATATAGTGTCGCTCGTAAGAGACTACTATAAAAAATATAGTGTCGCTCGTAAGAGACTACTATAATAAAATATAGTGTCGCTCGTAAGAGACTACTATAAAAAATGTGAGTAGATTATGATTGAATTTGAATTTTATTTATCTAATTTGTTTGTTGTATTTATATAGTATTTAAATTTGTGTGATTTTGTATTTAATAATTTATAGATGTTTGCAATTATGGGTTATCTGAAATAAAATAATTTTGAATTATTTTTTGTAAAATGGATACTAAAATGCAAGGCTTTTAAACAGTGCTTGCCTGCAAAAGTCGAAAATACAGTAAGTCTTTTTTCACGTTCGTTTCCTCAAGTTCTGATTTGAGCTGCATGATTACTGATAAATGCGTGCACTAATTGGTCAGGTCCACTCAATCTGTGTGGTTTTTTCCTCAAAAGACCATTTCAGACACCAATACACACGATCGAAAGAGACGTAGAGACGAGTAGGAAACGCCGAACTCATCTAGTTTAAAAAATAATGTTGAGGTTTAAAAGTGTTTGTACGAACGTACTTATAGAAATAAAATCACTTATTATTTATCACGCTCCATATATTTATGTTATTGAACAGGAACGTAGGTAGGTATTTGTGTATTAACATGTAGGTATTGATGTGGTTGTCAAAAACAAGAGAAAATCATAATGTCCAACAGTCAGAATACTCAGGTTTTAGCATGGACGTCCACAATGTAAGATTCAGTAGTTTCCCTAAAGCAATATTACGAAAACTTAGCGTCTATACAAAATAAACTAAAGCAATATTACGAATACTTAGCGTCTATACAAACTAAACTAAAGCAATATTACGAAAACTTAGCGTCTATACAAAATACACTAAAGCAATATTACGAATACTTAGCGCCTATACAAAATAAACTAAAGCATTATTACGAATACTTAGCGCCTATACAAAATAAACTAAAGCAATATTACGAATACTTACCGCCTATACAAAATAAATTTAAATTACGGCGATCCGAGTTTTTTGTGAGTCTATCATAAAGTAGGTAGATACTCATCATTAATAAGCAGTACTTAAGTACAGTCACTGGGGTTTGTAGGTCAGATAGGCTGACACTCCATGTGAAATACTGGTATTCAGCTGCATCCGGTTAGACTGGAAGCCGACCTCAACATAGTTAGGAAAAGGCTACACGATTTGAGGCTCACAGATTTGACGATTGAGCTTGAGGTCCTAGGTGTGATTCCCAGGTCGGGTAAAGTGTTATTGGGTTTTTCTATCTGGAATCTCTCAGTAGAAGCCAGGAGTTTGGATTTGTGCCCAGTTGCCATGACCCATGGCAATAGGCTCGTCCCGTATTTCATGGGACTTATGCATAACTGGCGAAATATGAGTGTACTTATACTAGGTGCCTCTGTGCTACTCTTCGAGGAAACGAGGTGTGATGCTATGAGGTTTTTTCTCAAAGTTGCCATCGTTATTCCACGAGACAATCGCTTTTTATGCCAAGTGTTTATGTAATGAGAGCAGCAGGCTTAGAGTGACGTTTTCTATTTCTACGAAGAATAGATAGTGATTTTTCAATACAAAGTGACATTGAGTTTCTCCATTTTTGACATCGCTCCGTAGATATCCTTCTACAATCTGTAATTTTGTCTTTAATTTCTAACGATCTTTATCTAGGTCCTTTTTTATGTAGACTATTTCAGAAGAATGTTTCTTCCCAAACTGTCAAAATCACAGTGACCACAAACTTTCTGGTCTACGGTCACAAAGTATACGGGGTGTTTGGCAGAACGTTGAACATACGAAAATGGTGGATAGGTGGGGTCATCTGCTATTTACTTAGCCCTAATTTATTTGGCCCTTGCCAAAAAAAATATGAAATAACTCTTAAAAGTTTTTTTTTTATAAAAGCAATTACATACCATTAGAAAGGTCACACACTAGGATCCCTAATGTGTGACCTTTCTTTTTTCCGTTTTGCTAGAATTGGAACTCCTCAATATTTAAAAAAAAAATCTAAGTTGAAATTAAGATTTAAGTATTTTTTACATCTTTCTGTAAGTTTGAGGGCTCATAACTTTTTTTCTAGCTAACATCTAACAAAAACATTGCCTGTTTTACCCATTTTTAATAAAAATTACACTTTAAAGTTAACAAAGTGGTGAAACTAGAAGAAAGCAAAAAAAAATATCCAGAGGCCGGAGCCAAATAAATTAGGGATGAGTAAGTAGCAGATGACCCCACCTATCCACCATTTTCGTATGTTCAACGTTCTGCCAAACACCCTGTATACGATTATCTATAAAATCATGATTCGTTTAGAACGCATAACTGAAATAATTAATAGAAAAACATAGCTATGTTCTCCTATTGTACATCATTTAGTTAATAGCCATGTCTATTCTTCCGTCGGCAACTCGGTGCTCGTGCTAAGCCTGCAGCAGGCGCGGTCGCAGCCAGGCTCGGGGGGGGGGGGGTGTCACAGACAAAGACTACCTACATATTAATAAAAAAAAAAATATTTTCGAAAAATTACTATTTTAAGCTTTACGTTTACCTACGGCTTTGGGTCATGACCCCTAGGACCCCCTCGGACCGCGCCTAGCCTGCAGTGGTGGCTCAGTGGTAACGGCCGCGACTTACGAGTTGTAGGTCGTAGGTTCGAGCCCAGACAGGCGTTTTACTTTGTGTAAATTATTTACATCACCACTGCTCTCAAAACGGTGAAGGAAAACATCGTGAGGAAACGATGTCCTAGAACCAAAAAGTCGAAGACAGAAATGTGACATCTACCGATTAGGGCCCATTCCCACTCACGGAGAGGTGGCCTGTCTCCCAGCAGTGGGAACAGTATATATTGATGATACTTATGCTTATATGTATAATAAGAGCTCGGCACTGAGTACTAATACATTTATAATAAATTAGCTGACCCGGCGAACTTCATACCGTCATATTTTAGTTCTCCAGTCGCGACTGGTCAAATCAAATCAGTTGGTCGATTGTTTCGTCTAAGATCTGTCAAAGTCTTCTGTCACAAACCGTCAATCACTTTTTGTATTAGATTGTAAAAATTAATTCTAATCAAATCTGTATATTTTTTTTTATTTTTTTACAAACCTTGTCCTGACAATAAGGAACACATAAAAAAAGAATCATCTAATTTAGTGCAGTCGTTCGGAAGTTATGCGCGTACATACATTTCGGCGATTCATTTTTATATACCTATAATAGATTATGACTTGTAAATATTAGTCGTAAAATTACTCACTGTCAAGCACATCGGTTTGTAAGGTTTATGGGAGTCACCTAATCTTTCAGTGTCGGTGCGCTTGCGCCGTTTACCTGTAATGTCCCGGTACCAGGAAGTGTGGTTGGTAATAAGATGATTGATTGGTATAATCTATGAGTTTACCCGTTATACGCGCATGTACCCTGGATTTAGTTCATGATACTGAACTCGTTAAATTATCCGTCGATTATTAAAAGTAAAATATCTGGTATTACCGAGCTTTGCTCCGTATTTTTCTTTTCGTTTTCTAAAAATTAAACCTAGCTAGATCGATTATTCGACCTCGCAAACCCCCTGCATACTAAATTTCTTGAAAATTGTTGGAGCCGTTTCCGAGATATATATATAGGTATATATTTACAAGAATTGCTTGTTTAAAGGTATTATTTAAGTAGCAGTTCAAAACATTTCGACCGCGAAGGTGTTGCACTGTTCTATGTCACAGCGTTTTTTTTATAACGGACGAAAATTTTCTACTTAGCGTAGCGGGTTCTAGAATCATGTGTTGAATTCATGCTTACAGTTTGGCCGTCGATGTCCCTGCCACTTTAATTGTCAGTTTTCTGTTTGTCATACAGATCTTCAAATCTGGTTGCGTCGCCATTACGTATAGGAAGGAATAAATGAGATTAGGTAAAAGGTAAAATTTCAGATCGATATTGCACTATAAAGTTGATCTTTTTATCAATTAGATCCACAGGATGTCTGATAGTTAAAGGTCAACATAACATGATTTGGTAATACTCTTACCTAATATTTTAGTAAGATAAAAAGCAAAGAAGAAACAACAAGAACGTCTAAAAATGTTTAGTTAATTTCGATCTTAAAACTACCGACATAACACGCAATATGATTTACACACTTATAAAAAAAGATTCATGCACCATGTCCGGGATATAACTACGGCGTGTTCGTCGACTCGCACGAATTAACTCGCTGAAACCGGGCGAAACGGCATTAAAAAATTTAATAATTTCCATACGAAGGCGACTTGCACGAAGCTAATTAATTTATGGGCGGGTCGACAATTCCAGAAATACATACGTATTAGGCAATTGGCACAGTTTTGTATTTTTATGTAATAAAGTTAGTACCTAGACTTTTTCCTTAACTTTTCGTTGCTTCCTTAACTTTTTATTCAAAATGTCCCAATTGCCAGCCTCTCGTCTGTGACGGCTAAATGCGAAATGTGCGCATCTGTCAGCCACTTCTGGGTGGTCTACGTGGTACGTATTTCTGGAACTTTCGATTCACCCACAAATAAATTAACTTCATGCGAGTCGCCTACAGAAAATTATAAATTATTTTAAAGTGACGATTCGCCCAGTTCGGGCGAGTTAATTCGTGCGAGTTGACTGAAAAGCCGTAACTACCATGATCTCATTCTGTCTACCTTTGTGTGTCTTTGATTAATTCGCGATTAACTACAGATAACACAAGTAGCTTGATGCACTAAATATAAAACATTGTATAACGCCTAATAATTGGGTTTTGTTACTCCCACTTCGTCATTAGAACTTCCCATAAACGTCATGATGTGTGCTTGATATGAGCAATTGTAAGTAAATATTGGCAGTACGATATGATCGTCAAGTTTAGTAGAATGACTTGTGGTTTCGGTACCTGTGACTTGTTTAGTTGCGCCTACACCACGAGCATTCTAAAAGTTTGGTTTTCCTAGGAAAGCGGTTTCGTCACAGCAGCCGTCATGAAAATCAGGTGTCAAAAAACGCTCTATAATGGACAGACGTGTGACCGTTCACCGCTTTCTGAAACCAAAGCGATTTTAGCCATTATTTGAAAATGCGCGTTCTCGTAAAAAAAAAATATTCTGGGTGGAGCAGGAGGTCAGTGTCAGACTTTTACTGACTAAAACCCACCCGTGTTCCCGCAGTTGCCTTTGTGCCAGGAGCGATGGTATCTTTTTCAAACAACCCGCACCCCTGGCAGGCATTTGCCCTTGCGGACCCCACCAGTTGGTGCTGACATCTCTTTGAGGCGCGCATGGAACACAACGTGCCATCGACCCGGGCTTGGTCCTTACTGGACAGCGAGTTACCCATTACTCGCCGTCCGCAAGCCCGCGCCTACGGTGGCCGGGAATCAGCTTGGCATTTCCGACGCCCAGGGTGTCTCCTGCGGCGACTAAGGCCGTGAGGGCGCATATACTGCCTCTCCCTCACGTGCGCCGCCTCCCTCTTCGCAAGCATTACTGCTTCGCAGAAGGACGCGCGTTCTCGTGACATGGTTGTAAACATTTCTTTACAAGCCAGTCATTTGTTATCGAACTAATCATAGCAATTTAAAAGAGTCAGTCCAGAACCTTCAAGACATCCAGTGCGGTGAACAGTTTCAAAGAGATTACGTCTCCCTGTCCCACCCATTGCTGCAGAAGGAAATATTTCGAGTTCCTATTCTGGAGTCGGACTGACATAGTTTCGTTTTCATACAAACACTTCAGCAATGTACCGATAGCCGATCTTGCCAGAGAGAATTTGACCGATTTTGTCACCAAAATTCGTGATCACGTTCGAGCCTCGTAATGCTTGGTGCAACTTCATTATCATCACCTTTGTTGGCAGCTTTGTTCCACCCAAAGCTGAGTTTACGCCTCCTCCCTTCTGTGCTATACTTCCCTGATCTGTGTGACTCTAAAATGAAAATATTTTGTTTCACATAAACCTACATGGGCATTTATGAAACGTCTGACGCTAGGTGCACGGTTCCAATGTGTCGCTTCGCATGGAGAAGAGCCGGCAAGAAACTCCACGGTTACTCTTTAAAAAGTAATTGGCTTTTACAATGAGTCTAATCCAGGTACAACTTACCCTAATCTACTGCTCAAATGCTCGTAGGTGAATGCTGGATTAGGTTTAGATAAAAGGTGTGAAAATAAATAGAACTTTCATGACGCCGTTTTATGCATTCTCAAAGCTCAAAATTTAAATGATTATCGAGCTCAAAGTATCTAAACATAGTGAAAAGCAGCTTTTACGATAGGTTTAAGTGTAAAACAAGTTTCACAAATAGATTGCAAGGTAATAAAATTGTACTTTCATGTCATTAAAATTTAGCCTTATTACCTTATTATCTTAACCTTGAACACGCTCAACGTTAGCAACGCATATGCTGCAAAAACATCGAGTTTAGTTTTCGTATTAAAAGAGGTTTCAGACCAAAATCTAAATGTTTTATTTCACTTATCTACATGGGCAGTTATGAAAAGTCAGAAGCTAGTTCCCGGTTCCAATTTGTCGTTTCGATGCCATCAACTCAACCTATCGTAGTCCAATGTTGGACAAAGGTTCTCTCTGGCTACACCACTTCACCCTGTCCTCCGCCTTCCGCATCCAGTCTGTCCCAGCCACCTTTTTAAGGTTGACGGTCCCTCTAGCTGGGGGGCGTCCCACACTAGGCTTGCCAATATGCAATCTCTACTCCAGGACTCGTCTGCTCCACTGACCATGGTCCTTCCACAAACACGACCAGCCCACTGCCACTTCAATTTACTTAGTCTGCAAGCTATGTCGGTAATTCCGGTTCATTTTGGAATAATTTCGTTCTTGATCTTATCCTTCAAAGATACCACCCATTATTACATAGGACTTAAATATAACTGCCGAAATGTGGAGGTGATGTTATGTTAATTATGCTATATATCTCCAACAACTCTTCCTTAAAAAATGGAACATTAGGTATAATCGTTATCACGAGGGTCACTGGTTTATTTCCAAGTTTCAACTGAAGCTATCGTAGTTCACTGCTAGACACGGGCCTCTCCCTCGCTGCGCCACAACACCGTGTCCTGCACATTCCTAATCCATTCTGTCCTAGTCACTATTTTTAGGTCGTCGGTCCATCTAGCTTTGGGGTATCCTACAATACGCCACCATACACGGTGTTAACTCCAGGATTGATTTTGTCCACCGACTGGCGTTTTCAAGTATACTGTCAGTTTTTTCCAAGATGGCTCTCAAGGTTCCGTGTCATTCATCTTGTATTACTGATACCGGTGGGAGTTATTATTGTCAGAACGTGCGGTTCCTGCACTCATTATGTTTCATCAGACCAATCTTAATTAACCGTGATACATTCTATTGTTCTATTTTATTGACCTCTGGGTTAGAAATAGACGGTATATCTATGACTGTCTTAGAAACTAGTAAAAAGGTAATCTAAGGAGGGATTTACGTTATACATGGTTAAAACTTAATTATTATGGCTATCAAAAATTTACTGGCACTAATGGAGTTTTTGAGTTGGCTTTCGTTTTTTCTGTGTGAAAATTTTGTCAATGGCCAGAAATAGAGCGCTTCGAAATCTATAAATATATGTATATGCAGCGTTTACAGATAATAAACTTTGTTATAGAAAATTAATACTAGCGGGTTCTCGTGACCCAAGTTATAATCCAATAGAGTCAATCGTAATTTATAAAACCGATGCATATTATTCTTTGTAGGAGTATAGCAGTAGCAGTAGCATACCTGTTCAGGATAAATTTCACCGTAGTGTCCGGGACCTGGGACATTTTTACAAACGGAACTTCACCAACTGTTTTTTGGAAGACAAAAAAGTCACTACATCCGTCATTTGGACTTTAACCCGATTAAGGACATAGAAGATGATGCATTGCAACACAAACAATGACATACACGAACGGAACGTCGCTGATTTCCGAGTGACCTTTAATTACTTTCTAATTATTTTCTACTGGCTGTATGAACCAATCCGGATTAGTGGCCGTAGTTTGTCTACCTGATAATGCCTCTGCGTAACCTTGATCTACGTTGATAACATCCGTCATACAGTCAGTCGAGTCACTGGCTAGCGGCGCGGGCGCGCGGTGCTAATCGCATAATTGTTGTTATTTTTTGTGGACGCTACTTAGAATGCCCAGTACTCAGTTGCCGAGACAACAGATTTCAGTTCTCGTTCGGATCTGCTGCGGTATGCATATATATTATGCTGCACACGCCGCGGCCGCCAGTTAGACCGTTACTCACGCGAGAGACAATTCAGTGATCGACTTTTCGATAGACTTTTTGTAATTATTGCTTTAAAAACGGTTCGGTAAAATGGCGCAGCATAATGGTCATTTCATATCGGCGGTTTGTCCCGTCAGTGGTGAAAGTGCTCAAATGAATGGAGATGCGGAGAAGACAGTGAAGCCACCTCTTCGTATAAAAGTTGCTCAGCCGATTGAACTGGAGAATCATGTCATTGATGGATATGAAAACTTCGATACTCTACATTCTCACATCGACGAGGTGTCGAGCAGCTTCGTAAGTAGCTTGAAATTTTATTTTTATGTTACTGTTAAAGTACCTACTCTCCGAAATTTTTAAAGTCTAAAAATCTTAAACACAAAATAAAATCTTTTTTTTTTTTTTAATTTCGCTACATTTTAGATTGTTATTAGACTTTATAACATAGGCAATTAAAGTTTTCATGTTAGTTGAAATTGATCTAGTTCTATTATATCTATGCAAATTTTTGTCTCGATCATCAGTAAAATTACATGAGTTTGTGCACTAAAATTAGTTTATTGGCGTTAATTTATCAGCTACATCCTTATTACATGTTAAACAAACATTAAAAAATAAATTATAAAATGTTAAATGAACAGGGCAGCATTAATTAAACAATTTAGCAGCTGTAGTTACATCGGAAAAATTACCTCAATAAATCATGACTCTTCTTATCGGAAAATTTATCTCAATAAATCATGACTCTTCTTTGATAAAATCTTAGAGAATCACTATTCTTCGTACCAACTGATTCGTAGAGATAAGCGGACTTTTCTTTGATCATGTAGGTAATCTTATCTATGAACTGCATGTTAACAGACTTCAGATTTCTCTAGGATCATGACTTTTAAAACGTATACTAGAACATTCGATTTTTATGGAAACTTGTTTGAAAACGCAAAAAGTTAAGTAGGTACGTATTTGTCTTGAACTCTGGCCACAAAACAAAAAAAATGTTTAAAACTTCATCAAAACTATTCATTTTAACACTCTAGCGTAGACACTATCGTCGCTTTAAAAAAATATTAGCTGTTACATACATTTTGACAGCGTAGGTACGCACTTTTCTATAAAAAAAAACATTTTTTCTTTTTCTGTTGCTTTTTTATATGCCGAATTCATAATTAAACAATGAGGTTAAAAAAATAGGGTAGCAGTTATATCTAGCTACAATTACGAATATTCCAAACGATTATGATTCAACTTTTTCAAAGTCTCTGCTTTCCCAATTCGTGTTATCAAAGTTAGCCATTACAGGACAGGCTTAAAATCAAAGATTACAGGTTAAAGATTCCGGGTTAGACTTATGATTTTAAAGTTTATAAATCATAATAATAAAAGTCATACCATTACTACTCGTACTCATTCTGTACTAGTCATACTAGTTTGACTGATGACTTGTAAACATTCCAGAATAAATTCTCTAAATAATGGTGGAGCCCGCATCAAAAACTGTTGCGTAGTTTAGAAAATAACATACACATAGACAGACAACGAAAACTGACTTTAATTTACAATATTGTTATAAATATATTAATATTTTTTTATTAAAACTTTACAATCATAAGTCTAATAATAATAATTCATAAGTAAGTATTCCGACACGTCGTAAGAATTGTTGAACTAATAAAAATAATAGTAAGACTTTTATTATTATTATTATTTATAACTTTAAAATCATAAGTCTAACCCGGAACCTCAGAAATCAGACGAACATCTCACAAGAAAAACGAGATATTGAATAAATATTATTAGTAGTTGACCTTTATCATCTAAAGATTGGAATTTGTATTTTTATTACAATTCTATAACGTATAAAATATATATTTTTTTTACTTTGTATTGAACTTTGAGAATGCTAAAGGTGGGATTATTTTTAACCAAATTCAAAAAGAAGGAGGTTATCAATTCGAAATGTATATATTTTTTTAATATATGTTTCTTAAACAAGTCCTCCATTCAATACTGAATGTAGGTCTCCTGGAGGACACCTGGAGGGGAACGGAAAATGGCCAATGGATTGCACGCATTTTTCCCGGTATTGTATTTCCTTCAGTCAACTCTTACCTGCTACGGTGACCATAGTAGTAATTGCGTAACACACTAACATTTTGACAGTACAACATCATTCATTGCGTTATTTACGTAGCTGAGCAGACGAACTTTTCTTACAAATGAAGCAATGAATTAGCAATATCCTTCAAAATGTTTCAGATTCTAATTGATGGTGTGTTACGTAAATAGGGACCTGGTGTTGTGCATTCCACATCCAACTCTTGCTAGCTACCGCAACCAGCTGGTCTACTCTAAAAAATCTCACAGTAAAAAGGTAGGTGACGTGATTTATCCGGAATAGCTAGGCACATCATCGGTTCCCTTGTTCCGAGATCTAGGTCTGGGAAGGTGTGGATTAGTAGAGACTCGTTAATCGAACCCAGGACCTCATGCAGTAGCACAGCAGAGGCTTTTAAAATTATTGATAATGTTCGCCAACAAACACATCAGTGCAAAATAAATACTATAGCCTGAGGGGTGCGGGTTGTTGGAAAGAGATACCGTGGCCCCTGGCACACAGGCAACTGAAGGAACACGGGTGGATTTAGTCAGTAAAAGTCTGACACACCCTCCTGCTCCACCCAGAGCGGAGAAATTATTTGATACTATCCCACCCAAAAAAAAACATGATTTTTTCCGGAATAGCTAGGCAGATCGTCGGTTCCCTTGTTCCGAGGCCTGCCGACCTACGGCTGGATCTAAGTCTAGGAAGGTGTGGATTAGTAGAGATAATAATAAAATAATATATGTATATTTTTTATTTTTTATTTTAGCTACTTAATATGTACCTACATAGGAAGTTAAACTAGTCAGCTGTAACGAAAACATAGCATCATATTGTGATTTTTATTATGAGTACATAAATAAATTAGTAAACAAATATTTGGCATACCTTTTGGTCAATGTCTGGCATAATATTTGTAAAAGGCTGACTAAGCGATGGAAAAAAAAATAGATTTATATTTATGATGGTCTAAGATCCATCCTTGTCCGTTTGTTTACTTAGTTACAAAGAAATAGCGTATAATACAAATAACATTAGTTTAAATAAAACTGAGATTACAACACAATTATGATATTGCTCTAGTGATGTATGCCTTTAGGTTTAAAAAACAGGTTTACAGAACATTTACGTGACGTACGTGTTTCAAATTTCAAAATTCTTATGGAATACATTTTCTAAATGATGGTGCCCGCATCAAAATCCGTTGCATAGTTTAAAAGAACAACGCGGTCACATAGACACACACAAAAAGCGACTTTAAATATAAATATGTATATGGATGGCAATCGCGTAAATAGTTCTACAGGTTTTCACTTTCCAACTTAATATTTTGTTGTCATGTACCTACAGTCTACATGCACTAATAGTATTGCAAACTTTTATTATAATTACAAACTAAGAACCTTGAAAACTTGTTGATAATTAAAGCACAAACATTATTTCGATAAAAGGTAAAATTACATTGGCACATTCCATTTAAATAAAAATAAAAAACAATGTAATTTTTTTTTCATTTACCTACAGTGTTCATCAGCTTCAATTTTTTTAACGAGTAAGGGTTGATTGTTCAAAAGTCAGATAACTGTTGTCTGAAGAATAAATCTGATCAGTTTGGCATATTTTCTATACAAAGGCTGTCAAACCGACATATTTGTTCCTCAGATAAAAGTTATCTGAGTATGGAACAATCAACTCTAAATAAAGTAAGTATATAAGTAATACGGGGGTTCAAAGTACCAATTTTCAAACAATACGTAAAAACCGTTAAAACATAGAGGCAGAATGTATTCTAGTTTTAAATTAAATGGTAAAAATATTTGTTAACTCATTAATATCTTCTTGGCTTGAAACAGTATTTTGAGAAAAAAAAAAAACGTTTCTGGCCTCGCGGGTTCCATCATTGTGCCAAGATTATCCAGTAGCAATTGTGATAATTAGTGACGCAGTAAGTGAAAATGGATTTACATAAATTAAAGCAAAAATATCTAGTGTCTTTTCATGTTTAATTTATTCAAAAATGGAACATACTGTTACTGTTTCAAACAAGTGGCATATTACCTGATCTCGAGCTACCGTTATGAGCTGCCGCAGGTCAATTGATTTCTTACCCCGTTCCGTTTTTTTTTGTTTATGTTCTTCTTGTAAAATAATTATTCATTTTATCATAAGTTTTATTTTATTTTGTGTACGTTTTTCTGGTCACAACTGTACCCAAATCAGCGGAACTTTTAACCTCAAATTCCATTTTATAAAGTTATCTCAAGTGCTAAAAATAAAAGTAACAAAATATAAATAATGCTATTTAAAAACATAACCTATAAACCATTCCAACAGTTATCTGTTGGAATGATTATAGGGTGTGTTGTGGGTTGTTGTTGTTACTCGCACAAAAACAGCTGTAAAATTGATTGAAGTAGACCAAAATGCGTTTCGTGTGGTGCCGGACGTAAAAGCCACCATCCCATTTCTTCCCGTGGGTGTCGTAGAAGGCGACTAAGGGACTTACTAGAGAATGGGCAGCAGCATTCTCTGTGCATTTGACCACCATACTGCGATCGCCAACCCGTCTGCCAAGCGTGGCGATTATTGCAAATCCCCTCCTTTCGGGGGAGGCTTATGTCCAGCAGTGGACGTTTTTTGGCTAATACGATGATGAGGAGACCAAAAAGTGTGAGAACGGAAAAAATTACTTACGTAACTAATATGTACCTACCACCAAATGAAAACCAAACAACAAGTCTTTACAGCAACACTGAAATGGCTGCCAAAGCAGCACGATGGTAAAAAGTTCAGTGATCCAATTCACATTTACTGCTACCTATTTTCTCAACTAAGATATTCGTGCCAGAGTAACTCACCCCCGGCACTTTGCACCCCTGCCTCGCTAAGAGTTGCCTCTTCTAAAAAATCTGTACATGTTTCATAAAAATAAAAAAAACACTGGCCCTCCGAGAGTGCCGACAAGAAAACTTGTAAAATTATATGTGTATTTTTTTAATGGTCAGGAAACATTTTATTGTGCAGGAAATACTTATAAATGATGTGTTTTTTATTCATTATTATAAACTACTACTATAAAAATTATATTACTATGTTCTCAACTTAAACTAACTTATATACAGAGGTGTCGGTAACGGTGTCGCGAGTTCAATTGTTTTTCCCTATTTCAAAAAATGCCCAACGCGCCTAAAAACGTTTTCACTTCAAAAAAGGTCTAGAGTTGTCTTGGAACACTTACGCCCGAATTTCATTACACACTTTCAGTGAAAATCTGAATAATTTTAAATGATATTATATTGCCAACCCATTGCTTCGTATTTTCGAAAAATTTGTCTGCTCAATGATGTAAATAACGTAATGAATGTTGTTGAACTGTTTCTACAGACTTTTTCGGTCTAAAACTGTAACATTTTGACCGTCACGAAAGAAGCAGGTTCCAATACTTTCCGATTTCAAGTACTTACTTCCATGTGTTTTACTTTTTTAACCGAGTTCAAAAAGAAGGAGGTTATCAATTCGGCATGTGTATTTTTTTTAAATGTGTTTTTGGGCATAACTCCGTCATATATAAAAACGCATTT
The DNA here is from genome assembly GCA_949091785.1 of Polymixis lichenea. Taxonomy (NCBI): domain Eukaryota; kingdom Metazoa; phylum Arthropoda; class Insecta; order Lepidoptera; family Noctuidae; genus Polymixis; species Polymixis lichenea. Next base: position 5,918,226 of record OX420938.1, read on the forward strand.
GCAAAATTCTCTTTTTGTTCGAAAGGGATTTATTCCAAAATTATAAAATTTAAATGGTCCCATTTAAATTTCATATGTCTGATGCGTTTTGGAGACAGACAACGGAACTCTTAAAAATATGAGAGCAATAAAACCGCGTTTACTGCTATCGCATTAATATGAATTGTTTTGACCCCAAGGATGATCGAAATTGGTGTGGGATAGGTATTATAACTAAAAAAGGAAAAATAAGAAGTAAGTAGTTTTTGTTTCATAAGTCTCTAGTACATTTTAGCATTTATAGCAGACATTCGCACAACGATTTGTGGCTCAATGTGATGAATTGAGACATGAGCTGTTAACAGCTACCCACGGACGAGTTATTGCTTATCATACGGGATTATGGTATCTTTGCCGGTTAGTCATCAAGTTTGCCTCTGTAATTTAACGATGACATTGTTATTCTCAAGTATTTATGGGCATAATACAATATATGACCGGTCAGCAGGCAGCAAGTCACATTGACTTCTCAAAACTCTCTGTAAATTTGTTTAATTAGGTAATTAATTTAGAGTTACATTAAAATCACCCCTTGTTACATGGAACTTAAATACAACTGGCGAAATTATTAAATGTTTTTATTTATCCATAGCGTCCACAATTTAACTACAATATGTATAATCAACGTTTGAAACAAAAAGTGTTCCGACTAGTTTTAGAACTTTATGCGGATGAACAAGTTATGTAAATAAGTGAATCGTAAATTAATAAACTGAGATAAAATTATTTATACTTGATATATCGTATTCATATCTTGGGACAATTCAACGTTAGAGAAATAAAACTGTGTCTTTACGCAGGTATCAGAATAGTGAGGTCATATTTAAGGGTGTGGCACAGACCATCAAACTGAGCCGCATTCCCTATGGAACGAACATCGTAATCGCGAAGAAAATATAAGTTTACGTAACGTGCGTTTGTAGAACAGCAACTTATTTACACTCCGAGACGGAGTCGGCTATGATCTCGACTTGAGGTTTTGCTTGCTCCGGCCAGCCTGGGTCTTGAGTCTGTTTACTTCCAGGTTATTCACGACAACTCAGGTTCTGGTGGGAGATCTTCAGCGGGTGGAACGAATGGTTTGGGTAAGGAAGCACTGTCTCGCCACAGCTTCAGTCTTTCTTCTGATGGTTTGCCAGTGAGTGGATCGACATACTTTAAAAAACTGTATTGGCTTTCTGCCTTTGTGGCATAAAGACATTGTCGTGCAGAGAGTGTCACGTGTTAGTGACCATTTTTGCTGGGGGTTTAGCGTGCTTTCCGAAGCACGTAGGGTCAAGATGTAAAGATGGGCGCCCATCTACGGACCAACCGCGGCAAGCGTTACTTAACCACACCAGGGAATACAGATATTAATAATATTTAAATATCAACTCTTTTTCAAATTTTTATCTAGGTAAAATGATATTATTCTGAGAGCTAGCTACTAACTCGAAAAATATTTTTGCTAAATTAACGAAAAATTACCAAAAAATATGCCTGCCAAAAACTAAACGAACAATGAACAGAATTTAAATTCTTAGCCAACGAAAAATCTAAGTATTAAAAATATATCAAACATATTATTCGATATTAATTTTTCAACCATTACTTGGGGCTACCCTCTAAAAACCGTTGTTTATCGGCTTATGGTTCAAAGTTAAAAGTGGATCGCACGATGATTATATAATCACTAATCGCGTAAAAATAATCAGTCGTCCCATACAAAACTTCAATACCTACTCGACCCAAATATATATGGGGCGACTGATAATTTTTTGATTACGATGTTCCCATTTTATTTAATTTATGTATTCATCCTCCCACTGAAACGCCATAAAGCAATTACACCAACGGAGTAAATTCTTCATGCGATGCTTTCCATACATTCTATGGGGAATGTTTTTTAGTTTGAAGGTCGGTACCACACCCTCCATATTGACCAAACTTTTCTGGTACACGCTGTATAGAAGATATCTAATATAAAGTTAGATCACTCACTAATAGTATCTAAAAGGTTACATTAATACGTGAAGAAAAAACATTGTATCCCTTTTTACGAAAATTACGTGGACGGAGGGGTATGAAATTTGGCGGCATAGTTAAAGTTGATTTAAGGAGAATGCAGTGCAGATAGATAATCCTACTAATAATGTTATTAATATGAAAGTTTGTGAAGATGTTTGGATGTTTGTCACTCAATCACGCAAAAAGGCTGAACGGATTTGGATGAAATTTGGCAAACAGATAGAGTATAACACATAGAATATTTTTATCCCGATTGTACATTCCCGTGGGATAATTTCCGAACTCCACGCGGGCGAAGTCGCTGGCAAAAGCTAGTGTTTTATATCATAAAGTATTTCTTTTTAAATGAACATAAATAACATAACACTACCCCTTGTTTCCTCGAAGGGTTAGGCAGAGGTATACCTAAAGGACATCCACATTTGGCTAGAATTTAAATAAATTATGATAGAATTTCAACCACCATAGCCACTAGTTTAATTTCTCTTGTCAATTAATTTGACTAGCTTTTCTCAATTCTGTCCAACTGTGACAACAGTAACAGGTAACATGAGAATATTTAGAGTAAAACAGCGTAACACGCTAACAGTACGAATGGCTTTTATTTTGACAGTTCAGCAATATTCATTGCGTTTTTTACATTGTTGAACAGACAACTTTTTCGAACGCATCGAAGCAATGGATTAACAATATCCGTCAAAAGGATTTAGACTTGATTGATAATGTGATTACGCAATTAGGGTGCCGATCAGACGAATCGTGAGCTAGTCATTTATGTGATGGAGATGAAACATGAATGGGCGGCAGAATTTTGTCGCAGCATAATCTTGCATTGAAACGAAATAAGACTACTGAGTAAAACGCACAGCACGTTTCAGAAGCTGGAGTTAACAAATGTACTAACGTTGTTATGATTAGTCTACGTTTTCCTAAACAGTTGTTATTTTGGTCACAACACAAACGGTTCGTGTACACATTTTTGTTGCTGATTTGTTTAGAAATTAGAAACACCACATACTTTACATTCATGCCTTTGTTATCGTTATCAATCGCCAAAACTTGTATTGAATACTTCTTCAAATATAGGTAAGGTCTACGATTTTCAAAGAGATGTCAGCACCAACTGATGGGGCCCGCGAGGGCCGATGCCTGCCAGGGGTGCGGGTTGTTCGAAAGAGATACCGTGGCCCCTGGCACACAGGCAACTGAGGGAACACGGGTGGGTTTTACTCAGTAAAAGTCTGACACGCCCTCCTCCATCCAGAGCGGGAGAAGTTATTTGATGATTTCCCACCCAAAAAAAAGTCTACGATTTCAATTGTTTTGTGACAATCCGGTTAAAACATTTGAATAAAAACAAAAATAAAGTTTTATTTGTCACTTATGGTGATGTAAATATTTGCATTAAAAATATACAGATACAAATATAAATATAGGTCTTATTACAAAACGAGATCTGACTTAAGTTCTAGCCTAAAGCTCTGAGCCAGTTTTTGTATTTCCAACATAATTTCGATTTGGGGGAAGTTCTTAACACAAAAATGACCTTTTAGCACCGGACTAAGTTATCTATTTTGTAAAAGGTACTACATTTCTATACATATTGGGTTATTAATTTAAAAAAATGGGTTGATGGTTTAAACCTAACCTAAATAAAAACCTTGTTTTGTAATAAGGGGGAAAATGTCTCAATTTTTGAAGCTAACTCTCAAACTAAGCCTAGTCTTGTATTTTGGGAATCACTGTTCAGCCATGGAATCTGTTAAAAGTATTTGAATTAACTAGATTTTAATATCTAATTATCGTTGAAGCCTACAATTTAGTGTACCAAAACAACACAAGTTATTCGAAAAAGTAATAACAACATCAATAAAGGTCAAACGACCTTTCGTGTTTCAATCTTCTGCTTTGCTGAAGTTAGAATAGTCGATTTCCCTCCGAAAAACGTACACGCGTGCACGGTGCAATGGCTTTAAAATTCAGGCAGTGAATGAACAAAAAATGAAATAAAATGCTCTTCGACCTGTTCTAAATGTAACAGGTGACAGATTTCAGAAGGACACGTGCTCTAGTCATATTTTTTTGTTGTTTCATTTTTGTTTCTTCTTTTTATTTTGCTGCGACACTGCAGCTTTATTTCATTGAAACAGTATTAAAAATGTTTAATGAATAACGTGGGCTCTTCTTGATTAATACATAACGAAAGAATTTCTGTCTCACTTGAACCTCAAAAGTAGTGTTATCATTGAGAGAAATTATAAGCCCATCGCGGAGGGATGTTATCGCTTACTGGATTTTAAACTCTTGGTCAAAGTCAACAACGAGGGTGGTCAATGGTCGACTCAACAGCCGAGCATTAAGAATTCAACAGAGCGCATCCCAGGGCGTCAAAAAAACACACTGTTGGATTCTTGGCGCTTCCAATGCGAAAAATATCGCTACGAATCCCTTTTCGGCAATATTTTTCGCATTGGGACACTGAGGGCAGTGTAAAATTTAAAAAGATTAATATTATAACGGTACCTTGCCAATTCATTTATGAAAATATCATTTATGTAAGAAAAATCTACATCTTTTTAGTAAAATAAGTGATAGACATCATTTTAATACTAGAAACAAAGACAAAATAGATCAACCGTTTTCCAGATTACGGGTACTGTGTTAAATGTTATAACAAAATACCTTACAATATTCCAATTAAATTAAAAGAAATTTAAAACAAATACTAAAAGTACACTTTGTAAACAAGCATATTACAAATTAGAGGATTATATCCAAGATTAGAATGCTTGGAAACATGCTGGTCCTGCTCCATAGGACAATCTAGAGTCTAGACAAAATGAAACTGGTTACTAATTGAATTGTATAATTAATTATATTTATGACATCGATTTACACTCAGTGATTATTTAAGTCACAGTATTACTTGTTAATAATCTATTCTAGGAAAATCCTATACCTACTCACTTTTACAATGTTTGTACAAGTACATATGGGGGGAGCATCATGTATCTATCATAAAATTAATTTATCTGTCATTACTTCACTTTAATTCTTTGTACCTATTTTGGTATGGTAATTATATGCTAGGTGCATCGTTTTCACACATAATTATATAATTAATGTATGTTATGTACTTAAAACATTTAAAAAGAGTAACGCTGGAGTTTCTTGCCCATTCTTCTCCATACGAAACTACATTTTGGACGGGGCGACTAGAATCAATTCTATATTAATGTAAATGTTGACGTTCAAAGGTGAACTTTTTAAGTGCCTATTTGAAATAAATGCTTTGACTTTGACTTTGACTTTGATCGCCACTGGATCCGAGGATTCTGTGATCCAAAAACACGCCCATGTTAACCTGGGTGCTAAATAATTTATTTATTTATTTATTTATTAAAATCTCCCTTACAACTATCATTACAGGTGTATACCTAATGCGATAGCGCGGTCTTAAAGTTAACTTACAATTAAAAACTATGAAAAACGTAACAAACACAATATTAAAAATATAAGAAATAAGCAAAAACAACAACATAAAGACTAATCTACACTATAACATAAAATAAACAACATTATTTTTGCGAATAATGAGGAGAATGTCTTCTTTTTCAATTCATTTAGAAATCTAATCCCAGGTAAAATACTTGTAGTAGAGAGCAAGACATCCGAGAGTCACAATATACGAGGCACGCTGAAAACCGCATAAGTAATAAACGCATCCGTTTCAGTCTCAGCTCGATCCACGCGTCGCGGCGCCCAACCCTCGGGCGTGGGTTTGCGATAAAATTCCAATTGTACACGACCCAAATGAGTAACCCTGATCGTAATTTCTTTGAGATTCAATGTACGATTTTTACGATTTTCTGATAAATTTTTAGCTTTCATGTCTTTTTCTTAGCTTTACTTTATCGTATCAAAATCAAAAGTCATTTATTCAAACTAGGCTGAGAGTCAGCTCTTTTTGAACGTCATAATTATATTAGACAGTCCCCCCAAAACGACCGCCCTTCACCACTTCCTAGTGCTTTAGCTGGGAAGAAGAAGTGGCGCAACAAACTCCCCAGCAGCACAGCTGTCTGTTAAGTTAGAAGAACTTGATTCTATACAATAGTAGGTAGTTAACATTACGAAACACAACAACATTTAAATTTACCATATGTCAGCTAGCACACGCCAATATACCAACAAAACATTGAAAACTATAGGTACTCAATTAGAAATAAATTATAATTAATAAAATATAAACGTAAACAGAACTTACACTTTAAATAAAAGCCTCCACGCATAAAGGGCGTGCCCGCTTACACATGCAATTCTGAATGGTGTATACAGGATAAGTTTTTAAGCAGTTCGTAAACTGTAATCATGAATTCAGCATATCATTCTAGAGCCCCCAGCTCAGAAATGTTTTGTCGGTTATACAAAAAAAAAATCACAGGTTGCAATGCACTTTTCTATGAAACAGTCGATTTTTTGATTTTGTATTGTATAACCGACGAAAAATTTCTGCGCTGGGGGATCTAGAATGAAATGCTGAATTCATGGTTACAATTTGCGCACTGGTTAAAAACTTACCCTTTATGTAGCTATAACTTGAAGTAACAAAAGTTAAACTCGGATCTGTGGAATAAACTTATTGTATTAATTATATTATATCGTGTTCTTATTCCAACGTCCTACTAATTTTATAAATGTGAAAGTTTGTTTGTTTAGATGTTTTAATGTTTGATACTCAATCACGTAAAAATGGCTGAACGGATCTGTATGAAATTTGGCACACAGATAGTTTATAACCGGGGTTAACACGTAGGATACTTTTTACTTTACTTTTTGTCTCGGTAGTACGTTCCCGTCCGTGTGGTGACGAACATTGTGGTTACATCATTTTTAAGTCGCACACGCACATTTTGTCTATGGATGACGCTTCGAAATGTTGCCACTACATAAAGAGTAAAATGTTTATTGAGGATGATATTCTCGTAGCACTTTTGTCTATTTCCTTTTTACATTTATTTTTTCTTTATATTCTTGTAGAATTTCTATCACATTCACATTAATTATATTAATTTTCTATAAGTTCGATGTTAATTGTTTGATGCACCGGGCGACGTCATTACGTCAAAGCCGGCTGTCACTGAAAACCAGCGCTGGGACTCTGCTTTTCTTTCTTTCTAACATAAAGAATACCACCATCCCATTTCTTCCCGTAGGTGTCGTAGAAGGCGAATAAGGGACTTGGGTACTAGAGAATTGGCAGCAGCGTTCTCTATGCATTTTACCATCATACTGCAATCGCCAACCCTCCTGCCAAGTGTGGCGATTATGGCCAACGCGCCGATTTTTTTTTGGCCTATGTCCATTAGTGGACATCTATCGGCTAAAATGATGATTATGAATGAGTACGTTCCCGTAGGATAATTTCGGTCCTCCATGCGGACCAAGCCGCTGGCAAAAGTTAACGAGTTTATAATATCGTTGGTGCTAAGCATGTCACTGAGATTTTAAACGACGTTGCGTTGAAAGTTTTCCCACAAGGTGGACCGATAACACCTGGTGAAGGCCGCTGGAATCCGCTCGATGCGAGTAGCACAGAACCAGTCGCAATGGCGGTGCTTGGGGGAGGCCTATGTCCAGCAGTGGACGTCTTTCGACTGAAACGATGATGATGATGTCAATAAGAGAATTTATATTTTTGGGTTTTTTAAGGCACCTACCGTTTTTATACCTACTATTAATACTGGCTATGCGAAAAAAGCTCTTCAAGCTCAAATTACAGCTCTAGACCGATTAAGTTGATTATTTAATCGTTAGAAAGCCCATAATATCTTTGATCTTACGAGCCAATTAAACGTTCAACTAACCAATAAGATTATCTGCAGCTTAAACCGGTCTTGCCTGTGTCTCTCTGATGGGTTTTTGATTATAGAAACTTAAATGACAATATGACATTATCAGTAACATCGTATCTACAGGGTCAAATTAAATTAGCTGGCAATACTTTTCTCACGTGTTGGATATCGAAATTAAAAACGAATGACGTAAAAAAAACAAAAATGTTTGTTTTTTGTTTCCATTTTTCCAACTTTGTCCAAAACTTTAAATGCCACCAAACGACTGTTATGGGTTTTGTAAATTCGTTAAATATCTATGTTCCACGAAAAAATACAAAACCAGCTGATCGATTACGGGCATTGAGCTTCGGCCATCCAAATATGTTTTTTTACATTCCGTAAGTTTTCGATATCGATACCTACCTAACACATGGGTAAAGTATTGACAGCTAATTTAATTTGACCCTGTAGTTAGTGTTTGACTGTCTTTCTCTGCGGTATGTCTGCACTATTCAAATGATTAAACTTAACACATTCCATGCCAAGCACCCAGCATATGGGTCGAAAAATAGTTGATTCGTGTGCCCACAACTTGCATCCGAGTCGTCGCAATAAGTAGCTATTGATGATTCTGTTCATGCCCAGGACCCGACTAGCGAGACAGCTTATAGCGACGACTCGGATGCGAGTTGTGGGCACACGAACTAATTATTTTTATTTTTCTTGCTTGGCTTCGAATGTGTTTGACGAAATGTGGACAATGACGATGATCTTCAACTATCTTAAACATTAATATTGTCTAGCACAATAAAGATAAACATTCACAATTATGACTGCCTAGATGGCCAGTGGCTATTTGTTCAAGATATTACAGTACTGCCATATGTTTATTATTACTACCTACATGTCATTACTTAAACACACACATAATGTCTGTCTACGCCGCGTTCAGCACGTTGTACTATGATGTCAAACAATTGAGAATACGAGTTATGATCACCGTTCCGATAAATTACACGCAAAATGTTTAAACAATTTACATTTTTTTTAGTGGATTTTTAACCTTTGCCTAATGTTGACATACTAATTTGGAGTATAAAGGCTTCTTCAAACAGCCGCGACGCGACAGCGCGACGCGGTACTTGTAGAACAATTTCCATTAAGTTTTCATAGAAATTGTTCTACGAGTGTCGCGACGCGACCGTCGCGTCGAGCTAGTCTGCACGAGCCTTAAGGCTTTGCATTGATACGATGAAGGCTATTGAGTCAAAGTCAAATAATTTATTTCAAGTAGGTCATTAAAACTCACTTTTGAACGACAAAAATTTACAAAAAATAGAATTGGTTCTAGGCGCCACTTCCTAAAGGTTTCGTATGGCGACGATGATGGTGGATTATTTGAAACTTAGACTCAATAATTTTTTATGTAAAAGGTGTAGATATTTTTTTAACAATCGCAGAAGATCCATCAAGATTGCCTCAATAAATTATATGTATTACACGAATAGTACAACGGTCGGTTGTCACGTCACACATCAGCCAGTCTACATATTCTGTTGAAATCTAATCATGAAAGCTTGAGTGAAATGAGCTTGAAGCGAGCTGTCAATAGTGGAAGAGGTGGAATGACAGCTCACTTCAAGACCCTCACCTATTACAAGTATATTGAATATTGAATTTTACTTATTTGTATGAAGATGTTGTTTTTGTGACATTTTATACTTTTCGACAATACAGCAAACTTGAATTATCTGCAGACATCATATATTAGACTTAGCTTTATCGATGCGAGCTAAAAACACTATATGATACGCTTTACTACCTACGTAATATCGATTCTACTTATTTTTTAACAAACGTAGAACATCCATCAAGATTACCTCAATAAATTATATGCATTACCCCCGAATAGCACAACGGCCGGTCGTCACGTCACACATCAGCCAGTCTACATATTCTGTTGAAATCTAATCATGAAAGCCTGAGTGAAATGAGCTTGAAGCGAGCTGTCAATAGTGGAAGATGTGGAATGACAGCTCACTTCAATACCCTCGCCTTTTACAAGTATACTGTTGAGGATGTTGACAAAATAATAAGAACAATATATACACATAATATACACGTGCTATTAAAACAAAACAGGTTTTCGTAATACGATATTACATCCTTATTAAACCTTTGCTTATCGACAGTCTCGTTTGATAAGACAAGACTATGAAGGTTCATCGATACTTCGAGATTTTAATGAATACGAGTTCAAAGGATGTCGTCTCGTTAGCACATGTCAGAAACACTGACTTTCCTTCTATTTGACATTAAGTATGTTTCGGTGAAATAATTAAGGTTACCCAGCGGGTTACAGTTGTTTGAACATTGTTAAATTTATTAAAGAAAACAATCGTCTTTTTACAAAAAAAAAATCTACTAGCTGTGCCCGCGGCTCGTCCACGTGGATGTAGGATATTATTCCAAGGCAACCGGGAAAAAAGGTAGCCTATATTTATAATACATTATAATATCGGCTATCTGACAGCGGAAGTCTTGTCATAATCAGTCCAGCCATTTTGGATATTAGCCGGAATAAACAAACAGACAACAATTTAATAAATTAAACTATGATTTGATTTGTTATTTTTTTTTATCACTAAAAAGCTGTTTATTTTGATACATTACAAACAGACATTTGAATTTTACTTATTTGTTGAAGATGTTGTTTTTGTTTTGTGACATTTTATACTTTTCGACAATACAGAAAACTTGAATTATCTGCAGACATCATATATTAGACTTAGCTTTATCTATGCGAGCTAAAAACACTATATAATACGCTTTACTACCTACGTAATATCGATTCTAAATACCAGCTGTATCAAAATTATACAGCATGTACAGTCACCAAAATAGATAAGTTTTGGATAGGGTTTTCGGATAAAGTTGAAGTTTAGAAAGAAACTGATGGATGTTTTTGAATGAATTTTTTGTTTTGTGTTGATTAAATCAAATTTTCTTCGAAAACTTGCACCGGTTTCTTACCCTGGTTACTTATCTATTTGGGTGACTGTACGTAGATCAATTGTTTTATAGACAGCACTGATAAAAATCATCGCAAAGCAAACTAATTACGATTTGAAAGTCAATCAAGAAATAATTATTTATATTACAACAGACTATTTGTTAGGTATTGTTTGTAAAACAATAGACAACATTCAACGGATGAATTCTCTTCCCGAGTAAGTTTTAATTGGTTATAAGTTTGCGGTCAACCAAGGTATTGTCACAGAATAGATTGATGCAGAAGGCTGGCTTCATACAACGAGTCGAAACAGGCGCACGCACAGTAAAGCCCATGTGGCTAGAGATAAAATTGAAGCAACATAAATAAGACTTGACATACAGGCTGTAAGGGAAACGCTTCCGAAACCGAAAACAGGTGATAGCGCTCTCGACACAGTACCATAAAAAAATGAGTTTTTTTAAAAATGTAATTTTTACATATTTATTAGCACTTTTGTATACTACGCTGTGAGAACAGTTAAACGAACCATTATTTGAGATTAAACACATTTAAAAACGACCCCAAGTCCAGGCGGTGACTTTACGTGTAGACATCCTTTGTAAAGCGCCGCCTAAATAAAATAAGTAGAAACATTACAGAAGCGTCAAACGTTTAAAACTGATGCAAAATAACCAATTTAAGGCAAAAAGTTATTGGTATCCGTTTGCATTTAGGTCGTATATAACCTACGTTCTGGCGTTCGGAAGCATTTCCCTTACAACCTGTGTATGTATAGTCTCGGCATTCCAAGTTGTATGAGATTTTACCAGAATTCCGGCGCGTCGACTGTGTTGCCTTTGGCCAGGCAATATTTTTCCATTGAGCCGGTGTAGCTTTTATTGTTGTTTTAACTTATGGTATAACCACAGGCAATTAAATTGCACCGTATAAATCGGGCTTTAGACGCGTATGCATATTTAGCATTTATATTACCTGGAAAACAGGCCTCCTCTCTGTGAGAGGGGTCGTAATCTACCACGCTAGTTGATAGATATCACACGTGTCTTCGAATTCTCGAACTTTTTATGACTAACGATGGTGATCAGTGGTGATGAAATAATTTACACGTAAAGCACCTGTCGGGATCCGAATGTAAGATAATACCTATAATTCGTTAGCTGTGGCCGTTATCACTTGCTCACGCGAATGGCAGCCCCAAACTAGCTCAAAGTAGCGAAAATCACCAGTGGGCTTGCATTTGCTGTACGTGAAGAGTGTCTATGTATGTGTGCGTGCGTTCTCGCTCGTTGTAATGACCCGACCTTCTGCAACTATCTATTCTGTGGTATTTTAGTACCGAAGTACCGTAGTACCTTTAGGTGGATTACCTTGAATATAGAATAATAATATGCTGTTGTTCTACCAAGGACATTTTTGGGAAAAAATATACCTATTGTGATATGAATAGTGTTTTATTTGTATGCGTCTATGCATAGACACACCTATGTATAATGTAATTTATTAACAATCAAAATAAGTATTAAGACGGACTTTTAATAAAGGTTCTAAATTGCAATCCGCTGTGCACTAATATTAAATCTAAGAATGTTTTTTTTTTCTTTTCATATGTTTTTGCTTTCCGGTAGGACTTGCCTAGTCATACTGTAAACCGGCGGTTTTTATAAGAACTTAATGAGGCGTAAAATAAACTTGTTTGTTATTTGTAACGAACATATTACAGAGCAAGAGTGCATTGGGGCTTGGAAGTTGGACCGTGCGTAGTCCGATCTACGTCGTGCATCTTTTAAAGCTGTATATATACAATGTACATAAGTAAAGGCGGTTTTCGTATAAGTCTGTGACCGCGTGGGTCTTGTAAAGTACGTACTGGATTTTGTTTCATATGCGATTTTCACCCCATAAGGTATAAGTGAATAATAATATAATACAGATATTCAGTTGCATTCGGTTAGATTGGAAGCAGACCCTAACCTAGCTGGGAAGGGCTAGACGGAATATTTATAATTATAAAGAAATATCCATGTTTTTGGTCACCTCGGAAAAACCGTGCGAAGCTGAGGTGAGTCACTAGCAGTGGCGAAGGGTCAATATAAACCGATTCCCATTGGCTTACCTTTAAGAAATCCCACCTCCCGCCGATCCGCCATTCATTATTTCAAAGTACAATTATTTTTTATGTGTTTCTAAGTTTTACTGAAAAAACGCTTGCGCGCAACAAAAACCTTCCGTTTGAAATTCTCTGATTCCAATTCAGTATGAGTGAAACTGTGGCTTTATCATCTGAAGTAATTAAGCTTGCATCACGCGTTGAGTGTTTTTTCTTTGGGAATGGCTTACCCTGGCCATAATTTCACCCCTCACCACTGGTCGCTTATATCGATTTAATAAGATAGTAAACCATACTGCGCAGAAAAAACATGCAATACAAAATCAGCTAGTTTAGAAATATAAAAACACGCTTCAATAACCAAACTAAAAAATCAGACAATAATTTCAAAAGAACGTGGGGTGCTTTTAGAGGTATTTTTATAATCAATTAATATCAAGCATTCTTTTTGAAATAATTTTCTGTTTATTTAGTTTGATTTTTAAAGCATGTTTTTAACTTATTATTTATTAATTTTTTTTTGTTCTGCTGACTACAAAAGCGTGATTTTTCAATTATTTTTCTTCTTTTTTTTAATTATTGAATTGTCATCGGTCCTCGATAAATCTACAAAGTTTAAATGAAATCTGACCATTTGAAGTGGGTCAAAATCAAGTTCAAAGGAGTAGGATACAAACATGCTTACAAACAAACAAACTTACAGGTGAAGCTAATAAAAGCGTATTAATTACTCACAATAATTGGTTACAATAAAGTTATACCTTTGTTGAGCATCCTCTAGCTGTAGGTAACAAATAAATTGGCATATTAGGTACATCATAATGATACATTGGACCAGCTACCCTAATGATGCCAATTATGAACCAGACATGTTCTACAGCTTTGTTGATTTACAGAAACAACAACATTATTTTTTCAACCGACTTCAAAAAAGGGAGGAGGTTGTCAATTCCGTTGAATTTTTTTAAAAGTTTGTTGATAAGAAAAACGGTCTCAAAACGCAGTTTTAGATCTTAGATCTTGCAAGCTTCTACAAAATTATTTTTTCACTTAATCTTGATTAAGTCATTTAAATCGATTCAATGATCACTAATTAAAAGCAAAAATTAATTATTAAAAGTAATCTTTGCACTTCATTTTACAAATTAAAGTTTAGTCTGTGCGATCCCGTCGTTCTTCTAAACTACGCAACGGATTATGATGCGGTTTTCACGACCACACCAGAATTTACACCGAAAGGATTATGTGGATAATTTACAAAAAACTTAAAAAATAAAAATAAGAAGACAACTGACTTCCGGAAAAACACTACAAAGAGAAAAATAACTTTAATTTCGAAAGTCGGTGGCTTTGGATATGTATTTAATTTTTTTGTCATCGCCTTCCGAAATTAAAGTTACTTTTCACTTTGTACTTTTTTTCCCGGAAATCGGTTGTTTTTATTTGGATTATTTTTCTTTTTCACTTTTTAGGTACCTACCCCACACCAATACGAAATTTCATCATCCTTGGGGTCAAAGCAGTGCGTATTTATGCGATAGCAGCAATCGCGGTTGATCTGCTGTCATTTTAACCGACTTCAAAAAAAGGAGGAGGTTCTCAATTCGACTGTATGTTTTTTATGTTTGTTACCTCAGAACTTTCGGCTGGGTGAACCGATTTTGATGATTCTTTTTTATTTGAAAGTTGGTGCTTCCCGTGTGGTCCCATTTCAATTTCATTTAGATCTGATGATGTATTTCGGAGACAGACAACAGAACTTTAAAAAAAATAACAGTAAATAAACCGCGATTGCTGCTATCGCATAAATATGCATTGTTTGACCTCAAGGATGGTGAAATTTCGAATTAGTGGGGTAAGTACAATAAATAAAAAGTGAAAAATAAAAACTTTTTTTCGTTCCTCGGTTGTTTCTTTTTTTGGAAAAAGTTTTTATTGAAGAGTTCCGTTGTCTGTCTCCGAAACGAATCATCATATCAATTGAATTTGAAACCCCTTTCGAACAAAAAAAGAATTTTGCAAATCCGTCTATTTAAGACGGAGTTATACCCGAACATACATTAAAAAAAATTTAAACATGTCAAATTGATAACCTCCTTCTTTTTGAAGTCGAGATGGGGAAGAGATGGGGAAAAACAATTGAACTCGCGACACCGTTACCGACCTCCGTTTTTAGTAGAGGTATTTCAATAATTTAAGTCTCAAAAGAACCAGAACCCAGGTAGGTCCTGAACTAATATTCCAATTGGCATTATGAAAGTCGGATAACGCGTTAAAATATATGACAAAAATTATGATTATGAATAGTGTGAAATCCTGTATTGACGATTCAAAAAACACACACGTAATTGTTCAAGTTTTCACTTCTGTCGGAGTGCCACTGTTTTTTTTTTAATAATAAGATAGTAACTCATACTGCGTAGAATTTGTTCTATCAACACCTCAAAACTAAAGTTAAGGACACACCGAGGGCCGTGAGAAGCAAGTCAAAGTGTTACGTGTTAATTGTGTAACAAAGCATCGTTGTGAGCCAAACACTGGCATAAAATAATGAACGAGTTTCCCAAACATCTTGTTAGAAACATCTTATTAATTTACTACTACTTGGAATTCGTATGTGAAGCAATGTTTGTGGAGCGTCTCGACGGACAGACATGAGCTGAGAAAAAAAAATTAAGGAGGATGCGCATGCTGCCCGCGAAATTCAAAATTTTCTTACGTTTTTAGCAATTCAGTCTCACGAATGAGTTTTTCATTAAATAGTCATTTAATGAGATTCAATGGACTAAGAGAATTATAAGTATTGAAGATTTTAATGGTTATACTTCTGTAAATAGATACGTGTTACGGTCGTGAATCATATTTTCCTTCCCATCCTTAGGTAAGTGTTTTACTTAGGCCCACTTGCACCTCAAATTATTTAGCGCTACACAAATCCAAACACATACCGCCTTATTACAAAACGCGATCTAAATTTAGTACTGTGATTGTTACTAGGTTTAAACCATGACTAAATAAAACGTTATTATAAAACGAAGTTTATCTCTAGTTCTTGAACTATCTGTGGTACTAAAGTTAGTCCGCCGAGACCCCTAGTTTATCTTTGGATTTAACTTAAGTACGAATTAATTTGAGGTTAGCGTTGATTATTTTTGTGTCTTTTAATTTACAAATCGATAGAAATGGATATCAATTATGATTGACTTAGATTTGGATATGCTGAAGACGTCTCGGCGATCTTACAGACATCGTCATCGTGTTAATCCTTTCGAATTGAGTCACGAAGATTTTAGATATAGGTAAGTATAGGTTCACAAAACGTTTTGGTGAAAAAATAGTGGATGTTTTACGTGAAGATTTATACCACGACCCTCGAGGATGCCCACTGGGTACTGAAGTGCAAGTGGTTTGCGCATTACGCAACTGGGCTGGACATGAAGTACCTAAGTAAAGTCGATGCTACTATAACATTAGACAAAATCCTATTATTATTGTTTTATTCGTAGATTCAAGACGATACAGCTGATTTACATGGTGTGATTGCATTTATTTATCAAAACGGACGCAGAGTAAACATTCGTCTCAAATTACGCACGCTGCCGCCGAATTTAGTACGTTCCACTTCACGCTAGAGGTGTTACAAATATGACAACTTGATTATAACAAAAAGTGCGTCAAAAGTACAAGTGGGGCTTGTTCATTATATTGCAACCTAAACATAGAACAATATATGACGTATTCTTGTATTGTTAAATAATTATTTAATCGTTTCAAGTGTTATTCTAATTACAATATTTAGAGAAACGGAACGTTGTTTCAAATAAAGCCCGAATGAACGAATGAAAGAATGCCAATTTTGTTTATTATCTGTAGATATAATTTGAACCATGGACCTTCTTTGGTACTAACTGATCCTCAGATAGTCTTTGTTTTGTAATAAAGACGCATGTTGATCCTGGTACTGACTTTAGTACCGTAACAATCCCAGACTTATAAGTCTTGGTTTAAACCAGTACTAAAGATTTTTTTTGTAATAAGACCGATTTAGTTCAAAACGAATTAAAGAGCGTTTATCCCACGCGGGCTGGCAGCGGCGCATTTATAGCGGAATTTCGGGATTGTTTAATTAAATACAAACAAAAGTAAACATTTCTTTCAGCCATACACTAGATCATTGATATTTTCAAGTTTGTGGTATTACTTTTACAGTTATTTTGGTATTTACTTTAAAAATCGACATACCGTCAATTATTTTCTATTTGCATTACTTAGTACGATTAAATGTTTTATTAAACAGTAAATGTTAAAAATAATTGTAAATACCAACGATCTAGTGCTTAGCTGAAAAAAAATTGTACTTTTGTTTGTATTTAATGAAATAATCACGAAAAACTACTATAAATGCGTTGTTGCCAGCACGCGTGGAATGAATGCTCTTAAACATCTTTCCATTTCTATCAATCGTTTGAAGTTGACTGAGATAGAACGATGTTTTATGTGTGTTAAGCGCTACGTGTAATTTAGTGACTTGTGGTGTTTTAATAGCCGACAAATCTTCAAGCCTCATTTACTTATATAATATTCAGACATAATAATATTTAATTTGAATATTAATGTTAAAAGCATAGGTCAAGGTGTGCTTTGGGGTTTTTAATCGGTTGAAGGACATTGAACGAGACACAATAGAAGTTGTTTTGCTATAACGCCTATGGGCGTTTAGTTTCCCTCAAAGTGTTAATGCAAATCGTAGTCATTTAATAGAAACTGTTGAAGTAATAGTTAATTGTTTGTCCAGCCAGGGAAATTAATTATTTCACAAAATTCCAAATTGACATTCCACGTTAATTTTCCGTGTAATAGCTATTTCAAACCGCTGTCAAAAATTTCAGTTATAATTAAATATAGGTACGGACAATTTAAGTCGGTGCGTGGTCAACTGACTACGAATACGAGGTAAGTAATAATTGACAAAAATCAGTGTATTATATAAGTGTTAGATAACCCACAAATACACACAGACAAAAAACAGAAACACAACATACAAATTCAGTTTTTGCCTCACATAGTACCCTCTTCAGATTTCTTGCAAGACTGTCGTCATCTTTATATTGAAACCTACAATTACTGGTTAATTGATTGATCATTGACAATTGCTACGTGACGAAATATAACTAGCTTTTTTACAACACTGTATAGATCAATTAAGTTTACTAACTGTTCTAATGAGTTATGTACCGGAGCTCATTATGTGTGAGAAACACATGCCATTAACCATTTAGTTAGGGGTCATTATGTATGGACTGGTTCGATCGTAGATTTCCTCTGCACGATATTGAATCGTGACTGCCCTTTTGAATCAATACTATGACATTAGATAATAGACTACCACCTTTAACTTTTAAGATTGGTCGCACAGCATGAAGTGCATCAAGTGAACGGCAAAAATGTCTAGATGTTTTAAAGATTAATCATCTTTTTTTTACTAGCCTATGTTGTACCCCTCCTGGGCAAAGGCGTCCTGATCCACACCATCCATCTTTCGCCAGCCCATTCACCCTCTTTCCACTTTTGACAGAACCTATTCAGCTCGCCCCGCCAACTCCTACGTGGTCTGCCGCGACCCATCCTCGCAGTCTCAGAATAAAAAAAAAATATACAAATAATTTATTGTGGCTTCCATTTCACTACAATTCTACCCGGTGTAGGCCAACCTTAACACCTTTATAATGATAATTATTATTAGCCATTAAACTCCCCCTGGTGTAGAAGGTCTACCTACTTGCTTTCTACCTCTCTGTCCAGAGCTGTCAAAGACCAATCTTTATTAAAGGAGTCCAGCTCATCTCGCCATCTCCGTCTGAGCCTGCCACGATGTCGTTTGCCATTAGTTAGTTTTTTTAGTTTAGTTTTGCGGGACCTATTGGGTCGTAAGTTTGGCCCATTGATAGACTGACAAAAGGCAGATGTGTCCAGCCTTATTCCATTTAAGCGTCTTACAATAGGTACATCTTATAATAGCTACCTAATCCTGCAAGTGACGTTAATACGTTTATAAGCATGTGAATATTTTCAATGTGTTTTTTGGCCCACACTGCAGACAGACGGATACTTCATGGTCATTATATTTATCTTAAGTGCGCAAAAAGTGGAT
Organism: Polymixis lichenea; assembly: GCA_949091785.1. Classification (NCBI taxonomy): domain Eukaryota; kingdom Metazoa; phylum Arthropoda; class Insecta; order Lepidoptera; family Noctuidae; genus Polymixis; species Polymixis lichenea. The sequence goes on from OX420938.1 coordinate 5,937,383, forward strand.
GCAGTTACTGTCAGTTTATATGTAGGACAATACATACAGATTATAGGATCCATTCGGTTCATTACCAGGAATTCGAAATACTGGCTGCTACAGAAATAAATAGATGTTAGTATTGTCATTTGTTTTATTTTTAAGTAACAGGATAATATTTAGGCAAATGCTTGGTGTTACTAGCAAAACCTAATTTGCAACACATTGAATTCAATACTTTGTTCAGAAAAAGCATTTAAATGAATTGCTAGATATTGGAAGCTCTTTTTTTAGTTTCGTCATCATCAGCATGCACTGCCCGACTTCACCCACAGCTGGGCATAGGTCCCTCTTTTCTTGTGCCAATTCCCACGCTCCTGTGGTAGCCTCATCCAGATTTAGCTTGCAATGGCAACAATTTCGCCTACCTATCTCGCCATCTCGTCTTCCAGACCTTAGACACCACACTGGTAAAGTCTTACTCCACCTGTTATCACTGCGCCTTGCCAGTTATCCTGTTGGCTCCATAATACGCTTTCCAGCATCGAAGACCTTCGTAATTCTTCGTATTTTTTTTAAGTTCAGACTTAGCATAATAGCATAATCAGCATGTTCCCACTGCTGACACAGACCTCATCTCTATGAGAAGGAGTGGGCCATAATCCACCACGCCGGACCAGTGCTGGTTGGCAGATGTCACATATCTTCGAATTTTCGGTTCTAGGACATGCCGGTTTCCTCACGATGACCTGAGGAACCTCCTTCCTCCTTCCTCCTTCCTCCTTCCTGTTTGTCTGAGTGCGATTAAGTTTTAGCTTATCTAAAATAATAGCAATAAACCAAGTTCTCAGTCAACAAAAATATCAAGCAAAAGTCACTGACGAAAACTAATTAGGTAAGCTGTTTAAATAGAACTCGATTTCAAGTCGTCCTATCTATTTCAGTAGGCCTAAGCACCCAAGCACCTGTTTCAAACAATTGTAAGTGGATCCTTTCATATCGTGACCCTCTGTCTAATTAATACATAGAATTAACCTAGTCTGAGCACCGACGAACATTCAAAGTTATATTGTAGTTAGGTATGCAAATATCTAAACTTTTGGAGCTAAAGATATCAATTATGGAAAATTCTGGAGCAAAGGATTAGAGAAAATGAGTTTAGGAAAAACAATTTGCGACATGTGTCTGCGACTCTGCACATCGCATTTGTTCGCTGTGATATTATAATATTGAGGATTGCCGTATGTACGCAGATAATTAATTTCCAATGTCATTAGATTTTTCATGACATGGCGACGTATTTTTCCCCTCGTCGATGGTGGCCACAAAATCTTCATCATCATTATCATCTGCCTAGCCTTTTCCAAAAATGTTGGGGTTAGCTTCCATTCTAACCAAATGCAGCTGAATACCAGTATTTTACACGAAGTGACTGCCTATCTGACGTCCACAACACAGTAACTGGGTTATACGATACCCCTCGGTAAGATGGTTTGTCAAGTTTTCGGGGTTCCTGTAACGACTGTCAAATATACATGAAAGTCAGCAGGGATCAACAGATTAACGTACTTTCCGAGGTGCGGAGGGGCCAGGCCCCTCCGTGTGTAAAGATGGCGTGTCAGAATTTTCACGAGATTTCGACGTATTATTTCCCATATCGATGGTGTTAAGCAACTTTGGTTTGATCAATGTAGAGGCCAATTCCCGTAATTTAAAAAAAAACACTCAAAATCTAGTCGCAATCTCATCTCCATTGTTGCGTGTGGTGCCGGACGTAAAAGAATAGCACCATCCCATTTCTTCCCGTGAGTGTCGTAGAAGGCGATTAAGGGACTTACTAGAGAATGGGCAGCAGCGTTCTCTATGCATTTGACTTCGACTTTGATCTTTGGTAGGAAGCATCAATATACTCTCATTATGATTCTTCCGTAAACCACAACCGACCTACTACGTAGCAAAATTAAACGATTCGATATGCAAACATCAGTTGATACTAATAAAGGCTTTACATAACTGGTTGTCCTCCAATATAAAAATCTTGTGTTTCAACAAAACACTTGCATTTTTTAGCATATTTAATATCTGCTGACGTAGATAACATTAACAAAGAAGTATTTCAATTAGCTTATTATTTACGGAGCTATTAATGAATAAGTAATAATAACGGAGAGGTGGTTTAAGTCCCGCATAATAATGAAAAGTAATTGAACTTAGATCATTGAGTTAGCAATAGCATTGTTAACTGTTGTTATGGAAAAAAAAACTTATTATACAATTGCGTTTTGCTATTGAGCTTTGAAATGAGCGAGTTCTTGTTGCCCCAAGACCTTTCCTGTTTCTTCAGATATAAGTAGATACACTGAATATCTTTTTATATATTCACAATAATTGATTACCGAAATAGTAAAATAGTAAATTTTTAGAAGAAATCTCTTCTCTTGTCTATCTTTAATCTCTAAATAGTCGTTGTTTTCGTCTGTCTGTTTCTCCACTTACTTCTTCTAAACCTCTCAAAGTATTTTGTTCAGAATAGTTTAGAGGATTTCTTATGAAAGGTTTGTGTATAAGCCATGCATATTTTAGAAGGAAAAAGCTAATGTTGTCAAAACCATATTTTTCACGCTTTCCTGACTAGTACCTACATTATTTTGATCTATCTCGATCAAAATAATGTAGGTACTTGAAAGAAAACAGAGAAAAATTGTTTATTCTGCACAAACAAAGCGCACATTACCAAAAATAAAATAAGTTATGATACATAAAATGCATACATACAAAGTAGCCAAAAGCCCCGTATTCAAGTAGATTTTTTTTACAATATTGTCTCCATCGACTGATAATATAAAGGCTATTCTAGTAGGTACTATAGACCCACAGAACATATATACCTCAAGCGGTATAGACCATACAAATGGTCAACACTACAGAACTTTATTTCTTAAAAAGGTCAAAATCTAAATCGAATCATAATTTGATTCATTTACAGAAAAGTCCATCTACATATCCCAAGGATATATAGGTAGAGGTACCAATTTATATCTTACACATGTAACTAAAAAATCATGGGCTGTTTACGAAGCATTTAAAAAAAATACAGTAGTATCTATCCTTATCCAGTTAAGTCCGTTAGATACTTACCTTGTGCATTGAATACAGATCCAAATAGCCCTTTACAGTTTATCATTAAAATTATAACTGACCTTAGAAGAAACCTCCAGATTAAATTTTTATTCAATAGTTACACGACTGTACGCCTGTAGTGTACGTGACGGAGGTCACATACACACCTGTGCAGAGCCGGGGCGGGTCGCTAGGTAGTTATTTAACATAATATGACACCCAAGTAAACCCTGTTCGGAGCGAGAGTGCATGGCTAGCAGTCGCCTCCTTCAGCGAAGCAGTTATGCTCGCAAAGAGGGAGGCGGCGCACGTGAGGGAGATGCAGTACATGCGCCCTCACAGCCGTGGCCTTCGCAGGAGACGCCCTGGGCGTCGGGAATCCCAGGCTGATTCCCGGCCACCGTAGGCACGGGCTTGCGGACGGCGAGTAATGGGTAGCTCGCTGTCCGGTAAGGACCAAGCCCGGGTCGAAGGCGCGTTGTATTCCACGCGCGCCTCAAAGAGATGTCAGCAGTCATCAGTTGGATGGGGCCCGCAAGGGCCGATGCCTGCCAGGGGTGCGGGTTGTTCGAAAAAGATATCGCGGCCCCTGGCACACAGGCAAATGAGGGAACACGGGTGGGTTTTAGTCGGTAAAAGTCTGACACGCCCTCCCGCTCCACCCAGAGCGGGAGAAGTTATTTGATGATTTCCGACCCAAAAAAAAAACCCTGTTATAAAAAAAAAACTAAAACATAAATACCGTACTTATTACAAAATAATATAAAAACCTCGAACCTATGGAATTCCAAATCATTATCATATCATCATATGACGCAAAAACTGAAGGTTAACAATATTATCATAATTAAGCTTTTTTCATTCCTAACTTCTCGCTGATTGGTCTATAAAAATTGACACAAAGAATCGACTTTTTAGGGTTCCGCATCCAAAGGGTGTCAATGGGATCTACCACTAAGGCTCCGCTGTGCGTCCGTCCGTCCTACTGTCACAGGGCTTTATCTTTTGCTTAGTAATAGGTAGATACTTGAAAATTTTGTAATAGTAATAGTGCATTTATTTGTCAGAATATTGTTAGAGAGACGTTACATAGTTTGGAACGTTATATAATTATAAGTTATAAATACATTTTCAAGGCCTTGGGTAGTTATTTAGATAAAACATTGAATTAAATGAATATTATGATTACATTCAATTCGAAAATTAGTCAAACATTTCTAATTGAAATGTCAAAATGATTAAATTAAGTCAACGCGGTATTAAGAAGAGTTATAATTATAATAAATTAATAACATCTAAGTGAACTTTTCATCCATAAAATCATAAGCCGAGTAGTTGCATTTAATTAACAGGTACAATGAATAATTTACATTTAAATTTCCTAAACTTGAGAGTTTTAAAACAATCTGGTAGTTTATTACAAACTTCGCTAAACAAAACATTGTTAATAAATAATAAAAATTAAAAAGAAAACCACACAGTGCGAACAAACGGCTACACATCAAGCTATAAATTTCCAGTATAAGCTGATCTCGCATTGTATAGGTTTTCCGTACAGTCCGAGATCAGCGTAAACTGGAAATGTGCTTGATGTGCAGCGATGTGAACCTACTACAATGGCCGCTGTAACAACAAATAATAAAAATATGCAGTGTTTAATCTTGCATGGTGGTACGGAACCCTTCGTGAGCGAGTCCAATTCGTCATTTGTCGCTTTTTTTTAATTCAGGCTCTAAGGCCTGCATGACAATACAAAAATAACACAATCAGTTGCGGACCAATGACGAAACACGATCGGGATAATGACCGAGATAAAAATGGTAATAGACATGAAGTTACGGATACCAAGTAGGCACCTAGGTACCTATGAAGAATTGAACCGGATGCGGGGAATACCGACTCTCGCGCAACAGACGAGATCATTAAAGACGATTGTACATATCGACTAAGTGATAATTGGTTACGATATTAATCGTTATTTGAACTGTTAAAACTGTTTGCTTTCGATCAATATTTTGCTCATAATTCGAGGTTGAATTAACATTCAGTAGTGATGATTGTTCTTAAAAAAAAGTTACACCAGACTAGTTTTTGAAACTAGTATAGCAATATAGTACTAGTAAGCTATCAAACTAGTCACTCTAGCCTTGTGTATACAGAGCTATCCTAAATTATAAAAATATTTAAAAATGTATCTATTAAGTCGTAAATCGAATAAACGAAATGTAATAATAATTAATCAGAATCTCAATTATTTTGCTAATCCACTGCTTCACATGTTCGAAACATTTGTTTGCTCAACAACTATTAAGCTATTAAGGCAATGAATGTAGTTGAACTGTCACCTCGTTCAAGTGCTGTCAGTATCAATATTTCACAGAATTGATGACACTGACAACTTTGAACGCGGTTTATATGTACTAATCGCGTTCAGTTTCATTGGTGAAATTGGCACTTATTGTGTTACGCAATTTTCTCTCAGGCTTGTGGAGTAGCTTCATGTAGCGGCAAAGCTGCGGAGGCTAGGGCCGTGAGGGCACATATACTGCCTCTCCCTCACGTGCGCCGCCTCCCTCTTTGCGAGCATAACTGCTTCGCTAAAGGAGGCGACTGCTAGCCATGCACTCTCGCTTCGTACCATGGCCTGGACCAGGGTCGGGTGTTCAATATGGTTGATTGGGATTAGTAAATATCGCCTTTTGGGCAGAGGAGGAACATGATTTCCAACTAACGCCGGCCGCGCCGTAGGTAGTAAAGACACGTCCAGCAGTTAATCTCGCTGAGGCATACTGAGCGCGGGAGGTGCGCAGCGGCGTGGCGGTTCGACCGCGCTCGCGCATGTAGAACGCATACTCGAACGCGTGTTCGAGTCCAAACTTGATGGTCGACCATGCTCGAGCTTGGAAGATGGGTATTTTCCAAGCTCGAGCATGGTCGACCATCAAGTTTGGACGTGTGTTTAATTTTGCAGTGTATGGAATTATCATGATTAATTTTTCAGTAGTCTCAGAAAATGTTCTGCTCTACTTTGCTCTTGGTGTGCGCTGACGCTAAGCACTGTGTTGAACATCCAGTGCGCGTAAAATCCCGCCGTGATTTTATTACATTCGTATGAACGCCATCGGATCATTTTACTCCACGGACCACGGAGTCAGTTCACTGCAATGCTAGTTGATTAAAATGTTCTATCACCATGTAAACAGCTCTTGCATATATGCCAAGCCATAGTTTATAATATTGCGTTACATCATTCAAGGATTTTGCTGTGCTACTTAAATTATCATTTAACAGATCAAAATATTGTACAATAACCACATTATGTACACAGATTATCACCTTTTAACAAATGTCGTTATAATTATGATGAATCACCTATTGTGTGGCGTTACATTATTAAAAACACGGACACGGGTTGTTGGTCTACCAACTATTCAATAGGTCTTTTAAAATAGATGGTGCGATAAAAACTATCTGTGAATTCCCGAGACTAATGTAGATAAGTACCATACTATTCCTAGGAAATTTCGGGTAAATTTCTGTATTAACTTGTCGTAAAATGCTCTACATCAACTTTTAGAAGGCTCTATTAGACGTAATTTCCTCAATTATTTTTTTACTCTGCATGTATGTATAGATACATTTTTAAATCAGTAAGAATCTTGTATTATAAATATCTTCTATTATGAATATCTATCCTTTTATGTCATAATATTATTTTGTATAACAGCAAATAGCAAAAAGTTCATTTCGCAGAAAATCGTTTGGCACACTCATATTGCATACATTCAAAACTCATATTTTTGTAAGTCAGAATAATTTTTAGGCATAAATTAGATATCCATAATATTTAAAAAGTAGAACCATGTTATCGCAGAAAGTTCACAATCAGAATCGTCTTTTGTTATAAGTAAAATAAGTAGAATTCGGTTCTGGCACAGGGTGTCGCAGTTCTAACCAAACCTAACCTAATATTTTATTGCGAGTATTTAACATATTAGTTAACCTAATCTAAATGGGAACCGATCACTTTTCCGAATATTTTTTGTTCGAATTTCATTTTAACGAAAACTCCGACGTCCGACCGATGTCCGACGTCTTTTTGGCTATATGCATTTTTTGATATATTTTTAGATCATCGAAGATCATAGGTATTATATTACCGAACTACATTTCGCCGATTTACAAAATAACTTTTTGCTATTGGCCGAAGCCTCTTTTGAACTTTTTTCATTTGCCAAATGATTTATCTGCCATATTTTCACCACACCGAAAAAACATTTTACGGAATATTATTTGGTCACCGGTCTAGTTAGCTGGTTGCATGGTAGCATTTTCAATATTAAATTAAAATAATGCCATAAAAGTCAATATGTTGTGCTATAAAATTGAGTGCGAAACGAATCGCTGCAAAACCGACTTCACGCACCCCTTCCCTAGAGTTCCGCTTCCCTAGAGTGTAATTTAAGCCCGAGTAGGCGCGGAGGGAGTAGGTGACTCCCACGAGCTAGGGAGTAGGTGGTTTGAAGGCCCGCTGCCGCGGCTGAGGCTGGCCGGCCTGCAAGCCGAAGCTGCGGTGGTGAGCGTGAAAACCATCTGCGACAATAAGCTCGCATGGGGCCGCCCAAACCCCGCAGCGCCGGACCCGTGACAGAAACAATGTTTTTACAGTGGCAGACGTGACTTCGTAGAAGTAAAAAAAATGAAACGATAAAAGTTGAAAAGTTTTACGTGAAATGAAATTCGGTCAAATATTTTTAAGCTTATGATAGGTAACCATCTAAATAGTTCGGTTCCGGGTAGCCTACTAAAATATATTCGCTCTAAATAAAATGTATGCTGAACGAAATTAAGTGTAATGTTAACTTTGCCAAAGGTAATTATGCCAAATAAAAATTGTAAATCCGGACCTATAAACATTCGGCCAAACAATAATTATGTTAAATAATTTGTATGCCTTAAAAATATTTGTTTAAATATGTTTATGCCAAGCGTGTTGTATCAAATAAATTTCGGAGCATCAAGATTCTGCCAGATATAACCCCTGTTCCTGTCTGTTTACTGGTCTAAAAATAACTTTTTTTTTGTAATTATATACGGAAGCTGTACCAGAATTCCACATGTAACGAAATGAAATTGTTTATTCTGTAAATAAGATATCGGAATCACTTTTACACGTCAATCATATTTTTGAAACTAGTTTCGTTTCCTATCTAGTAGATATGAAACGAAGAAAAAGAGAAAAAGTCCGAAACATACTCAAAGGTCATTTTAAAGTCTAGACATAATGAAAAGAAAAGATCGTGTAGATTGGTCTCTGTAAAGGACTTTTGAGGAAAGAACCACACAGAATGAGTGGGCCTGTCCATACAGGCCCACTCAATTCTATGTGGCTCTTTCCTCAAAAGTCCATCAAATACGTACACTAACTGGACAGGCCATGGGGCCTGTTGGGGCCATATGTTACTGACATATGGCCCTATATCGGCGAACAATGCCAAAGAAAGAACATTTATATAGGCCGCATAAATTACTCAGACTGCCAGATCATGAGTAAAACGAACTGCCAAAAAAAAAAAACAAGTAACGACCCCCATAGTCCTCACATTCACAATAATTAAAATAATACAATACATTGTGTTAATACCATATCGAGGCGATAATTAGATTGTAATGTCTCGATATGGTAAATGAGTCAGACCTTGGTTACATAAAAATATTCCGACGATAATTTTGCACGGTGGTTAATGGCCTTTCTGCCTTTCATCGTGTGACGACATTAAGCAGGAAGACAACCGAATGACAACCTTTCAAAATGAACAAGTTTTATATTTTGGTATCGTTGTAAATTGGAATCTAGTTTTTGTTGATGGTTTATTCTAGGAACAATGTAATTATCGTAATTATTTCGAAATTAAGCTGTAGGTAAGTAAATCAGTGTTCAATTCATAGTCTTTATTAATATTGTAAACAAGCTTTTGTCAGAGGTTTCGCCCGCGTGGACCTTGGAAATTATCCCACGGGATTTTACTACCGATATAAAAAGTATCCAATACACAAGGTGAAGGTGCTAAATTTATCCAAATCTGTTCAGCTATTTTTCCGTGATTAAGCTAAAACATCCGAACATCTAAATAAACAAACATACATAACATCTAAATAACTTTTACATTTATAATTTTAGTAGGATTGGTGACTAGGATTTCGAAGTTAAAATATAAATCAGTGTTATAAATGCAAATGTAAGTATGTCAGTCTTTTCACGCCTTAACCGCTGAACGGACTTAAGAGCGTTCATTCCACGCGGGCTGGCAACAACAGTAGTTTTTCGTGATTATTTAATTAAATCCAAACAAAAGTACATTTTTTTTTCAGCTAAGCACTAGATCGTTGGTATTTATAATTATTTTAAATATTTACTCTTTCATAAAAACATTTAATCGTACTTAGTAATGCAAATAGAAAATAATTGACGGTATGTCGATTTTTATAACTAAATACTAAAATAACTGAAAAAGAAATAGAATACAAACTTGAAAATACCAACGATCTAGTGCATGACTGAAAAAAATGTTTACTTTTGTTTGTATTTAATGAAATAATCACGAAAAACCGCCATAAATGCGCCGTTGCCAGCCCGCGTAGGGAAAATGCTCTTAAGAGATATTTAAAATATTCTATCCCAGTCGTACGTTCCCGTGGGATAAATTCGTACCTCCACGAAGGTGAAGTTACGGACAAAAGCTACTGCATTTTAATCGACACTCTAGAACTACAACAGCCGATCTATTCTATTAAAATATCACTGACTATTCTATAAAGACTCACGTGAAACGTGTTCTGTCAATAGTATCAATTCTCAGTGATTCTCTCTCTTTTTTTGGGTGAGAAATCATCAAATGAAAAGCAAAAAAGTAAAACCCACCTGTGTTCCCTCAGTTGCCTGTGTGCCAGGGGCCGCGGTATCTCTTTCGAACAACCCGCACTCCTGGCAGGCATCGGCCCTTGCGAGCCCTATCAGTTGTTGCTGACATCTTTTTGAGGCGCGCGTGGAACACAACGCGCCGTCGACCCGGGCTTGGTCCTTACCGGACAGATGGAATGAGAGCTTACTTCAGCTTCACAGAATATACCGACTGCTCTGGGTCACAATCAGTCCAATGTTTCCACCACTGGGACACAGGCTTCCTTTGTGTGAGAGGGAGAGGGCCAAAATCCACCACGCAGGCCCAGTGCGGTGGCAGTTGGCGGATGTCACATGTCTTAAAATTTTTGGTTCTAGGCCATGCCGGTTTCCTCACGATGATATTAAATACACAAAGTAAAGTAGCTGTTCGATAGCACTGGGCCACAACTGCTTTGGATATCTTTTGTCGTATCAAAACACCGAAACCCACCTTTTATACAACGTGTCGTTTTGTATCCTCGTCAAATTCAAGGAGGTAACTATGCTAATGATTCTCGACACGAATCAATAATAAAATAAGTAGTTTTTTTTTTGTTTTTTTTTTTTTTTTTAATTTTAAAACGCGGCCCGTGTGATACCGCACTGTAACTGGGTAACCTGGGTTCAAACAGTCTTCGTCGCACAAACCAGTCCTCGAATTACTTGTTGTGATTTTTTATTTTCATAGCCGTAAAATAAAAAATCTACTTATTTTATTATTGATTCGTGTCGAGAATCATTAGCATAGGTACCTCCTTGAATTTGACGAGGATGCAAAACGACACGTTGTATAACACTACCCTTTGCCAGAAGCTTCGTCGGCGTGGAGATCGAAAATATCCCAATAGAATTGGGATAAAAAAATATTCTATGTGTTAAATGCAGGTTATAACTATCTGTGCGGCAAATTTTATTCAAATCCGTTCAGTCATTTTTGGCGTGATTGAGTTTCAATCATCCAAACGTCTAAATATCCGAACATCTAAACAAACATTTGTAATATTAGTAGGATTAATATTTAGTAATATAAGCTTGCCGCGGTTGGTCCGTGGATGGGTGACCATCTTAACATACCGAGACCTCTCCGTGCCTCGGAAAGCACGTTAAGCCGGTGGTCCCGGCTGTCATTTGTAGGTCTTTGACAGTCGTTACGAGTCGTCAGAAGCCCAAAAGTCTGACAACCAGTCTTTCCAAGGGGTATCACCCAGTAACTGGGTTGTGGAGGTCAGATAGGCAGTCGCTCCATGTAAAATACTGGTATTCAGCTGCATCCGGTTAGACTGGAAGCCGACCCCAACATAGTTGGGAAAAGGCTAGGCAGATGATGAATATTTAGTAATATAGGATATAGTTGGATAGTAAGATTTTCTAGACTTTCAAAAACGTTTTATTTACTGCAAAATCACCGTTGAATCACCATTTCGTTGCTCATTCACGTTATCAAGTAAATATTTACGTCTGTATGTGTAATGGCATCACTTTTTAAACGAAAGCATGACAAAAGCTTTTACGGCGGTTAGATTAAACTGTAGATAGTATTCAAAACAGTTTTCCACTATATCATTAAAGTGATCAGCGATATAATGTTCCATGTCATTGTTAGTAGTTAGTAATAGTTTAAGTTAACGATCGTTTACGATATTGAATTATACGTAATAGGTAGGTTAAATATAGGTATCGATTTTAAACTGAGTTCATTGCGGTCATTGTGTATGTCTATTCTACACAGAGTCTAGTTCCCTTCTTTGATTTCTATGGAAAGCTTTTGAACATGAAAGGTAACTTTAAAGGAAACGATTCTCAAAGCAGCAAAAATAAGCAATTTTGATTCACACTTTTTTTTAGATTTTGTCACTGTATTGTATCCATTTCTACTCTAATAGATATATTTTATATTATGGCAAACAAAGCCGATGTCGACTATTCTGCCAAAGTCTAAAGTGAATTCGAAAAGCATGCGTGCATTGTTATGCAAAAAAAAATGTTCGAAGAACCCTACAAGATCGACATTAATGTTGATCTTGTCGGGTTAGTTAGTACTGGACTGAAACAAATAAAAAATAAATGAATTTAAAAATGTCTCATTCACACAAGTAGTGAGGTACGTACTATTACTAATGTCATCTGTCATTCACCACGAATGGCGGGAAAGGGTTTAAAGTGAGATGTATGTATGAACGTCAATATACCACAGAAATCTCGATGTTTTGTTACGTGTCGCTCGCAATATCAGTAAATTACCACCCGTATGAAGCAAGGTTGGGTTGGAAGTTATTATTAAAAGAACAAACGTCGTCGATGTTTTTTGAACTCATTACATTTTCGCGTCACGTTTCGACGTACATCTCGAACTATATGTAGGATTATCACAGAGACAAAATAGTTTTGTTTTTGTTTGCAGGTTGTTTTCTTGAAGGGCAAGGCTATTAACTTTTGTTTTAAGATATCCCACAAGAAAAAGAATGTAATTATATTATAATTATATAGGTACGTGATGTTCTTCAGAAAGGTCAGCTGCGTAGTTATCGCAGCCGACGTGCGTGTTTGACCTGTGGCCCTAGTGTGAGTTTCATTTAACGATCTCGAACAAACGCAAACGCATCGAGCGCGAGTTTGGCGATTGGTCCGTCACCACTCCAGGGCCAATCGGAGCGCCAAACGCGCTCGAAGCGTTTGATCGAGATGGTTAAATGAAACTCGCATTAAGGCCTTAGATGTATGAATGTAAACGAAGCGAAAGGACTATGTAAAAATCGTAACGGGTGGTGTTCTGTAGTTTCTGCCTTCCCCCATGGTAAGAAAGTGTGACTTTATGTATGCGTGAAAAATAATATTAACCTAGCTCTTGTGAAAATGGGTGTGTTATTATTATGTTCCCCAAATATTTTTTCTTGATAGATAAAATAATAGGGGCCTGGAATTCCTACCATTAATCAAGCTCCCAAATACTCGATATCTGCGTAACTTCCAAGTAAATAAGACGATTGGAAAGCCTGAAGTAGTTGTATTATGTAATACTTAGTATTTTTTTTTAAGAAGAAGTAAAACACCCACAACATAAGTTCAAAATAATAAATAATTTATCGTTTCACAAGTCAGCTTTACACAATAATATTAATCTTTTTGGGGTTATTTATGTAAATATTGGCATAAAATATATCACACTGTTTGTTACTTATCATGAAATGGCGATGCTAAGAGGCGTATGTCCAGCAATGGACGTCTTTCGGCTGAAATGATGAAGATCATAATTGAGGATTTTTTATTACTATTGTCAAAAAATAGTCGAAATACTTACCAGGAAGAAGAAATATTTCAAAATAAATCAAAATAATGAAAAATTCATCAAAATATTATTTGTAATTGTAAATAGTTATCGTACGAAGTTAATAGAAATTAATTTGCTTTATCATCTCATTAGTGTAAAATAATTACGTTAGCCTATTTAAAAAGTGACTAATTAATTTACATCGTTTAATTAAATCATGGCAATACTTTCCTATTACAACATAAAACGAATTAACAACATCAAAAAGTTAGTACTAAATCAACGTTAGGTACTCATGGCTACACATTAAGCTATAGATTTCCAGTTTACGCTGATCTCGCACTGTACGGAAATTCTATATAATGCAAGATGCAGCTTATACTGGAAATGTTGGCTTGATGTTTAGCCCTGTGTATAGGGATTGCAATCCCGCAGCTCATTCAATCCCGCGGGATTGATATGCGGGATTACTCAATCCCGCGCGGGATCACGCGGGATCCCGCATCTTTGAAATTATGCTATAAAATCAAATTGAAACTACAGATTTTTGTGTAAAAATCAACTTTTATTATACATTTCTTACATAAATTATTTATTTTCTATTAATTAAGTATTACATATACTTAATTTATAGAAAATAAATAATTTAGTACATTCAGAAAATTTACTAAATTAGTAAATTACTTATAGGTACTAAATTAATAGAAAAGTAATAATTTATGTTGCTTAATGTAAGATATGTTTAATAAAAGTTGTTTTACACAAAAATCTGTAGTTTCAATTTGATTTTATAACATAATTTCAAAGATGCGGGATCCGCGGATCCGCGCTTTGAAGGTGCGGGATCCAGCAGATTAATAAAAGCAGCGGGACCCCGCGGGAATGCCTGATCCCGTTTTGCGGGATTGCAATCCCTACCTGTGTACCAGGATACCAGAAAGGCATGGAGACATTTACATAGAAGGTTGTATCGCTGCTCACTGATTGGAAGCCGCCTTGATTAGTTCTAGCAAACACACAATCGTACAATGAGTGGTCGGCAACAGATAATTAGTAGCAAAACGCAATCTGAATACGTTGAATCAATAACAGTTAATAATAGTTACGTGTAATCATTGATTGTGGTGACGTGATTGTTAATTATCCCTTTTTATTCATTAATGTGTACAAAAAAGCGGCCAACTGCGAGTTGGGCACTAAGGATTTTGTTCCACCGTATAATATGACGGCACGGTTGGCGCAGCGGTTAAGCGATTGTCTGCTGCGCTGCGTGTCGCGGGTTCGATTCCCGCACGGAACAAATATTGGTATGACCTACAAGTAGTTGTTCCGGGTCTGGCTATTTGTGTATGTGAGTTTAAATGTTTGTGAACGCACCCACAATACAGGAGAAATTCCAAGTGTGGGACAACGTTTTTATAAAAAAAAAAATAACACGAGCAATTCTTGTATAAATATGTATATATATAATCTGAATCTCAAAAACGGCTCCAACGATTTTCATGAAATTTAGTATGCAAGAGGTTTCTCGGGGGCGATAAATCGGTTTAATTTTTAGAAAACGTCAAACCAAAAAAAAATTCGAGCAAAGCTCAGTCATCCAGATATTTTTTTTAATTGGTAGTCGTAGATCTTTGACAGTCGTTACAGGTCGTCAGAAGCCTGAAAGTCTTCACATCGTCCATGTTCCACGTTCTTCCGTCTCCAAAGTGTATGGTATTACCCTTTCCTCTGTTCTGTGGTATTACCCAGTAACTGGGTTGTGGAGGTCAGATATGCACAGTCGCTCCACGTTATAACACTGGTAATCAGCTGCATCCGGTTAGGCTGGAAGCCGACCCTAACATATTGGAAAAAGACTAGGCAGATGATGAAGAGGATATCATTAGGCACTACAAAGAAAAAATTATCTCGTTGTTTGTGGTAAGTTTAAGCTATACACCGTGAAATTTTTATAGTTGTTTTCCCGCAGCGAAATGGTTTTGTCTTGGTAATGCATACGTTTTATAAACAAATAAAATATAAGTAACAAAAAATGGTAGATTCACCATTTGTGAAAAATCACCACGTGCGAGAGTTTATTTTGCTTTGAACATTTATGCATCGCTGTTCCTTTTGTCGGCGGTGCTTGCAATTCGAGTAGTACCTACAAGTTACCTCTAGTGTTTACTATTGAGTTGCATTTTATCGAGTTGATGAATATTTTTAAAATTATTTTAAAACAAAAAAAAATCTTTTACTCTATGCTTCGAAAGTACTCCTTATGGCAAGTTGTTCTGCCGCGGGGACACAACCATTACAATTTCTCGGTGTATTATAAGTATCATACGACTGAATGTCGTATACCATTATGTATGTAGAACTGGTTCTTGCGATTTGAATGGTGCAAGAAACACATTTTTCAAAATACCACTTATTTTGAAAAATGTGTTTCTTGCACCATTCAAGTTACTATTGTATATCTCTGAGGTACAGAATTAACATATGATTTTTCTCAATAAGCCATAGCTGGAGAAAAATACCACAGGTAGGATAAGAGACTTGAAATTTTAAAAGGATTTATGATTATGAAAAATACATTAGTTATTAGTATTATTATACAATCGTTATTCCTCGTTCTGTTCCACGAATGCCTTTTTAACCGACTTCCAAAAGGAGGAGGTTCTCAATTCGTCGGAACCTTTTTTTTTTTTTTTTATGTATGTTCCCCGATTACTCGAAGATGGCTGGACCGATTTGGATATTTTTTTTTGTTTGAAAGGGTATACTGCCCAGGTGGTCCCATGATCATCAAGTCAGGATCTGATGATGGGATCCTGGAGAAATAGAGAGAACTCTTAAAATTTTATAGGTACACTTGAAGCAATTTGTGTAGTTTTTGGAAGAGTACTTTCTCGGAGTGGTTCCATTTCAATTTGGTGAAGATTTGATGAAGAACTTCGGAGATAGGCAACGGAACTCCTCAATAAATGATAGCAAATGGACAGGGATTGCTGAAATCTCATGTCTGTCAATTGTTTACACCAGTTAATAACATAACATCACGCCGGTACTCTGTGAAGGGGTAAGCACATGTGAACCACTAAAAAGTGAAAAATAAAAATCTTTTTTCAAAAAAAATAAACAACCGACTTCCAAAAAAACACTAAAAAGTGAAAAATAACTTTAATTTCGGAAGGCGGTGACAAAAAATTAAAATACATATCCAAAGTCACCGCCTTCCGAAATTAAAGTTATTTTTCACTTTTTAGTGTTTTTTTGGAAGTCGGTTGTTTATTTTTTTTGAAATAAAGATTTTTTTCTAATCTCATGTATCCACATAATGAACATACATCTGACGTGCTATTCTTTAAAAAATTAACGCTACGAGCTATAAATTAATCATGTCAACTATATCACAGCACCACCTTGGTGAAAACAAAACATTGTTATCAAAGAAATTTATGAATGGTCGTATTTATAGCCGTGTGCACGATTTTTACGACAGAATACTGATAACAAGTGACAAATGACTGATCATTTTGATCTCCTGGTGATGACATTATCTTCTTAAAACGAATCAAGATAAGGTAATAAAATAAAAAGACGATCAAAGATTAAGAGTGTAACAAATAATTTAAGGTATGACTACGGGTGCGGGTTGTTCGAAAGAGATAGCGTGGCCTCTGGCACACAGGCAACTGAGGGAACACGGGTGGGTTTTAGTCAGTAAAAGTCTGACACGCCCTCCCGCTCCAACCAGAGCGGGAGAAAAAAAAGTATGGCTTGGCATGGCACATTCATGCGCTAAGATAGATAAATTTTTGTTACGTTTTATGCTATTTGCAATTTTTCAGGGGGTCTAAAAAGGCCACTTTGGCAGAATCATAATATGATCTATTATGAATCATATTTAAAATCGTGAAATTGTCACAAACTGACAATTCATAATATTATCTGCGTTGACAGCACGCAATTCATCTATTTGACAGTTTTGTATGGAAATTCGTAAAATGGTCACCAAATTATGAATTGCTCTACTAAAGTAAAATGTCAAATAGCAGAATCATAGGGAAATTCAGGAAATGAATCGCTTTTAGAGGTTGCTTAATGTGGCCTTTTTAGACCCGTAGATCTGTGTCAGTTTGGATATTATTTAAAATATGATTCGAGACGAGTTTCGTAACACAGGTTAATTCTTAGCACAGAACTGAGTATTGCTCCGCTGTCCACTGTCATATTCCTATCCGTCAGTCATGATGTAGTATTCAAGTTAACCTGTAAGTTAGTTTTTTGTGTTTTTTTTTTTTAATAATTCCATCCTTGGAAACACAAACATACTCATACCAGAACTATATTAAAAATTATGAATTCTTAACCAGTTATTATTATTTATTTGCTTATGAATGAGGAAACTAGTATATTGTATGTAGCTGATGGTTTTCATTTTCTATCGCTAAAGTCAGAAATCCGGAATCAATCCCTAATGCCATGGCACCACGGGTAATTAAAATTACCCATGGACCCGGTAATGGGTCGATCCACCGGAACCACCCGTAACGAGTGAAATATAATAGAGAAAGATGAATGATGGTGAAAATAACATCAAAATCCGTTGCGTAGCTTAGAAAAACAGCTCACTCAAACAGACAGCCATGAAAAGTGACTTCGATTTATACCATTTATATCTAGATGTCTCTCGCAATCAACCATTACATTACTAGCTATACCACATTAAAGATTATATATTTATAAGCTATTTAAAAATATAAACTCTTTAGTCGATTCCTTATGTTCTTGTAATTTATGTTTGCATATTTACAATCATTGTAAATATCAACTTAAATGCCATGACACGGTGATCAAACAATTGATTACCATGTACACTAGGGTCAGTTCACATCGAGACGCGACGTTGCGCGCACTTTTTAAGATAGCAACAAAATATCTAACTTATTTACAAGAGTGCGTCCAGATCTGGCGAATGCGCTGCTCGCGAGCCGCTTGCGAACCCCGCGCGTGTTGTTCGCGTGCGGTTACAGCTCTAGTGCAACTCCGGCAAGGCTTAAGTGGGGCGCGTGTGCAGCGCGCGCGCTGCTCGTGCGCACATAGCTTCTTTCGCGTTTGAACTAAATATGGGGGCGATGGAGGTACACCGCGGGCGGCACGCGCGCACCTCCTGCGCCGCTCGAGTACGGCGCGTAGCTAGCGCGCGAGCGGCGCGCAGACGGCGCAGGGGCTGCGTACGAACATGAAATGCACGCGCGCAGTTCGCAAGCGGCTCGCGAGCGGCGCATTCGCCAGGTCTGGACACACCCCTACACGAAAAGGTATAATTTCACTACGACCGCGAAAGCGTGTCGAAGAACGCTGAGGTGCACCGTGCTGTGCAGCCCGTATACCTTATTGTAAAGTTAATAAGATCTATTTTGTATCGTGAACTGATCCTATTGCCAACTGCTTGTCGGCTTTCACGAGTTTTAAT
This sequence comes from Polymixis lichenea, assembly GCA_949091785.1. Classification (NCBI taxonomy): domain Eukaryota; kingdom Metazoa; phylum Arthropoda; class Insecta; order Lepidoptera; family Noctuidae; genus Polymixis; species Polymixis lichenea. The sequence goes on from OX420938.1 coordinate 5,956,148, forward strand.
ATGTAGTCATCAGTAATACTTATACCAGAATAGAGAGTTAATATGTAGTCATCAATAATATACGAGCCTATTATCGTCTCAGTGCACCATAATCAGCCTATAACGTCTCCACAGCTGGGACACAGGCCTCCTCATGGGAAGTGGGCCGTGTTTTCCAAGCAGGCCCAGTGCCGGTTGGCAGATGTCAGATGTCTTCGATTGTTTAGTTCTGAGACACCGGTTGCCTCGCGATGTTTTCCTTCACTGTTTTGAGAGCAGTGTTGATAAAATATTATATAAAAAGCAAACTGCCTGTCAGGGGTCGAACCAACGACTCACAACTCGAAAGTAGCTGGTGTTGGGGGCCACCACTGCTTTTCACTGCTACCGCAATCTGTCAAATTTCTTTGATAGTTTTCCAACTTTATTGCAAAAGAATAAAGTTCATGTTCAGTTGGGAAAATTTTACAGTTTGGGATAGCTTGGTGTGCTGGCGTTTTTACTGTCTGTGAAATTATATAACCATTTCAAATAATTGTCAAAGAATAAAGAAAAATTTAAGGCGACAATTAGCTATGACGCTACGATACCACCCTAAGGAGCCAAGTATAAAGAAAAACAAAGTCAGAAAGAACGCTAAAGAAAACGAAGTACCGACAGCTACACATCAAGCTATACATTTCCAGTTTACGCTGATCTCGCGCTGTACGGAAATACTATACAATGCGAGATCAGCTTATACTGGAAATGTATAGCTTGATGTGTAGCCGTGTGTACATAAAGTCGCGATCGGACGACACGATGCTATAGGATATATTTTAAGTTAAAACAAGGAAGGACAATTGACAGAAAAAGAACGGTGTTTAAAATTCGTTTAGCATTAAATGCATTTAGTGATTTTTGATGCAAATGCGCCATAATCCTCATAAATAAATGTTTTCAATAAAATATCTAAGGCTCCGCTTTCATTTTTATTTACCGTTTAGGTCATCGTATTTACTCATCGTCTCGTGAAGATCTCAACGTAAATAAAACCTTTGTTATGAATGTAAACATTTTTTGAAGATGGCCAGGACTAAAGTCACCTTCGAATAATAGTAAAATATTGTATTTTCAAGTTATTGCTTATCCCAAACTGATCGAATATTCCAATAAAATATCCAGCAGAATAAATTAATTTTAATATAAATACAACGTCCTGTTCCTACCTATATTGCTTCTTAGAGGTATATTCAAATAAAACTAAGTCACGATGACTATAACAATGCCGAATTTCAAAGAAACAATTCATTGATCAAAATTGACTTGGTAATTGAACGGCCATTGTCGGTTCCTACCTTGATCTTTGTACCTACCAATTTGGCATAGATACCTTAGATTAACTTAAGTTACAACGTATAAAGTATTGTTTAATGTTTAAACACTTATATACAAAATAAAGAATTAAACCAGTGAATCTACAGTAATTTATAAAGAGGTAAAGTTTGTAAGTTTGAATGTAGAAGGTAATCTATGAAACTGTTCATTCGATTTCAAAAACTTTTACTGTATAAAGTTACGTTATGACCGAAAACAATTTACAACTTACTCACACTAAACACTTAAATAGGTATATATTATTTAAAATGAATTATCAAAACATGGCAACATGTTGGATGGGAATGCTGGCCTTAAAATAAACTTATACATTAAGTAAATAACTTTTATTTTCCTATAATACAACTATTATTTTCCTCTGTTCCAGAATACAAGATGCACAGAGAAAGTATGCCAGTCGAGTATAATGAACATCGAGGGCCGGGGCGACACGCCGCGGAGCCCAGAAGAAGTTTACAAGGAGGCACAAGTTTTTCTCAGACAATACTACGCTTCCATACGCAGGTAAATAATATTTTAAACGGAAATATTTTCAAGGTGGTTAAACTTACTTCAGTTGTAACAAAACCAGTATGAGGTGGCATCTTTTTCTATTGAAACTCCGTACAACACCTAGGCCGGCGTCGTAATCGCGCAACGCACTCAGTAGGAATTGCTTTCATTTTGACACATGAACAACATTCATTGCGTTTAGTGGTGTACCGACTAGTCGGGAAAGCCGACTTATCGGCCATATTTATAGTCAGCGACCAGTCGGCTAAAACCACCGACTAGTCGGCCCATTTTTTAAACGTCTTAATGTGCTTAAAAAATTAAAAGACGGTAATTGAAATCTTTACTGTTATATTGTTTTTATTAAAGAATCTGTTTTACAGTTTACTTTCAGTGCAATCAGGAAATTAGGATAGCAATGAATAGGAACCCTTAGTTTGGTCCATGAATTAATTGGACTTAGATCCAGAAAATAAATAGCGAAAGTAAAATTAATTAATACTTCTAACAAAAAAGCAGAAACTACAGCAAACAAACGGCAATAAGTAGGTTTGCCATTTTGAACATAGCTCATGTCACCCGAACTCAACCGAAATCAATGATCGGCTTGGCCGACTAGTCGGCCAGTTTGCAGACGACTGGTCGGATAGTCGGCTAGTCGGCCAAAGTCAGTTGGCTCATCTCTAAATTTGCATTATTTACGTTGTTGAGCAGATAAATTTTGCGAACTTAAGAATAATAAAGCAATGGAATAGCAATTTCAATAGATTCAAATTGTGTTACGCAAGTAGGATACTACTCACGGTCAAAGTGTTACGACCGACGCGCGGTCGACTGACTGACTATAAAAACTCAATCCATAGTTCACAATCCATTGTTCCGTGTGGTGCCGAACGTAAAAGAATAGCACCATCCCATTTCTTCCCGTGGGTGTCGTAGAAGGTGACTAAGGGACTTACCAGAGAATGGGCAGCAGCATTCTCTGTGCATTTGGCCACCATACTGCGATCGCCAACCCGCCTGCCAAGCGTGGCGAGTATGGCAAATCCCCCTTTTGGGGGAGGCTTATGTCCAGCAGTGGATGTCTTTCGGCTGATATGATAATGATGATGATAGTTAGTACTTTTTTGCCAATAAATAAATTTTGTATTTGTATTTGTAGTTCACAAAAACGTGTTGGAAAATGAATGCAAATTTATTTATTTTCACTGTTCAATTTCAGTTTGAATTCTGTGAATCTTCATGTTGACATTAAAATTTTATTAAACTGTCCATCGCTATTAATTGTGTATTAGTAGTAATTTGACCGTGTACAAATTAAATTCCCCCTAATTTTTTTTTAAACTTTGCCCCACACTTGGAATTTCTCCTGTATCGTGGGTGCGTTTACAAACACTTAAACTCACATACGCAAACAGTCAGACCTGGAACAAATACTTGTAGGTAATACAAATATTTGTCCCGTATGGGAATCGAACCCGCGATACGCAGCGCAGCAGTCAAACGCTTAACCACTGCGCCAACAATGCCGTCAATTAATGTAAGAAATTTATTGTGTCTCAAAAAATCGCAAAGAATCTACGCAATTTGGATGGAATGGAACTATAGAGAAGTGTCTTAACTCTGCGTCAGCGTGCGTGATCCATCGCCGTTCTTTCGATGTCCACGGCGCACAGGATGGATGGAAGGCAGCAGTCTAACCGGTTGCAGCTGAACACCAATATTTTACATGGACCGATTCCCTATCTTATATCCACAACCCAGTTACTGGATGATAGACCCTTTTTAAGACTGGTTGTCAGTCTTTCGGGCTTCTGACGACCCGTAACGACTGTCAAAAATCCACAAATGACAGCGAGGACCAACGGCTTAACGTGCTTTCCGAGGCACGGACTCCACCGTGCTCTTGGTATGTAAAGATGGTCACACATCCACAGACCAACCGCGGCAACCGCAGCTTAACGTGATAGATCGACCCGTGCGGCTAATATTACTTAGCTACGAGCCCCTCTTATGCAGCTTATGAAGTATATTTTTGCTACGATGTTGTAATTGCTGTATGGCGTCCTAGTGGGAGGATCAATAAATAGTTTCGGTAGCCTAATTTAATTTGACACTGATTAACAATATTATCAAAATATTAAGACGAATAGTGTTCCTCAATGACCTTCTGCAAAAATGTGTTATTTTTCCTGTATTGAAAAAAATACGACCAAAGTCTACCGCGTTTGCCTTTCAAAAATCCAGTTTCTTAACCTTAAACATTTAAAAGAATTTCGCATAAAAAGCCATTTTGAGAAGAATTCTTAAATGTACAACCTAGTTATAAAAGAGTTAAGTATTTTCATCAAAAAGTAATTTCCTCTGAATAACAAAAGGGAAGTTCTGCGATTGAAGAAAATATTTGATTAGCTGTAGAAAAGATCATTTGTCTCATCGGAATGCAGTGACTTTCTTCAATTGTTTTTTTTTTCTTGAGAATGTTTATGTTACTTTTTTAATATTGTTAAATAACTGCTAAATCGTGGTTCTAAGCGATCACTTATTAAGTGATTATTTCTGAAAGGATTATTCCATTCTGTCACCCTGCTTTGTCCCCTTAGAGGGACGGATCGGAAAAATGGATCGAAAGAATTAATATACTAAATTCATGCCACACATATGCAACATTACATTAAATGAAAGACCGTGAAGATACTCTTGGTTTGGGTTTATAATCAGCTGTCTCCGATCCGTTTCCCTCAAGGCACAAAGCAGAGTGACAGATCGGAATAATCCTTCGGAGAGACCCTGGTCCAAGAGTTGATGACTCTAATCAACAGCTTTTAGTCCTTTAACTTCTTGTTGTTACAATTAGTTATTTGTTATATATTATGAACGAAATAGCCTAAATAATAGGTTTTAATAACTTTATATAAATATGGTTTTTATGCTAATGTTTACAATCCACGGTTCAGTTAAATTAAGAATACACTTTTAGGAATGTAATGAGATAAACTTCAACAAATAAGTTAACAGTACAATAAAACGTTTTAGTAAACGATAATGTGAAATAAAACTCACATTTATGGTAGAATTAAAATTGACTCCTTCTTGAATACGTACTTATTTAATTTCTTAACTTTTTATTTTTTTCAGGGAAAATTCCGAAGCACACAGGACGAGACTTGAAGAAGTAAAGAAGGAGCTAAAAGAGAAAGGCACATATCAGTTGAAGTCTTCAGAGTTGGTGTTTGGGGCTAAGTTAGCTTGGCGTAACGCTACCAGATGCATTGGAAGAATACAATGGAAGAAATTACAGGTGAGTCCCTTTAACATCCTTGATAGTGGTTGAAAAAAACATAACTTGAGCGTTAGGTACATATACACCGTGACATTTTAGTCGTCTTACAACGGCAGCCCACTTCATGTATCCAATGACTACTAATCATTTATAAAAAAGTGAAATTTTTGAACATTTGCATAATAAAAAAAAATATCATTCACTAAAACGCATGACATAGTTTGAAACACCCTGTTCATCATCATCATTATATCAGCCGAAAGACGTCCACTGCTGGACATAAGCCTCCCCCAAAAGGGGGGGCTTTGCCATAATCGCCACGCTTGGCAGGCGTGTTGGCGATCGCAGTATGGTGGTCAAATGCATAGAGAACGCTGCTGCCCATTCTCTAGTAAGTCCCTTAGTCGCCTTCTACGACACCCACGGGAAGAAATGGGATGGAGCTATTCTTTTACGTCCGGCACCACACGGAACGAAACACCCTGTTACGGAGATGGAATTAATGATAGAATGTAATGGTAGGTAGGTAGATATCTTCTACCGTTTGATACGTAAATATTATTAACAGGGCGGGTGTTTCATAATTCTAAAGCATTATTTATTTTTCTTTGTACCTATTATCTTAATTAATGGTAACAACGTTTTAATCGCGCCTAGAGGCTTTTTACCATGGATATATTGAGTGGACCACCTTTGTAAGACGACTAAAATGTCACGGTGTATATGTACAAGGCTCTACTGAAACAATTATTATTATAAACAAATAAAATCAACTTTCACAATGCAGAGTCACAAACACCCTTACACTCCCCCACACACACATACACACAAACACACACACATACACACACACATACAGACAAAATACAATATAGAACAGCAGCATATTATAGAAATTATACCAAGCTTGATCTTTCATAAATATTTAATTTTTAATTTATTTTTATAATTGTTAATATAATAGTTTTCTTACCTTTTTGATTTTATTGAGTTTATTTCTGTATTTTAGTAATTTTTAGTTTTGCAATCTCGAAGAGGCTAACTAATAGTTTAACTGTCGCCAATTTCAACTTTTATTTAAAAATAACCAAAATGTTTTATATGTATAATGGTGCCCAAGACCAGGCTGTGCCTAGTTTGGGGCCAACGATATCTTAATCTGTAATTTTAATGTTGAAATAAACGATTTTTTTTATAAACTTTCACATTGCTTTGCATATTAGTACGATTTAATAATAGATTATTGGGATAGCTGCGAAATCTTTCGTTTTCTTAAGAACAGATATATTATAACATCTCACAATTCCAGCCAAGACGTCCACTGCTGGACACAGGCCTCCCTCAAAAGGGGGCAGGGGGTTGCCATAATCGCCACGCTTGGCAAGCGGGTTGGCGATCGCAGTATGGTGGTAAAATGCATAGAGAACGCTGCTGACCAATCTCTGTTAAGTCCCTTAGTCGCCTTCTACGACACCCACGGGGAGAAATGGGATGGTGCTATTCTTTTACATCCGGCGCCACATGGATATAACATCTACTAGTAATCATTTCTGAGTAATTTAATAGATGTTAAGTATTCCTTATACTTAACATCTTTTAAATTACTCAGTTAAAATCTTCCAAAAATATCATGCTAAAATCATTGATATTTTTTGACATAGTTGATACTTACTGTCGTTAGTTAATTTAGTGGTAGGTATGCTAATGTATTGCCATGAGAAACAAGAAAAGCCTGCTTTTCATTTACAAGTTTTGGTATCACCTTCGCCTATAATAAATCTAACGTCATAAAATATCTCGTGATTATTAATTTGCTTTGTTAGAATGCGGATGCAATTTTACGATTTTTGTTAATAATGATCGAATAACGTATGTGAATTAATCTCACCTATTGAATTAGCAAAGTAAAGTGTAAAAGAGATATTAAAAAAAATCTCGTCCAATTTTCAGTAAACAGTAGGTAGAAGTTTGCGAAAATTTCAAGACATTGAAGTAAGTTGGAAAAAAAATTGCATAAGTAGTTTTTTACTACTAAAGCAAAAAAAATTGAGATAAAATGTTAATATTTGTATGTTTGAATGTTTGTTACTCAATCACGCAAAAACGGCTGTACAGATGTCGATGAAATTTAGCAGACAGATAGTTAATAACCTGAATTAACACTGGGCCGATTGCGGCGGTACGTCCCCTCTTTGAGGAGTGGCTTGAGAGGCGGCATGGCGTCCTCACTTTCCGCCTGACACAGGTCCTCACCGGGCATGGCTGTTTCGGGAGGTTCCTGTTTCATATAGGGCGGGAAGAAACGCCCGGGTGTTTCCATTGCGAAGATCACCCAGAGGGCACGGTGGAGCATACGGTGGAGGTCTGCCCGGCGTGGGCGGAGCACCGCCGTGTCCTCGTGGAGGTGATCGGCGGCGGCGATCTCTCGCGTCCGACCTTGGTCCAGGCCATGGTACGGAGCGAGAGTGCATGGCTAGCAGTCGCCTCCTTCAGCGAAGCAGGTATGCTCGCAAAGAGGGAGGCGGCGCACGTAAGGGAGATGCAGTACATGCACCCTCACAGCCGTGGCCTTCGCAGGAAACGCCCTGGGCGTCGGGAATCCCAGGCTGATTCCCGGCCACCGTAGGCACGGGCTTGCGGACGGCGAGTAATGGGTAGCTCGCTGTCCAGTAAGAACCAAGCCCGGGTCGACGGCGCGTTGTGTTCCACGCGCGCCTTAAAGAGATGTCAGCAGCAACTGATGGGGCCCGCAAGGGCCAATGCCTGCCAGGGGTGCGGGTTGTTCGAAAGAGATACCGCCGCCCCTGGCACACAGGCAACTGAGGGAACACGGGTGGGTTTTAGTCAGTAAAAGTCTGACACGCCCTCCCGCTCCACCCAGAGCGGGAGAAGTTATTTGATGATTTCCCACCCAAAAAAAAAAAACCTCGAATTAACACATAAGACACTTATCTCGGTAGTACGTTCCCATGGAATAAATTTCGACCTCTACGCGTGCGAAGCCGCTGGCAAGCTTATAACATAAAGTGAAGGAAGGAAGTGGTGAAGGGCGGCCGTTTTGGGGGACTGTCTTATGTAATTTTGACGTTCAGAAGTGCTGACTCTCAGCCTAGTTTGAATATATGACTTTTGATTTTGCTTTTGATAATGTAAGCTTATAAAGTGTGCTTATAGCGTGTCATGTAAAAACAGGGAAATTAATTGATAACCAACTGAAATTGTCCGTATAAACAAATAACAACTGTTATTCTTTGAAAGTTATAGCCATTTCATACAATGGCTATAACAATCCAAGTTACATCAAATAACTTTATGGACAACGTTAAAGATTCACACTTCAATACGTTATTCATCAACAATCAATGAAAACAAAAAAAAACTGACGTTCTGTTGGCACCTGCTTGCCAAGGTCTTTGGTATCGTTAGGCAAAACATTAGGCTGTAAAAAATATGCCAGACTGTTAATTTGCAAATAATTTTTGCAGATATCACTATAATCTTATAGTTACCTCAGTGGCCATAGGGGTAGGTACACTTGCCGAGTGAGAAAAACAAAAATCATATATTCAAATTAGGCTCAGAATCAACACTTTTACACAAAACAGTCCCCCAAAACGCCCATCCTTCAGCACTACCTACTGCTTTAGCTGGGAAGAAGAAGTGGCGCAACAAACTCCTCAGCAGCACAGCTATCTTTGTCGTTAAATAAACTTGATTCTATACAATAATAAGTAGGCAAAGTAATTAACATTACGACACACAGAAAATTAAATTAAATCATTGTCAAATGTCAGCTAGCCATGCCAATATACGAAATGCAGAGAGTACTTATTCTTTTTGAGAATATTGTGTAAGCCGGAATCCGATATGGATGTTATTTTAGTCCGCCATCCAGTGCTAAATGGGGCTAGGATAGACTGAATGTGAAGGCGCAGGACAAGTTATGGCGTAGCCTGGGTTAGGCCAATGACTAGCAGTGACTGTGAAAGGCACTCAGCCTTGATTCATTGGATTGATAATCAAATGTTTACATTATTTACGTATGAGTTTTTACACAAACCATAGACAGTCTCCTCATACCTACAAAGAAGAAATTGCATAAAAGTGGATCGCAACAAAAACTTAAAGACGAGCAAACACACGCACTTACAGCCTTTTTTTTTTTTTTTTTTGATTTTGGCTTCACACGGCTTGTGCATTTAGCCAGTGTCAAGTAATTTTTCTTTTAGATCAAGTAAATGGCCCGATATCGGGCACGAAGTTACAAAACAGTCATAGTCGTCTTTAGTCAGTCAAGTCAGAGTTATTGTAAAGCGGTAGTAACTTTACAACAACCTAATAGGAGTTTTTGGGGGGAACACGAAAAGTCCACGTTAGTCACTTATTTTCACCTTCACTACACTTGTGCACTCACACGTAACTAAATTGAATAATTCACTATCAAAATTATACAATTTAATTCGCTATTTCACTAAATTCCATGAAAATGAAAATTCGTGCGACATGTTCCGACGCGATCCCGCCAAAAACTCCACTTACAGCCTTATTACAAAAAATGTTTTTTTTTTACTAATATAAGAAGGATTAGCAAATGAAATGTTCTTACAAATCTTTTAAATCATCGAGCTAGTTTTTGTAATAAGAACGATCAAAATATAGTTCTATAAACAAAACTGACAAAATAGCCTGGTACTAAGTTATCTTTTTGTATTTATAACCTTTACCGTCAGAATAGGGTTCGAAATTCAAAAATGACTGTATGTTTGAAACATGAAAACCTTTGTTTTATAAACAGCCAGTTTGTGTTCTATCTATGCACTAAAGTATAACGAGCTGGTTACTTTGTAGAACGCACTTTCATTCGTCAAGGCTCCACAAATTCTCACGTGTCGACGTCTATTTACAAAATTCCCTTCCCCACCGAAAGTTGACGTTAACATATGAAACCACTTTAACGTACTATCACTCGTTACCGGAACACAAATTAGATTTCGTGGCTCCTGAAGAATCTTGGGCTTTTTCTTTATATAAGGAAGGCTTTTACATGACAGATTTATTTACATGCCTTGAATATTTTATGTGTTGAATGTTTTTCTGGTCTTTTTATTGTATTTAATTGTGAATAGAATTTACCAATATAATATAACTTTTAATTTTATTTTGTCTTTTTACTAATGTTGTCATTGTCATAGATTTACGAATTTTATTTTTTTATAATTGAATATTAGCGCTTATTACTAAATTAATTTGCTTATTATTTTCATTTTTGTTTTGTTTTATGCACATATGTAATTGTTGCGCTGTAATTTAATTTTAAGAAAGTTTGTCTTTACAATAATTGGTGGTAAACCTAATAAAAAAACAAGCACATGCCAGCTATAGATTTATTGCGGTTTTATTATAATTGGAAACTTACATTTTGTGTAAAAAAAAATCAAAAGTCATTTATTCAAATTAGGCTGAGAATCAGCACTTTTCGAACGTCAAAATTACATATGACAGTCCCCCAAAACTCCCTTCACTACTTCCTAGTGCTTTCGCTGGAAAGAAGAAGTGGCGCAACAAACTCCTCAGCAGCACAGCTGTCTATTTAGTTAGATAGACTTGATTCTATACATTATATAGGCAAAGTGAATAACACGGAACATTAATTTAAGAATTTTTCATATGTCAGCTAGCCATGCCAATATACCTACCACCAAATAAAATTAAAAATTTACCTCAAGCATAAATAATAAAAAAATAATAAAGATAATACCAAAATACATGTGTATTTGGGTTTTGTGTGTTTTGTGTAGATATTCCACTTTCTCATTGATTAAATAAATCTTGCTATCGGTGGCACGTATGTTGATTTAATTTCATTATAGATGAATCTATTAGGAAGGCTGTTTATTAGTTATTGTAGTTTTTTAGAAAATAACTAAAGCAATAGGATCGTTTATAACACAATAAAGACAACTTCTGACCGCTACCCAGTGGCATTCGGAATTTTTTTGAAGAACAGTTGAACATTTGAGACCTGACAGAAAGACCAAAAAAAAACAACAAAATTGAACTTATTATTAAGTTTTTATTACATCATTCAAACTAGGCTGAGATTCAACACTTTTTATAGTCAAAATTATATAAGACAGTCCCCTAAAACGCCCACTCTCCTCCACTTCCTAGTGCTTTAGCTGGGAAGAAGTGGCGCAATAAACACGCCAGCAGCACAGCTGTCTGATAAGTTAGGACAGGGCACATTTATAAACTTGGGCAAAGCATTTTAGGTACTTACTATTTTCATTGTAATTTTAAATGAAAACCCCAAACGTGTTTCAAGAGATAACAGTTACAGTTGTAAAATTGTCTTTAACATAAGGTAAAGAGAAACATACGAACTTTTAATTAGGGTTTCAGCTTAAGTACAACTTTATAACGAGGCACAAACTAAATGTCATTAGTCGCTCTCTCAAGGATACAAGTTATGTAGCTTTAAAGAGAACGTTACGATTGTCTGCAGTCTGGTAGTTGTACCAAAATAGTTTATAGTTATTTGTCGATTCGCACGAGTTTACTCGTCCGGAATGGGCGAATTGACGCTTTTTTTCCGTAGGGCTTTGGGACGAAGTTAATTTATTTGTGGTTGAATTAAAAACTCCAAAAATATGTATTAGGCTATTGGCGCGTTTTGAATTAAATGCAATTAACTAATAACATTAGTTCGTATTTTATCCTATTAAGTATTTGGTAAGAAAATGGGTTCTTTTTTTTGTAACTATATTGCAAAAAATACAAAACGTGATTTTTGCCTAATACGTATTTCTGGACTTGTCCATTCGCCCATAAATAAATTAACTACGTTCAAATCGCTTACAGAAAATGATATGTTATCTAAAGTGTCGATTTGCCCGTTTTTGGCGAGAAAACTCGTGCAAATCGACTAATAAGCGTAGTTCATACAGTAAGCCGCGCGCCAGTTACATGTAACAAAAACCAGTATAAACTCCAGAATACGGTACGCCTGCTCAAGACCAAAGTATTAAAAACAACATCTATAGTCGACTGGACGTACATTAAAATTGTCTCAATGGTTAAAATAACCTTTACGACTGACGATACCGCCACTGCCTTAATGATTGGCTTTGATTACGCATGAGGCTTTTCTTGCCGACACAAAAAAATAATTTAAACCTTAACTGACTTATTTTATACCGAACGACTTAAAAAAGTAGACGTTGGACGCATTTACTCGAGCTGGTTACTTTAAACATGGCTTAACCGGTTTTTGCTAAGCCAGGGTGGAAAATAACCACAAGATGGGATCAATAGTCTAGCTTAAGACTGGTTCGTAAACGCCTTGCGAGTTGCACATTGCAAGTGTATAAGAACCTATTATTACTGACTTGAATTGCCGTAGATTCTGAGGAAATTATATGTTTTTCCAGTGCTTGTGAATATCATCAGTAACTTATGCGTGTAAAAAAAAATCTGCAATAGAAAAATATCAGAGGATCCTGTGGTTAAGTAATATAACAGGCGCACAGGCCGATCGATCAGGCTTAACAACGCTTGTATTGGATGGGTGATCCTTACATATCAAGACCCCTCCTCAAGCCTACTGGGGATTTTGTTGCGCCACTTCTTCTTCCCAACTAAAGCACTAGGAAGTGGTGAAGGCCGGGCGTTTTGGGGGACTGTCGTATGTAATTTTGACTCTCAGCCTAGTTTTAATAAGAAGAGACATGACTTTTAACAAAATGATGTACAATAGGAGAAGATAGCTATGTTTTTCTATTAATTATCGTAGTTATGGTTGTTCCGTGTGGTGCCGGACGTAAAAGAATAGCACCATCCCATTTCTTCCCGTGGGTGTCGTAGAAGGCGACTAAGGGACTTACTAGAGAATGGGCAGCAGCGTTCTCTATGCATTTGACCACCATACTGCGATCGCCAACCCGCCTGCCAAGCGTGGCGATTATGGCAAATCCCTCCTTCCAATCCTTTTGGGGGAGGCTTATGTCCAGCAGTGGACGTCTTTCAGCTGATATGATGATGATGATGATGATCACAGTTATGCGTTCTAAACGAACCATGATTTTGTAGATAATCGTATTTTATTATTATTTATTTATGTCCAAAACAACAACGAAAACCTCTCAGGGTTTATCTGTGTGATGGTGAGCCGCTCATTTCAATTTAAAAAAAAAACCATTTTAAAACAAAAAAAATTAAATACAATATGAAATTAAATATGGGACTTGAACTTAAGACAACATTGAAAACAAAAGACAAAAAAAAAATCAACAACAAGCTACATTAAAATGTCATACTTTACAATTACTATGGTACTTAACACACTGAAATTTACTTATTTTTATATAAAATATTTACTTACTCATTCACTTATTTACTATGTGGCCGTGGATTATAAAGTTTGTTGTGTTTTGAAGAAATGTAATGGTAGTTCTCGTATTCGTTTTGGAATATGGTTGTAAACTTTTATGGACTTAAGATAACTGATTCTATAGTGGAGACTGCTGTTACAAAATTGTTTTTTTAACTTGGCTAGCTACTGTGGAGAAAAAGTATTACTTTTTCCTTTCTGTCGTCAAGTATTATTACTGTTTTGAAGGAGTGATGTACCAGGACATGCGCATCCGATTTTTTAACTTAGGCTTGCTTGCACAACAAATCGCTCACCACGTGTATCACCAAACCGCAGACGTCCTCAGAGGTCCAGTTGAAAACCAGCGTCAGGCACTAGTTGCCTGGCATTTATGCTGAACTGGGCCTTTTTAGTGAAGCCGCGAGGCACACTATAATGCTAGTTTCTTCTCACCTTACACTTTTAATTGATTTTTTTTTATTTTACTATTTCCTGCTGTTTAATGTATATTGTGTGCTTTAAACTCTGTGCTAAATAAATGTATTTTCTTTCGAAAAAAAAATTGGTCTGTTTTGTCAATCATTAGAAGCCGACAGAAGCAGAATGATGTTGAGCGCTAAACGCATAAGTGTGAAAGAACAGTGGTGTAGTCAATTCGCACGAATTTACTCGAACGAAATGGACGAAGCGACACTTTTTAATAATTTATAATTTTCTGTAGGCGATTCGCACGAAGTAAATTTTTGGGCGAATCAACAACTTCAGAAATTTGTACTGGGCAAATGGCACGTTTTGAGTTTAAGGCAATAAAGTAATAACACTACCTAGTTCTTCTATTATCTAGCAAGAAAAATATTTTTTTTTTCTATACCACATTGCATAAAATTGAACATGTGGATTGTCAATGCTCAGTTCAAATCCAGAGTTGAATATACAATACGCGATATTCTTCCGTCCGTGCGATAGTAGAGTTAGTCTCCAAGGTCAGCAACGCTTTGGTAGTCCTATGACTAGAGCCGGGTTCCATAGGCAACAACAACATTCCATCAGGTAGACAGTCCACCTGTTTGCTACTGGTTTTCTTTTATTTTATAAATAATAATCATTTAATAAAAACCAGTCTGAAATCAACGTATTATTAAAGTTTATTAAAGGTTACCTTAAAAATAACTTCAGAGCTATGCACGCAGTTAGTAGTCGACATTGTGGTATAAACATTAAAACATTGCATATCACATACTGAGCTGCTTAAAGACACTTCAAAAGGCAGTACCAATGGAAATGTCAACAAGAACAGCAAAGTGTCTGTATTGATACTTATCATTATTAGGTCTCTCTGTAGTACATTTAAATGTACAGTAAGATCCATTGCGTAAACATTAACTGCTGATTCTTAGGCTTAGCACGCACTGTGATTAAACGCTAGCGGTTTTGAAATACCGGCTGGCGTTTATTCGCGCGATTTAATTTAATCATCATCTGCCTAGCCTTTTCCCAACTATGTTGGATTCGGCTTCCAGTGTAACCGGATGCAGCTGAATACCAGTATTTTACATGGAGTGACTGCCTATCTGACCTCCACAACTCAGTTACTGGGTAATACGATACCCCTTGGAAAGACTGGTTGTTAGACTTTCGGGCTTCTTCTTCTCGATTTAATTTAAAAAAAATATAAAAAATACGTAAAAACGCTGCCACACGTATTGGGTACATTCACTATCTGATTAAAGACATTTGAAAGGATACTTTTGAAAAATAGCATCCCGATAAGGTTTTTAATTACTACGTGGGCCATTATCTGCAATAAGAAGACCCCTACATTCCGTAAGGCAATATGACCAGAAACCGAGTTGCGGTTAACCGCCATGCGTGCACCACTATACTATTCCTATGGGACACAAAATGATCCCGCGTTTTCGAACCGTGAGCCAAATGTAACTAATTATGTTTTTAAATTCAGTCACTGAATAAAACCGCTAGTGCGGGCACTTGAAGCTATACGTAACATTTTCCGGTTTTTTCCAACTGCTGGCGTTTCATCCCAGTTCGTATTAAGCTTTACACTGAATGATGGCGATAGAAATGACTATACCTACATAGTCACCACTATAAAAACAACCTAAGGATTGCCGTATGTTTTCAATCCTGTGTAATCCTCTCTGTATCACTTTATAAGATCCCATACTAGGACCATTACAAATGCAAAGTTAGAGTCAATAATAATTATTATTTATTCTAACTTTGCATTTGTAATGGCAATTGAAATAGTGATGTCAATTAAAATAACACAGTTACGCACAACACTAGCCAGCACTGATCTCTAAGCCTCGTAGTGCGAGAGAGAAGTCCAATGTAAATGATTGATGATGATGACTGTAACAATGCGTTTTGTAATGTTCCGAGTATAGTACCTCTATAACCTATGAAAAGACTAGTGATGGTACTTTTTAAGACACTTTTATTAGCTTCGCCTGTATGTATCCATCTATTGATGTATGTAACGGAATCTTGGAAATCGAATTTCACCCACTTAAGACGTCAGATTAATTTAAAATTTTAGAGATATATGAAAGTCCAATGACAATAGAATAATTTCATAAATGTATGTCATTATCCTGGCCAGGATCACCAGGATATCAAAAATAAGCTAAAAAACACGCTTTTGTAGTTGGCTGAATTATTTTCTACGTTTTAGTTTGTCTATTAAAGCGTGTTTTTAGTTTTTACACGCTTTATATTAGCTTCACTTGTATGTTTGTTTGTTTGTTTGTATGTCTGTATGTAACCGACTCCTTTGGACGCTATTTTGACCCACTTTAAACGGTCAGATTTCATTTAAACTTTGTAGACTTATCGAGGACCTATGACAATTCAATAATAAAAAAAATAGAAAAAAACATGGTTTTGTAGTTAGCAAAACTAAAAAATAGAAAATAAGTAATAGTTAAAAAAACTAAAAAACACGCTTTAAAAACCAAACTAAAAAATAAAAAAATAATTTAATTCTATTAAAAAGCGTGGGGTGCTTGATATTAATTGATTATAAAAATACCTCAAAAAGCACCCCACGCTTTTTAATAAAATAAAATTATTTTCTTCTTTTTAGTTAGTTTTTTAAAGCTTGCTTTTTTAGTTTTTTTTAACTATTATTTAAACTAGTATTTATTCATTCATCAACGCCTTTAGTATATCTTCTTATTTCCCTTTATCTTTTGTAATAACCCCGAATGAACTAAGAAAATCCTTTTGCAGATTTTCGACTGCAGAGAAGTGACTACAGCCAGTGGAATGTTTGAAGCGCTCTGCACTCACATCAAATTCGGAACTAATAAAGGAAACATCCGGTAAGATCCTGCACAGATTATTTAAAAGACATAAACATATACATATGCCAGTAACTTGCGCAAGAGCGTGCATATCATTATGCCACAACAACTTCCGGTTGGTTACAATAGGAAAATAATTAACTGAATCTCTAAAAATTTGTATTTGTACCGACCCTTTTTTTGTTTTGTTTTTAGTGTTTATCAGTGGAAACTTGTAAATGGCCATTAATTTCATACTGTTTACGTTTATCAAATAGGATAAAATATAACTTATTCACCTTCTAAAAAACAGGCTCAATTTAAAAATTGAGCCTGTTTTAAACTTTCTGGTCTTTTCTCACAGTTGGCCGCAGTAACTAAGCTAGGGTATACCGACTACATGGGTTAGGTATGGTTAGAACTGTACCAAGCGCGCGTGAGCCGAACGAGTGAAACCAAAACAGTGCCCCAGCACTAGCCGGCGAGTGCTATATCTAAATCTGTCGCAGTTTGTGGCTCTTTAATATTTTTAGGATCCTATCATCATCTTAGCCCGGAACCATTTGGTCACAGCTTTACTCCATCGGCCATCTCCTCGATGTTCTGCCCAACTCCACTTGGGGCGTATCGCCACTTTTGACCGACTGTGACGCACTCGGGATAGTAAATTTATGCTAAGTATGGCCCGCTCCATGGCCCTTTGTGCTTATATGAACTATTTGAGGATCACAAAAAGTGGTGCAATCATTTTATTAGAGTGCACAATAACATTTTTAGAAACGCAATTATTCTATCCATTAAGTGCAGGCGTAAAAATACGGATATTCTAACAAGACGTGCAAGCTACATGCATACTTTTGTACAAGTTATTAGCACGTGTGTTTCTGGCTTGTTGTGGTTCACGTTTAATGTAAAACTTAGCAAAATTATCATAAGTTTCGCTTGTTTGTAGCACGTTTAACATTACCTGTTTGATGAGTTGAGAAACATAAGTCATACTTTAATAACTTGCTAAGATTTACAACTTTATACCGAATAGTTTGTTCAAAATAAGTTATAGTTACTGCGTGCTTAGAGAGCTTCTCTTCCTTGTTGTTGATATGAAGCCGCTTCTATAGTTTATCTATAGTTGATTCACATCCACATTCTCTATACTTATTATTAGAAAGAGGTACATTTTCGAGTTTAAAATGGGCCTCCTGGGCGTCTAAAATGGCCGCTTTGGCAGAATCATAATAATATTATGAATCATGTTTAATATCGTAAAATGGCCACAAACTGACAATTATCTGCGTAGACACCACGCATTCATCTATTTGACAGTTTTGTATGGAAATTCGTAAAATGGTCAGCAACTTCGATCAACAATGGGTCACCAAATTATTAATTGCTTTATTAAAGTAAAATGTCAAATAGAAGTATCATACGCGAATTCAGGAAGTGAATTGCTTTTAGAGAAATCGCTTAATGTGGCGTTTTTAGGCCCCCTGATCCGATTCCAAAAATTCTTTCACTACTGGAAACCTACAGTATTGCCGAGTGTCATAGGGTGTATGTATTTCATGTTAAAACCAGAAATATCACCCGAGCGAAGACGTGGGCAGGAGCTAGGTGAGGTTTGTACACACGGCTATACATCTAGGTATACATTTCCAGTATAAGCTGATCTCGTATTGTATAGGATTTCCGTACAGTGCGAGATCAGCGTAAACTGGAAATGTATAGCTTGATGTGTAGCCGTGTGTACCTAATAGGTGATGATCATTAGAATCGCACTTCAGTGCTACCGAAAGTGCTTATTTTTGTAAACAATCAAAACTGACCCGAAAAAAGTAATACAATCGACTTAAAAGAAAAACACTACAAAGTGAAAAAAAAACTACCAACTACTTGCTATGTACACAACAGTGTCCGGAAGTGTTAAAAGATCATCAAGATACACAGATACATACTATCGAAAGCACACGCAAAAACTATCCAAACAACCTATCCAATGAAAACAAAAAAAAATAGATCCATAATTGCTGGACATACCGATAAACATACACACAAACGAATTCATAACCACCTCCGTTTTAAACTCCTGGAATAAAAGAAGATCAGATTATTGTTAAAGACAGCCCGGCACGTAACCTAACAATTCTGTTCCTTTCAGGTCAGCAATAACGATATTCCCTCAACGCACAGACGGCAGACATGACTACAGAGTGTGGAACCCGCAGCTCATCAGCTACGCTGGCTACCGTATGCCAGACGGTACCATACTTGGTGACCCTGGACGCTTGGAGTTTACTGAGGTAAATAAACAACATGACTTATCATAAGGATCATGTCAGCCGAAAGACGTCCACTGCTGGACATAAGCCTCCCCTAAAAGGGGGGGATTGCCATAATCGCCACGCTTGGCAGGCGGGTTGGCGATCGCAATATGGTGGTAAAATGCATAGAGAACGCTGCTGCCCATTCTCTAGTAAGTCCCTTAGTCGCCTTCTACGACACCCACGGGAAGAAATGGGATGGAGCTATTCTTTAACGTCCGGCACCACACGGAACGGATCATAAGGATAATCAGCCTAAAATATTCCCACTGCTGGGTCACAGGCTTCATCTCTGTGAGAGGGAGTGGCCTGTAATCCCCCACGCGGGCCCAGTGCGAGTTGGTAGATGTCACATGTCTTCAAATGTTTGGTTCTAGGCCATGCCGGTTTGCTCACGAAGTTTTCCTTCACCGTTTTAAGAGCAGTGGTAATGAATTAATTTACACAAAGTACTTAAAGCTTCTATCTGGGTTCGAACCTACGACGAAAAGAGTGTCCATGGAGTTTCTTGCCCGTTCTTCTCCATAGGTACCTACGCTTTGGAATGGGCAACTAGCTTAATTTTTCTAACTCACCGACCTTGACAATTCAAAAGTGCCTGTAATTGGTTTATTTGAAATAAATGCTTTGAGTTTGAGTTTGAGTTTGACGACCTACAACTCGTAAGCCACGACCACTGGGCCACCATTACTCTCGGAGGTGTATTCGAATGGAAATTTGTTCACGTTGAAAACTTTTGCTGTAGATGATTATAATACTGTCGTAGAATTAATTTGTATAAACCGTTGACTACACAAAGCATATTGCCTCACAACAGAATTTATGATTATACTAAAAAAAACCTCCATTTTCCTCATTAAACACATATGACTAGCTAAAACTAGCGAAACAAAAAATTTGAATAACATTGTATAACCTGTTAAATAATAATACGTTCCATATGATGTTTCAAAACTTGATTTGGATGTAACATTTACGGAAACGAGTTTGTGTAAAAAGTTGTAAACATATTCACAAGTTGCATAGTCGTGTATATTTGGGCGTAGTGAAATATTGGTTATAGATGTCAATTGATTATCATGTATTCGATGATCAATGAATGAACTGATCATTTCATATATAATTCATTAATAAATGCAGAATTATATTTGAATTTGATCAATAATGTTTTTAACTTATGTGTACTAGGGACGAAAATACAATTGGTTTCAAAGCAAACCTAAATAAGTAGAGGCCCCGAGTAGAGAGTGGAGCAACAGAGACATCAGGCATTTGAAATATTATATTTATTATAATTGACCTGTTGTCCGGTAATTAGTTCTTTTTCTATAAAATAGTGCCAAACAGGAAGATAGATAGAACGTAATTCACTAGTACTAAGGTGTATGCATCACACAAAGACCATTTCAGACACCAATCTATACGGTTTTCAAATTAATATTATTTCCGCGGGCTTTTTAACACGTTCACACAATGTGTAACGGAAAGGGTACCTATATACATACCAAGGTCACGGCTTCTTTGGATGATATCAAACGATATTGGAAGGGTAGGTATATGATTGGGGCCTCAAGTCTGCTATAACAATAGTGTCAGAATGGTCTATCCTTGATTTCATAATTGTTGATTTTGACAAGTTTGGTAATCTACCAATATAATGGCGTCATTATGACTTTCCAATGGTCAGCCACTGACACTCCATTGAAAGAAATGGCATATACTGGTAATCTCATACATAATGACAAATGAATGATTGACTTAGGCGGTAATCTGCTAAAATTTAACACTTATAAATAATATGTAAAAATATGTATAAATGGAATCGGGCATGAATAAATGTTCAAATTTAGTAGTAGTTTTTGGAAAATCATTTCTACTAACGGGTTTTATAATAATGGCAATACGACAATGCCATTATAACACAATTATTCTATTACGAGATCATTGACCGACCAATGATCGACCATTATGAATTTAGCAGAATACGAACTTTTAGCAAAATGACAATGGGATCGTGTTGGAATGACGAATTCATAAAAATAGCAGACTTGGGCCCCAGTGGCAGTTGGGCAGTTTGAGTAATTTATGGGGCCTACCCAAATGTCCTTTCTCTGGTCATTGTTCGTTGAATCGTTGAGCTCCCTAAGTTTTGAGATGCACGATTACTAATTTATGCGTACACTGACTGGACACGTCCACTCAATCTGTGTGGTTCTTTCCTCAAAAGACCATTTCAGTCAGCAAACTACATGTCTTCACATAATCTGACTGATTTCTGGACTTTAAAAGAGACAATGCGTGACCTCTGAGTTTGTTCGGCTTTTCTTTTCAGAGAAGTCAGATAGTAAACCTCATCTTGTTTTTAAAATATGATTGACGTGTAAAAGTGTTTGTACAAACATACTGACAGAAATAAAATAATCTAAAATTTACCTGGATCATGTGATTCACCAGTTTCCTATAATAATGAATTCGTATATCCATTGTATAGCAACAATAACCTAGAAAATAATCGCCAAACAAGTTTATAATTTTATTGCTTTAATATTATTCATTTATTTTTTCTAACTTTGTTACGTGTTTGTGCCGAAAGCCGTTGCCTAGATCATAATTTAATTGCGTTTGTTATTTAGGTATGCTTGAAACTAGGATGGAAGAAAAAAGAGAAGACTGCATGGGATATACTGCCTTTGGTACTGTCAGCGGATGGCAAAGATCCAGAGTACTTCGACATTCCAAGAGAAATTGTTATGGAAGTGCGAATGGACCACCCCAAGTGAGTAAAATCAGCACCCTTATTGTATAACACACTGTTCATCAGAATCTGAATAATTTTGATGGTTATTGCCAATCCATTTCTTTATATATTATGTCCGAAAAATTGGCAATGAATGTTGTTAAACTGTACAAAATCCATGAGAGGTTTTCAAAATCAAAATCAACAGTCATTTATTCAAATTAGGCTGAGAATCAGCACTTTTCGAACGTCAAAATACATAAGACAGTCCCCCAAAACGCCCACCCTTCACCACTTCTTAGTGCTTTAGCTGGGAAGAAGAAGTGGCGCAACAAACTCCCCAGCAGCACAGCTGTCTGTTTAGTCGGATAGACTTGATTCTATACATACATAGGCAAAGTAATAAACATTACGACACACAGAACATTAATTAAATAATTAGTCAAAATGTCAGCTAGCCATGCCAATATACCGACAAATAAAATGAAAACTGTCGAGGCCACTTAAAGCATAAATCAACTCATCATAAAAAAATATCGTTATGAGTAGATCATGTCAATAACTAATGACATAATAGATAATAATAAAAAATAAAAAATTGCTTAGACAGGTAAAAGGTTAGCTAGCCTACGCTTAGGTTTCGTTGTGTTGCTAAAATCACTTATGTGATAGGTTAAGTGTTTTGGTAATAAATAAATAATAATAAATGAAATCAATTCTTACTGTTATTGTGTCACATAATTATCCCGCTGTAGTGTTATTGTGTAAAAATCTCAACGCGAAAAGTTAGGTGACGTGATTTTGAAGTAACCTGTCAATACTTTGTTTCTCTAGCGTCAGATAAGATGACAGTTCACTTCAGGCTCACTTCAACTAAATTTTCACGGTGTGGTTTTTACAGAACAGACCAGCTGAATTATGTCTTCGTTAAAAATACTAATCTGCAATCTTTAATTGAAACATAAATTACTTCAGCTTCTTATAATAAGGGTTCAATGGGGAAACAAGACAGCCTCTTCTCCATAATTGTCAAATTAAATCAGCAAATGAAATATTGGTACTGACATAGATCGTAATTAAATGTTTTCATAATTGTCTAGTACAAATTTCTGGAGTTGTCAATTAGCCCATAAATTAATTAACTTCGTGCAAGTCCCATATATAAATTATTATAATATTTATAAGTGACGATTCGCTAAAAACCCGTAACAGTTTCTAAAACTTCTATTTATTGAACAACATGTAAGATTGTCAGTCGATATTTGTGATAAGCCTCTAATATGCTGGTGAATTATAGTTAACGATGGATTATTATTAAAATTATTACTATGATATTGTATTTAAAACATTTTAAAAGAGTAGGTAACGGTGGAGTTTTTTGCCCATTCTTCTCCATACGAAACTACATTTTGGAAGGGGCGACTAGAATCAATTCTATTTTAATGTAAATGTTGACGTTCAAAAGTGCCTTTTAAGTGCCCATTTGAAATAAATGCTATGACTTTGAAAAGATGTATGTGTGGTACATCTATCTAAATGAAGTTTCTTTTTTCAGCTACGACTGGTTCCAAGACCTTGATTTACGTTGGTATGCTTTGCCTGCCGTCGCTGGTATGAGGATGGACTGTGGAGGTTTGGAGTTCACCGCGACCGCCTTCAACGGCTGGTACATGGGCACTGAGATCGGTTGCAGGAACTTCTGTGATAGTAACAGATTTGACGTTCTTGAGGTGAGCCTCAACTTTTTCTCACAGGTTTTTTTTTCTGATTTTGACTGGCGATAAAATCAGCCTGTACTTTTTTTTTTTTTTTATTGATTTTGGCTTCACACGGTTTGTGCATTTAGCCAGTGTCAAGTAATTTTTATTGAGATCAAGTAAATGGCCCGATATCGGGCACGAAGTTATAAAACAGTCATAGTCGTCTTTAGTCAGTCAAGTCAAATCAAAGTTATTGTAAAGCGGTAGTAACTTTACAACAACCTAATAGGAGTTTTTGGGGGGATCACGAAAAGTCCACGTTAGTCACTTATTTTCACCTTCACTACACTTGTGCACTCACACGTAACTAAATTGAATAATTCACTACCAAAATTATACAATTTAATTCGCTATTTCACTAAATTCCATGAAAATGAAAATTCGTGCGACATGTTCCAACGCGATCCCGCCAAAAACTCCAGCCTGTACTTTTTCTTCGTGCTGCTTTTCACCTAGAGCTGAGTGTTATTTTTATTTTAAAATAAATAATTTTATTTAATTCAGGTTAATAAATGAAATAAATTGATAAACACCATTTATTTTGTACATAAAATAGACTTCGTATAAAGTAAATCAAATAAAAAAAAATGAATAAAACAAATGCCGGAAATTTTTGTATAATGGAGTCCACAATGTTATCAATTGCTGGGAGTAAGACCTCATCTCTGTGAGAGGAGTGGGCCATATTCCACCACAATTTATGTGTTTGTCACTTACTTAATTTTTATTTATTCTTAGACCGTGGCCACGAAGATGGGGTTGGACACGAACATGACGGTCTCTTTATGGAAGGACAAGGCTTTAGTAGAAGTGAACATAGCAGTGCTGTACAGTTACCACAGAGACAACGTTTCTATAGTGGACCACCACTCAGCATCGGAACAGTTCATGAAACATATGGAGAATGAGAGCAGAGTCCGGTAACTACCACATTTTTTTGCTGACAAGTCAATTTACTATACATTGTTTTGACTCCTAATCCAAGGTACATACTGACCAATTTAAATAAAAAATAGAAAATATATTGAAACAAAACCATCCAGTTCTTTATCATTTTTGACATGACGTAAAATAAAGAAAAAAAAACGCCTTAAGTAATTAACTGTCTTTTTGTCAAAATTAACGTCGAATTAAAGGATTTATCTATCTATGTAGTTATTAACTTTTGACTTTTTTCAGAGGAGGTTGTCCATCTGATTGGATTTGGATCGTGCCACCAATGTCTTCGTCCTTGACTCCAGTGTTCCATCAGGAAATGGCTTTATACTACCTCAGGCCATCGTATGATTACCAGGTAAGAAATAGGATCAAAATGGAGTATTTTTTATCAGATTATCTTCATCCCGTACCGGATATAAATCTTAACTTATTTGTAAGACAACAGTGTGTGTTCCATCAATATCATCAGTTTTCTGCTGAACATAGGCCTTCCCAAAGCCAGACCCCTTTGAGTCTCCACAGAGATGTGCCCTAACAGACGTTGCACAGAGGAGATTTCGGTTCGGCCTTTTAGGAGACAACGGTACCACTTCCATATGTAGATAGTGACCACCGGGGTGGTTTTTGTGAAGTAAAAATCCCACAGTCCCCGGTCGTATCTCCAAAACTCGAGCGCCTTTTGAAGGTTTCCCCCCGAAAACAGAAGCATAAGTATAATCAGCCCATAAGGTTCCCACTGCTGGGATACAGGCCTACTCTGTGAGAGGGAGTGGGCCCAGTGTGGTTGGTAGATGTCACATGTCTCTGAATCTTTGGTTCTAGGACCTTCCGAATTACTCACGACGTTTTCTTTCACCGTTTTGTGAGCAGTGGGGATGAAATAATTTACAAAGTTAATATCTGTCTTCGAGCCTACGGCCTACGACTTGTAAGTCGCGGCCGTTATTACTGAGACACGACTACTCACTGAATAAAAACTTTTTTGCTAAAACAAAACAATCGACTTCCAGAAAAGCCCTACAAAGTGAAAAATAACTTCAATTTCGGAAGTCGGTGTCTTTGGATCTGTATTTCAGTTTTTTTTGCCATTTTCCGAATTTTTATTTTCACTGTGTGTTTATTCCTCGTCCTTTTCGATATCGGTTAAAAAAGACCACACCAAAGCTATCGCATCCGCTACGTATAAAATTAGATCTACAAAAAATATCATACCAATTTTCGAGTAATATCTACTTCTTTCAAAGCGAACATTAGCCCTAATCTAGCTTTACCTGGGCCAGCATAGGTAAATAAATCTTCATAAATAAAGTCGTACACACTCGTAGTATCCAGATTGTTGTGTTAATCCGGGATCATTACTCATCTGCCTCGAGGTTTCCCAATTATTCGGGGTCAGGCCATGGGTCGGGATCATTCCTAACGAAACTTGACACTAGCCGTAAATTCTTCGATAAATATAGAATCGCAGAGACTATCCCTACGTCCCTATCCTTATGTCATTATTATTTAAGACTATCTCCTTTCATTTTATTTTATTATCATTTCATTTTATTATTATTTTATACAGGGTCTTATTAAATTAGCAGGCAACAGAACACTCACGTGTTGGACATCGATATCGCACCTAATAAAAAAAAATGGTTTGATGAGCGATGACCGTCAGCTGTTTTATAATTTTTCGTGGAACTTAGATATTTTCTATGAATTTCCAAAAACATAACAGTCGTTTGGTTATCTTGATGTACTTGTCACAATGTCATACCAAGACAGAAGATTTTTTTTTTTGCTTTTTATTTAGATTTCGATTCGATATCGATACACGTGGGTAAAGTATTGCCAGCTAATTTAAGTTGATCCAGTAAATTTTATTTTGTTCTTACTCTTTGACCAAAATATGTTGTCTTTTTACTTAAAAAGAAAATGAGGAAGACTGAAGTACCTACTAGTTTTAATGAGAACTTGTTTAATTGAAACCCGCAGGGTAATTGCATACGTATATAATACTGCAATCGATCGCAACGCAAAGGCCTTTGATTTTGACAGCTTAGCTTCGTTTGTTACTCAACTCAACGCAACTCAAAGCATTTATTTCAAATAAACCAATTACAGGCACTTTTGAATTGTCAAGGTCGGTGAGTTAGACAGATGAAGCTAGTTGCCCATCCCAAAGCGTAATTGTTTATTTACTAATAGTTTATTACGTGTATGACATTGTTTAGCTGACGAATTTTGAAAGCAAGCAATGGATTCGAAAATTCCTTCAAAATCCATGGATTGTGATTGAAAGATTGTTACGTAATTAAAGCGTTGTTAACGTAATTATAGCGTTTAAATTGATTTGCATCCAGATATCTGATTCAATAACACGAGTAAAGAAGGCTTTATATGTGTGTTTACCAGGAACCTGCATGGAAGACCCACCAATGGACCAAATCTGACGGAGTGAAGACTGTACACAGAAAGTTCCACTTTAAGCAGATTGCTCGCGCCGTCAAGTTTACTTCTAAACTATTCGGGCGAGCCCTCTCTAAGCGCATCAAGGCAACAATTCTGTATGCCACCGAGACAGGCAAATCTGAACAGTATGCCAAGGAATTAGGGACGCTTCTTGGTCACGCTTTCAATGCACAGGTAAGTTTTTATTCCGATCTTTAAATAAGGATGAGTTAAAGTTGTGTAAAGCATTTTGTTACTCTTCAATTGGATGGTTTGAGGTAACTGAGGTAGTATTTGTTCTTTTTCCGGGTAATTCATGTAGTTTGTAATCGTATCGACCAGTTTCCATACGGTTAGAGCCCATTGAAAACAGGGATCGAAGTAACTAAACTGAATTAGTTCAATGTTTTTCTAAATGATTGTATTATCGGTTACAAATCACAATTTCTTTTTCTTAGGTCCAATGTATGTCGGAGTACGATATGTTCTCAATAGAACACGAAACTCTTCTTCTAATTGTAACATCGACTTTCGGAAACGGGGAGCCGCCAGCCAACGGAGTGGTGCGTACAATCCTAACTATACAGTGTGTCCGGGCATGGACTAGCGATATTTTAAATACTTAGACATAAACTATTTTAAAGTACAATTACACTCTTAAGCCTGGGTCCAATACCCCGCTATGTGGCAGCCATTTTGATTTGTTTGTTGAAATATTCTCTATGCGAGTACAAAAACAATCATATCTCTCAAAGTTTTAGTCATGCTGAGATAAAAATGAGTGTATTAGAAAGGCAATAATATTGTCTACCGTTTGCATTACAAAGCAATGTGTTCACAATTTCATAACTTTTGAAAAACATTGTGAAAGTCGAAAAAAAAAACGAAAAATTATGCAATTCAGTCAATAATTGTTAATTACTGCACGTATTGGACCCGAGCTTAGAGTGTAAATGTACTTTAAAATAGTTTACATTTAAGTATTTAGAATATCGCTGTCCATGTCCGGACACACTGTATATAATATTATAAATGCTAAAGTATTTTTTTTGTTTGTTACGCTTTCTAGCAAAACCGGCTGAATGGATTTAGAGGAAATTTGACCTACAGATAGACCATGACATGTTTAAGGACTAAGGCTACTTTTCATCCTAGATCGCAGACAAAATCACGGGCTAGAACAATAAACAAAGCCACATGAAGTGAATGGAGTGATTATATGTTTCAGGACTTTGCCGAACATCTAATCCAAATGGTGAACACTGAAAAGGAAAGTCACGAAGATATAATGGGCTTTAGCTCTGCGTAAGAATGATTTTTAAATAATCTTTATAACAGAATTACCGTGTTTCGTTTAAAAATAGTACTCATGAACAATTGCATTGCAGGGGTTTCAAAACACCGAAGTCTCCTAATAAATCTTTGTTGAGAACTAACAGCGTTCTTGGGTCAAATATGGATTATAACAGGCAGTTAACGCGGTTGGAATCCACCAAAAGTAAGTCCACCAAGTACTTTTTATCCAATTCCTCAGAATTTCCTACATGAGGAAGATCTTCGGGCCTGTTATGAAGCTTTCGGGAGGTTACAGGTCATCTGCGAAGAGTTGAAGACGTTCAATCCAATCATGGTTTTTTAGTGCAGTGAGCCAAAATACAGGGTGTAAAAAGACCGATAATCACAAAGCCTGCAACTACGCAATTTGTACATCAAACTAAGCCATTTTTCCGAAAATAATTTCTGGGAAACGATTTATATGTTTAAGGGCATTTTTTTCAATAATCAGATAACTTTTATCTGAGGAATAAATATGTCGGTTTGACAGCTTTTGTATAGAAAAATTGTCTGATTTAATCTTCAGATAAAAGTTATCTGACGATTGAAAAATCAGCCTAAAGAATAAGAAAATTATTAGTTTATTCGGAATTACTCAAAAAACAAAACAGAATTGATTTGTTTGTTAGAATGGAGATTCTTACAAACAAATACATTCTGATTTTTATTCTGATTCTAGTACCGTACGCATTAAAATTAGTTACAATAACTTCACAAATATACATAGCTTACCTACCGTGAACCGTCATATTCTACCAGGGGGCCAAGTCTGCTATTTTTATAAATTCGTCATTCCAACACGATCCCATTGTCAATTTGCTAAAAGTTCGTAATCTGCTAAATTCATAATGATCGATCATTGGTCGGTCTATGGTGTCGTAATAGAATTGTGTCATAATGACATTGTCGTATTGCCATTATTATAAAACCCGTTAGTAGAAATGGTTTTCCAAAAACTACTACTAAATTTGAACATTTATTCATGCCCGATTACATTTAAATATATATTTTTACATATTACTTATTATTATATAATAGTTTATTAGTGTTAAATTATAGCAGATTACCGCCAAAGTCAGTCATTCATTTGTCATTATGTACGAGATTACCAATAAATGCCATTTCTTTCAATGGAGTATCAGTGGCTGATCATTGGAAAGTCATAATGACGCCATTATGTTAGTAGATTACCAAAATTGTCAAAATCAACAATTATGAAATCAATGATAGACCATTCTAACACTATTGTAATAGCAGACTTGAGGCCCTGGTTTATGGCGGGCAATCTTAATTGAATGATAGAGCACTTACGTGACTTATCTAAACGAAAACAAAAATTTACGAAGACACACAAAATACAAATACCTATGCAGTAAGAAAAATATGTAAAAATAAGAAAATCTGAATCTCAAAATTGAATTAAACGGTAAAATAAAATTTAAATAAAAAAGTACTTTAAAACATATCATTATGAATAATTCAACAATTTTTTTTAAATATTATTCTTACATAATAGGTTTAAAAAAATATTGTAAACCTTCTTCGGTGTGGACATTCGCTGTGTATGGTAGTGCGCTATGTTAAGGCTCCTACACACTATGCCGGGTAGGCATGCCGCCATCAAGCCCGGCTGCATTCGCAGTTTCTGCGGCAAGTGCCGCAATGCAGGCAGCATACCGACACGGCAAAAACCGGCTGGCTGTGCCGTCGGAATAGTGCGTGAGATTCCTTAACGCACGCAAAACATCGCGCTTATAAGGTGCATGCAACGGCACACGGATCGTGAGAGTAGTATTTTAAGTAGATTAATTACATTAAAAACTTGAAATCGTATAAAAAGTTAGAACTCTAAGTTTCAACATCTCTGTAATGAGACGCTTTCCAAGCCTAGTTCATGACAAAAAATGTAATTATCATAATATGGGAAGAATAAGTCACTCTAGGCTTCATTATGGAATTTTTTCATTCGTGATACAGGTTTCTATCAGAAATTTCTCAGTAGCAGCCCGGAGACTGGATTTATGCCGTTGATGGCAATAGGCTCGCCCCCAACTATATGGGACTTAAACTAGCGAAATGTGGGTGTACTATACCCCTTTGTGGAAACCAAGGCGTGGTATATTATACAAGTTTATAGTCGTTCCATTAATAATTACATTTTATTTGTAGGTTTTGGAACAGCAGCATCTTCTGTAGAACACATAGCTCCACTGAGCAACGTACGCTTTGCAGTATTCGCTCTAGGATCCAGTGCCTATCCGAAGTTCTGCAACTTTGGAAAATTCATTGATGACATACTCGGCAGCTTGGGTGGTGAAAGAATCATGGACTTGTGTTGTGGTGACGAAATGTATGGATTGGAACAGCGGTTCCGCACTTGGTCGTCAGAAATATTCCTGGTAAAATACCAATTATTTTTTTATAAATCTACCAAACTTGTCTGTCACTTCTTAATTATTCTCTGTCCCTTATGCCAATTTATTTGTGGTGTTGGCAGCACGTCTTTTTCCTCCATACTTAGGGGCCATTCAAGTATTACGTAAGCAGATTTTTTTGCAATGATTAAACACCCCCCTCCCCCTCGTCAGCAAAACTAAGCAAAGCTCTTACCCGTTTCACGCTCACGTAAATATTGGTACATGCATTTTTCAATGTGTTCTGGTGTATTTATTGATTCATGAGCAGCAATTATAAGTCTAAAAATAAGGACTAGGCATAAAATAGAGGACTTTAACGCATATAATATTTATTTAAGCAAATTTTATTGAGATAGTATTCAGTTATCTTTCTATCATTAACAAAATAAAAAGACTTCTTTTAAAATTTTGGTATTGGTCACGCCAACAATAATTCGGTACTGAAAAGTATCAGAACCAATCTTCGATACGAGCGGACGTGTAAATTACAGTGAATCCGCCGTGACAGCCTCATATTATAAGAGTGATCTATCTAATCAGTGTTGGCGTTACCAGGTATATTAATTCAAATTAATAGCCTTCAGTCCATGACACACGAATCCATGACTCTAAGTCTTCGATGACATTGGATGTTTGCTGCTCACTTTCGTTTGATTTTGGAATATCGACATCGTTTTCTTCGAGCCGTTCATAGACAAGTAGGGTTGCCATAATATGTGTTCAAACCAAAATCGACTAAGTTTTGGAGAAAATCCAAAAAAGCAAAAAAAAATACTGCTAACGTAATCACCATCCAGACCCTCCATCTCCCATGTCATAAATAAGCAAAGCAAAACCCGCTGTCCCCCTGTAGTGCTTACGTAATACTTGAATGGCCCCTATAATCGTAATCTCAGTATTCAACTCTTTCTAGACATAGTATCTTTCGCACAGTCCATCCATCGTTTCTTTGGTCTAGTCCTCCATTGCAACATTTGAAATAATTTAATGTTGATTTTCAGGAATCATGTAAAACATTCTGCTTAGACGAGAGCGATATGGTCAGAGATGCACAGAATGCCTTAGGTATAATACCAGCCACAGAAGAAACTGTAAGGTTCGGCAAACCCTCTTCAGAATTACCTTTAATTAACGCATTAGAAGCAGGATTTAGAAAACAGCTGGTTACTTACAAAGTTAAAGAATGCAAAACATTGGTGCAGCATGCAGAAAGTAATGCTGAGACTGTTTTTGTTGATCTGGAACCCGAGGTAAGAAGGATATAAAATGTTTGTGATACGTAATAAAATTATGCATAACTAAAACTTACTTCCTCTGACGTAAGCCATTAAGGAAAATATTTAAAAAAATGTAAATAGACCCAAATCAGTGGTAATAACATACTAAGATATTATAGAGGTATAAAACTATTAATTAGCCTGCAGAGATTTATTTACACAGACTTTTCATAAAAAAATAGAAAGAAACAAAACATAATCAACTACCTAAGAGATTTTCATAAAGTTGTTGGAAGTCCTCCTATTCAAAAACGTATTAAAAATTAATTTAAATTTTTAGAGCGAAATCAAGTACGTCCCCGGTGACCACATCGGTGTCATGGCCACTAACAAAAAAGACATCGTAGATGCTGTGCTCGACAAACTAAAAGGAGTTGAAGAACTGGACCAAATAGTACAACTCCAAGTCATGAAGGAAACGTTAACACCAACAGGTAAAAGAAACAATAACAACAATGTAAATGTCAATGTTGAGAAAACTGGTACATAACTATTTTCGAATGACGCACACGGCAAAGGAATGCTATTAAGCATAAAAACTAGTTTCCCCTGAAATAATATCGGAGGAATCGGAGGGAGACTTAAACAACACTTGTTACAAACGTGTATCTAGTAACTTTGGAACTCCGAAGGAATTCCCATTTACGACTGACACTTCTATAACAGATAAACTACTCGGCAAAAAAATCGAGCACCGCGATTATTTGATAATCTTGGTTGTTACATACATGTATAAACTGACGCCTTTCTTCCACGGTAGGCAGAAACTACAGATCGCCATCTGCTACGATCCTAACATTTTCCGTTTGCTTCGTTTACGTTCATACATCCAGATGTATGTGTAAGATAGAGTAGGTGTAAGTAGAGTCCAGATAAGGTGTAGTACGCGCTACTACACACCTGACTATT
Organism: Polymixis lichenea; assembly: GCA_949091785.1. NCBI lineage: Eukaryota > Metazoa > Arthropoda > Insecta > Lepidoptera > Noctuidae > Polymixis > Polymixis lichenea. The sequence goes on from OX420938.1 coordinate 5,989,083, forward strand.
CTAAAAAACATCACCAATAAGGTCACTATATGTACTCCGAGGGCGTCCCTTCCCAGCGTTTCTACTCACATCAGCCTTGAAAATACCTTTTGTTAGCCGCCTTTCATTCTTCCTCTCAACACAGCCAAATCATCTAAGCACACTGTTATAATTTTTTGTCTCTCTTGATTGTTAGTACCTACCGTATTAAAGACTGACTAACAAGGAATGCTTTTGTAGGAACTGTGAAAGCTTGGGAGAGGTACGAGCGATTACCACCGGCGACTATACGAAACATCTACACAAGGTTTTTGGACATCACAACGCCACCCACGACGAAAGTACTCAAGTACCTCGCGGAGTCATGTACTGATGAGGCGGAAGCCGACCAGATAAATGAACTGGTTACGGTAAGGATGCTCAATATAAGTAAACAATTTTGACACGATAATTATAGTGTTTCTGGTTTCCTTGAACATTAAGTTGAATTATATGGTATCTTAGTATCATCTAACTAAATACATTATTTATGACATCCGTAGATTTTGTATTAACACATTGGTATTATAACTATATCGTTTTAGTATCATTTGAACATGTTTTATTTACCTTTTCAGGATTCAAACAAATACCATGACTGGGTTAGCTTTCACTACCCCCATCTGGCAGAAGTTTTCGCCCAGTTCCCGTCTTGCAGACCGCAAGCATCGTTGCTGGCTACTCTACTGAGTCCCTTGCAGCCAAGATTTTATTCCATATCTTCATCACTTTTAGCTCACCCTCAAAGGGTTCAGCTTACTGTTGCGGTTGTTATTTATAGAACTCAGAGTAAGTCCCTATTTTATACGTTTTTTTTTTTTAATAATTTGCTGAAAAGATCCTTTTAGTATCTACATTATGTATTTTTTGTAATGCTTTTATAATATATTATCGCGTGTGCTTCAATTTCAGATGGCGAAGGTCCTAAACACTACGGCGTTTGCTCAACGTATCTCAAAAATCTAAAACCAGGAGACGAAGTCCTAGCATTTATCAGATAGTAAGTATTACTTCGACGGCTTCATAATTACCTATCCTCATTTTAACTAGCAATGTTTAACCCGATGTGCTATTTGCAGTAAACCAAGCTTCCACATGCCTAAAGACATATCAGCACCGCTTATCCTGGTCGGTCCTGGTACTGGCATTGCACCGTTTAGAGGATTCTGGCACCACAGGAGACATTTGATCGAGAATTTGGTGTCTCATAACCCTGGTCCAGTATGGCTGTTTTTTGGATGCCGATACAAGGGAATGGAATTATATAAGGAAGAGAAAGAAACAGCGCTAATTGATGGTGTACTTCATAAAGCACGGTTGGCTCTGTCAAGGGAAGCAGGTGTAAATAAAGTAAGTTTCGAAAAAATAATAACCGCAGTACCAAAGTACCACCAAAATAAAAATCTAAACGCAGATGGTAAATTTTGTTTTGTTCCATTATTTATGCCAAAGTACCGCCAAAATAATATCGAAATATAGAAATGATACTTTAAAAGTTCAATCTTCTTTTAAAAAATGAACTCATTTAGGAAACATGAAACTTATTTTTGTGATTAACTAAAATCATAAAAAATGCGTAATAGTGTTGGTTGAATTAGGTCCAATCTTCATCTTTGTACAATATTTTAAGTTTTTTTTTATATCAATCAGAAATACGTCCAAGCCCTGTTGGAAGACGAAGGAGCAGAGATGACTCGACTACTTACCGAGGAACATGGGCACTTCTACGTTTGCGGTGATTGTAAAATGGCGGACGATGTTGAACAAACACTTGAAGAAATCATTCAGAAACATGGTGGCATGTCAGAGGAGGACGCAAAAGAATTCGTCGCCGTTTTGCGGGTAGGATATGGTCTATTTTTCATTTGTACTTTTAAGAAACGTATGGCGGCCGCAGAGTACTAATAAGATAATGTTGATGAGATCAGGAGAGTTGCCTGTTTTTAACAAGTATTGTGTAGTTTGTAAGGTAGATATTATAAGCTTCATTGGCAATGTAGCAACAAAAGAATATTTTATAAGAAGTGTGAATTTCACCAATAAAACTGAACGCGATCAGCACATCCAAAACGCGTTTAAGAGCTGTCAGTGTCATTATTCCACAGAAAATAATGACACTAATGCATACCAGCACTCAATATTGGCAAGATAAATGACAGGTAATTGCCTGTCGTGTTACTAGTCACGTACCATCCAGTTTCGCGGCGATACGCGACTGACGTAACAACACGTATATATTCATCTATTTCTAACAACAGGAATTGGTATGGGTCTTTCCTGTTCTTCGCGCACTGTATGATTGTGTCTACTAGTAGTAGTAGGTAGACATACTACATTCATGGTTAACGCTGTTTTTGAGTGCTCTAATGTTTGTGTATGACGCGTCTATTTTTAATACGTTATCGCCGTAAACGTGGTTTACATATGTGCTGATCGCATTCAGCTTCGTTGGTGAAATTCTCCCTTAGTAGTAACATTGATGAAAAAAAAATTTTGCACACGGCTACAAATTTGTATATCTAGCTATCTAGCTTTACATTTCCAGTATAAGCTGATCTCGCATTGTGTAGGATTTCCGTACAGTGCGAGATCAGTGTAAACTGGAAGTGTATAGCTTGATTGTACAGCTGCCTCGGGGTAATCTTATGGATTTTCTTTTACTTACATTTCTTTAATTTCTATTTCAGATTGAAAACAGATACCACGAAGATATCTTCGGCATCACACTGCGAACTGCTGAAGTCCAAAGCGCATCCAGAGAAACAGCTAAAAAGACACGCTTAGAATCTCTCAAATCCCAGTGTTCAACTATCTCTTTGCTGTAGTTTAAGTTTATCGTAAAATAAGTATGAGACAAAAATGATTTTGGAAAACATTGAAGCTTTATTTAAAAGCATGCTATACATATGCATGTAAAACCTGATTTAGTGTGTGCGATTTAATTGTTTGTATGCATGCCATAACTTGAAGCAACAATGAGGCGGGTATCACATCTCCACCGCGAAACCATAGCAGTGAAACTGCAGTAGTTTCGCCATGACTTGTCCGTTGTTCAACAAGCGAAATAACCGCGAAACTGCCTGTTCTAACGCACAAATTTGATTATGATTCTATCTCTTTTCCGCGTGATTTCGCAGATCTGCTTGGAAGCCATTTCACAGCTCGGTCTCAGTCCGCTATTCTGTTACGGTGTCGCGTTTGTTTCGCACATATCAGGCAGTCATCTTTTTTTTTCTTAAAATGGATATAAATTTTACGGTAAAACGAATCTAAGAGGTCTGAAGTAGAGCTATACTATATTTACTAAGTCGAAAGTGACGACATTTTGTTCCGATTGCTACTGTTCAACAGTAACTGATTCTCATGTGCCGCTGTTCGAATCGCGAAATTATGTAGTAAAGTTTCTTAGCAAAATTCGTTAAAGGATTTCCCATGATTATTTTCGCGGTGGTGTTATGCTAAGGCCCTAAAACTTGACCCTGACCCTGACCCTAAACACAGTCTAAACAGTTTTTAACGACGCAAATCATTTGTTGCTTAAATCTTATTGTATGCCACATGTAAGACACTTGAATCACATAACCATTAAGTTAAACCTCATGGTGTAAGTCGCAAAAATGTTTTCGATGACGATTACGATCTCTGATTGGAGTATTATCACAAAGGCATGCAAACTGCTTGTATACGTTTGTGTATTTGCGACTTAAAAACTTCATGAAATGGTTTTTGAAATGTTTTATTTGTTGATTGACCTGTTTGTATAGTAATCATTTTAATGTAGTTAAGCTAGAGTTATCTAGCTCGTAAATGAGTAAGAAAACGATTGCTGAATTGAATTGTTGGTTACATTCAAAATGTTTTTTCTGCATCTGCCTGCCACGAAAAAACTTGCTTGCCGTGTTGGCAAAACTGATAATTACATTGGTATTTTTTATAGTAATTACAATATTATTCATATGGTTTTGTTAAAAGGCAAAATTACAAAATTATTTTGTTAAATTTCTTGGATAACACGACGAAAATTAAGAATATAAAACATATGTTTTCTGAAGATTGAGGGACGTTAGTAACATCCATATTACATTCATTTTAAATAATAATTATTCCGAAAAAAAGCACTCATTCTGTTTAAAAAGAAACTGTAGCTGTATAACTAGGTATTAAGTACCTCGTCGTAAGCTAGTTATAAGTATTTACTTCCAAATAGAAACTTAAGGATTTTTTCAAGTAAAATGCATTCATTGTCTTCTTTGCATGGTTCATTCCCATTCTCGTTCAGTAGTCCGATTGTCACAGTAGGGACATCTTATTTTAATTGTTTAAACTGATGAAGTAAGTTTTAATTTGCTGTTTCCATTTTTTATGTTTAAATGTTAAAACTGATGACGTTAGTTTTAATTTTGCTGTTTCCATTTTAAACCGGCCAAGTTTAATAAAATGTGTTTGATTTTAATTAGTTATTTATTTGTAATTTTATTAAGAACTCAATATTGTTACGTTAGCTATAAGTTTTTTTTTTTCGAATAATAAAAAGAGACAAAAAATCAACGAAATAATGAAACGCAATCATTGCAGCCAAAAGACGTCCACTGCTGACAGAGGCGTCCCCCAAACATAGCCACTTCGACTAACATCCAGCTGGTTCCTAAGGCTTTCACCAGGTCATCAGTCCATCTCGTGGGCGGGCCATAAAATGCAACAAAAAAAAAACAAATAAAAGACATGCATTTACATATTTTGTTTTTATTAAATAAATTCTTCTTAAAATAAATTTAACTAATTAAAAATATTAAAGTAGGTATCTAAGGCAAGCCAGGGCAACTAAATACGTTTCTCTTTAGTTAGTAATTTTCAATTAGTAATAGTAGTAGTTAGTTAGTTACGATAATACTGTTAAAGTGAGTCCAAAACATAATCATTTATGAGCATCTTTGTAAACCAAGATGATTGAAACAAGAACATTCAGAATTAACTGTCGCGAACTTTAATTTTGGTCAAAATTTCAAAGTTCTGCCTAATATTTAAGTACGAATAAAAAATTTATAAAACCGGACTGTTTTTTTTTTCATCACTTAGTGCTTTCATTCGCGATCTTTACGAGCATTGAAAAGTCTTGAGCGCTCATAGGGTTGAGAATTTGAATTTGAATTTCGAACCAATTCTATTGATTCTAAAAGGTGTTGCTTGTTTGAACCTCCTCGCCATTGTTGGCCATTTGAGCAGTCGGTAGTACGACCACAGTCAAAGGTTCAATCGGTTATCTTCAAACAAATCTATTGTACCCAAATGTTCATAACCGAGTGCTCGTTATACCCGAATGCTCACGATGAGAACGTTTAAGACCGATTTACACGGTGCAATTAATTTACCTGTATGATTTCATAACTTGAAGCAACAGTAATATTTGCATCATCTACAGTTTTTAGACAATGCAAGTAATTTCTTGCTTAAATTTCATTGTATGACACAGACAAACTTGCATCATGTAAATGGGGCTTTTATTACAATAGTTAAAGATACGCGTCAGCTTCGTCTTCTCACGACGTGGTCATAGATTTCAATCTGGGTATAATTGGGAGAGTAGACCCTTTGCTTCGTAGTGTTCTGCCCCGGGTCTTGTTGAGGGTCTGGGCATATGATTTTGTGGTCGTGACGGTTTTGGAAAAGCAGACCCCTGTCTGGATCCATTACGGGCTAGAATATAAGAGAATTAATGTTATCAAGTAGAACTTTTAATCAATATCTGCGCCATTGTTTACCATCTTTAGGCATACCGTCTGTCTCGAAGCTGATGTGTGAATGTAAACTGGAATATTGCAGTTTGAATCAATGTATATGGGAACTAAACTTACATTCAAGAAGGTAAACGGCACTGTTGTTGTTTGTTTGAATTTCATGACAAAACAACAGTGCCCATACTCATTAAGTTTTACTTCACATCCCCCTTATTTTTTTAAGAAATCTATATAATACGTGAAGCAAAAACTTTGTACGAATTTTTTACGAAAATTATGAAATTTAGCACAGTAAAAGTTTATTTGGAGAGAGGGCTACAGAAAGAGTGAAGTGCTTATTGATTATTATTGTTGATTAAAATTTAAATGAATTATGGTCAAATCTCGACCACTGGGCAACCACTATAGTAAAATAAATAGGTCTATCTTAACTTGCTATATGTACTTCAATAATTATACAGTACAGTGCGACTATTTTCTTAATGCTCCTCGGCAAACGTCGTGTTCGTCAGTCGTCGGATTTTTGTCAGTTGCCCTTTTCACTTGGTGCAGACCGGACGCTCGCAATCGACTAGGAATTATATAGAGTCGTTAATATTCTTTTAACTTTACGTAATCTAATTAAAAAATGGGAGGCAAGCTCGTTTTTATTCGAAAATGCGATGATTCCCGAGGAACAGTAAGAAAATAGTTGTTCTGTACCTACCTAAGTTTAATATCAATCCTGACAGGATCGGAAATATTAATGATAATCTAGGATAGTTTAATAATTAGCTATAATATTATTTTAGAAGAAGGGACTAGGCATGTAAAAGCCGTATTCCTGCGAGCAGGTCTGCTAAAGTTGAGCCTGGATCTAATACCCAAGTTTTCAAAACTTAGGTATTTCTATCTACTCAGCCTAAGAACAACTGAATTTTATGTCTCTTCCCTTTTCTACGAACCGTTTGCCAGTATTTACAGTATGGAACCCACATATATTATATGCAATAATTGAAACCATATACTTTTTAGCCTTTGCTGACGATGTACAAAAAAATTGCGAAAACGGTCCAGTAATTAGATCAAAAAGTATAGTTTTAATTGTGAGAAATTCCAGATGGAAAATCCCAATAACGCTTTGCACGATCCGGGAGTCGAATCCAGGATGCTCAGCAATAATCGCTGAGCATGAGATATTCGTATGCACCAAATTAAATTAACTTCTATAGCGCCTGCGGCCACGAGAGCAACGAGGCAGCAATTTTTTTTAATTTCGATTAACAAAAAGAGGCGGCCCTCACTGGAGGACCTTATTTAAGACGCCAACAAGCTTGAATCGCCAAAGGGGAGAAGTGAGAAGGCGATTATACGATATTAAAAAGCTTCTGATTGGATTCTCAATTCTTCACCCAATGGCATGACGTGACAGAAGAGTTCACACTGTGTTAGGAATTTGGGATCCATTTATCCAAGACCAGCGGCTTCGCCCGCGCGGAGGTCGAAAACTATCCCACGGGAACATAGTACCGGGATAAAAAGTATCCTATGTGTTATTCCAGGTAACAAACTACCTGTGTACCAAATTTCATTCAAATCCGTTCAGCCGTGTTTGCGTGTAAGAGTAACAAACATCCATCTATCCATCCATCCATCCATACTCACAAACTTTCACATTTATAATATTAGTAGGATAGGGGTTAATAGTACCTAATATGAATTTATTTAGTTAGATAACTTGGGCGAATGACAAGTATTGCAAAGATTCATTTCCATAAAACCCTTTTTCCAAAAAAAAAAAACAACTGACTTCCGAAAAAAAAAACACTACAAAGTGAAAAATAACTTTAATTTTGGAAGTCTGTGACAAAAACTAAAATTCATAATATCCAGACGCGGAGTCGAAGTTGGCTGTTTTTTTTTCTTTGGAAAAGGTATTATATTTCACTTTTTAATTATGGTACCCACCCCACACCAATTCGTATAACACTACGTAAACAACAGTGACAAGAAGAAATAGAATGTCATCAAGATACACAAAGTAGATTAAGAATGTATAAAAACTACCCAAGCATAGTTAATAAAATGTATACGAGCGAGACCACCATGGAGGCATACCCTATCCGTTAAGAAAAGAATTTTCGAAATCCATTCACATTTGCCGGAGATACAGCGGAACATTATCAAGACCGTTCACAGTTCCGTGTGGTGCCGGACGTAAAAGAATAGCACCAACCAATTTCTCCCCATGGGTGTCATAGAAGGCGACTTAGGGACTAGAGAATGGGCAGCAGCGTTCTCTATGCATTTGACCACCATACTGCGATCGCCAATCCGCCTGCCAAGCGTGGCGATTATGGCAAATCCCCGCCTTTTGGGGGAGGCTTACGTCCAGCAGTGGACGTCATTTGGCTGATATGATGATATCAAGACCCCTCCGTGCCTTGGAAAGCACGTTAAGCCGTAGGTCCCGGCTGTCATTTGTGGATCTTTGACAGTCGTTACGGGTCGTCAGAAGCCCGAGAGTCTGACAACCAGTCTTACCAACGGGTATCGTGACGCTGGCAGAATAGTCGACATCGGCTCAATTGCCAAAAATGAAAAAAAAAAACGGGTATCGTGTTTCCCACTAACTGGGTTGTGGAGGTCAGATAGGCAGTCGCTCCATATAAAATAATAGTATTCACAGCTGCATCCGGTTAGACTGGAAGCCGACCCCAATATAGTTGGGAAAAGGTTAGACAGATGATCGCGGAACATAATGTATTATCATTTAATAACAAAAACAGAAAACTTAAAGACGGATTGAGAACCTCCTCCTTTTTGAAGTAGGTTAAAACTATGAGTACTATTTATTTTGTCACTAGCGTAGCTTAAAGCGCCTATTACACTATTATTTTTTTAGGAAATCTAATTCATCATCATCGTCTGTCTAACCTTTTCCCAACTGGACCGAGTTGTGCCAAAATGTTCCACCCTACAATGAACACATTTTGAGTTATTTCAGTTTAAACATTCAGACGAAGTTTTTCTATTTAAACATTTCGATTTTGTTACATATGAAGGTTTCAATATTTGGAATATTGAATATGGTTTCTAATAGTATGTTTTACAATATACAGCTGCTGCTACTTTTTAAGATATTGAGAGAAATATCGTCTAGATCATTTCAGCAAAAAATAAATTTGTATGACACTGTGTCAAAATTAATTTTGGAATAATGATCCAAATCATTTCCATAATCAGTTTTATATCTACGGAAGTTTTTCATATAAAGAGTAACTAGGTATGAATAATAAAACTATTTTTTTATTGAGGCACATAATATATTTCTGGAGAAAAAAATCCAAAACGAAACGTTAACTGTCTTAACAGAACTAATCCTCTTCAATGTCAAAATCAAGGGTCCCAAATCCGTCAACATCATCAGTTACCTTTTTGTTCCCTTTTAAATTTTTGTAGAATTTTTTACAGTCATCTGGGATTAAATGCATCATAGACTTGATGTCATCCAGCTTTGCCTGAGCTATCTCTTTCCCATGCGGCCATAGTGAACCCAGATTCTTTTTGACAATTTTCATGACACGTACTCCTTTTCCAGTTTTTTTTTTAATGTCAAGCTCTTGAAACTCTTCGTCAAAATCACTTCTCATAAAAATTGAGTAGTGGTGATCCTTTTTTAAGAGAATTTCTTTCGTTGCCAGCCAGTTAACTTTAGTTTTATTTACATAAATCTTTCTATTAACTATATACTTCTCAATATCACTGCAGCTTAAAAACAAATCTGACTTCATTCTTACTACCTGTAACGGATTTTGTTTTTTACAATGTTTCATGACGTCCATGTACTCTTCTACGGTATAAAGTCTTTGTATACCTTTTAGGCGTGTCTCAATTTTTTAAAAGTCCGTGTCGTTGGGTAAAAATGTATGTCCGGGTTCTAAAAATCTTATCGAAATGGTCTTCAAATTAATATGGGAGTGTAATGCTGCTTTTAACATTAAAGTTAACTTTATATTCCTGCTCTGACCCCCACAGGAATCACTCCATAGTATTAGGTGTTCTATATCTTCTGATAGTTTATTATCGATGTGATGCAATAGGCATGATCCGACTTCCTGTGCCCCTCTCCCTGCTTCGCCTTCAACCCATACATAACAATATCCCTTGTCGTTTGATGCAGAATGTATACCGCTATTATACACCCATAGTTGTCGTTTATAAAAAACGATGTTAGTAGGGATTCTAGGTAGCGGGAGCGTTTTCTCTAAATCAAAGGTCAGACATTCTACATTACTTTCCTCTTTTGCTCTTAGGAAGTCTTTTTTCATTTGCGCTCTTAATCCATGCGCAATTTTCAAATGCTTGTCGTGTTCGTCTGATTTTTTTTTTTTCAGTTTTGCAACAACGATTCAAGTGTACCTGAATCATTGTGGCAAAACCGATTGGTATTAATTTACCAGAAACATTTTGTTCCAAATGACATGAATCATTTCGGCAATTTATTTTCCATAAGTCCCATAGATGTGGAGTGGTATACTTTCAGTATATCTTTTTCTAGAGAGCAGATAATAAAATGAGTCTTTGCCACATGAAAATAAGGCTCATTTTAGATTGGTTAGTAAAGATAACTCAAATTCGATAAATGTGTGGGTTGGAACATTTTGGCACAACTCGGTCCAACTATGTTGGGGTCGGCTTCCAGTCTAACCGGATGCAGCTTAATACCAGTATTTTACATGGAGCGACTGCCCATCTGACCTCCACAATCCAGTTACTGGGTAATACGATACCCCTTGGTAAGACTGCTTGTCAGACTTTCGGGCTTCTGACGACCCGTAACGACTGTCAAAGATCCACAAATGACAGCCGGGACCAACGGCTTAACGTGCTTTCCGAGGCAAGGAGGGGTATTGATATGTAAAGATGGTCACCCATCCACGGACCAACCGCGGCAAGCGTAGCTTAACCTGATCGATCGACCCGTGCGGCTAATGTTACTAAGCCACAAGCCAGCAAATCTAATTAGGAAATCGAAAGATGTAATCTATGTTAGAACAGTTAGATTTCGATTTAGTGCTATTGGAAGGTCCCGCTCGCACTATTTCCTAAATTTAGTGCTATTGGAAGGTCCCGCTCGCACTGCTTCCTAAATTTAGTGCTATTGGAAGGTCCCGCTCGCACTG